>OW386294.2:16354893-17016893 GCA_936432065.2 Rutpela maculata | reverse complement strand
TGTACACCTAATACCTATTCTAGAAAAATACCCTTTATTTCCCCTTTAATTCCTTGTAATTCCCCTAATTCCTCAAATATCTTTATTTCCTCCTAATAGCTTAATATTCTCTAGATTATCTCGGGAACGGTGCACTTTTTGATAAAAATACTTATATACAAAATTGTTCCTTATAAAATTCTCTATCAAAAATGTCTTTACACTTTTTTCCTAAAATGAATAGTACCGTGGGAAATAAGGCGCATATATAAGAGTTTGGTTCCGGTCAACACAATAAATTGTAATCTTTACTATAATCTACTTTAAAGTTCAATACTTACCGCTAAAGTAGTAGCTACTAAAGTCCGCCTAAAATTATAATAAATTCCTCTCACCCCTATAAAATAACGCGATTTTTGATGAAGCGAGAATATTGTATACTAGATCGCTCAGCTGATAGGGACACTGTTGTGACTTTTGAATGGAAGAATGGATTTTTTTTAAAATTTGGTGTAGTGATATGGGATATAATTTCCAATTATATAATGTGCGTCCTTAACTGACAGTGATAGAGTGAACACCTGTTGATATTTACTCCTAGTACTGCACAGTTAAAAGTGATAATTTAATCCAAAATGACTTCAGAAAGTGATGGTAGCTACAGTGAAATGGAAATAGATGACATAGGACAATGGAAAAAAGTGAAACACAAAAGGAAATCAGGGGAAACTGCATCAGGGAATACAAATAAAAAGAATAAAATAACACAAAAAGACATCAATGAAATAATAGGAACAACTTCTTATAACACAAAAAACACACAGATAAATACATCCACAAAAAACCCACCAAACAAAAACACAACAATGCCGGTACACAAAAACCATTCAGCAAAAATGTATGAATTAACAAATAAGAAATATAAATACTTATTTTACATCACCCCATTACAGGATATGACTAGAAGGGATATGTCTGAGTTATGGGAAAAAATGCATCCTCAATCAGACGAAACCATAATACAAACAAAAAAAGGATTCCTCATAAAAACAAATAGGGAAAAGAAAATCGCAACCGAAACTTTAAATAAACTAGTATCTGATAAAAAAATTAAAAATTATCAAGAAACCTCAGAATCACACACCCCTAGTCAGAACAGGACAACAACGTCAAGCTCATATTCGGTTATAATAGGATCAGTTGAACATGAAATTTCGGATCTAGAAATAAGCGAACACCTTAATGGAATTAGTATACGACATAGATACTGCAAAAGAATAATCGCAAAAGCAAACAACAAACCCACACTCATGATTAGGATAATAACGGACTGTCTAAAAGCTAGCGAACAATTACTAAACGAGGGAATATTCTACCAACATAAGCACTACCCCATTTTTCCGAGCCTTCCGCCAGCACCAATTCCACAACCATGTGCAAAATGTTTACAATTTACGCACACTAAAGAACAATGTACAACTCCGCCAAAATGTACGAAATGTAATGGACCTCACCACTTCTCCACATGTAATTCCACACTACCAATGAAATGCACAGGGTGTGGTTCAGAAGACCATGCCGCATGGTCACTCAAATGCCCAAAAAGACCGACTCAACCAATACAGGGGCTTCCAAATGCACAGATAAAATCACTCAACAAGCAAAGCCACGAAATCGACAATAGAATAACAAAAAACTCCAAAATACACTCACCAGTTACAGTACATGACATGATAATCAACACATATATAACAAAACTAAACAAAGAAAAGAACAGAGATAGGGAAGAACTATTAAGGAAACTTAGAAAGAGATTTACAACACTATACAACATTGACACAGTGACAACGTTCTCTGGTAACAGAGTATATATCTTAATGTTCGACCTAGACGAACCTTTAACTGTATCCCCAACGGAACCTATACCTGGAAAGACCAATGTTCAAGTTCACGTCGATGCTTAGGATACTATACGCCAATGTAAACAGCTATACACCTAAAAAACAGTTAATTAACAACACAATGGAAAAAAATAATATCAATTGCTCACTTTTCGTGGAGACCAAAACCAAAGAAAACAGCAACACTCGGTACCAAAACTGGGACGTGCTACAATACAATGGAAACATCGTAAATAATAACACAAGAGGAGGAAACCTAATACAAGTAAATCCCCTTTTGAAAATGAGAAAAGAAAATCCGCCGAGGGTAAATAATCCACTCAACGAAGCCACACACATTTCAATACCATTCCAAGGAGACAGATTGCATATAATTCTGATATATGTACACCCAACATCTAACATTGAAGAAACCATCTTCAACAAAGCAGCACAATACAAATTTTGCTTAATAATAGGGGACTTTAATGTAAATAGAACAAAAAACAAGCAAATACAAACATTCATAAATAACACAACATTTAGGAAGGCAGACACCCCCCCGACATTCTTAATGGAAAACAACCCGGACTCGACACCAGATATAATACTCTACACCGAAAATATTCATAACAATATATGTAAAATAGAAACTCTCCCAGACATAGGGTCCGACCACCTGGCGATAGAGATTAACATAGAGCTAGACAAAACAACAGAAGAGGAAGTGGAAGAAAAAAGAATTAACCTACATAAGTGCAACACGGATGAAGTCAACAATACAATAGAAAATCATGTAGAAGAACAACAACACCTTCCAATTGACGAACAGGCAATAACCAGATTCAACGAAAAACTAACGGCGACGATAATACATAACTCACCCACTCGAAGGATTAGATATTACTCATATGAACTACCACCATTCATCATCAGATTAATAAAACATAAAAGGAAAATGTATAGAGAATACCTAACAAATAAAGATGCACAATATAAAAGACATATTAACGATTACAACAAAAATATCCAAAGGCTAATTAAAGACTATAAGGAACATAAATGGTTAACAGTATGTAATGAAATCAATCAACAACAAGGCAGAAATTACTGGCAACAAATAAAAAATTATCAAGATATAAACAGTCGACATCCATAGCCACACTAGAAGAAAATAATACACTTTATAATAGCAACCCCGAAAAAGCAGATCTGTTTGCGGAACATTATGAAAATGTATACACAATTAAAAATGATAACCAATTCGACGAAGCGCATCACGAAGACGTAAAAAATTGGCATGACGATTTCATTTCTGAAGAATTACCAAACCAAAACATTTCAATAAGCGAGGAAACCTATTATGACATACTGAATAAAGGTAAAAGCACAGCCCCCGGAAAAGACAGCATATCTAAAAATATCATCCGTAAACTTGGACACAAAGTACACCTATACATAATAAAATTATACGAATACTGTTTGAACAACCAGTACTTCCCTAAGGAATGGAAACACGGTGTTGTCATCACCATCCCCAAACCCAACACCAACCCACACCGAACAAATAACTATCGTCCTATCACACTACTTCCAGTACTAGCAAAAAACTTGGAACAGATTATTAAAAGACTCATTTCAGATGCAATCGGGCACAACATACCCAACTACCAATTTGGATTCCGGGAAAAATCATCCACCACCCACCCGCTGATGATAATCACTTCAAATATCCAAACGACAAAGCTCGAAGGTCAACATAGTGCGGCAATATTTTTGGACATAAATAAAGCATTCGACAGTGTTTGGCACATGGGCCTACTGTACAAGCTAGCATACCTGAACTGTCCGAGATACTTAGTACACATGATAAGCACATATTTAAAAGAGAGAACATTACAAATCAAAATAGACACATGCTACTCTAAAACATTTAAAATGCAACAAGGACTACCACAAGGCTCGCCGCTATCGCCACTACTATACAACACCTACTGTTTTGATATTTACAACTTCGAAAATGACCCAGCGCAGTTCAACCCTAATCCATATATACTACAATATGCTGATGATACTGTATTAATTAGTCATAACTGCACTATGAAAAAGACTGTGGATGAACTACAAAGATTAATGAACACGACGATGATATGGTTCAACAAATGGAGATTGAAACCAAACCCGACAAAATCCCAATACATAATCTTCAACCATGCCCCCAACATCAACTCCCCAAAAATAGTCATCAACAATCACTCTCTCCCACCCAGTACAACAGTCAAATATCTAGGTGTAAGCCTTGACCACAAGTTGAATTTTAATAATCACACCAAAATCATAAAAAAGAGGTGCATCTCCAGAGGCAAACACTTCCGTAGTTTGACCTTTAAAAACAAAGGTATCAGTATGAAGACAGCAGTACATATCTACAAATCCATATGTAGGCCACTACTAGAATACAGCCATCCCCTCTACCTTAATGCAAAAAACCCGGCACTGAAAAATATCAATGTAGCGGAGACATCAACACTCAGAACGATCACCAAATGCCGACACCCTGACAATCCACTCCATAACCCGCCTAATGACCTCCTGTACCAAATCACCAATATTGAACCAATTTCACAAAGACTTTCAAAATTGTCAACCAAGTTTGCCAAAAATGAAGACAATATAGATAAAATACAACTCTTATGCAAAACAAGAAACCATCAGACACCAAGACGCAGGAAATATCCAGAACGAACCTTGTGGGAACACATTAAGGACTTAAGAGAACCATAAACAACGTTTTTCAATACATATACAATTTTTTTTTTTTTTTTTTTTTTATATAAATACTTACCACACATGAAATACACAATGTACAAGTACTTATTTTAACTTTAATATTTTTGTAAACAGGCTGAAGGACTTCGGTCGATGGCCTTTTGGGTTTATGCTCAATAAAGAACTTTTATTATTATTATTATTATATAATGTAAACAACCAAAATGGCCGACTTCCGGTTTCGATTTTACCCCAAAGTGGGTTTAAAATACCCGGTTTTTGAGTAAAATCCCGCACATTGGCAGCCCTGAACATTAACAGCGTTTACAGCAAGCTCTAAAATAATGCAGTTACCTTGGGTCGTCTGAGATGTAATGGGAGAAATTGAAATTTTTTACATTGTGGTGGTGTGTAGATATTTATACTTTTTTCTCCTAAAGACAGTTTTGGAAATAGTCATACGGATATTCAGCGAATTATATGACCTGTGCTGATTACATTTGCGTCTCATTTACCAAAGTACTATTAATTTTAGGAAAAAAGTTTAGAGAAGTTTTTTATAGAGAATTTTATAAGGAATAATTCTGTATATAGGTTTTTTTATGGAAAAAATGCACCGTTCCAGAAATAATCTAGAAAACCTCAAAATGGGAGTGGAAACGACGTCCTCTAGGGGATGAAGCACGCAATTTTTGAAACTTTATGAATTTTGTCCAATATATTACAATTTTAACTGTTATATTACTGAAGTATTACAAGACATCGTGCAAAGTTTTAATAATGAAAAAGCTAGTCATGGAGAAATTGTAGACGTAGGAGAGCGATTTGTTCTCACTTTATACAATTATACCTCCGCTGAAAAAAGTCTAGATGTATACAGATTCATGACTTTTAACAAACTTGTTGGTAAAGCGAACAATACTGTAATATTATCAAAACTACCAACAACTTCTGCTGCTGCTCGGCAACACTCATATCGCGTTTTTTACCAAATTCAAACATGGAAAAACGTTGCGCTAGAAGCTACTGATTGGGGATGGAAAAAAGTTGGCGGTATATTAACCCGAACTATGACAACAAAAGAACCGGCTCCCGAATCTGTCATAACACTAATTTCTTGGTCATACAAATTAAGGTGCGAAAACAGATGCAGTTGCAGAAGAGCAGGCTTACGTTGCTCCACAGTGTGTTACCATTACCACGGACAAGCATGCATGAATGTCGAGTCTATGGAAGACGATGAAGATTAATTAACATAGGTAACCTTTTGATAATTAGTGGATTCGGCCTACAGGGGATACCACACGCCAAGTACTTTACCTCTAGGGTGGCGTGGAAACAAGTACACTATACAATATTCTCGCTTCTTTAAAAATCGCGTCATTTTATAGAGGTGAGAGGGTGGAAGTGGTACATTTATTATAATTTTAGGTGGAGTTTAGTAGCTACTGCTTTAGCGTTAAGCATTGAACTTTAAAGTAGATTATAGTAAAGATTACAATTTATTGTGTTGACCGGAATCAACCCTTATGTGTGCGCCTTATTTCCCACGATACTATTAATTTTAGTAGAAAACTCTAAACATGCTTTTTGATAGAGAATTTTATAAGGAATAATTGATCAAAAAGTGATCCGTTCCCGAGATAATCTAGAAAACCTCAAAATGGGGGGTGGAAATGGCGTCCTAGGAGGTGAAGCACACTATTTAGGGGTGGGAACTTTTCGGTTTAGTAATTCTTATGCTATCCTTAACATTTCTACCAATTTTCAAAACTTTATGATTTTTGTCCAATATAAATCGTTATATTACTGAACTAGAAGTCCATAGTATCATAGTAGTTTAATTAAATTAAATATTTTTTCTTTACTAGATATTTTTAGCGCTAACCTCGGCGCTAATGTTTTTACAACACTGACGTCCTTTGTATAAGAATTGGTATGTAATTCTTCAAGATAAACATTCCATTTCAATATTTTTACGCTCTAATTCCCTCCTAATACCTTTTATTTCCTCTTAATTCCCTTCTAATACCTCGTAATAATATTTATTTCCTCCAAATTCCTCTGTAATTCCCTTAATACCTAATAATTCCTTCCGAAATACCTTCAATTCCTTCCTAATTCCTTCCTAATTCCTCCGATTTGTACACTATTTCCCCTCAGCGGTTGCCCCCTCGCTCAGAAATGATAAAACAAACAACACAGAATCCGTAAAATTTTTAGGAGTTTTTTGAGACCCCACTCTATCTTTTGAAAGTCATGTTAACTGTATATCTAACAAATTATCTCAAAAATATATACAATATAATAAATAATAAAGTATATTTTTATTGAAAAATCTAATAAAAATGGTGGGTCAACAAGTTTGCATTATGATTTTTCAAGCAGTCATACAGTCAGTCTTAAGTTATGCTCTCTTAGTGTGGGGACACTCTTCGCATGCAAACAGCTGCAAAGATGGGGGCAGTTCGTATAATAGCAAAACAAGAGTACCATGCCGACGCAAGAAATGCATATAGTCAGCTCAATATTTATGACCCTTCCCTGCAGATATATTTTTGAGTGTATACTATACATAAAAAATAATAGTGAACACTGTAATACTATACACTTACAGAATACACATAATCATAGCACACGGCACAAAGGTGGTCTTAGAATTGAATTCCTAAGATTAAATAAAAACAAATTACCTTTTTGGAAGGAAACAATAAAAAAATTCTTAATAAAAAAAGCCTACTACTCCTACAACGAATTTTTAAATAACAATATTACAATTAATGATTTTTAATATAACAAATTCTCTTTTATCTAGTATATAAGTTTTAAATCAAGATATGCATAAATTTTAATATTGAACTTTATTATCCAATTTACGATTGTACTTCTATGTATGTGTTATTTTTGTTGCATTTGACTTATTTAAGAAAGTATAATTTTCCAGTGTATCCTTTCCTTGACCGGATCCGGTGTATATTGATAATATGGCACGGTATCCTAGAATAGTGTTTTTGTGCTAGCAATTGATGAAAAATCTTTGCCATCTGGTTATGAGGCTTAAGATAATCAAAAGCAGCCAATGCCTGACAGGCTCCGGTTATACGTTGGATAGTTTCAGAAGCCTGCTGACATCTCTTGCATTTCTCGTCCTCCATGTTCGCCCCCCAATATACTTCGCCCCATAATATATTTCAGATAATACTTTGTGGCAATGGCCTGAAAGAAAGAAGAGTAGCATTTGGCAACCAAAAGTTGTGAACACCGTCGGGCCCAGAGGCCTTCCAGTTTTGGGTCTTGTTCACCGCTCTTGTGGCATCCTTAGCTGAAATAACTCGTTCTCCATTGTCGGAGTATTCACAATCTGTTTCCTTCCTATGTCAATCCACGAGGCTTCTTCATTATGGCTGACTGGCTCTGACCACATTCACTGCCAAAATGCATCCACCTCCTCTGTTATTGCTGCACTACCTTAATTCTCTCTCAAACCATGATAGAACAGTGGCGTAATTGACACACTGACACCCCCACAGACCCCGCGGGAGGCCCGGCCAACTGGGGGGCTCAGGGCCGCCGACAAGCAGATATCTTGACAAATATATTTTTTCAAGTTTCTTCCCCCCCTGCTTATCAATTATTAAGCGCGGGGGCTCATTTTTTTTTTCGAATATCTCCCCCTCCCCCACTCATCTATTATTAAGCTCGGGGGCTCGTTGGCTTTTGAGGGGCCCATGGGGGCCTGTCAGAGATAATGACGAAAATTTTTTTTTTTCGAATTTCTCCCCCCCACTCCGCTCATTAATTAATTATGGAGAAAAGGGGCCCGATAAAGCTATCAGCGACATTGACAGATGACCGACCCCTATTCAAAACTCTGCGGCCAACTTTGCCTTCCACTCGTTATAGAGAGGGGACTCCTGAAAACATTTGCGGGGGGGCCCACTCAGTTTCTGTTACGCCACTGCGATAGAACAACTTCTCACTATGATTTAAGAGTGACTTGTTCTTCTTCCTTGACTCATGATATATCTGCAATCTCTTAGCTTTTACTACCAGTTTCTGGCAGAAAGTGTCTAATAAATGTTCTTGGAAGTTAACGCAACAATAACAAACAAAATTTATTAAATATTATATGGTAGATGAATGTGTCTCATTGGATCCCGGCCCGGAGCCAGTCCAACAACCACGGTGCGTAGCGTCGTGGTGAGTGTGGAGCTGGGTGGGGCGGGTCCGGTTCGGCTTAGTTATTATCAGTAACTCCTGTCTGCCGAAGGCTGACTTAAAAACTAAATTAATATTAAGAAATGTACCCACATGGGTCTAAAGACTAATTGAAACACTATAAAGACTATACTTACTGGGTAACGCACTTTCAAATTTTGATTGCTGATACGGGAAAACAGAATTAGACGAAAAACCCGTTCGAGCAAATGACGTCCTTGTGGTCTGACCACTGTCAAGGAAGATAAGGTAGTTAGAAGGATATGATTTAAAAAGTTTGGATTTATAGAATGTTATCGCCCTAGAGGGGATTTACAAAGACAAAAGAGGACAAAAGAACAAAATTGTACAAACGTAAAGAAGGGAGAGAGAGGGGTTGAAAAGTTGTAAAGTTGAGAAAAGAAAAAGGGTAGAGTAGAGGTAAGTTTTCGTAGAAGGAAGTGTGACTAAGGAAGTCGGAAGATAGGCAACGTCTGATATGGAAGGGGGTGTCTTATATCGAAAAGTATTGCGTTATGCTGTCTGATTTGAGTAATATTGCGGGTTAGCGGACTATCGCCTAGTTTAAACTGGTAGAATTTTTGTGATGTTTCTTGGATGTAGTCCGCAAGTTGGGTTATGTCGTGGCAACACCCGCATAGCGTTCTCTGAACAGCTCTATTATTATGTACTTAAAGACTGCATAGTTGGAAGTAGCAAGTCAGCAACCCAGTTGTAATTATATGTTATCATTAATCTTTCATTTTCATCTAATTTTATTGAAGTAACTCGATACCTGCACAAATAAGCTGCCGGATCTTGGACTAATATTTAATTGAGATTTCATATTTAAAACTGAACTCGGTCATTTTTGTTCGTGGAAATTCTTATTTCACGCAAAGAATAATCCATTTGGATATAAAATGTATTATTTTCCAAATCCAGAGTATATGAAAATGACAGGGGGCCTAATATGGACGTACTAAAGAGGTACATTCTTTGACTTCCCAAGGACGTACCGCTATGGACGTCTTATAAGGACATCCATATTAGGTCTAAGACGTTCAGACACTATGAGAATCAATACTGGACGTCTTTGGGATGTCGTGTGCTATGTGGGTATAGGCCCATAAATAAAGTGGGACTCCTTTATTCACTCTTAAAAATTCGATAAAAATATGTCAAAAATATTATTGATATAAAAAAAATTATGTAGGATGAAATGAGATAAAATAGCTGGGAAATGAGAGTTGTCTATTACTGTATTGTTTCTAAAAACAAATTTTAAGAAGCATGGAAAAAAAACCGCTGCCCAGGGAATCACTACTTCCACATCCAGATTTTTTACTCACAACGAAAAAATTTTGTATGTGGAAATAATTGTTTATGGAACTTTAATAATATAATATTTGAAATTCTCTACCCCAAAAACCCATAAAACGATACCCCACATCGGTAGCGGGGTGGGGGTGGTGATAAGGGGTGGTAGTGGGGGTGGATGAAGTAAAAAAACATTTTGAGGTTTCTGGTTCTTGTACACGCCCTAAATCACTTTTTTTTTATCCCCTTTAATAATGGGGTGGGGGTGGCTAATGCCAAAATTTTTTTTGAGACCTCAGCTTCTCTTGTATTGTAACGGTCATTTTTATTTCCAGGCATAAAAGCCCTTAAATTACATTATTTCGTATTTTCCGTACATAAATTACCTATTTTGTTACCTCTTAAAAAATAAATTATCGCCGCTACTGTAAGGTTCTAGAAGGTAACGTAACCGTCGCCTAGTTCTCGGCTTTACTGGTAAATATTTGAAAATAATGCCTTTCCTCCAATGAGAAACCATAGTTTAAATTCGCGGGTTTAAGGAGTGAGGTATTTTGACTACTAGTGGGGGAAGAGATAAATACCGAACCAAGCGGCAGACATGATGGAGAAGGACTTCTACGGCCGCCTTGAGCGAGCCCACAGTCAATCTTTTAACCAAATTTGAGTGAAGATATTAAAAGTTCCAGAATTTAAATGGTTTAGTTAAACCATAAAAATTATAAATTAATTATTTATTTAGTCTCTTTCCTTCGTTTAAGCTGGTTAAGGAATTTGACAGCCAGATTATGTGTGCTTTTGCGAGCTGTACATTCGAAATAAGTATTGATATGTGTAATATCCACCTAAAAGTGGCTAAATAATAGTGCGTTCAATCTACGTTTTCAACTTTAAATAGGATTGCAGTTTTATTGGTAATGTCCAAAATGAACTTATGTAAGTACCGATCTGAACTTTATATTTTCCTGTTTATGCACGAGTCATCAATTTGTGGAAGATTTGAGCCAGTAGTTCATCAAGTTGATCACAGTGTAGTGCGTGTTCGTTACCTTTACGTTTTCGTGAACACTTCAAGCAAGCTTAATTTGTACTTGCTAATTTTTTATCTCGACTAAACACTCAAATTTACTTTTGGAGTGCTATATGTTTAATATTAAAATTTATCTTTACGTATTTCGTTCGAGGAATTATGTAAATTTTTGTGGGTGTATAAATACTCCCATTTGTACCTTTTAGTTAAGTCTTCTAGCTTGTTTTTGCCTTTAAACTTAAATAAATATTTAATTGCTCATTCTTGGATAATTTGCTCGGAAAATAATTCTGATAAGTGAATGAACAATCATTTATTTATTATTAATAGTTTTTTTCCTTGCGGAATTGGCCAATCTCCCTTTATTACGTTTTACCTATTTATCTTTTGTATTTTATACCATTATGTCTGTCTCTCCGTATATCTGTGCATTTGTTTGATTATTTGTTTGTACTTCTTTATTCGTTAGCACAAATTTATTCGCCCATACCCTGTAATGTTATTCTCATTTGCTCTACCACTTTGTTAATAAATTAGTTTATTGTTAATTTCGTATTTTTATTTATTTAGAATTCATTTTAAATAACCCCAAGAGAGACGGGGCGTTATAGTATATACTAAATACCAATTTTATGGACTCTTACCTGCTTGATTTACCTATTTTCCTCAAATTTACCCCAATTTACCCCCCAACTCTTCGACGGAACAAGATGAAAATATAATCTAGTTCTAGATCTCATTAAAGTACATATGTGTACCAAATTTCAAGTCAATATCTCAAACGGTTCCAGAGTAAACGTGCGCACAAAAAAAGTTACAGACAGAATTTTTTTTTCGCTCAAACTTAAAATCTCGACGTTTCGTGACATTCTAAGCCTATTTGAACAATAAAAATTTTTTTGTCGTTACTATACTTCCACTGGATGTGGAAGTAATAAAAAGTATTTGTCTGTTTCTAAATTTTGCGGTAATTCACCATAACAAATAAATATTACCTAACTTACCTTTCTATTTTTACGCCTCTCAACTCTGCACTTATATAGTCTTTATTTTTATTGAAAATTCGTTTGTCTAAATCCGGGGCTCCGCGGTGAATTTCTCGATAACCCGCCTGACCAATCCGGCCCTGCCCGTGGCATTTATTAAGTTATTTAATAAATATCTGTGATACTGGCGAATTGTTAACTGATGACTGATAATGTATTGCAGATTCATAAAAATGTCCTACAACTTATTCAACTTTAAATGTTTAATACAACTATTAGAAATCGTTATTTTTTTTTCTAAATCGCGACATCTAGCAGTAGCTCTCTAGTACTAACGGTTAAACTGTTAAGCGAGGCAGGCATTTGCATTTTAATAAAATTTGGCTTAATTTCCAGAAGCGTGAATCAAAATATAACCCAAATATGATTTTTAATTTTATTAATACAACAGATTCAGATATTTACAATGTTTTCCTTACTCGCAATATTTCTGACATCTTCCGGCAAACGTTAATGATGAATATCTACGTGAAGGCATTTACAGGTTACTACCTACATTAATAATTTTCGACTGTTCAAATTCGAAAAGTTAACCTAGAAATATTAACAGTCAAGAATGGATGCAGATAAAAATTTATTAAAAACTTATGAAGAGTTAACTGAATGGAGGAAAAAAGTACAACCAGTGAAGAAATTGGATGAGCCTTCAACACTTCTAATAGAAATCAATAATATAGCTAGTAAGTGCTTTTAAACTGTGTAAAGTGAAAACCTGCACTATTGTGTTCATTTATACGTTCCAGGTTCATACTCAGCATCTCTCAAAGATGTAAATACGAATGCTGGGCAGATATGTAATGAAACAAATGATATTAAATATCAATTTGAATCTGAATCGGGGTTATATATCGGTAAAGAATCAGTGTGTCCTTTGATACAACTTAAAAATATTGGGACCGAAGTATTCGCTGACGTTAGCGAAAGTGACACAGACGACAGTGTTTTTATAGAGGTAACTTTCTGATTTTGTTTCAAGTCCTCCAATCAACACCATTATTCTTTTAGGATATCGACTTTGGACCAGCTTATCAAAAATTAGAAGAAATGAAAAAATTTGCAAATAGATGCAAGAAATTTATAAATCATTTGAGTTCTCTAGTAGAAGGCATAGCATATTTGGAAAACGAGAGTGGTATGTGTTCAGTATTTCAAAAAAAAATCACAGAATTGTGTCATGGGCTACACTCTGGTATTATACTCACACATTATAGGTACACAAAAGTATTTTAAAATGCTTCTTTATTAACTTCGTATTTCATATGTACATCAACATAACATGAACTGTCATAATCTCATATATCTGGTTACTACCCCAAGTAGCACAGTGTGGACCATTGTAAGTTTTCACAGCTAAATTTTGTGTGCGAAAAAGTTGGAGAAAAACGGCATTTAGCTGTAATTTGGCTTTGGAATCGTAAAGCCTTTTATTCGATAACGATGAGTTGGATTCTTTTAAAAATATTAATGATTACCAATTAGCCAGCATATTTTGCAGAACTGAATTATGAAACCTTAAAACTAATCGAAAAAGATTTAAATTATAAACCTCTATGCCATTTAAAGTAATCTTTCGTCCTAAAAAGATTGTGAAATATCGGAAAAATTGTAGAAAATTTCGTTGTTATTAACATATCTATCGGTCCCCAAATGGAAGTCTTAATAGATTCTTTGATATCCTTGAAAAGTTCTTAAACAGAATAGATATAAAAAAAAAGAGTAATACTCTGCGCTCTCAAAATCAATGAAAAACTTTAAATGTTTTTAAACATTACTTTACAGCCCTAAAATCTCTCTTCCTGAAAGGTTAGCGCCCTTTGAAAACAAAAACTCGTCAAAGGTTGCATGATCTAAGGCAGATTCGAAGTCATTTACAATTTCTAAATGAAATTTGCAAACGGCATAATACTGAGAAACATAAAAAAAATTAAAAATGACTTCAAACTAACATATAAAAACGCTTTTAAACTTAAAAGAATCCAGTCAAATGATAACCACACAAAAAAATCTGGAAATCCTGCAAAAACTGTAATAATAAACTCCTCGAGGAAACAAAAATTGACACTATCAGAGATACCTATTCAGCCGAACGATTTCAATAACTTCTTTGTTGATGTTCCAGGAGAGATTGTTGGTGGTCTTCCGGTACTAGATATAGTCCCATTGAACAAATAGACACATCAGAACCTTTTGCATTTCGCGAGGTCACATACATTGAGGTAGGACACATTAAATTCTCTGAAAGAGTAAGGTAACAGTAAGGATATATACAATTTAAATATATCTCTAATCAAAATTATAAAAAACTTTATTATAATTCCATTAACAAAATTAATTAATGAAAACTTATGGACCAGAATATTCCCAGATTTACTCAAGATCACGTCAGTTATCCCAGTTTTCAAGAAAGGCGATCTAGAGGACATAAATAATTATAGACCAATTTTTCTTCTCCCTATTATTGCTAAAATTTTTAGTTAGTTACGATGTTTTTAGGCTTGATCGTGACCTTATTAGATCAGGTATGTCTCGTGTGGGTGATATCCTTATAGCTGGCAAAAAAAAATTATCTGCAAAATTATTAAGCATACCTACAACTAGCACTGAACAACTATTTGTTCAAATAATACAATTGTATTTGGAGGAATTTATATTCCTCCGGCATCTGACGAGATGAAATATATTGAATATATCTCAAACAATATAGTTAATGTTAATTTTATTATCGGTGGTGACTATAATTTGCCTCGTATCACCTGGTATAACTATTATTTGGGCTTGAGTGTAAATTGTCCGGCTAACTCCCATGCCATCACTTTACTAAATGGATTTAGCATTTACAACCTTTACCAAATAAACACCATACCAAATAGTAGAGGTATCTACTTGGATCTCATTTTTTCTAGCTTTAGAGACATACGTGTGCATGAATCCATTGATTCCCTGCTATTGAATAGTACGCACCACACTTCAGTAACTTTTGATTTAAAATTGAACTTAGAGAACTATATCCACTATGAAGAGTAGTTTTTTGACTTTCGCAATGGTAATTACTTATGATTAAATAATTTTCTAATATTGATTGGGAATTTGCTCTTAATAAATCTGATGTAAACTCAGCAGTGGAACAATTTTACAACGTATTTTACGATGGTCTTCACAGGTTCATTCCCGTCAAAAAATTTAAGACATCTAGCTATCTCCACTGGTTCAGCACTGAACTTATAAAAAACTATTAGTGAGAAAAAAAGAGTACATAAACAGTTTGAATCGACTGGTGATATTCACAACTACCACAATCTTTTAAGAGCAGAGTGCTCTAAATTAAAAGACATTTGTTTTAATATCCATATAGCCAGAACCGAAAACAATCTAGTTAATAACCCTAAATATTTCTGGACCTACTTCAAAAACAAAAGGAATCAGTATAATCTACCTACAGTTATGCGCTATGATGCTGCTGATAATACTAATGATATTGTTAATTTGTTTGCATCTTTTTTCTCCTCAGTTTATGGTATTGAGCAAGTAAATCGCATTCCTAATTACGGCCACTTACAGAATCATGTTGACATTATCTGTTACACAGTCACCTTAACTGATATAATTGATAGACTTCTCCATTTGGGCTGATGGCATTCCACTATACATTCTAAAAAAATGTGTATTTACATTAGCGATATCACTACATAAAATTTATAACTTGTCACTGCATACCGGCATTTTCCCTAAGTTCTGGGAAAATAGCTTTTTAACACCAATTCACAAATCTGGTCCAAGAGATGAAGTCAAGAACTATCGAGCCATTTGCATCCAATCTGAGATACCCAAGCTTCTCGATTGCTTGATTACGACAAAAATACCATGGGATACTGCACATATTATTAACAATGAGCAGCACAGCACAGTTTTATGCGTAAAAAGAGCATCTCAACTAATCTACTCAGTTTACACCGATTTCGTGAAGGCTTTTGATCATATTGATCACGTGTTACTTATAGCCAAACTAAGGGCTTTGGGTGTCGAGGGTTGCATGCTGGAATGGATTCATAGTTATTTATATAACCGAACTCAGTTTGTCAGATGCTCAGGAGCCGTATTATCTTCTATTATAGTTACTTCCGGCGTTCCTCAAGGATCTCATATCGGTCCATTATTATTTAACTTGTTTGTTAATGATATTAGCGAGATACTCATTAACAATAATTATTTAATGTCTGATGATGATTTGAATCTATTCAGAATTGTTGACAACTCTTATGATGCTTCTCTTTTGCAAAGTGATCTCGATAATTTAGATCAATGGTGTGACATCAATCTATTAAAACTTAACCCTGCTAAGTGTAATCAAATTTCTTTCACGAGAGGCAATAATCCTGTAATATTCGACTACCATCTGAGTAATGTTACCTTAAACAGGGTAAATTATATAAAAGATCTAGGTGTAATATTCGATTTCAAGATGACATTCAAACCTCATATATCAAAAATCACATCACAAGCACTGAAAGTGTTGCATCAATAGGGACTTTTTTCTATTAAAATATATAAATTGCTCTACTCTTCTCTGGTAAGAAGTCTACTAGAATATGGCAGTGTGATATGGAATCCAGCATATAATGTTGATAAAGAATCCATTGAGAATGTCCAATCAAAATTCCTTAGACAATGTGGATTCATGATGGGTCATCCGATAGGCAAATATTCCTACAGTGATATCTTACGTGAACTCAACCTTCTATCACTTGAGTGGAGAAGAGTGCAACTGCATTTATGCCTTTTGCATAAATTAATTAATTGTAATATGAACCCAAGCAACACACATTGGTATATTTATGGTGTATTATACATATATTGGGTATATTTTTGGTATACATATATATTTGGTATATACAGGGTGATTCTTTTAAGGCGGCAATTAGAATATTTCCCACTTGCAAATGAGGTAGACATTTGAGATTTGGTACTCTACCACATTGCGAGTCTGAAAATAATAATTTTAAAATGTCAGCACTTCCGGAAATACCGGAAGTCGATACCAACTTGCTTATTTTAAATGGAACACCCTATATATTTTCGACTTTTCGAAATAGTCATAGAATTCTAAACTGAGCAATTTCGAAGATATTTGACATTTTATAAAAAATTTGACAAGTGCAACCGTTTGCAAGAACCGCTATAACTTTTTTCGTGTAGGAGAAGATGAGCTACTCTCTGCAAAAAAATAAGTCCCAAAATAGTATACCAAGTGTTTTATTTTTCACGTTACATTTTGTCAAATTCAAACGTCAAAAACTTTTTTATTTCAAATGGAACACCCTGTATTTTTTTACATCAAATTATGTTAAATTAAATTCCCTTTTTTCTAATATAAGCATTGTAGGGGTTAAAGTTACAACTTTTCGAAATATTAGCGATTTTCTTAAATGTCCAAGAATTTTTAGTAAAAATTGCCATCAACTTACCCATGATTAGAAACAATCATTAATGTCAGTCATTCTCTTATGTTAAAAAATGCATGCCATTTGACAGAGCCAAATAGTCTAAAATTATCCAATATGCGTTTTACAGTGTATGCTGGACGATTTCTGTTCTTGTGGGTATCGAGTAGCAAATGTGTTACATGTTCTTGGTATTACTTTATCACATTCTCCACAAATAATAAACAAATCTAAAGGTCTTCGTGTGTGTAATTTAAACGGGCTAGCATTTTTTAACATAAGAGAATGACTGACATTAATGATTGTTTCTAATCATGGGTAAGTTGATGGCAATTTTTACCAAAAATTCTTGGATATTTAAGAAAATCGCCTACAATATTTATACTAGAAAAAAGGGAATTTAATTTAACATAATTTGATGTAAAAAAATACAGGGTGTTCCATTTGAAATAAAAAAGTTTTCGAGGTTTGAATTTGACAAAATGTAACGTTAAATATAAAACACTTGGTATACTATTATGGGACTTATTTTTTTGCAGAGATTAGCTCATCTTGTGTTCTTTCTACTTGCCAAAGAGCCAATAAGGATCTCCTACACGAAGAAAGTTATAGCGGTTTTTGCAAACCGTTGCACCTGTCAAATTTTTTATAAAATATCAAATATCTTCGAAACTGCTCGGTTTAGGTATAGGTTGTGCTACATGTTTTGACTCAGAATTTTATGACCATTTCGAAAAGTCGAAAATATATAGGGTGTTCTATTTAAAATAAGCAAGTTAGTATCGACTTCCGGTATTTCCGGAAGTGCCGTCATTTTGAAATTATTATTTTCGGACTCGCAATGGTCGACTATAGCAGGGTACCAAATCTCAAATGTTTATCTCATCTGCAAGTGGGAAATATTCTAACGGCCGCCTTAAAAGAATCACCCTGTATAATAAGCATTTTATACGTATTGTTTATCATGTTCTTAAACCTTAATTGAAAATTACAATATTTTTGCTGATTTTACATAAAGAAACATACAGTTTTAATACTTCAATCTTGTTTATTTCAAGATTTTCCATAAATCTTGAAAGATTGTTAAATAACGTTTCCCTTAAACGTTTAATATACGTTATATTGATATTTAAGAAAACCGTGTATTCAACGTTACAATATAACTAATATTTCAAATATAATTTTTATACGTTTTTAATAACTTCTTTTATGCCAAATCAATTTTTTTAATTGATTTTCACAGTTTTAATTTTTTAATTTGTTTAATAGTTTATCATATACCGGCAGTATACGTTTATGACACGGACATTTTCCCGCATATATAACGTATATTCAGAAAATCGGACCAATTTTAATACGTTTATTATACCAAACTGTGTTGCTTGGGAACTGTCCAGAGACACTTCAGTTGATTAGCTTTAATTTAAATGATCGTAGAACAAGAAATTCAGAACTCTTTAAAATACCTTTTCATCTAACAAATTATGGTCAAAATGAGCCCATAAGCAGATTACTCCGAACACCAAACTCATTCCATAAAGATGGCTAGTCACTATATTCATTTAAAAACCAAGTCAAATCTTGTATAAGTAATTAAAATTAGGTCTAAAACATTTAAACATCTAAAACAATTTTATTGTATTTGTAAAAACAGAATTATTTCTCTTGTTTTATTTATTATTCCAAAACTATTTTTATGTAATTATGCTCTCATTATTAAATTGTAAAATGTAAAATGGCTCAGCAGTATAATTAATAAATAAATAAAATCCTGAGATGGGCAATATTTTATTATTTATAGTTATCATTTTGTCCTCACCCTCACAAAAATGCATCCAAACGTGTTAAATCAGTGCTGTTTGGTCGGCATGGAATTGGTCTACTGGATTTTTTAAATTATTTTATCATTATTATATTTTTTTTATTTATTTTTTATATATTTGAAATCAGGGAAAAAAGATCTAAAAGAATTTGTAAAAACATACAGGGCTTTCCATTTAAAAAACAACCTTCATTGTTATATCACGTATGCGAGCAAATGTTTTTTTAGTTGCATTTAAACATTATATACAGGGTGTCCATTAAAGAGGAACAGTGGATTCCTGACATTAAAATGTTACGATTTAACTAAACTTACCTTAGTCCAAAAGTTGATATTAACAGAGATACAGGGTGTATTATATTTATAATTTTCCTACATAACTTTTGAAGTTTTTCAAATATTGGTACGAAAATTGGTGGATAGGAGTTTTTTGATATGAGAAATCCAAATCTTATCCTATTTTTGGTGTAAATCCTAGAGGACGCCACATAAGCAATATAACTTTTTCACCCGTAATGTTATAGCCTTTTTTATTAAAAAATTCTGAACCTACATCATTTTGACGGAGAAAAAGTATACTTATCACACGGAAAAAAATAAATTCTTGTTTTAAAAGTAAAACATTTAATTTTAATGCATCGCACGTTTATATATACGCAAGAATATATTTTCTTCATCCAAGAAAATAATTTATTTGATTTAATTTCTGTTCGTGATTATATACTATTTAATTCAAATATATGAAATAATTGTGATAAATGTCACTATATTTTAAAATCAAATCACCTTTTTCTTAATATCAGACTATGCGAATATTTAATAGAAGAATGTTACGTAATTGTAATAAACTTTTAAAGTTTTAGGTAAAAACTAGAACAGTTTTATTTTAACAATATATTGTTTCATATTTAAATACGTATAGTTTTACCGTTAATAAAAAGTTTTAAGATAAATCTGTGGTATCTCTGTCTTCAGAGTATTATGGAATTAATATAAAGAAACCTATTTATTCCAAGATTTTACATTTTTTAACTTCAAACCAATAAGTTTTGAATTAATAAATAGCATATATTTGACCTAATCAGTGATAAAGGTTTAATTAAAGGGGTCTACAAACGACCCAACCAACCAACCAGCCAACCTTCTCGGTACACTTTGAAAATTGCCATGAAAACTCGTAAAAGCAAGCTGGTCAGATGAAATTCCAGCGACTTTAAAGCGTACCAACAATGTTGGGTCCGCCAATTTTATGAATTTGCATGGCAATCTTCAAAGTGTACCGAGAAGGTCGGTTGGTTGGTTGGATCGTCTGTAGACCCCTTAAAGGTTATCATACCGTATTTTTTATTCCGATTAAAGCACGATTAACTATACCACATTCGCATTTCATATTCCAGATGTAAACAAATATCAACTCATGCTATCATTAGTATTGGTTGATTGGCCATAAACTTCGTTGATATTTGTGATTACAGTACATCAGTCAGATAATATAGGAAGTAAGTAAAGGTGTATAATATGCATACGACGTTCACAGTAAATAACAACTAACAACCGAACAAGTCAACAAGTTTCGACACTACGACTTACCTACCTGCCCCCTTCTTTGCCAGTGACCGCGACCGACAAGGAGTGCGCGATAAATGTAATGGATATTGAAACGAAAACTAATAGGGTTTATATTAAATTTAATAATATTCTGTCAAGAAAAGTACATTTTAATTGATATATCTACATTTCCCTTAATAATGTAAATATAGTTGAAATAAGTATTACATAGATTTGTTTCAAGGTACGAAGGTTTTAAAACAAAAATAACATAATATAGGGAATAAGAAAATGTATGAAATTTAATATTTAAAACTATTAAACATTTCGCCTAATCGTAACATATTCGCAAACAATATATGTTTCAAGAAAAATATTAGATTATAACAAACTTTTCACTAAGTTTCACAAAAATGTATACATTTACATTTAATAAATATACATTTGCGGAAACTATTTAATTACATTATAGTTAATGTATAAAATATTAATATTTAAAACTATGAAACATTTCCCATAATCGTAATATATTCACAAATAATATATATTCCAAGAGAAATATTACATTTACATTTAATAAATATAGATTTGTGTTAACCATTTCATTTTAAAACTTTCGACTTGTTTGTATCAAATATTTTTTTTGCATGCATTAGCCTTAGAAATTGACCGTTTTCGAGATAATCGCATTGTAACAGTCAGCCACATAATTTATTATAAGAAATATTAATTTTAATCTAGTAGGCACACGGTTAAATCTGACAGTTAAATAATTATTAATGATAGTTAAAATATAATAATAATAATAATAATAATAATAATAATATTTATTTCAATAAGACTTACAATCATAAGTATAGGAATTGTCAATGAGTAAATAAAATGTACCTAGGTTGGTACCTATACTACGTAAATTAAATACAATTATACAATAATAGAATTTGACAATCACAATGGTAATAAATGGACTATTATACACATAGATTATCACAATATTCATTATATTCCCGGACAGAATAGAAACAATGTTCAATTAAAAACTGTTTGACTAGACGTTTAAAATTGTTGAAGCTGCCACCATTTTTTATATTCTCAGGCAAGTGATTGTACATTTTAATCGATGAGATAAAACGTCCTTTTTCTACTTGTGTTATTCTATGCACTGTTACATATAGTTTTGAGGCCGACCTAGTAGTGTATTTATTTACATCTCCGCATGTTTTATAATCATTAATATTCCTCCTTACATAACACACACTTTCAAGAATATACATGCAGGGGATGGTGAGAATACCCTCCTGCTTAAAATAAGGTCGACACGGAGTGTTGTACGGTAATTTTAACATACTTCTCAGTATTCTTTTTTGATGAATAAAGATTTGGTTTATTCCCGAACAGTTTCCCCAACATATTATTCCATACAACAAGATAGAATTTATAGAACCATAGTAAAATGTTTTAAGAGTGTTTGTGCTAATACTGTCTCTTAACCGCCTGATCATAAAGTTCTTCGTTGCAAGCCTAGATGAGAGATCATTGATGTGTACCTCCCATGATAGATGCTTGTCCATTTGTAAACCCAAGAACTTGACGTGATTTTTTTGAATAAGTGTATTGCTGCCTGATCTTATTAATAAACTGCTGTCAGGCTTTGTTCCAATTGGAGTATATAAAAGTAGGTCGGTTTTTTTTGAGTTTAGTACTAGGTCATTACTGTTACACCAAGTCTTGGTTTGGTCTGCTAATTTATTTAGCCTTTTGCTTACTTCGTTTACGTTATCTCCGGTAATTAATCCAGAAAGATCATCAGCAAATAATGTTAAAAAACCATCTTTGATATACGTCGTTATATCATTGATGAATATGATGAACAGCAATGGCCCCAGCACGCTACCCTGTGGGACTCCAGTGTTTACATCAACACTGTCAGAGAAGTAACTCTTACCGTTTTCAGAGATTCGCACAGTCTGGCTTCTCCCAGACAAATATGACTTTATCCAGTCCCAAGCCGGTCCACGAATACCATATGAATGTAATTTGAATAGCATCTTGTGTAGAACAACCCCTACGAAAACCGTACTGTCTGGGAGATCATGCTTCTCCAAGAAGGAGAAAAGCCTTGATTTATAAGCTTTTTCGAATATTTTGGAAAACACAGAGAGTAGAGCTATAGGTCTATAGTGCTCAATATTACTGTGATCATTTTTTTTATGTATAGGAACAATCAAAGAAGACTTTAATTGTTCGGGAAAATAACCTTTTTCGAAAGATAGATTGATTAGGTATGTTAAGGGAACGATGAGGAATTCAGCACACATTTTAAGTATGTCGCATGGAACTTCATCAGGTCCTGCTGATCTTTTGTTACTAACTGATAAGACGATATCATAGACTTCACTATGACTTAAGGGTGTTAAAAATATTGATTTACTTATACCGTTTTTTAGAGTGTTGACACGCTCGATGTTACTTTCTGTCTTTAGTTAGTTGCTTGATGGAATCAGTAAAGTAGGTGTTAAACATGTTAGCTTGTTCGTCTCTATCTGTGTAACTTTTATTGTCTAAGTTTAATATTTTAGGTAGACTTGAGCATTTTTTATTAATATTCGTATTTGATTTGATGACATTCCAAGCAGTTTGTGATATATTTTCAGAATCATTAAATTTTTTGTCAAAGTAGATCTTTTTTGCCTTTTTGATTTTTGCCTCGTGGACTTTCTTTAGTATGTTGTATCTGATTTTAACTTCATTTTCGCTTGTATGCTGATATACAAGATACATATCTTTAAGTAGTCGCCCTTCCTCGATAATTTCTGGGGTTATCCAGGGTGTATGCTTCTGTTTTTTATTTATATTTGTACTGTTGATTGGAAAGGCCATATTAAAAATACTTAAAAAGGTGGTAAAGAATATATTGAATTTAGCTATATACAGTGTGTTTCACTTCTCGTGAAGACACCCCTGTATCTTTTTTATTTGTTGCCGAATTAATTTCAAATTTTTATCAGCCATGCAAGTCCATAAGGTGACTTTATTCAACATATAAATGCCGTCTAAATCTAAAACGCCGGCCTACTGCGATAAAAAGAAAATGTCAATTTTCGAGAAATCATAGTAGGCTTAGAGATAGACAAAAATTTTGTTAACAAAAGTTGTTCGGAATCACTTGATATGTCCCCCTGTAAAATTTTGTGAAAATCGGAATATTTTCAAAAAAAAATTTTTTGTTTCGCTTCTCGTGAAGACACCCCTTTATCTTTTTTATTTGTGGCCGAATTAATTTCAAATTTTTATCAGCCATACAAGTCCATAAGGTGACTTTATTCAACACATAAATGCCGTCTAAATCTAAAACGCCGGCCTACTGTGATAAAAAGAAAATGTTAATTTTCGAGAAATCATAGTAGGCTTAGAGATAGACAAAAATTTTGTTAACAAAAGTAGTTCGGAATCACTTGATATGCCCCCCTGTAAAATTTTGTGAAAATCGGAATATTTTAAAAAAAAAAAATTTTGTTTCACTTCTCATGAAGACACCCCTGTATCTTTTTTATTTGTGGCCGAATTAATTTCAAATTTTTATCAGCCAAACAAATCCATAAGGTGACTTTATTCAATACATAAATGCCGTCTAAATCTAAAACCCCTGCCTACTGCGATAAAAATAAAATGTTAATTTTCGAGAAATCATAGTAGGCTTAGAGATAGACAAAAATTTTGTTAACAAAAGTTGTTCAGAATCACTTGATATGTCCCCCTGTAAAATTTTGTGAAAATCGGAATATTTTCAAAAAAAAATTTTTTGTTTCACTTCTCGTGAAGACACCCCTGTATCTTTTTTATTTGTGGAAGAATTAATTTCAAATTTTTATCAGCCATACAAGTCCATAAGGTGACTTTATTCAACACATAAATGCCGTCTAAATCTAAAACGCCGGCCTACTGTGATAAAAAGAAAATGTTAATTTTCGTGAAATCATAGTAGGCTTAGAGATAGACAAAAATTTTGTTAACAAAAATAGTTCGGAATCACTTGATATGTCCCCCTGTAAAATTTTGTGAAAATCGGAATATTTTCAAAAAAAAAAATTTTGTTTCACTTCTCGTGAAGACACCCCTGTATCTTTTTTATTTGCGGCCGAATTAATTTCAAATTTTTATCAGCCAAACAAATCCATAAGGTGACTTTATTCAATACATAAATGCCGTCTAAATCTAAAACCCCTGCCTACTGCGATAAAAATAAAATGTTAATTTTCGAGAAATCATAGTAGGCTTAGAGATAGACAAAAATTTTGTTAATGAAAGTTGTTCAGGATCACTTCATATGCCCCTCTGTAATATTTTATGAAAATCGGAATATTTTCAAAAAAAGAGAACACATAAAGAGAACTTTTTCCAACAAATGAAAGTTGTGAACAAAAATCAGCATTCAATAAAACACTAAAAGGGCTTTTTATTTTTACATATCAAGTTGAATGTAATATCTTTTCTTTTTTTCTTTTTGTTATCTCTCTTCTGGAGGAGTAACTCTCCATCATATCCTTCCTCCTTATCGGCTCAGAAATTTAGGAACATGGACGGTTTTATTGCGTTGAATGTAAAGAGTGCCGTGAAATTAACTGTCAATATGTATTGTTTTATTTATTTCGTCATTGCTTTCATGACAGAAGTGATTGTTGTTATTTTCTGTGGAGTTTGTTAGTTTTTCTTGTTTTAATAATTTTATTCATACTAAAGTTTCCTTATTTCAAATCTTTTCTCATAATGGTTAGAATACTTTTAACTACTGATGAAAAAATTGAAATAATAAAGATAGTCGGTGAAAATGTACGGTCTTCAAGAGAAGCAGCAGAAGAATTTAATTTAAGACATCCTCTAAGACAACCAATACACCATGGTACCGTAGCAAGAATATGTCACTTGTTCAATACAACTGGCAATGTGCTTAAACCGAGAGTACATCTTAATCGAAATCACGGAGATGATAATGTTATATTAGCGGCGTTTAACGCCAATCCCACTACCAGTCTTCGAAATATGGCTCGTGACCTTAATTTGTCGGCATCAAAAATTTGGAGATGTTTAAAACGCCATAAGCTACAATCGTTTAAACCAAAATTTTTACATACCTTGGAGGAAGGTGATGAAGAGAGAAGATTAGAATATTGTTTATGGATCCAAGGTAATTATTTAAACAATAGAGACTTCTTGAAGAAAGTAATTTTCACGGACGAGGCAACTTTCTCCACCAACGGGGTAGTGTCATCACAAAACTCTAGGTTCTGGGCAGTAGAAAATCCTGATTGGATAATAAATTGTAAAAGGCAATATTCCCAGAAAGTAAATGTGTGGTGCGGAATTTTTAACGAAACAATAATAGGGCCGTTTTTCTTTTTTCAAAATATAAATGCGTTAAATTTGCTAGAATTTTTAAATAATGATCTTTGGAATGCAATTGTTGATTTTCCTTTGGAACAATTGTATTTTCAACTCGACGGAGCATCTATCCACAATTCCGTAGAAGTGAGAGCATGGATGAATGAACATTTTCCCCAAAGATGGATAGGACGAAATAGCCCTTTAATACATTGGCCACCCAGATCACCTGATCTCACTCCAATGGATTTTTATTTTTGGGGTCACATTAAAAACAAAGTTTATATGACCAGACCTCAAAGTATAGAGCAGCTTTGTGAGAGGATAAGGCAAGCATGTTTAGAAGTTACAGCTCAAGAACTGCGAAGAGTTGTAAAAAATAACAGAAAACGGATTGAGAAGTGTATTACACTTGAGGGTGGGTTAGTGGAAAGGGGCGCAATATAATAAATAAGTAAAAAAAACCATTAACTTCTTTTATTTTTGAACTATTCTAACACTGCGGCTTTTGCTTTATCTGTATTTTTTTTTCCGACAATATTATCATTCATTATTAGTAGTCTCCTCTGTAAAAACAACGGCCCTTTTCAGGGCCACCAATTTAATTCAAAAAGAATTCGTTATATGACAGCATCCTACCAACCTACATATTGTTGACAGATGTTAAAACTCATTAAAGTAATTAGATTTTAATTTTAATTATTCTAAGGCCGGCATTTTAGATTTAGACGACATGGGGCGTATGAAGTGATCCTGAACAACTTTCATTAACAAAATTTTTGTCTATCTCTAAGCCTACTATGATTTCTCGAAAATTAACATTTTCTTTTTATCGCAGTAGGCAGGTGTTTTAGATTTAGATGGCATTTATGTGTTGAATAAAGTCACCTTATGGAGTTGTATGGCTGACAAAAATTTGAAATTAATCCGGCCACAAATAAAAAAGATACAGGGGTGTCTTCACGAGAAGTGAAACAAAAATTTTTTTTTTGAAAATATTCCAATTTTCACAAAATTTTACAGGGGGGCATATCAAGTGATTCCGAACAACTTTTGTTAACAAAATTTTTGTCTATCTCTAAGCCTACTATGATTTCTCGAAAATTGACATTTTCTTTTTATCGCAGTAGGCCGGCGTTTTAGATTTAAACGGCATTTATGTATTGAATAAAGTCACTTTATGGACTTGTATGGCTGATAAAAATTTGAAATTAATTCGGCCACAAATAAAAAAGATACAGGGGTGTCTTCACCAGAAGTGAAACAAAAATTTTTTTTTTGAAAATATTCCAATTTTCACAAAATTTTACAGGGGGGCATAACAAGTGATTCCGAACAACTTTTGTTAACAAAATTTTTGTCTATCTCTAAGCCTACTATGATTTCTCGAAAATTGACATTTTCTTTTTATCGCAGTAGGCCGGCGTTTTAGATTTAAACGGCATTTATGTATTGAATAAAGTCACTTTATGGACTTGTATGGCTGATAAAAATTTGAAATTAATTCGGCCACAAATAAAAAAGATACAGGGGTGTCTTCACGAGAAGTGAAACAAAAATTTTTTTTTGAAAATATTCCGATTTTCACAAAATTTTACAGAGGGGCATATCAAGTGATTCCGAACAACTTTTGTTAACAAAATTTTTGTCTATCTCTAAGCCTACTATGATTTCTCGAAAATTGACATTTTCTTTTTATCGCAGTAGGCCGGCGTTTTAGATTTAAACGGCATTTATGTATTGAATAAAGTCACTTTATGGACTTGTATGGCTGATAAAAATTTGAAATTAATTCGGCCACAAATAAAAAAGATACAGGGGTGTCTTCACGAGAAGTGAAACAAAAAATTATTTTTTGAAAATATTCCGATTTTCACAAAATTTTACAGGGGGGCATATCAAGTGATTCTGAACAACTTTTGTTAACAAAATTTTTGTCTATCTCTAAGCCTACTATGATTTCTCGAAAATTGACATTTTCTTTTTATCGCAGTAGGCCGGCGTTTTAGATTTAGACGGCATTTATGTGTTGAATAAAGTCACCTTATGGACTTGTATGGCTGATAAAAATTTGAAATTAATTCGGCAACAAATAAAAAAGATACAGGGGTGTCTTCACGAGAAGTGAAACACACTGTAGTTAGATTCGTTAAACATCTGATGCCAGTTTTCATTTGAAAGTGAGTGTGAGAAGTATTTTTTATTTTCGTCAGAAAAGAATCGTTTGCATAATTTCCTAGCTGAGGAGATAGAACTGTCTAGTTTAAGTTTTATTATTTGAGTACAATGATCAGATAGAGTATTGTGGAGTGTTTCTGTCTTTAAGTCTTTCAGTGTTATGTCAGAAAAAACATTATCAATTAGGGTGCTCGAAGCACCTTGTGTGCGAGAGAAATCATGGAAACGTTGGCTATACCCATAGGATGCAAACAAATTTACAATATCATTAGATTTTCTATTTTGGTCTAGAAAATTGTAATTGAAGTCGCCACATATAAATTTAATACATTTGCTTTTATTTGTTACCTGTAGTAGATTTTCCAGTGTAGAAATAAAATGTACATCACTTGCCCCAGGCGACCTGTATATACAGCTTACATTTATCGTTACCTTATTTAGATTTATGTTTACTGAGGCAGCTTCAAACATTTGATCAATACACTCAACACTCGGCAGCTTCCTTTCTTCATATGTTAAATCATCCCTCACTAGGATGGCTACCCCTCCACCTGGGCAAGATGACCTGCAATAGCAGCCAGCTATGTTATACTTGTCAATTTTTAACACTTTTGCTTCTTCTTGTGTAAGCCATACTTCCGTCAGACATATGATTTCTGGATAGTTTAGAGAATGTAAGTACACATTTAGCATGTCAATTTTGTTCCGGATGCTACGTATGTTTAAATTCATTATTTGGATATTATTTTCGATGTCTGGGTTTAACATCATTGATTCACTGCCAATTTCTTGCGTAGGTGAAAAAACCTCCTTAAGTAGACACCTTCAGGCCAGACGTCTGGATTCATTGCCTTCTTAAAGTTCTCCTCATATATTGATACTTTAAATGATGCATAAAGTTCTGGATGTTTCGGTATAATAGACTCACACATTACCTCAGGGAAGTTTTCTTTTAGTATTTGTCTAAGATCAGCCGTTGTGGTATTAACATCCACCCTGTATACATGTAAATCAATCGTCTTAGGTACTCCTTTGACACGAGTCTCCCTATTTTTGCCAACTATCATTTTCCTTCTCCGATTTTGATTCGCTTTTTGCCACTCTCCATCTTTTGAGTTTTGGATAGGGTTTTGAGAAGTATAAGGTACAGTTGCCTGTTTCTTCTCGTTTACTAGATTTATTATTTCCGTGCATTTTTGTTTTGTTTGTATTTCCATTAAATCAGCTGATACTTGTTTTTGTAATATGGGGGAATGACCTGTGTTTTTGTCTTTGTTTAGAGCGTTTGCCTTATTATTAGTTTTTGCTATATGCGGCGTTGGAATTTCTTTGATAGCATTTTTTGCATTTGAATTTATACTATTTGGTTTTTGTGCTACAGTTTTTATCTCGTATGCGTTATTCATCAACTCAATTTGCTTATTCAATTTTATCACAAAGTTCCACTATTATTATATCTTTTTGTTTAATAATGTAAGAAAATAGAGCATTATCTACCTTTTTATCACTGGTTGTCATTTCTTCTAGAGCATCATAAAATGCCGAGTCGGGGTCCACATTTATCACATTATCACTTCCACAGCATACAACAAATGTTTTATCTTCTGATAATTTTACATTATTGTATAACTTAGCACAACTAGTATGAAAGCAGTTTGAACAGTTTAGGCATTTAATTCCATTTATTACTTTAGATTTGCAGCGTTTACACGAGGGAGCATTTTCACTACCGCTTGTACTCGGCGCCATTTTTCGTTAGTCTGATGCAGTTATGTAGAAAAAGAGAGGTTTTATTATTATTACAAATTAAGCAGTTAAGTAAACAAAAACGATATCAATGAAAATGTCAAAGTAAACAACAAAATAATAATTAAAATAATTGCTGCAATTCATTTTAAAATTATCTTCCATTTAACTCAATACACTTTCGGCATCTTTTAAGAAAATTTTGTCTAATACAAAAGAGGATGGAAGCAAATCACGAATATGGTTTGCAGCTGCCACTATTTTCTGCCAGAGTTCTTGTCTTGTGTTACTTGTTTGAGAGTATACAATGCTTTTCATGGTACCCCATAGGAAAAAGTCCATTGCCGTTAGGTCTGGACTCCGTGGTGGCCATGGATGTTCACTTCCGCGTCCAATCCTACGCCTAGGAAATACATTATTTAAATGATTTCTTACAAATCAGAGGATAGTGAACAGGTGCTCCGTCAAGTAAAAACCACATATTTTCTCGGATATCCAACATATTTTGTAAATCATTTTGAAGGAAGTTTAGATAGTTTTCTCCATTTACTAGCGGTGGAAGTTCAAAAGGACCCACGAGATAATCTCCAATTATTCCACACCAAATATTAATTTTAAATTCATATTGAAAATGTCTCACTCTTGCGGCCCTTGGATTCTCTTCAGCCCACAAATGACTGTTTTTTGTATTAAAGATTCCCCTTCGAGTAAACGTTGCCTCATCCGTGAAAAGAACCTTATTTAAAAAAGTTGGATCTCTTCTTTGCTTTCTTAACATAAATTCGCAAAATTGTATGCGACAAGGAAAATCATCTCTCAACAAATTTTGTACTGGTGTGAAATGGTATGGGTGTAATTGTTGCTCGTGTAGAATGTTTGATACTCTGTCACGGGTAGTCCAGTATTTGCAGAGATTCGGCAAATACTTATTTCAGGATCGTCTTCAATAAGACTTAATACTGCTTCCTCTTGTTGGATGCTACGAACTACAGGGCGTCCATGGGAACGTCTAGGACGACAAGAACCCGTTTCTTTTAATCTTGCAAAAAGACTTGAGAATAATTTTCGATCAGGTTGCCTTCGATTTGGATAAGTATTCGCGTATTTTCTTGCTGCAGCACGTCCATTATAATTTTCTTGAGCATAAATAGCCACCATCAATCATTTCGCTATTCATATTATATTCATCTGAGGATGAAGATTTGATAGAGCAATCTCGAATTGATTGTAAACAATCTAAAAAAATCAGTTGTCAGTAGATTAAAGTGTTATGAATGTAGTGCAGTGTATAAATGTTGCAAACCAGAAATAAAAACATAAATCAAGCCTTCCACAAGTGTAATGGCAGATACAGATTGTGTTGATTTTCATTTAGATGCTTACAAGTACCTCAAACTATTGGTGGAAGAACAAACAATTAACAATCATCTACTAAAAGAAAAAATAGAAAGACTAGAAAATGAGTTGAAAATCGAAAAATCTAATTTTAAATCCTTGGAAACTAAATATAATGATCTTCTAAAAAAGAATGTCAACAAAAAACATAATGACACAGATAAGCAACAAAAAATTGTAAACACAAATAAAAATATAGCAGCAGCTGACATACAAAAAAGTGCAGAAAATGTGGGAAATTCCAATTTAAATACACTGCAATCACAACAACAGAAAGTCATGTCCTCTTATATAAATTTAAATAATGATATGAATCAAGAAAACCAGGAAAATACAGATAAAAACCCTAAGAAAGATGAAACTAACACGATAAATGAGAATGATGAATTCAAAATAGTAACCTACAAGAACAAGAAACCAGTAAATAAAAAACGCCCCCAAAATATTTGCTATGGTACCGGTACCTCATCCGAAGGTGAAAGTGGTTTCTGTGGCATCGAAAAAAAACTATGGCTCTATGTCTACAGGGTTCCCAGACATGTGACAGAAAATAATATTACCAATTATGTAACAAAAAAACCATCTTTTAAAAACCTGAAGGTTGAAGCTAAAGAACTTCCAACAAATGCAAACCAAAACAAAGTATTTTTAGTAACAGCACCATTTGAAAGAAAAGATGAAATGTATCAACCTAATTTCTGGCCTATGGGAACAGCAGTAAAGCGCTTTGACTTTAACAAACAAAGAAACTATAACCAGAATAATGCTTTTTTATAGATTTGCCAACACCTAAGTGCAGTAACCTACAATATTCTCGCAGATACATAAATAAAACAAATGATAAAGAAGAAACTAACGGGGCCCTAAACAAAGAGCCGCTTCTTGAAAACAGGGCGAGAAAAGTAGAGAAGACCTTACGTCTTTTACATATAAATATTCAGAGTATAAGAAATAAAACTAATGAGCTCGAAGCTTATCTCGGGGACAAGGAACCTAGCTGTGAAATCGTATGTGTAAGTGAACCCTTGAAGAAGAAATAAACAAAAATAAAAGGCCTCCCAAATCACAACAGCATGAGCATAATGTTGAAAACAACACAGAATTCATCAAGGAATTAATAAGTAAACAAGTTAAATTGTTTTTCAATCAAAAAAACATTATCGGCAATGAGAATACCCAACAAAAAACACCTATTACTATCAATGGAAACAAAAACAATCAAGTACAGGAAAAAACACAGAAAGACACAATAACCACTAATAGAAATGTAATTGACCTGGAAAATGCACAAAAAAGACAAATGCAGGAAGTAATAAATCTTGAAGCCCACAGCCCTCTACTTACTGAGGATAAAAGTACATTACTTCCTAACCAGCATGAAGAATTTGTCATTCCTAAATATCACAAAAAGAGGGGAAACATGCGCACAGGCAAAGCTCAAAGTACAGGCAACTTCCAAGGAAAAGAACGAACTAACAACATACAAACAAATGATAAAAAATATGGTTGTTCCTGTCTCATGTGAAAGATATAACAACAGAAAATGACATCATAACTTTTATTTAAATACAGCAAGAACTACCCCCAGATAACAAATGCTTTATGGTGGGTGTCCATCCATCTCTACTGAAGACAGTATATGATGAAAATTTCTGGCCAGATGAGGTTGCCTATACTAGGTTTAACTTTAGAATAGGACAAAGATTCCTGGATAACCCAAGACAAATGCCATCATCCACCCAAGGCAATAACCGGCCAATAAACTTTCAAGTTTTTCAGAATTCGCAAGGAACTTCTGCGGTCTTTCCAGCCCTCCAACCACAAACAAATTCTTTTCCAGTGTCACAAGCGCTTCCACAGGATTGTTATCCACAGACATGCTGATTACTACTACTAGCTCAGACGACTGCAAGGGCTCGTCAATGGTACGGAAACATAACTTTAAACTACTACATTATAACATACAATGCATCACAAACAAAATAAACTCATTAGAACTCCTCTTTAACAAGATAGATCCCACTTTTGTCTGCCTATGCGAGCATTGGGCAACCAGCATACAAATAGGTCAGGTAAAAATAACAGGTTATACTATAATCAGCAATTACGTCCGACAAAATCATATACATGGTGGCACTGCAATCCTTGTTAAGGATTGCTTTGCTCATGAATGTAAAAACATTCAATATATCTGTGATATGTCATTCGAACTATCTTTCGAGTGTTCTGCTATAACTTACAAAAATCACACTTGCATAGTATGTCTGTATAGAACACCAAATAGTGAAATTAGCATTTTCTTCACACAGTTATCAGCTCTCTTATCAAAAATAACTAATAAGTATAAAAATCTGTTTATATGCGGAGACTTCAATATAGACAGCATGTTGCCATCCATCAACTCTGACATTTTAAACGACATCATTGAATCCTATGGTTTCGCACCGTTATTTAAAGAAGTCACTAGAATTCAAAACGTAGCCAAGCATTCCACACAAACCAGCCTCGACTACATTTTAACAAATGCTGATATACGCAATCTAACTTGTCAAAACTCTGACCCTGGTTTGTCAGATCATTATGCTCAGACAGTAGAGTGGAATGATATTACGGGCACGGTTGACAAACAAAAAATAAAAACATTTAGAAAAATCAATGAACTCTCCATAGCCGAGTTTTTAAAATTATTTTCTGAAGATCGGTTCTTCTTAACAAATCTCTATAATACCACAGACGACATCGATAGTATTTTTAATATTTTTTACGAACATTTTTCCTGGTGTTTTTCAGCGGCATTTCAAAATGATAAAATAAAACTTAGTACTGGTACATCAAAAAAATTACAAGATCTTAGAGATCTTAACTATTTAAAGAAACAACTCAACTGTGAATACTTAAATGAAAAATATAAACACTCAAAAAAAGAATTAGAGCATTGTATTAGAGCAGAAAAACAAAATTATTATAAATACAAAATAAACAACTCCCATAACCAATCCCGAACACTCTGGAAAATTATTAAAGAAAACACCAATCCAACCGAAAATGCTAAAATTGCTACGTCTCTGCATATCGATGACATAACTATCACTGATAATTCTGAAATAGCCGAAAAATTTGGGGATCACTTCTCCACTGTCATAGAGGACAAACTGTTAAAACACTTTAATGGCGAGCTGCCCAAAAACTGTACTTGTACTAAAAACTAGTTTTTTCTGTACACCCGTTTCAGAACACGATGTTCAAAAAGTAATTGCCTCGCTACCTAACAAAAAGTCGACCGGATTTGACAAGGTGTCGGTTGAACTTGTCAAAAAATGTAGTGGTAAACTCTCAGGCCCACTGGCATATATCATAAACAAGTCCATTCAACTCGGACAATTTCCAGAACCATTAAAACTAGCATATTTGATACCTGTACCAAAATCTGACGATCCTCATGATATTGAGAATTACCGTCCTATTGCTATATTAAGCATATTCTCAAAAATAATTGAAACGGTAATTGCAGAGAAAATAAAGGATTATCTTAACACATTTCACATACTTACCAGCTGTCAACATGGGTTTAGGAAAAATTTCTCTACAGAAACAGCCACCTTAGAATTCGTTCAGTATATCCATGATAAACTTGATAGTAACGAAAGTACCATCGGAATTTTCTTCGATCTTTCTCGTGCCTTCGACACGTTGAACATTCGATTTGTATCGGAAAAATTAGAAAGCTTAGAGGAAATGCCAACTCCTTATTAATGTCCTATCTCAGTAATAGGAGGTTCATTGTGAAACATGACAACATGAAATCAAAAGAACACATCACTAACATAGGCACACCGCAAGGCAGTGTCCTTGGATCGTTAACATGTATGTGAACGATCTCCCCGAACACATCACTGGAGGAAAAACTATCATGTATGCAGATGATACCTCAATAATTACATCAGGTAAAAATACAGAAGAAGTACAGTATAAAGTAATCACCATCATAAAACAGTTTAGTGACTGGTGCGCTCAAAATCAGTTAATGATTAATATACATAAAACAATGATTGTAAAATTTTATAACAGAATAGACAAGCATACAGCTTTTCATCCAGTTATTCAAAATAATTCTACAAAATTTTTAGGAACAGTAGTCGACAGCCAAATGAACTGGGTCCTACATATTGACTTTGTATCCAAAAAATTAAATAAAGCATATTATTTGATAAAAAACCTGAAAAACAAACTTGACGTAGATTCATTGATGTCAGTTTATTTATAATGCACACTTTTTTTCAGCAATCAGCTACAATATTATTGTCTGGGGCCTGTCCGGTGACATAAACAGAATCTTTGTGCTGCAAAAACGTGTAATTAGAATGATGTTCAATCTTGACATCTATACTTCTTGTAGACCTACATTTCGTGATAGGAAAATTCTAATAGTCACCAGTATATACTTACTTAAAATTTTGACATACATTCATGGAAAAAGGACTTTACTAACTAAACACCTTGATATCCATACCATCAACACCAGAGGGAAAAAGAATATCTATCAAAATAAACCCTACTATTCAAAATATGAGAAATCACCATTATACTCTGGCACCCGATTATATAACCTGTTATCCACAGACCTACAATGCTTACCGATCTCCACTTTTAAAAGAACTTTAAAAGAATATCTAAGTTCAAATTGCTTCTATACCATTGACGAGTTCATCCAGACCATTAATTAGCCTATATATCACATAATCTCTCCTTTTATCTTATATGTATATTGTATACTAAATGTTTGAAATTGTAAAACAATTTGTTAGTTTAATTACGATGTTTATCTTATACTTTTATACTTATAGTTTTTTTGACTTGTCTTATCTATTGTACTCAATAGCACAAAAGATGAATAAAATTTTGAATTTGAATTTGAATATTGGTTACAAGAAACTGAACAAGAATATCTCAAGACTTTAGTGTGGCAAGCAATTTTTCTAGAACAGAATTCACGCATGGTGGTACTCTCATACTCACAAAAAAATCATTAAAATTTTACCCTCTCACAAAATTAAATAACCTATCCATAGAAAGACATTGTGAAATAGCAGCTACAAAAATACTAGATTATACTGTTGTAATCTTAACTATATATCGATCTCCTCTCGGAGACTTCAATATTTTTATAGATACTTTGGAGAAAGCACTAAATAATGTTAATACTAATTACCAACAAATTGTCTGCGGCGATTTCAATGTAAAGTTTAATACTTAGGACCCTCGAAATATAATACTAATTGATCTTCTAAAAACCTTCTGTCTAGAGCAAACTATCAAAGAGAATACTAGGGAAAGTAATTGTATTGACAACATTTTTATAAATTTTTCATTAGATAATTACAACTCCTATAACTCGGAGAGCCTTCTATCTGATCATAAATATCAAATACTAGAAGTAACCACTTACAATAAAGAAACAATGTATCAAAAAATATGTCGTACCATTACTTTAATAGGAAAAAATAAATTCTACGAACAAATATCAAGATCCTCATGGGACTTTATTGATGCCGCTAATCTACACGTAAATGCAAAATTAACAAAGTTCTTAGACATAATCCTAGATGCATATCATCAATCATTCCCTGAAAAAAAATTAACTTTTAAAAACAATGATCTATCTCAACCTAAATGGTTCACAAAAGAAATAAAAAAAATGAGAGAACACTTAAATGTTCTAAATGATGTTTGTAAACTAAACAATACTGATGAAAATAAAAATATTAGAAACCGATTCAGATCTAGATATAATCAGGCCATTAAGACAGAAAAAATTAAAGTAAATGATGACAGCATATTACAATCAGGCAATTCTACTAAAACAATATGGGGCATAATAAATGCACATAAAAATAGTATACCAACAGAGAAACCAAATATCAATCCCAACGAATTTAACAAACTTTTTGTGAACATCGCTGATGATATTGTCAGTAAGCTTCCAGATACAAACGTGAACCCATTGCAATATATAAAATCAGTTAACAACCCCGAGAAATTTAGTTTTCGCGAAGTCACCTATACTGAGGTCAGAGATATAATAAATTCTTTGAAAAATAATAACAGCAGAGATATCTATGGATTAAATGTCACTCTCATTAAAAACTATACAAAATTTCATAATAATTCCCCTCACTAAATTGATAAATGATTGCCTAAATACTGGAATATTCCCTGATGCCCTTAAGGTTGCATGTGTAATACCAGTTTTTAAAAAAGGTAGTAAAGACGATCTTAATAACTATAGGCCTATTTCACTTTTGCCAATAATATCCAAAATTTTTGAAAGACCAATAAAGATGCAACTAGTAGAATATTTAAAAAATCATAACTTGTTAAATAAATTTCAATATGGCTTCAGGGAAAATTTATCTACAACAGATGCAATCGTGAGATTTACAGAACACACATTGGAGTGTTTTGAGCATGGTATGTATTCAGCGTCACTGTTATGCGACCTCAGTGAAGCTTTTGACTGTGTTTCACATGTTATAATGATAAACAAGCTAGAAAAGTTATAACTTCAATCTAACAAGTATAAACCGGCTTAGATCTGATTTAGAAAATCGAAAACAATCAGTTAGATTGAATGGTGAGATGTCGAGAGAGCTATGCATTACAGCAGGAGTCCCCCAAGGCTCAATATTGGGTCCTGTACTCTTCTTAATATACATCAATGACTTGCCAAATGCTTTTGAAAACTTTTTTGGCTTATTTTATGCCGATGACACGACTCTCTTGATGTCTCATTGTAATCTGGAACAACTATTCAGTGCAGTGAAGCTCAGTCAACTGCTAAAACATGGTTTGTTTCTAAGAAGCTTTCTTTAAATGAAACAAAAACAACAAAAATGATCTCAACTTTACGGGATATTAGTAATGTTGGCAACCCTATCAGCGTCAAATTTCTTGGCGTTCACTTTGACATGGTATGCTCATTAAGGTGGCCCATCTCTATAGGGGGTGAATTTTTTTTGCGTATTTTTTAAGTCTCATCCCACGAAAATATACTATTATACTAGGAATAATTTATGTCAAAGTTTCAGATAATTCGGTGAACGGTAACCCGTGCCGCATTCAGGTAGAAATTTGTAGATAAGATTTTATTACGGTAACCCGTGCCGCATTCAGGTAGAAATTTTTAGATAAGATTTTATTACGGTAATACATTTAAAATACAAATATCTACCTCTTTTCTCATAATGTTTTATTGGTGTAATTATTTCCTAGAAATTATTTGTTTTGGAAGTTTGGAAATATAATGCACCTACGGTAGGTTTTTATGTCAGTTTGCAATTGTGTTTTACAGTGGTGACATTACAAGTTCTAGCATACGTTCCTTTTTGAAAAAACATTTAATGATGGCTGATGTTAGATCCTTACGAAAGGATACTTTCATTTACTTAGTTGGACACTATTCGTCACAAATCATTGGTAATAAATTGCCGTCTAATAGACAAGTATTACAAGTGCTCTTTTATAACATTCGTGAAGTGAAGCTAAGTGTACATGAAAGTGCTAAATTAACAATAAAAGAGGTGTCAGTTTTTTGGGATAAAGCTCGCATTCCGACACGTCAGGATTTTCATTGTGTTAAACAACTAGATAAACTTTATGCAGAGTGGAGGAACTTACAAAAATCGGCTAAAAGGGCCAGTGCGGGAGTAAAGAAACAAATTTCGTTGAAAAATTGGACGATCTTTTTGACATTTTTCATGCAAATGCATTGGAGTTAACGAAAATAGATGAAGATAACCAGTTTTTAATTAACCAAAGAAAAAAGGGACGTCCTGGATTTATGCATGGTATTGATTACCAACTTGCTTCTCAAGAAAAATCAGCTGAGGAGAAATTACAGAAATTATCCGAACGAATGCAACGAAGTCAACAAGAAAAAGCTAGATTAGAGGAAACAGTCACCTGTCCATCATCAAGTAGTAATTCAGCCGACTCCAACGAAAATGAAGATGAAATAATCGAAGCCCAAGAAGAGTTGTTACAAGACCAGCCTGGCCCGTCACAGCCAAAAAAGAGGAGATTGTATGGAACATGTAACATCATCACACCAAAAATAGCCGCTGCATTTGATGCTTGCAAAATAAGCGACAGGTATGGAGTCCATATTTTGACGGCAGTAGCAGAAGCACTAGGACATGACACCATATCTTTGTCCATCAGCAGAACCACACTTCAGCGCTCTAGACAACGCATCCGCGAAGAAAGAGCTGAAATATTAAAAACTGCCTTCGGTAATTCTGAATTGCCGGCCCCAGTCATCCATTGGGATGGAGAACTTTTACCTTCTCTCACTGGAATGGGAAATATCGATAGACTTGCTATCTTAGTTACTAGTGGAGATATTGAACAACTACTTGGAGTACCAGCTTTGCCCAATTCAACTGGAAGAGAACAGACTGAAGCAGTTTATGATGTGCTTTGTGAATGGAATTTGGACGAAAAGGTAATAGCTTTGTGTTGTGATACAACAGCATCAAATATGGGTTATATAAATGGGGCAGCCACACTATTGCAACAAAAATTAGAAAGAGATATTCTATATTTTCCTTGTAGACATCATATTTTTGAAGTGGTTTTGAGAAGTGTGTTTGACACAAAAATGCCTTCCTCATCTGGTCCAAATGTGCCACTATTTAAACGTTTTAGGGAATTTTGGCCTAAAATAGATCAAAATAAACTAAAAACTGGATTTCAGGTATCAAAAATTAAACACATTTTACAACCAGTTAAAGCCGAAATTGTAAAGTTTCTAAATGCAGCTTTAACTTTGCAACAGCCTCGTGATGATTATAAAAAATTTTTAATGCTTTCTAAACTTTTTGTTGAAGAAGAGCCCACTCACACGATATTCTATCAACCAGGGGCATTTCATCATGCACGTTGGATGACCAAAGCCATTTACTGTCTAAAAAAATTTTTTTTCCAAGATCAGTTCCAACTAACTAAAAAAGAAAAAATAGGTATTGAAGGTATATGTCTCTTTATTGTAAAGGTTTATGTAAAGGCCTGGTTTACAGCGTCATTTGCTAGTAAAGCACCGCTTCATGACTTAGACTTTTGTAAAGAACTCATTAATTATCAAAATATTGACAAAGAAATATCTCAAGCCGCAAGTAGGAAAATAGTGAACCATTTGTGGTACCTTAATTCAGTAAATGTTGGCTTATCTTTCTTTGATGACGATATTTCAGTTACCACTAAAAGAGAAATGGTTAAAGCTTTGAATAGGAAAGCACCAAATCAAGAGGGTATTAAACGACTTATGATTAGTAACATTACTGACGTTGAAAACAAGGAAATTCAGGACTTCATATGCGAGAACACTAAACAGTTTTTTCAAAAATTAGGTTTGTCTATGGAATTTTTGGAAAATGATCCAACAACATGGAGGGAAAATGAAAGTTATACCCGATGTTTCAATATTGTAAACAAAATTAAAGTTGTAAATGATGCCGCTGAGAGAGGAATCAAACTTATTACTGACTATAATGACATTTTAACAAAAAATGAAGACCAAAAACAGTTTTTACTCCAAGTTGTAAATGATTATAAATCACAGTTTCCAAATGTAAAAAAAGAAACCCTGTCGCATCCTTTGGCCTAGTGCAAAAAATATTGTTTTTATTACTATATGTCTTGTAGATTTAGGATAATATTTGGTACTATGTATGAAAAAACGTTTCATAATAAAATACACAAAGATAAAACGAGAGTTTTATTTCAAAAACTTCTAGTCTAGTTTTCTTAGACTACGAATTTACAGTAGTATGACACATGTCATAGTCACAACAGATAATGTCTTTGTATGACTTGATTAGTCATTCTAAAGATAAATGTTGCTGATTAAAAAAAAAAACAATGCATCAACCAAAGAATGTAAATAATTCCATTTACTTTTACTATTGCATAATAATGCATTCTGCGGCACCCCTTGCCTTCAATTTGCCTCAATAATATTTTGAGGGGACTGTTTTTTCTTCAAATGGAACCATTTGCAGGGGTGAGAAATAAAAAATTTCGATTTCGAAAAAGATGGGCCATCCTAATGCTCATATTGATTATGTTTCTTTTAATACATCAAAAAATATTTACGCCTTGAGACAACTCTCTTGTTCGGTCTCAAAGACGGTTTTAAGATCAGCATATTTTGCCTTGTGCCATTCTAGACTGTCATATGCAATTCTTGCTTGAGGACATGCTACCGGAAAACGTAGACTCTTTGGTCTACAAAGAAGGGCTGTCCGAATTGTGGGATGGGGCAGGTTATCGTGACCAAACTAAAGACTTGTTTATAAACTTAAATATATTAACACTACCGTGTATATATGCTTTGCAATGTTTGCTCTATGTACACAATCATATAAATGAATTCCACACACATGCAGATAATCATGAATACAATACTAGAAATAGAAATAATGTGTGTACAGATTACACTCGTTTAACTAGAGGTCAAACAGGTACCAGCTACTATGGTATTAAACTTTACAACGAGGTTCCTCCCTACATAAAAACCCTTTCCCCAACAAAATTTAAACAAAATAAAAGAATTTCTTTTAAACACAGCATACTCATCGTTAGATGAAATAATTAGTAATCTAAGAAACATATAGCTCATCAGCTAATTTTTTAATTAATAATAATAATAATAATAATAATAATAATATTTATTGATGTATAGAACAGAAAAATTGTTTTACCCAAGTCAAAAAAAAACATACATATAATAAACATATATATGTTATATATCATATAAAATTGTAGAAGAAATTGTGACACGTAAATAAAATACATACACAAAAAAATCTTACATTAAAAAAGAGTCTATGAAAAATTTAACATATAGTCAAACTGCAGATGCAGTGAAGTCTACATAATATAATAGTGAGAACACATTTGGAAAAATAGTAGATATTCGAACAAGTACTAATCTAAAAGAAGTCATCGATCTCGTAACAGTTTTTGTTTAGTAGTATTTTTTTTAGTTTTGATTTAAAAACAAATAGATTCTGAGACAATTTAATATCATCATCAAGTGCATTGAAAAATTTGCAGCCATTAAAATAAAAAATTTTTTGATACAAAGCTGTTCGGTGCAATTGCGGCTGTAATAATAGAGAGATATGGCAGTCAGTGATACAGCACGACGTTCGCTAATTACGTTACGTTATTGATGCAAATAACGAGGCTTTGTTTTAGACTTATTGCACTGCAGTTCCATTCTAGCGTATACGTTATCTTCTTCGATCGATTTATTAATAATAGACTTAATTGAAACTCAATAAATAAACTAATTTCCTATCTTTTCTATAAAATTGGAAAAAATATGTAGCAAATAAACCTCAAATATATTAAAATTATCAACGTAACCTCAAAAATTTATAAACAAAATAACGAACGAACCCGGAACGAACTAACAAAAATGACATAAATACAGATCGGCTGATTTCAAGATTTATACTCTACAAATCTTGGACTTCCTGATTTTCACTGAAATGAGGATAACGTCGTTTACTCGACGTTCGCTAAACGTACCGAAATTACGTCAAGCGCTAAGTTATTACAGCATGCCTTAACGCAGACTAAAGGTGCGCATGCTTAGATGTCAAATAACGCGATCCTGTAATAGCGAATGCCGTTATGTGACTATGCCATATCTCTCTAATCCCTTAAACCTTGTGTTGTGGTTATGGCTGACTTGATTAGCAAGAAACTTATGCTGGTTTTTGTAAACAAATATACAGACTTCCAGAATGTATACACTTGCAACAGTTAGTATTTTTAACCTTTTAAATGTAGTACGACAGCTTTCACGAAAACCTAGGCCTGCAATAATTCGTATAGCATACTTCTGCAGAATAAATACTCTATTTATATGTGCGCTGTTTCCCCAATTTGTTATGCCATATCTCAAATGTGAATGGAAGTTTGTATAATAGAATAGAATAGTCTTTATTTGTTCTTGTAAATTACAATACCCATAGGGTGTAGAACATGTCATAGTGCTTAAAATAATACATTAAAATACAATACAACAGTAAAATACATTATAACAATAATTGTTAAAATTAAAAGTGAAGGTGAAAACAAAGGGTACATCAAACATATTAAAAAGGATAAAATAATTGAATATATTACATAACAATAGGAAGCGAAAAAGAAACCTAAAGTCTACATCAGTAACATGATTATATAGTGTAACGTGTTTCCACCCTTAGGAAACCACCCTAGCAAATTCCGTGGGTTTCAAAAATTATAACAAGAGATGTCCACTAACACACTTTATTAAATATTTACTGGATACTTCACAATACTAATATTAATTTAAATACACTTTACTGACTAAAAATCACAATGTTTATCACTTTGTTTATCTTTGAAGTCTTAACCTCACTTTCTATACTTTCTGAACTTTCTGAACTACTCGCCGAGAATGCGGTCGGTCTTTTATACCCAAAAATGACAGATCTCGATTGTTCTGTGATGACGCCACCATTCTCTAGATCATTCCAGATGTCACCAGAACTAACTTCTGGTAGGTTTCTCGAGTAGGTGCAAATACACTACATTCATTCTAAGGGTTGTAACACATTACACTGCCCCCTCCTTAAGCCTGAACGTCCCGGTCAGGCAATTCAGCCTCTTTCACATACTTCGCCAGTCTATCCAAGTGTACGATCTTCATCTTGGACTTTTTGTTTCGTTGAATACGATAGACGACATCATTAATTCGGGTAATAACAGTATACGGTCCATCCCAAGGAGGTTGAAATTTCGGGGATCTCCATTCCTTCCGCTGTGGGTTGTACAGCCAAACCAGATCCCCCACCTTGAATCCCCCTGTACTGGCATTCTGATCATAACGAGCCTTCAAGCGGTTGCTAGTTCCGTTCATCTGCTCTCGATCATTCTTTGGCTGTTCTCGACTTCCATTTCTGTAGTTGCTCATCGAAAATGGTTCTCCACGGGCAGCACAATTTTTACACTTGTGACACCAGGCCTCCACATCCTGGCGACTATTAACCCAATAGAACTGTTCCCGTGCTCTACTCAATGTCTTGTTTATGCCAAAGTGTCTGCTGGACGTTTCATTATGCGCTTCCTGGAGTACTTCTGGTACACGACACCTGGGAATCACTAGACGCATGGCAACCTGCTTCCCATCTGGGCTTTCCCATGCTCTCCTCAAAAGCCCATCTACGACCGTAAGTGAATCCCATTGTGACCATAAAGCCTTCAGCCCCACTTCTTTGTTGGAAACATCCTTCCATGCTGGACGCGTTCCCTCTTCTTTTGCTCTCAACATGGGTCCGATTTCTACATCGCGTAATTGCTCTTGCCTCAGAGTTTTCTTTGACCAACTCTCTGGAAGATCGACCTTGACAGTGTTGACTTCAACCATGTTCGACAATCTTTCCACCTGAGGGTAGCGCTTGCAATCTTCTTTATCTGGTTTTCTGGATAATGCAGGAGTCTTAACTGCCTGCGTTGTCAACAGCCTGGTTTTCTCGCATTGGTCGTTCACTTTTGACAAAATAAATTGTTCGTTCCCAATCCTTAAGACTCGCTTTCCTACGTCAACAATAAATCCATACTGTTCCATAATGTCCAGTCCCAAAATGAAGTCATCCGTGATGTCAGCCACGATGACCCTGTGGTCGAACCTTAACTGTCCAATCTGCAAACCCAGGTCTACTTCTCCATGAACCGTAGCCCTGTCCCCCGTAGCTGTCCGGACGATCACCTCATTTTGCCTCTTGATAATCTTTATGCCCGATATAAATCCTGGCCGTACTATTGATGACGTAGTACCTGTGTCGATGGTAAACAAACATTTTCTTCCATTCACATGGCCTTGTAACAATAGACTATTCGAAATTCCTCGAAGCTGGGAAATCTTTATTTCTCTGGGGTCACTGCATTCCCTAGCCAGAACAACCCCCTTGGTACTGTTTTCCTGCTCCTCTTCAAGATTCACAGCATTTACTCGACTCTCCGAATTCTGCTGTCGACAGTCTCGCTTCATGTGTCCTACCTTGGCGCAGTTGTAACATTTAATACCTCCGCTCGGCTTTCCTTTATTTTGTTGTTTTCTCTGCTCCCTGAGATCATCCACTTTGTTGAATAATTTGGTAAACATTTTCTGCATCTCAGTCAACATAGGGTTCTGGTTCATTTCTGGTTGCGATTCTTCGAGAGTCACAGCTCGCACTCTCGACCTTGGAGTATCCCTATATGCGGCTTCTACTTCCAGTGCATGCACCAAAGCTTCGCTACTACTTTGGTGTCTCGTCAGCCTCAGAACTCGCCTGACCTCTTCGTCCCTTATACCATCTAAAAAGGCCCCCACGGCTAATTGTTCCTGGAATTCTTTAGATGCATTTAACCTTGAAATTATACAAAAAAAAAATATACAAAAATTGGTATTAAAAGTAATATACAAAAAACCGTATACATACCCAACTAACCAACTATATCTAGAAGCTAAAATATATGACCCTCGTCAGCTGTTCTTTTATAGAGTAATTGTTAGGCAGCATTGTAACAAACATGAATTAAAAAACATTGAACACGATCATAACACGAGATATAAATTAAACTCTACATTAATCCCTAAACCCGAAAAAAATATTTTACAAAGAAATTACATTTACTTAGGACCAAAACTTTATAACCTGGTCCCCCTGAAAATAAAATCCTCAACTCAATTAATCTGTTTAAAAATAAAATAAAAAAATGGATGTCAAATATAACCAGGCAACAAATAAATGAATATATTGTAAAACATAGTATGTGAGATCAAATAACATTAAACTAGGACCACTAAATGACAAAATATTAGCAGAAATTATTGTCACCAACTTATTTAGTAAAAACTGCATGACCTACCTGCATTTTATCACCACTCATTAATAAACATGTATATCCCACGCCTCAAGGTTTTACCTTTAGTGGGATACTCCGTTTATTTATTTACCATTATATGTTCACTATCTATCGTTGTATATACAATTATCTTCATATTTGCGGTGTATATTTTCAAAATTATACACCAAGTTTAAATTTAAATTTATTTGTATGTGTGTTGAATAAATATTGTAAAACCTGTTAAAATTCAAATATGGGAAATAAATATTATTATTATTATTATTATTTGGATACGCCAGGTGTGCCAGTCTCTCTATCGCAGCTTCAAATTCTTGTAAACTTTCCCCAGCTTTTTGCATCCGGGATTTCAGCTGAGCCTGGTATAATTGGGCGAGATGTTGGTCGCCATATCTTAAGTCCAATGCAGCTTCCAAGACTTTGAAGTCCCTTTGTTTATCCACTGGGATAGTTTGAAGCAACTCTGACGCCTGGCCCCTTAACACCAGAACTAATGCCATGGCCTTTTCCTCATTATCCCAGTTGTTCGCACACGCTGCTGCCTCAAACTGCCTCTTGTACGTTGTCCATGAGCTTTGGCCGTCAAAGGAGGGAGGTTTTAACCGGTGACCTGATGATACCACCTGCTGGCTTCCTCTATCTCTCAACTGTCGTTTAAGTCGCTCCACTTCTCCTTCGAACTCACTCATCTTTCCTTTGATCTGACTGACTTCGGTCTCAACTACATCTACTTTGTCTTCTACCTTATCTACTTTTTCTTCTACCTTGTTTATCTCTTTTTTAACTTCACATTTTAGTACTTCATTGGCAGAAATGATAGTGTCTTGTTGTATTTTCATTTGTTCATTCAGAATTTTCCTTAATTCTTCTTGGCGTCTTTCTTGTTCCTCTTTCTCCTCTTGACGTCGTCTTTCTTGTTTCTCTTTCTCCTCTTGACGTCGTCTTTCTTGCTCTTCTTTCTCCTCTTGCTGTCGTATCTTCAGGTCTTCCATAATTTTTCTCAATTCGTTTTTTTCTTCTTGACGTCTTCTCTCTTCATCCTCTTTTTCTTTCTGACGTCGCTTTTCTTCCTCTTGACGTCTTTTCTCCTGTTCTTCTTTATCTTCCTGGCGTTGCTGCGTCATCATCCTCGTAAGCTCTGCAAGTAGATCCTGCATTTGTTTCTCTCCTGCCATACTTCTTGTTGTTACGGGCATACAATGAAATTAAAATAAAACAAATTTAACTGTCACGTCAATATCGGCAATGGAACTTTCTAGAAAAATCTAGAAACAGCACGAAAAAGTCTTATCCAGAGTCTTTTGTCACTATCCAGTCCAGAGAATTTAATAATCTCCACTAATGTCCAAATAGAAAAGTTCTAGAAATTTTCACGCACTAAATGAGTCTTTTTTCAGTGTCTCTATCACTTCTCAGTTCAAAGGAATTAATTATCACACTAATGTCCTAATAAAATGTTCTACAATGTCTCAAAAATGCACTTAACACTATTTTCCTGTTCGAAAATAACCCTCGAACAATGTCCAGTAAATGAGTCCTACGTGTTAGTACTAAACCTCGAGAATACTTCTCGAACACTCCAGCACAACTTCAGAGCTCCTCTTGTCATAAAATTCCGCTTTCTGACACCAATTTGTAACGTGTTTCCACCCTTAGGAAACCACCCTAGCAAATTCCGTGGGTTTCAAAAATTATAACAAGAGATGTCCACTAACACACTTTATTAAATATTTACTGGATACTTCACAATACTAATATTAATTTAAATACACTTTACTGACTAAAAATCACAATGTTTATCACTTTGTTTATCTTTGAAGTCTTAACCTCACTTTCTATACTTTCTGAACTTTCTGAACTACTCGCCGAGAATGCGGTCGGTCTTTTATACCCAAAAATGACAGATCTCGATTGTTCTGTGATGACGCCACCATTCTCTAGATCATTCCAGATGTCACCAGAACTAACTTCTGGTAGGTTTCTCGAGTAGGTGCAAATACACTACATTCATTCTAAGGGTTGTAACACATTACAATAGCAAATAAGAAAGATAGAGCGAGAAAATCTATGTGACTAAAAAAACAGTACAAATTTTACAATAATTTTGTTACATAAAGGAAAAGTCTTGATCCTTGTAATACTTATCCAGACTGTAGTAGGCCTTCTGCAGTAGTAATTGCTTGAGTTTGCTTTTTAATTTGCTTGTAGGTAAATTTCTCATTTCAGATGGAAGTTTATTAAAGACCTTTATGATTGAACATTTCACATTTTTTTCTATATATGTCAATTTTACTTTTGGTTTTGTAAGATCTGTTTTATTTCTCGTGTCGTATTTGCGATTTCTGTCGCAGTCAGTGAAAAGATTCTTGTTTTCTTTTACAAATATCACAGATTCATATATATATATATATACTAGTTAAAGTCAGTATGTTTTTCTCTAGGAACACTGGTCTGCAGCTATCTGTTTGTTTCATCCCTATGATATTACGCAAACATCTTTTTTGTAGAACAAATATTTTGTGGATATCCGCGGAATTCCCCCAGAACATTATGCCATATTTGATTCTGCTTTGGATATACCCGTGGTACTCAGTCAAAGCTGCCTTTACATTAACTGTTCGTGAAATTACTTTCAATGCATACATGTACTTCGATAAGTTTTGTGCTAGTGTCTCAATGTGACATTTCCAGTCAAGCCTGGAGTCTATTTTCACGCCCAAAAACGATACATTTTTAACCGTTTCTAGTGTTGAAATTCCATTGGTTAAAGAAAATTCATCATTATGTTGGTAGCAGCATTTAATGATTTGGGTCTTTGTAACATTTAGTTGTAAGTTATTTGAGGTAAAAAACGTCTCCAGATCAGCAAGCGTACTATAAATTTTTGTGTTTGTATCTATGACATCAGATTCACTAAATATTATTGAAGTATCGTCTGCATATTGTAACATAATTTGACTTACAATGGTAGGTAGCTCGTTTGTGTACAATAAGTACAATAACGGCCCTAAGATGGACCCTTGGGGCACACCTACTGTTACGGGCTTTGTTTCTGATTTTATGATGTTGCCTGATTTGTCCGTTTCAACAGTACATTGTGATCTTTTGTGCAAATATGATTTCATAAGTTTTAGGGGCACTCCTCGGATTCCATAAATTTCCATTTTTTGAATCAGTATGTCATGGTCAACACTATCAAAAGCTTTAGATAGATCTAGACACATGGCTAAAGTATATTGCTGATTATTGAGCGAATCTAAAATTTTTGTCAATGCTTTATATATGGCGAGTATTGTTGTTTTGTTTTGCCGAAAACCATGTTGATTATCGAGCAAGATTTTATTTTTCTCCAAATAATTCATAAGTCTTGTGTAGATAATTTTTTCAAAGACTTTACTGAACGTATTTAAAAGTGCGATTGGTCGATAGTTATTAATTAGATTTTTATCGCCTTTTTTATGTACGGCTTTTATATGACTTAGTTTTAATCTGTTAGGGAATATTCCCGTGCTCATAGTTTGATTAATAATATACATTAGAGGTGGAGTTATTTCTTCAGCAATATACTTTAGCAAGAGTACTGGTGTATTTCATCTTCGCCAACTGATTTTGTATTTTTTAATGCCTTGATAGTGTTGTATACCGTGTGTGTAGTCGCGGGCTAGGCATAGGGAGAAGAATTACAACATCGCGCGTGCCAGCTGGCTGAAATGAAATAACAGAGCTGGAATGCTCCACCAACGGACGAATTTATGGCTGAGTAGAAGACGTTTATCAGCAACTGTAGGAATTAGCAATGCTTCAGTTTTTAGAATACTCAAGAAAGAAAAACTGTGACCATATCATTTCACCCCTGTTCAGATTATGTTACCTAGGGATCTTCTGCAGCGAGTGGAATTTTCACAATTTATTCAAGGCAAACAAAGCAAACACTTTAATTTTATTAAAAATATTACCTTTACCGACGAAGCCACATTCATCCGCAGAGGAATTTTTAATTGGAGAAATGCTCATATAGTTGAGTAAACTCTAAGCTGGCACGTCCAAAGGTCGCTTCATCATATAAACTAAGAGAATAAGACATACACAACTAGTTAATTTCTATGTCACTGCGATAGCTTTAAGCGCATCGCATATCAAATCGTATGTCGTGTTACCAACTCAAACATACGCCACCTTAGAGTTTACCAGAATATATCTGGGATATTGAGAGTCCACATTTACCCAGAGAATCACATTTCCAGCATGAATTTCAAATTAATATGTGGTGTGGCTTTTGGGTCCATATGAACTACCAACAAATCTGAACGATAATTCATATTTAGAACTTTGTCAAATTTAAGGAGGAATATCTGATTCATGCAAGATGGGGCCACGCGTCATTATTCTATTTCAGTCCGCAATTACTTGAATGAACAATTTCTCCATCAATGGATTAGACAAGGCAGCGAATTTCAATGGCCCCCTCATAGCCCAGATTTAAACCCGTTAGATTTCTACTTTTGGGGGCATATGAAATCATTAGTTTATGCGCAGGCGATCAACAGTCGTCAGGAATTATGGCAACAAGTACAAAATGCTGCAAATTTTATCAGAAACCAGCCCAACATATTTTGAAAGTAAGGAGATCTGTTAACACAAGATTAAGAAAATGTATCGAAGCCAATGGAGCCCAATTTGAACATTTATTAAAATAAATTATTACTACCTGCAAAACATATCGTCTTATTTTCAAAGCTTTTTCGAATTCAAATATCTCAAGAACTAGGCACTCTAGAGCAATGTATTGAGAATACCTGTTTTGCGTACAAATTATTGGAAAATAAAAAAAAAGCAAGAAAACAAATATTTGTCTAGTGGCGTACAAATTAAGGGGGGGAAATTCCTTCATGCAGGCCCCCGTATGGGATCTGGATCGTTTGGCGGGGGTGAGCTTACCCTGTCAAAAATCCTATTTCAAACTTATAGAAATCATTTCAAACTTTTCCAAACTTATAGATAATTGTACATTTTTTATGGGTAATCAATGATTATCTATAAGTTTGAAATAGGATTTTTTGACAGGGTACGCTCACGTGCACTCAGGCCTCATAAATGGGCCCATTGTGCTGCCCCCGTAAGTGGTGGCATGTCCACCGAGCCTATCATTCCTCAAGCCAACCAACACTTGTGATGTATTTGAGGAGAAGACCAGGTGAGATGCCACCTATGCTGGCCATACTGGACCAGTATGGATCCTCTTTTCGTTGAGAGAGCAGGGCAGTGACAGAGCACATGCTCGGCGGTCTCGTCATCCAGATTACACCCTCTACACTTGGGGTTGTCTATAACTCCCAGTGTATGGAGGTGTTTGTTTAGTCTGCAGTGCCCTGTTAGTAATCCTACATAAATGCGCAGATTACTCCTGGACATCTGGAGACAGTGTTTGCCTAGCTTACGACTGGGTGTAGCCAGAGCCATTCTGCTATGTCTGCAGCTGCTCAGACCACCCCAACAGTCCGCATGACGTTTGAATGTATAGTTCTTTAGCAGGGAACTTGTGGACTGAATCTGAGAGCACTATTGCAGGTTCTGGACCATGCAGGGCGCTCTCATCCCTTACGGGCTAAAGTGTCCGCTTCTTCGTTACCCTGATTTCTGTCATGTACTTTCACCCAACAGAGCTGGACACTATTGTTTTGTGCGAGCACATCTAGGGCCTTTCTAATTTCCAGAACCTGCCCCGAGCCTGTCCTACAATTGTTTAGGCCAAGCAGGGCTGCTCTGCTGTCCGTTGATATGCGCACCGTTTTACCACTGACGTTTGCCTTCGTGGTTTCTATTACCGCTTGCAGGATCCCTACTAGTTCCGCCTGGAAGATAATGGCATGTGTGCCTAGCGGTATTATTGAATGTAGATCTAGGTCTTCTGAGTAAACCCCAGCTCCTGATCAACAGTCCATTTTTGAACCATCGGTGTAGATTGATATGTCCGGCTCGTCATTACCGGACACATTCAAACTCACTTTAAAGTTCGTGTTGAAGTTATATATAGGGGGGATACGGTCAGTTCCCATACCCAGAAGAGGAATTTGTTTTGTGGCCTCCTCTAGGATGCGGGCATGTCTCGTAGCCGTGCCCTTAATATACCATTGGCCTTCAGATTGCAATCTCAGAGCAGTCCTCAACGCCACCTCCTTTATGTACAGATTTAGAGGGGGGGAGAATAGTCTCCATTGCAGCTGTAGGCATCGTTTTCATCGCACCAGTAACGCAGAGACATGCCAGTCTTTGAACATGCTCCAGTTGAGATGCTGCTGTTTTTTTCCTTACTCTGGGCCACCAGACTATGGCTGCATAACAAAGCATGGGTCTTATCACAGCAGTGTACAGCCAGAGGGAGATTCTGGGTGAGAAACCCCAGGACCTACCGACCGCCCTGCGACACTGCCAGAATGCCGCACATGCCTTGTTTATCTTAACTTCCAAATGTCTCTTCAAACTCAGAGTGTGATCAAGGTACTTAACCTCACTCGCTAAGTGGAGTTGACTGCCCGATAATTTGGGCATTTTCATATTTGGTAGTTTTCCTTTTCTTGGTGAATAGTACTAGCTCAGTTTTCTGGGGGTTAACCGAAAGAAAGTGTTCTGTGCACCAATTATCGACCAACTTGAGGGCTGTTTGCATAAGTTCGCATAGCAAGCCCTCAAAGTTTCCATTTAGCAAGATGGTAATGTCATCTGCATAACCTATTGTGAAGAAACCAGAGTTATTGAGGCAGTGTAGGAGGCTGTCGACGACCATAACCCACAGTTAGTGTGATAGGACACCACCCTGTGGACAGCCTCTATTGACCATGCCTCTAGTCTCTATGTTCCCCACATTTATTCGGATGGCTCTCCATTTGAGCATGTTTGTTATCCATTCATTAAGTGTGTTGGGAACACCATGCGTTTGGAGGGCTATCCCTATACTCTCGAAGGCTGTTTTATCAAAAGCACCTTCGATATCAATAAACGCTCCCAGGGTAGACATTTTCATATCCGCCGATCTCTCGATACGAGATACCACGGAGTGAAGTGCCGATTCTATTGATGTCCCTGGGATGTAAGCGTGTTGATTTGGATGCAGTGGATATAAAACTAACACTGTATCTCTAATTTCTCGATCACACAGTCTCTCCAGATCTTTCAATAGGAAGGAGGAGAGGCTGATGGGCCGATATGATTTTGGTAGGGAGTAGTAGTAGTAGTGTTTATTGGTGTTTTTGATACAATTTAGATCATTACACAAGTCAAAAGTACATGTTTAAAAAATGTTTGTAGTATAACTTAGTTCTATAAAAGCTAGTTAAAATGTTAAATGAATGTATTATAGTATAAAATTGATAAAAGTATATAAAACAATAAGACACAACCAAAGTATATTTAGACAAACTATACACAATAAAAACAAAAAAATGAAGCTCATTAAATAGTTGAAGATTTAAAAAAATATATTTTTACACTGTGCTTAGTGGAAAGTTATCACATTGCAGAAATTCATTTACACTATAGAAAGCCTTTGCTATGAGCATATTCTTGATGTTATTTTTATATTTATTAAATGGTAATGACTTTATACATGGTGGAAGTTTGTTAAAAAATAGCGGACAGTAATAGTTTGATGACATTCGGGATTTTTCCAGTCGAAAATAATCCACTCGGATATCATTTTTGATTCTAGTACTATATTCATGATAATTGCTGTTTGCTGAATATTTGTTTGAATTTTTATACGCATATATCAGGCATTCAAAAATATATTTACAGGGTACTGTCAAAATATTATGTTCCACAAAGGTATTTCTTACGTCTTCTCTGTAACCTAAGCCAGAGTAGTCCGTACGTCCTGGTTTGGGTATGAATATTACCTTTATTTCCCTCCACTTCACCGGGGTGTATTTAAAAGCAATGCACGCCCGGTAAATATGCACCAGGTGGTGGTGTATGTATTCCAGCCCCCACTGGAGTAGAGCTGGAAAGACACTGTCTATACCTGGTGATTTAAAGGGGAGGAAGGTGTTGATCGCCCAGGCTACTTTTGCATCGTCCACTGTCCCATTCACGACCTCCCAGTCAGCTGTAGTAGCGACTGGGTGAGGTACGTTGGGCCAGTCCATACAGGACGACACAGTGCTGCCTGGAAACATTGTTTTTAGCAGGAATTCAGAAGTTTCAGAGAGGTTGGTTGTAAAGGAGCCATCCTCTCGTTTCATGAGTCCTGGTTGTTGTTGGGGATCTTTGGAGAGTATCTTATTGAGCCGAGCTGCTGAGGCAGTAGATGCAACCTCGCTACAGAAAGATCTCCATGAAGCTCTTCGACTTTCACGAATGGTCTTTTTGTACAGCCTTTGACTGTTCTTGTATGCCTCCCAGTCTTCGGCACTTTTAGACTCCATCGCTTTATTGACAAGTTTTCTTGTCTTCTTTCTCAGCCGGTCGAGTTCTTTGCTTACAGGGTATTGCAAGCCCCGTTCCGACTTCTCTTAAGGGACAAAAGTCCCCATAACTTGAAACGAGGGCTTCCTGTAACTTGACCCCCGTATGGGGGGTCTATTGGGTACTGAGTTTAGGGGCCTATAGCGGAGGCCCGTCAGAGATTTTGGCAATTTTTTTTTCAAATTTCTTCCCCCCGGGCCAGTTGGTTTTCGAGGGGGCAGGTATTTTGGCAAACATTTTTTTTTTCAAATTTCTTAACCTTTTTTGTCTGCGGGCGATATTTACGCTTTTAGAAATGTGCCGATCAAATGCAATATACTCTTCGTTTTCGTATTTGCGAAGAGTATATTAACAAGTGAAAAAAACATTCGGTCAAATTGGCTAAAACATTTTTACGTAAAGGATGTGTCTTCCTGATCAAAAAACTTTAATTGAAAAACTTTCGGAGATCGCTCCTTTGACCTCTAATAACCCCATCAATAAATTAAAAGTTCGAAAAGATACAGAATTTTACAAGAATTTATAGCTGTATCTCGGAAACTAAACATAGGATTGAGTTGGACCCATGAGAGCTTTTGATCAGAAAGTCGAAACGCATTAAAAATTCAGCAAATTTGACAGGAACCACTTTTCTATAAGTGCGGCGTCCTTTCCACTTCGCTTTATCTTTTTCCAATACTTATGCATATTTTTGAAAGATGAAATATGCACAGAGCTTCGATCAAACTACCTAAGCGATATTTTTAAAAGTTATGAGATAGAGTAAGTTTAGATGTAAAAGAGTTCTGTAGAGGCAGAAGATTACATCCACACATAGCTCCAAAAGAGAATTTCAGTTGTATAAATGCTTTATAAAATACTCCTACTGCACGTAAAAAGCTTTTATTATTTACCTATATTAGGGCTGATATAGATGGTATTTAGCACAAATAAGTATATTGACATTATAGAGAAATGGCTAAGCTGTAACACAGTTATATTAATGTTATATGAAGGTTTATACATCTATTATAAATCAACTTGGTTTGTATGTGTATAAAAGGTCTTACTAAGCCTTTTATGAAGTAAAAAAAAAGCTCTTATAAGATGCTTTCATATAGTAGCTTTCTATTTTTGCTGTGAGAGTATTTTACTTTATAAGCAATTTAGAGTTCTATAAAGGCCGAAGATTGCATCTACATAGCTCCAAAACAGAATTTCAGTTGTATAAATGCTTTATAAAATATTCCTTCTACTGCACGCAAAAAGCTTTTATAATTAACCTATATTAGGGCTGACATAGACCCCCATTTAGCACAAATAAGTATATGACATTATAGAGAAATGGCTAAGCTGTAACAGTTATATAAAGGTTTATATATCTATTATAAATCAACTTAGTTTGTATGTGTATAAAAGGTCTTACTAAGCCTTTTATGAAGTAAAAAAAGCTGCTATAAGATGCTTTCATATAGTAACTTTCTATTTTTGCTGTGAGAGTATTTTACTTTATATGCAATTTAGAGCTGAATAAAGCTTCAATATAACCAATTAGCTCTATAAGTTGCCATAATATACTATTTATAAAGCTGTAGGATTAATAAGAACTGTCTTTTTTTTCTTTCAGAGAAAACGCTTAGGTCTGAGTCTACTTTGTCAATAACTGGAAGTGATCCGTCCACATCTGGATTTAGTTTGCTTGAGAATGTGGCAACGTCATCTCCTTTAGCGATTTCTGTTCAAGAATAACATGTTGAGAGCAATTATTTCGTCTATGTTAGGTATCATTGTTTATATTTTTGTATTTTAATATCTAAAGAAATAGTACATACTCGTCTCAGTTGACTGATTTGTAAGAAGTTTGTGCCATGTTGAGCATTAAAAAATAGTTCATTTGTAAGACGCATTTTAAATTTCAGGGTGGGTGAATTTATTCACGTCTTGACAGTCATTTTGTGACTTATATATGCATTATTCTAGTCGGCTTCCATTTGTTGTGTGGCATGTCTGACAGTATCATGCCATCTATTGTGGTTGCCTGTTAGATATATGCCTACATCCAGTTTTTTTTTATGGCCAGAGTTAGGCATTAGTTGAAATTTTTTTTTCATGATTGAAATTGACCGACTAAAATAGTGAAGACTAAATTAGGCATGACTAATCAGTCATATTGTAATCTTAGTTTCTGAATCAGAAGTGGTATTAGTCGTATAAATTTTCAATCATAATTAATAATGAATGATTAAGTTGATGACTAATAATCACGAAAAAAATAGCAAGACCAACGCTACGCTGCGACAATTCCAGTTACGTAACGATCGCATGAAGTACACCTTGTGCAGAATTGTGCAAGTAGTTGTTTTGGTTTTGTTTCACTTCAAATTATGCTAGCAAAACAAAATTCGTATGGTAAATACTGTAAGTAATGAAGTATAAACTATAAAGTAAAATAAGCAAGCTACTTCATTCATCAAGCATGTATTGCAATCTGTAAATGTTGATGTTTTCATGATATTTTAATTGACTGACGTTTTAACCATCCAACATAAAAATATAAATAGTTCTTTAAATTTTTGTATTTATTTATTTACGTATAAATATATTTACATATGGTAATCATAAAAACTTAACAACAACTAAAATGAACATGAAGAGAAAAAACGAAATACAAAGATAAGATTAAAAACTGAATAACAACAATAATAAAAATTACTGCAGTATAGCACATTTAGCCTGGTTTTTAAACCCATCAAGAGATTTACTAAATAAGTCAAGTACAGTATTTGTTAACTATTGAACTTATTCTATTCACCGGACTGAACATAGCGTAAGTTGTTCAACAATAAGGTACAGACAGAATAGATATATTTCTAGTGTTAAAATATGATACATTAAAATGTATAGACTCCAAGCAATCAGGGGAACTGATGTAGTTATTGATAACTTTGAATGCGAAACAAACATCGTAATATTGACGCCTGCTATGTAAGGAAGTAATTCCCAAATATGATTTTGCTTTCTCAGTTTAAGAATATGCTCAGTTTATAGCACATAAATCGGACAAATTTGTTTTGTACAGATTCAAGTCTGTTGATATATACGTTGTAGTACGGGTTTAATTATTGTGACTGTGTGTATTACCAGTGCTTTCAAGGGCGGACTTAGCTTTCTGTCATGGGGTATAAACTCCCGGATGAGTACGATTTTTTAATAAATGCAGAATTAAAATTAAGCAATAAATAAAATTTAAAACATTTTCTTTTTATCAAACATTTGTTTATTTTATTATTTTTTAAAGTAATAGCAGTAGAATAAGTATCTACTGTATACTAGATATTTCAAGATGGTTGACCAGTTAAAAGCAAGTGAAGATCTATCTGAGAAAAAGTGCAATAAAACATATAAATGTTGTAAAAATAAATCAGTTTCTGTAGTGGTGTGTATATACTGTGGAGGTGCATACCATAAAAGCTGTTTTGAGAGGATAAGTTGTGATATAATTGATGATACAAGAATAAACTGCTGCAAAAATAGTGACTCAATCCAAGAAAGTAGTACAAAAAGTACTGATTCTGATAACAACACTATTGAATGGTTAAAATATGAAAATGGTTTACTAAAGGAACTTATAGCTGAAAAGGATCAAAAGTACGCAATTTTGTTGGAAAATAAGTATTTGCTTGATGAAAAAATAAGGCTCTTAACAGAAGACCTCAAGAAACAAACACAAGATAAAAACATCCACAAAAAAAGTGAATCCACAAAAACAACCATAATTCCAAATCAAAAGATAACAACAGTCAATAAAGAAACAAAGGAGACCAAAGAAACTAGGGTCAATGAACTGAATACACAAAAACAAACAAATACTCCTAGAGGCAAAGCAAATATAGTAGACCAAAACACTGCTATAAACAAACCTAGTAATAATGTTCCGTTAACAACAGTTCCTGTTACCCCATACCAGGAGATGCATGCAGTCAGAGACTTAAACGCTGATGAATGGCAAACTGCTAAACCTAGGCGTTCGACTCGTTCGAGGCCACAAGTTGGTACAGCGTCATCCAGCAACACTGACTGTGAGGGAAACGCCTTTTCTGGCAAGCCAGAAAATACCGATAAAAAAGTTTGGCTCTTTATTTCTAGAGTAAAGGACGTAGTAACTGAAAACGATATCAAAACATATATCAAAACAAAAACTAAACTCTCAGACAATGATGTAATAGTGACAAGATTCCCAACCAAATATGACGACATCAGGAAAAATTGCAAATGTTTTAAGGTAGGAATTAAATTTGATATGAAAGACAAAGTCTACGAAAACGACTTCTGGCCAAATCGTGTGGCCTTTTCACGCTTTAAGTTTGACATCCAACCAAAAGAAGGAGGTGATTTTTTAGACAAACTGGAGAACCAGAATTAATGAAAAAACACACTTCTTTCCCGAAGCCTGTTATAAACAAACTTTTAATATCTCCCACACAAAATCCAAAACCTATGTGTAAATTCAACTTTACACTGCTCCACCAAAACATACAGTGCCTCAGAAACAAAGTACAAGAACTTGAAGTGTATCTCGAAGATAAAGCCATTAATTTTATATGCCTAAACGAACACTGGTTGAGTACAATTGAAACAGACATAGTTAAACCAAAAGGCTACAATGTCATCTCTAGCTTTTGCAGATCAGTCAAAACACATGGTGGTGTAAGTATACTTGTTAAAGAAGGTATAAAGTGTTCTCCTTTATCTACTAATATAACTGACTTATCAGAAGAGGTGCATTGTGAAATAGCTGGCATAGAAATTAACGAATACCAAATTATAACAGTCTACAGATCCCCGTTAGGGGATTTTCAAATTTTTCTAGAAAAATTAGCATTAATGTTAGAAAAAATTAATATAAATAAGAAAATAATTTTAACTGGAGACTTCAATGTCAAGTTTGGTACAAATGATTATAATGCAATGCAATTATGTAACCTGTGTCAGTCATTTGGGTTAATACCTACAGTCAGCATTAATACTAGAGAAAATTCATGTCTAGACAATATTTTTACAAACCTAACCTATTCTGATTTTTCCGCTAGGGTATCTAATACATATCTGTCAGATCATCATGGCATTACAATGCAATTTAAATCTACCTGTAAAGTAAGTAACAACTTAAACACCAGAATTAATTTTAGACCAATAACAGATTACGGTTTACTTCGCCTATATAATCATCTCGAAATAACTAACTGGGACTTTGTAAATAATCCAATTTCTGATGTAGAATTTAAATTCAAACTATTTATAGAAAAACTAACAGAGGCGATTGAACTGAGCTTTCCAGTGAAATCTAAATTGAAAAAAAACTTTAATTCTTTCAAAGACACTTGGTTCAATGAACATCTAAAAAACATGCGTGATAATTTACATTTTTTAATAGATATGAACAAACAGGATCCTAGGCTCATTACTAAGGAAACTGTTAATTCATTCAGGGCAAAATATCGATACGAGATTTGTAAAGCAAAAAAAGGGGCGAATGACAAATATATACAAGACTCTACAAACTCTCAAGCAGCCATGTGGAAAGTCATTAAGAACAGCAATCCCAATTTACATTCGCCAACCACAGACTTAATTGATGCAAATTCGTTTAACAATTTTTTTACAAATATTGCTGAAGACATTATTAAAAACTTACCAACTTCAGATAAACACTTCAGTGATTATATCGATGGTATTGATCCTCTAATCAATTTCAAATTTAAAGAAGTGTCTTACAACGAAATTAGAGATATAATAAGCGATCTTAAGAATAGTAGTAGTAAAGACCCCTATGATATAAATGTACAGATCATAAAAACGTTAAAGAACATAATTGTTTACCCTCTTACTAATTTAATAAACCAGTGTATTAGAGACAAGACTTTTCCAACTGCTCTCAAATTAGCAAAAGTTATTCCTATATACAAAAAAGGCTGCAAGGATGACGCTGCTAATTACAGACCTATTTCTTTAACACCCATCTTAGGAAAAATTTTTGAAAAAGTTCTTAAACAACAAATTAGCAAATTTTTTGAAGAAAATGGACTTTTCCACAGCAGCCAATTTGGCTTTCGCAACCAACGGTCTACTACATTAGCCATAAACAACTTAACACAGATTGTATTAAATGACTTTGAGAATAGCAATTTTACAAACGGTACCTTCTACGATCTTACAAAAGCCTTTGACTGTGTAAATCATAGTAATCTATTACAAAAGCTCAGCTATTATAATTTTGATGATAGTAGTATAGCCCTAATAAAATCATATCTGTCCAACAGACATCAATATGTTTCTTATAACATGCGAAATTCTAACAAATTGCTACTGAAATACGGAGTACCACAAGGTTCTGTCCTAGGTCCGATACTATTTTTGATATATATTAACGACTTAGCAAAATGCGATGATATATCTAATATCATACTATTCGCGGATGATACTACGGTTTTGAATAGTCATAACCAATTAGATACTTTAGCAGAAAATACCAATACTTCTCAAGCTAACATCAAGCAATGGTTTCATGCCAATAGTCTAAACTTGAATGAAAACAAAACCCAAACCATGACATTTTCTTTAAGAAACACTAACATGAATAATTTCAATGAACCCAATCATGTTAAATTTCTAGGGGTGGGCTTGGACTCTGTACTGACCTGGGAAAATCACATACATAGCCTATCACAAAAACTAACTAAAAACATATTTTTTATTCGTACTCTGTCCAATTCAGTATCTGAAACAACACTAATTATGGCCTACTATGGATTTTTTCATGCCAATATGTCATATGCGATATTAAATTGGGGACATGCGCCTCGCAGTGCACAAATTTTCGGTCTCCAACGCAAATGCATCAGAGTCATTGCACAACTTAAATTTAGAGATGATTGCAAAAAACACTTTGTCGATCTTAAAATTCTTACACTACCATGTGTTTACATCTTAGAATGTCTACTTTATATTAAACGGAACATCAATATGTTTTCTACACACGCACAGACCCATGAGCATCTCACTAGAAATAGAAACAATATAAAACAATCCTTTCTCCGTCTAACAAGGTCTAGAGATGGCACGGGCTACTATGGTGTCAAATTTTTCAATATACTACCTGACCAGGTGAAAGTCTTAAATTTGAGTGCATTCAAAGTGCTAATAAAAAAATACTTGAAAAGAAAGGCTTTCTATAATTTAAACGAATACCTCCAAAATGACTTCTCAGATATGCTTTTATTGTAATTTTAAAGTGTTTTACTATTGTAACTGTTGTATTTTAATTGCATTTAACTTTTAATTGCTAATTTTAAACTTAGTCTAGATTTTTTTCTTAATAAAATGTTTTTAGTTACTACCTATGGATAGATATCTAATTTCTTTATGCCCCTGTGGGGTACTTCTATGTGACATGTGTAAACATTTATATGTATTAGCACCAATAAATCATTATTATTATTATTATTATTATTATTATTACTATATCTATATTTTTTTACTAGTTTGTTTTCCGTAAATGTAGGTTTTCAGGCATTTCTAAGTTGCGGGATTTTGGGAAAATAATTTTCAATACATTATTTAAAATGAGAGAAACTACAAATTTATTATGAAAAGTAAATACAGTTTATCAAATGAAACATAAATAAAATATAAAAACAAAATTATATTTGGAAAACAACTAATTAAAAACAGTAAAAATTTTAACTTTTACTTAGTAAAAAACATTAATTAAACAACAAAATCTGTTACTCGTCTTTTGTTGTTGCAAAATGACCTACGGCCTTTATTGTTATATAAATTTCTAAATTTTCATTTCAAATTATTTATTTCGCCAACAATTTTTTTTATATCTTTTAATTCATGGGGGGGAATTACCCCCATTAACCCCCCCCCCCCCCCCGTAAATCCGCCCTTGCGTGTCTTAAAGATAAATTAAAAAAAAGAATCCAGAGTAAAAAATGCAGGAATAAGATATTGTTTAAAACTACCCAAAAGAGAGCCTACAAGTCACCACATAAAGTAAATCAAATGGCTACAGATGGATGAAAGACAAAAAATTCATTTATGTTTTATATTTAAAATTGTAACCGAAAAAGTGCCTAAATATTTGTACAATAAGATATAGGTCTGATGTACACTAGGGTGGCCCATCTCTATAGGGGGTGAATTTTTTTTGCGTATTTTTTAAGTCTCACCCCACGAAAATATACTATTATACTAGGAATAATTTATGTCAAAGTTTCAGATAATTCGGTGAACGGTAACCCGTGCCGCATTCAGGTAGAAATTTGTAGATAAGATTTTATTACGGTAACCCGTGCCGCATTCAGGTAGAAATTTGTAGATAAGATTTTATTATGGTAATACACTTAAATTTTACTTAAAATACAAATATCTACCTCTTTTCTCATAATGTTTATTGGTGTAATTATTTCCTAGAAATTATTTGTTTTGGAAGTTTGGAAATATAATGCACCTACGGTAGGTTTTTATGTCAGTTTGCAATTGTGTTTTACAGTGGTGACATTATAAGTTCTAGCATACGTTCCTTTTTGAAAAAACATTTAACGATGGCTGATGTTAGATCCTTACGAAAGGATACTTTCATTTACTTAGTTGGACACTATTCGTCACAAATCATTGGCAACAAATTGCCGTCTAATAGACAAGTATTACAAGTGCTCTTTTATAACATTCGTGAAGTGAAGCTAAGTGTACATGAAAGTGCTAAATTAACAATAAAAGAGGTGTCAGTTTTTTGGGATAAAGCTCGCATTCCGACACGTCAGGATTTTCATTGTGTTAAACAACTAGATAAACTTTATCCAAAGTGGAGGAACTTACAAAAATCGGCTAAAAGGGCCAGTGCGGGGGTAAAGAAAAAAAAATCCTTGAAAAATTGGACGATCTTTTTGACATTTCTCATGCAAATGCATTGGAGTTGATAAAATAGATGAAGATAAGCAGTTTTTAATTAACCAAAGAAAAAAGGGACGTCCTGGATTTATGCATGGTATTGATTACCAACTTGCTTCTCAAGAAAAATCAGCTGAGGAGAAATTACAGAAATTATCCGAACGAATGCAACGAAATCAACAAGAAAAAGCTAGATTAGGGGAAAAAGTCACCTGTCCATCAACAAGTAGTAATTCAGCCGACTCCAACGAAAATGAAGATGAAATAATCGAAGCCCAAGAAGAGTTGTTACAAGACCAGCCTGGCCCGTCACAGCCAAAAAAGAGGAGATTGTATGGAACATGTAACATCATCACACCAAAAATAGCCGCTGCATTTGATGCTTGCAAAATAAGCGACAGGTATGGAGTCCATATTTTGACGGCAGTAGCAGAAGCACTAGGACATGACACCACATCTTTGTCCATCAGCAGAACCACACTTCAGCGCTCTAGACAACGCATCCGCGAAGAAAGAGCTGAAATATTAAAAACTGCCTTCGGTAATTCTGAATTGCCGGCCCCAGTCATCCATTGGGATGGAAAACTTTTACCTTCTCTCACTGGAATGGGAAATATCGATAGACTTGTTATCTTAGTTACTAGTGGAGATATTGAAGAACTACTTGGAGTACCAGCTTTGCCCAATTCAACTGGAAGAGAACAGACTGAAGCAGTTTATGATGTGCTTTGTGAATGGAATTTGGACGAAAAGGTAATAGCTTTGTGTTGTGATACAACAGCATCAAATATGGGTTATATAAATGGGGCAGCCACACTATTGCAACAAAAATTAGAAAGAGATATTCTATATTTTCCTTGTAGACATCATATTTTTGAAGTGGTTTTGAGAAGTGTGTTTGACACAAAAATGCCTTCCTCATCTGGTCCAAATGTGCCACTATTTAAACGTTTTAGGGAATTTTGGCCTAAAATAGATCAAAATAATCTAAAAACTGGATTTCAGGTATCAAAAATTAAACACATTTTACAACCAGTTAAAGCCGAAATTTTAAATGCAGCTTTAACTTTGCAACAGCCTCGTGATGATTATAAAGAATTTTTAATGCTTTCTAAACTTTTTGTTGAAGAAGAGCCCACTCACACGACATTTTATCAACCAGGGGCATTTCATCATGCACGTTGGATGACCAAAGCCATTTACTGTCTAAAAATATTTTTTTTTCCAAGATCAGTTGCAACTAACTAAAAAAGAAAAATAGGTATTGAAGATATATGTCTCTTTATTGTAAAGGTTTATGTAAAGGCCTGGTTTACAGCGTCATTTGCTAGTAAAGCACCGCTTCATGACTTAGACTTTTGTAAAGAACTCATTAATTATCAAAATATTGACAAAGAAATATCTCAAGCCGCAAGTAGGAAAATAGTGAACCATTTGTGGTACCTTAATTCAGTAAATGTTGGCTTATCTTTCTTTGATGACGATATTTCAGTTACCACTAAAAGAGAAATGGTTAAAGCTTTGAATAGGAAAGCACCAAATCAAGAGGGTATTAAACGACTTATGATTAGTAACATTACTGACGTTGAAAACAAGGAAATTCAGGACTTCATATGCGAGAACACTAAACAGTTTTTTCAAAAATTAGGTTTGTCTATGGAATTTTTGGAAAATGATCCAACAACATGGATGGAAAATGAAAGTTATACCCGATGTTTCAATATTGTAAACAAAATTAAAGTTGTAAATGATGCCGCTGAGAGAGGAATCAAACTTATTACTGACTATAATGACATTTTAATAAAAAATGAAGACCAAAAACAGTTTTTACTCCAAGTTGTAAATGATTATAAATCACAGTTTCCAAATGTAAAAAAAGAAACCCTGTCGCATGCTTTGGCCTAGTGCAAAAAATATTGTTTTTATTACTATATGTCTTGTAGATTTAGGATAATATTTGGTACTATGTATGAAAAAAACGTTTCATAATAAAATACACAAAGATAAAACGAGAGTTTTATTTCAAAAACTTCTAGTCTAGTTTTCTTAGACTACGAATTTACAGTAGTATGACACATGTCATAGTCACAACAGATAATGTCTTTGATATTTGTATGACTTGATTAGTCATTCTAAAGATAAATGTTGCTGATTAAAAAAAAAAAACAATGCATCAACCAAAGAATGTAAATAATTCCATTTACTTTTATTATTGCATAATAATGCATTCTGCGGCACCCCTTGCCTTCAATTTGCCTCAATAATATTTTGAGGGGACTGTTTTTTCTTCAAATGGAACCATTTGCAGGGGTGAGAAATAAAAAATTTCGATTTCGAAAAAGATGGGCCACCCTAATGTACACGATATCACAGCCAGACATTGAAATGATCTAGATATTGCACAGGATACTACAACTTTATATCATTCAAGCTTCACTTACATAGCAACTAAAATTATTGTGACATTCCTACCCCCAGAGACATCCATGTGAATTTCCTACAAGTAATATGGATAAGTAAACAGTTAAGTTAGTTATTAGTTAGTTTGGCAATTGGCCCAGAGATGGTGCGGGATGTCAGAGCCTGAAGTTGTAGAGAGCCTACTAGAAAGTGACAGATTGATCGAGAATAATCTGGACCTCTCATCGTTGGGCACAGATTAAGACAAACTAGATGTTTCACTTAATAGTATTCCCTATGTAACCAGTTTCATTTTTAGTCATGTGACGTATACCTTACAGGATTCTGCGCAGAAGATATAAACAGAGGAACCTTGCGGTTGACATGGTTGGCTTCAGCTCAAGATTTACTTCAGACTGGGGTGTACTTAACATAAAGTCACTGAAACCGAACTAAAAAATACTACAAAGTCACTCAAAACGTGTAAATACAGTCCAACTCAGAAAAATATTAAAAATGTTGATATCATAAATCATAAACTATCACTGAGCCTAAACACACTCACAAACGTTCAACTTAAGACTGATTGGTATAAGGCGCAGATCACTGCACAAACTGGTACCTTCCTCGATTTGATCTATTATCTAAACCATGATACGTCATAAGTGCAACATCTGATTTGTGTTAATCTGTGCTTTGGGTATATAAAGAAGAAACCCAGAGAGGACAGTTTAGTACAGTTCAGTTCGCTGAGTAAACAGTTCACGGAGATAAAGTGACTGAAGTAGTGAATTATAGTACTCAGTGTAATATTAGTAAAGTAATTAATTGTTGTAATTAGTACGTAAGTTAATAAATTAGTGTTTAGTGTTACTGTTGTAGAACCTTCCAGAATTGACCTAGGTCGAAGCCAAAATAAAAATTCGACTTAGGTAAAAAATTCATTTAATGACATTTTCAAGAGTCTGAGAGACTTCAGAGCCATAAACTAACACAAAAGGAACAATACAAGTTTATTAAGACATGAGGCACAACTAAGTAAAAAATTTGAAGAAACACCAAATTTTTACAAAATTTTTTTTTTTTTCAACTTTTTTATTCCTCCGCCGAAGACATTGACAATGGAGGTACAGTCATTATATATCCTGTTCTAAAGACTGACTATAAAATTTTAACTATGTAATATATCAAAAAGGGTAAAATCGACAAATATGGCAAAAATCAGTGAAAATGCATAAGGCCGGTTTCTCACATAAAACACAATAAAGGATTTATTTATAAAACAAAAAAAAAAGTTTGAATTCACCGAGCAACTGATAATTTGGACGAATGTGTTGGATGGTCAATACAAGGCGATGGTAGGAAAGCCAAATGCAGGGCTTTCCAAATAAAGTTATAGAGAAAACCCCCTTGTGCACAAAGGACTCAAAAATCCATTTTGCCAAAAAGTCGTTCGGAGGCGACTCGGTGTCATTTTTCCTATATTGAACCTACATGGGAACAAGTACATCGTAAGACTGGCCAAACGTTATTAAACTCATGTATTAGTCGAACTCCATCCCGTGAATGATATAATTACGATATGGGACCTTTAAGCTACTCATAAGAGAACCAACATTTTTTTAAGTAAAATATTTTTATATTATTTTCAGTCAGCCATAATTACCAAAAATACAAAATTTATAAATTCCTTTTAAAAGGCTTGCATTAAATTCTGGGGAAGTTAAATGAATTTTTTCTACCAAAACGATTGTTAGCGTACACTCTCATTTGTATGGTTAAAAGTAATTTGCCTTAGTTGGGAAGGCGTGATTCTTTCTCATTATATCATTTTGCAGAAAATTACTGTATCTTTTAAATTTATTAAATAAATGGTATTCTTTGAACTAATTGCATTTTATATTGATGTAAGGACATGTTGCTAGTATTAATCCCTGGAGTTTTCGTTTGGAAGACCGAAACAACCGAGTTTACCGGAATTTCATGATTACGCAAGTCTGATACTCAGTGTTCTTGTCGCCTTACGGAAGCTTGATAGGGATTTTTTGATGCGATTTTTCCAGAAGTCATTAGGTGTAGAATCCATTATTAACCCTTTCACTGCTCTTGACGTTCGCTGACCGGTTAACTGCTCTAGACGAATATACTCGCATTTTTAATAAAAATAGGATCAGGCTGCTCTACCCGAGCAAACTCGCTCGCATGATATTTTGAGATATTACACAATGTTAAAAACCTTTAAAAAATAACGCAAAACATGATGGGTACTTTTCCTCAGAGCTGCCTAGTAGTTAACTACAATTGTAGTTTAACTACTAACTACAAGTACTTATAGGTAGTTATGAGTACATTGGTATTGTATTGAGTATCCACTACTCAAATTACTTTTTAAAAGTAGCTAAAACTACTAATGTAATTTTAACTACTAAAGTAGTTGCAACTACTGTTTGTGTGTTTTGATAAAATCTGTTTTTATAAAAGAAGATATGTACAATCCTAAATTCTGGCCTAAAGGAGTGGGTTTTAGCAGATATATCTTTCCAAAAAGCATTGAAGAAAATAGTGGACAAGATTGGGAAGAACAAGTCTTTACGGAGAACAGAAATTTTCAAGCAGAACTGAAAACAGCCACGCAGAGAGGACAAACCAACAAATAACAATATTACATCAGAATATTCAGTGTAAAAAAATAAGACGGGTGATATTACTTTATTTTTAGTGACAAACTATGGCAATAGTGTAAGTGTTTTAGCTTTCAGTGAACACTGGTTAGCGTCAGGGGAGGAAAAGTTTTTAAAAATACCAAACTATCAAATGGCATCTTGTTTCATCAGAAAGAATACTATACACGGTGGCTCATGTATCTTTGTGAACAAAAATATACAATTTGTAGAGATTGAACATCTAAAACAAAAAAGTATTGAAATCATTTTAGAACGTGCCGCGGTAGAATTAAAGAAAGAGAAAGTTATAATTGTAAATATATATAGATCACCACTGGGAGATATAAAGGAATTTTTTAATATCCTAGATGAAATTCTAGAGGATGTTTCGAAGAACAAAATGCACACAATAATAATAAGTGGAGACTTCAACATAAACTTTTTGAATAAAGAAAACAAGGACGTGAAATATTTTCTAGATATCATAACATCCTATAATTTAAAAATAGCTATCGAGGAACCTACAAGAATCACAGAGAAGAGCAAAACACTGATAGACAATATATTAATAAATAAACCAAACTTTTCAAGTAAAGTTGTAATATCATCACTCTCCGATCATCTAGCACAAGAGATAAAAATTAATATAGAAGCAAGTGAAAAAAGAACCTTTATTAAACGAGAAATGAGAAACTTCTCAAGCAAAAATATTGCATTAATCGAAGAGAAATTTAAAAAAGTCAACTGGAAAGAGGTATTAGCAGATGATGATGTGAACATATGTCAAATAGCATTTGAAAGTACGTTATTAAACATAATTAACGAAGTGAGTCCTAAAACGATCAAAAAACACAACATCTCAAAGAGCAAAAAATGGATAACACAAGAACTGAAGACTAAATGTGAAATAAAAAGACAGCTGTATGAAGGTATGTTAAAAGGAGAAGTAGATAAAAATACTTACAAAGAATTCAATAATAAACTGAAGAAAGAGATAGAATCTGAAAAAGAAAAATATAACAGTCAATTTATCCTCTCGTGAAACAATAAAATAAGAGGTTCATGGAAACTTGTAAAAGAAATTACAAAAAGTAAAGAAAAAGATAACATGTTTAGTATAACAAATTTTCAGAAAGAAAATGTTACTTCTAAAGAAACATTAAATAACCTGAATGAACAGTTAATAAACATGGTACAGGACATAAACAAAAACAACAAAATAGACAAATCACTTATTAAGTATAGTGTAAAAACATTTGTTCTATTACCAACCGATGCAATCGAAGTATGTAATACCATACAAATGCTCAAAAATACAAATGCAGTTGGTTACGATGAATTTCCTACAAAACTCCTTAAACACTGTGCATATATACTAGCTGAGCCATTATCTATGCTGATAAACAAATGTTTTCAAAAAGGGATGTTTTCAGATAGTTTAAAAATTACAATACTTAAATTGTAACATAAGAAAGGAGATATGGCAGATATAAGAAATTATAGACCCATAGCTCTGTTATCCATTATAGCAAAGGTTATAGAAAAAATTATAGCAACTAGGATGTATGACTTTCTCTACAAATGCGGTATTCTACACGATAAACAAAATGGATACATAAAGAAACGATCCACAACGAGAGCAACGTTTCAGTTATTAGAAGACATAATCAATGGTATAAACGAAGACCAACATACAGCATGTATCTACATGGACCTCCCAAGAGCATTTGACAGTGTACATCTTATCTAGAAAACAGAAAACAGTTCATAGTGACAGAAGACGAACATACAGGAAAACAAATAATATCAGAAGGTTATACCGTAGAACGAGGTGTACCACAAGGTTCTATTCTTGGACCTGTTTTATTCCTTTTGTATGTGAATGAATTACCAAATATCGCAAATCACTTAACATCATTATTTGTCGATGATACATCCATTGTAATAAGAACCTCGGAAGTCATGGAAGAAAAAATAACACAAGTATTAGAAAAACTACATGCAAAATAACCTTAAACTAAACGTATCCAAAACAACCCTATTAGAGTTTAATAAAAATAAAGACTTACGAATCGACTTTGAAAATGAAGTTCTCATGACAGCTGATAACACAATGTTTCTAGGAATAAATATAGATGCCAAATTAAACTGGAAAGCCCACATAAACTACATCTCAGGCAAATTAAGTGGTTTCAACTACGCATTAAAAATGTTATCATCATCGGTAAATGAAGAAGCAGTGCATACTATGCTTACATCCATTCTCGCATAAAATATGGCATCATCTTTTGGGGTAACTCAGTAGAGGCACATCGAATATTTAAAATCCAAAAATCCCGCATCAGAAGCATATTTCACCTAAAACCCTATGAATCATGTAAAAACATATTCAAGGAAAAGAATATACTTACCTTACCATCCATTTACATGTATGAAAGTGCATGTTTTGTAAAATCCAATTATGAACTGTTCAGCAAGCAAGAACTAGTGCATACATATGACACCAGAGGGACGACAAATCCATATTTAAATCCTATCCAAACTAAAGTACAAAAAAGTGCTACATATCAGTTAACTCGCATCTATAATACTCTTTCAAACCATGTGAAACAGTTGCCATTTAAACGTTTTAAAAAATGCTTAAAAGACTTTTTGTGTAAAAATACAATTTACAAAATTGAAGATTTCTTCACTATTACTTTTGATTAAAAATTTTACTGTAACAATGAAATTAAGTTACATTTTAAAAGTGTATTTTATCATCAAAGTTTTAAACAATTATTTATATTTATATTTTATACCCTATGATAATGATAGATACTTATTTAAGAAATTTGTATTTATTCATTTTGTTTCTATTTTTTAATGTCACAACTTTAAACCATATTTTGACGTGTTCTATACATTTTGTATTATTGAATAAATACTTATTCTATTCTATTCTATATGATTTTCCCAGAAATATGCTGAATAAATATCCAGCCCAGTTGCTCAGTAACAAAAAGAGTCTGAGCAGCATACAGCCCAGGTATTAAGTTCAGATGGCTACAGTCAATTAAGGATTTTATTAATGTTACCTTCAGAAGAGATAAATTGAAAAGTTATTGGTAAATTACAATTAATTATTTTTTATTTATTTGCTTTTATCATGATTAAAGAATATTATTTAGGTATTGTGTAAATCACAACTTACACACTTTTTTATTTATTATGAAAATACCTACTTTCTGTATATCGTTGCCCTAATCTGGGTACGCTAATAGGTAAATACTTCATTACACTCATTATTGGAGAATCAATCAAAACAACTACTCTTCTAGATAGTTTAACAGGTGCAAAGGTCAAATTTGTAGGTACCGAATGCTCAGCTTAGTGTGCGCATTTTGCCCTACTCTACCCCTCGCATCACGTCTCATTATCACGCCCACACGTATGCATCGTACCTTGTACCTTACCAAACGTTTGGGTTAGTTTAATTGAATGTTTCTCGTCCTAATTTCACATTTTAATCAAATATAAAAAAAAAATTTAAATTTTTTTGTCGTTACTATACTTCCACTAGATGTGGAAGTAATTATACCCATTATTAAAGATCTCAGTTTATCTATTTTTATTTTGCATCATAAATATATATATATTTAGATATACCTATCTGTATTGTATTAAATACTAAAGAATTGTAGTTAGTAATTTTGTATAAAATTCAGTAGTTATTTACAATTATTATCACTTTCACACAGGCACATCAATTTATTTTTGACGGATTTTGCGCCGGTCTCTCGTACTCTCTCTCATTTTCTCTCTCACACTCTCTCACTCGTAAATTTATTTGTTTTAAGTAATATTTTGATTATTTTTCTCTCAATGAGTCAATCAAACAAAATAAAACAACTAATTGCTCAAAGAACAACTGATATACATCGTCTTTCTCAATTAAAAAGTATTGCGGACAGAGCTTTACTCGAAAAAGAAATGCATTCTCATTTTAAAATGCACTATAAGCATCTTGAACTAATCTTCGATGATTTCGAAAAGCAACATTCAACTTTTTTGTTTGTTTTAGCAACTGTAGAAAATGTAGATTTAAATGAACAAAATAAAATTAAAGCAGATTTTGATAATAATTATTTTCATATTCAGGCCATTCATGAGCAATTATTTGCTGATCAAACCTCAGATAGAATTCTTGATGACACTTTTTCTCGTCCTAAACACATAAAGTAACCTAAATTAGAAATTCCAAAATTTGATGGTGATATTAAAATGTGGAAAACTTTTATTGACATGTTTGATTCTATGATTAATGAAAACCAAGCGTTGTCAAATGTTGAAAAATTTAATTACTTGATTAATTCTTTAAAGGGTACTCCTCTAACTCTTGTTAAATGCTCTCCAATGACAGGGGATAATTATTGTATTGCGTATAATGCTTTGAAACATCGCTGTGAAGACAAAAGATTAATTGCAACTTCTCATTGGCGTGAAATAGAAAATACTAAAAGTTTATCTAACAGCAGTGATAATAATCCTCATTCATTATGTCATTTGTTAAACACATTTGTTGAAAATGTAGCTGCATTGGAAAACTTAAAGTATCCTGTTAAACAGTGGGACTTTATTTTGTTTAATATGCTACTTGATCGCTTAGATTGTACAACTGCTATGCGTTTTGGACTTGATTGCAATTTATTATTAAAAGCAGATGATGCTCAACATTATAATATTCTTGTAGAATATTTAACTAAACAATGCCAGGCTTTTGATACTGTTGCTTTTGCAAAAAACAAAAAGGGCAAAAGCACCCATAATGCCCCTTTCCCGACGGTCTCAAAAAATAGACCAAGCTCTTCATTTTTTCTAAATGCAAATGTTACTAAAAATAAGATGTCATGTTCACTGTGTAAGTCAGAGCATTTAATTTATAATTGTCTTCAATTTCTCTCTAAAACCCACACGAAAGATTTAATATTGTAAAAATCAATAAATGGTGCACAAATTGTCTTGGTTTTAAACATAACTCGACAACTTGTACTTCTGTCACTACATGTAAAAAATGTTCACGCAAGCATCACATGCTTTTACATTTCGAAGCCAAAGTTTAGAACCAAGAAATTAATTTACCTTCAGTTGATCATATTTTAAATAATTCTCAATCTCAAACTCAACCTTTTTTGATCCGTGTACATCATCTTCTGCTCAAATAAATACATTAACGAATATTGTACCAGTTAATAGGACTGTATTACTTTCAACTGCTCAAATAAATGTCCGGAATATTCATGGAAATTTCCAGAAAGTTCGTGTTTTACTGGACAGTGCAAGCCAAGCTAATTTTATTACTAGTAAATGCTGCAATAGACTTGGTCTTACATGCACTCCCTTATCTCTAGCCATATGAGGTTTAGGTCAGATGTCTTCTGCTTCCACACAAGGGGTAACTTGCACCCTTAAGCCGCGAGATCAACCTCAGCCTATTTTTACTCTCGATTTTGCGATTTTACCTTAAATTTGTGCGAATATGCCTAGTGTAGACATTTCTACTCATAATTTTCAACAGTTTTCTAAGTTAAATTTAGCAGATCCGTATTTCAATATTTCTGGGCCTATAGATATGTTACTGGGCGCCGACGTATTTGCCTTTATTTTTAAAGGTGATTCCAAACTAAGTAGTATAAATGAACCAGTAGCTTTCAACACGATTTTCGGCTGGATTATTATGGGCAGAGTACAATGCTCAAATTCACTTCCTGTCACCTCATGTTTAAGTGTTCTCGATTTTTCACTTGACATTATTGTCAAACGATTTTGGGAACTTGAGCAGGTCCCTCACAAAGTTTCTGTGTCCCCTGACGATCAGCTTGCGGAGCAAATATTTTCGGAAACATGCACCAGGGACAGTTCAGGACGTTATATAGTATCACTTCCCTTCAGTATTTCGATGCCAATTTTTGAAAATTCTCGCGACGTAGCACTCAGACGTTTCTATGCTTTAGAACGCCGCTTACTTAAGGAACCCTCGCTCTATTTAGAATACTGCAATTTCATGAAGGATTATCTCTCTGCCGGTCATATGGAACCCCTAAAAATGTATTCCTTGATACCCATCATTATTATATACCCCAACACTGCATACTGAAGCCTGAAAGTAGTACTACAAAATTAAGAGTAGTGTTTGATGCGTCCGCCAAATCCTCAAATAATATTTCTCTTAATGAAACTCTTTTAACTGGCCCTAAACTTCAACAAGATATAGTTTCTGTTTTGTTAAGATTTCGAGTTCACTCTGTTGTTTTCACAGCAGACAAATGTATTGTCAAATTTTAATCACAAAGTCACAGCAAGATTTTCAACGAATTATTTGGAGATTTTCTAATTCTGACCCTATTCAAGATTACCGCTTGAAAACTGTCACATATGGAGTATCTTGTGCTCCTTTTCTAGCTATTCGTACTATTCTCCAGCTAGCTAGGGAAGAAAACCATTCTTTTCCTTTTGCCTCAGAAGTTCTAGCGACTGATACCTATGTGGGGATGTGATTCCCTTGATAAAGCCTCATGTGTACAATCCCAATTAATTCAGCTTTTGCAAAAGGGCGGTTTTGAATTTCGCATGTGGGCAAGCAATAACCAAACTTTATTATATCATTTACCAAGCTCTCTTTTACAAACTCATTCTCTTTCCTTGGATTTTAACAATGATATCCCAATTAAAATATTAGGCCTACAATGGCAATCTTCTCTTGATATATTCTCGTATAATGTTACTCTTCATGAGAAACCCTGTACAAAGTGTACAATTCTTTCTGAATTAGCGCGTATTTTTGACCTTCTTGGTTTTCTCACACCTGTCACACTATTTGCGAAACTTTTGATTCAAAATTTATGGAGTTTAGGCATACAGTGGGATGAAAATCCACAGCCTGCAGTGATCTCCAAATGGTCTCAGTATAAATCTGAAATGTCACTACTCTCCTCTATCAAATTACCCCGACGTTTAATTGTTGATAATTTTATGTCTTGCGAAATACACGGATTTTGCGATAGCTCCGAACGGGCCTATGCCGCAGTTATATTTTTTCGTGTCATTAATAATGATCACACTATTCATACATTTTTTGTCTGTGCAAAATCTAGAATTGCACCCTTGAAAAAAATCTCAACGCGCGCTTGAACTCTGCGCAGCACTACTTCTCTCTGATTTGCTTTTCTTTGTTAAAAATATTTACTTATCTATAATTATATTTACTAAAATATATGCATGGTCAGACTCTACAGTAACATTATCTTGGATAAAATCATCCCCTCACAAGTGGTCTAGTTTTGTGTCTAACAGGGTGACCCAAATTCAGGACAAAATATCTCCAGATAATTGGTATCATGTGAGTTCACAAGACAACCCGGCTGATTGCGCCTCTAGTTAAACAATTCTATATGGTGGGCGGGGCCCCCTTGGCTTTGCTTTTCGGAGTATTCTTGGCCTGTCAACAAATTTATTGTTGCTGAAACTGTAGAGGAACAAAGAAAATTTACATTATCCGCCTTTGTTACTCTAGATACACTCACTATTCTTTTGGATCATTTCTCCTCACTTTCGAAAATTTTACGCATCGTCTCGTACCTTTTAAGATTTGTGCACAATGCAAAACACTCAGCCAATCGAAAGTCCGGCACCTTCTCTGTATTTGATTTGAATAAACCTCTCTTAATTTTAACTGAGCATGTACAGTATGTTACATTTAATTGTGAAATTTCTCTCCTTAAACAAAAACGACTTCTACCTAAATATCTTCGAAAATTATCCCCATTTCTTGATAATGAGGGTGTTCTCAGGGTGGACGGACGTTTAGTCCACTCTTCCTTGTCGTTTGAACAAAAACATCCTGCTCTTTTGCCCGGTACTCACCGATTAACTCACTTGATTATAGAAGATACCCATCAGCACCATTTGCACCCAGGTTTACAAACACTTCATTATTTACTGTCCCAAAATTTTTGGATTCATTCTCCCAAACGTTCTATTCGAAAGGTAATCTCTTCGTGCTATAAATGCTTTCGACATAACCCCATTTCACCGCAGCCACAAATGGGCAACCTTCCCGCTGTTAGAATTTCCTTAAAGCTTTTTCGCAAGTAGGTGTGGACTACGGGTCCTTTTTTCATCAAATTGGGTAAACTTAGGGGAGCCAAAACACAGAAGGCTTACATATGTTTATTTGTATGTCTTGCGACAAAGGCTGTCCATTTGGAATTGGCATCTGACCTTTCATCTCAGGCATTTTTAGCAGCACTACGCCGGTTCATGTCTCGTCGCGGTTGTTGCTCTGATGGATACAGTGACTGTAGCATTAATTTTGTGGGTGCAAATAATGAAATCTTACAAAATATGCAGGCAGCCGCCAGCAAAGAACATATACGTTGGCATTTTAATCCGCCGTCCGCTCCAAACTTTGGAGGTATTTGGGAGGCCGGAATAAAGTCTGTCAAAACACATTTAGCTGGGGTCATAGGAGAACAGATTTTTACTTATGAAGAATTTGATACAATATTGGTACAAATCGAGGCAATTCTCAATTCGCGACCATTATGTCCCTTAAGCTCTGACCCAAATGACCTCTCCGTATTGACTCCAGGTCATTTTTTAACCTTGGAGCCATTGACTGCTCTGCCAGAGCCAAACATACAGGATATCAAATTAGGATGGGTGACGTGTTGGCAACTTCTACAACGTGCGCATCTCAAGATTTTTGGTCTAGATGGCACAAGGAATATTTACATACTCTTTTACAGCGGAGTAAGTGGACTCAACCCTCTACTCCGATAATTCCTGACACACTAGTTCTTGTTAAAGATAGTCTTTTGCCACCTTTGCAATGGCCCCTTGACCGCGTAGGTATTTTTAAATGCCCTGTTACCAAAATTTGTCCTTTGCCCTGTAATAACTAAATTTTTGTAAAATGTACCATTTTAGGTGAGCGGTATGTTTCGTCCCTATTTTTAATTATTAATAAAATAAATTTATTATCAATTTTTATGAATGTAAAATGTAAATTCTCTATATATATTTTTTGCCTCACTTTTTTCTTCCGCGAGACCACGTGACAGTCAAGTGTGTGGGTGGCTTGCGAGAAGATTGATAACAGACAACTTTTAAAACTCTCTTCTTTAAGTGCTCGTCTCGATATACACATATATATTTATTTGCCGTTTGTGATTTACATTTAATTGTTTATTTTAAATTGAACATTGTTGTGTCATTATTGTGTGCTGTGAGGGGTCTAGGTTGCAACCGAGAAGCCACCATTAAATGCCGGAAACTACAATTAAGGTAAGCCATTTGTTCCTGGCTGTCACGTTTATTCGTTAATGAATTAGAATTAAAATTCTCAAAAATTATAAAGTTAAAAGATTACAGTCCGCTCATTTCTTGTACATTCTCTTATTGGTAAATTCTGCTTTAAAAATTTTTAAAAATGATGCAGAGGTTAATACACAACCACCTGAGAGCACTAGAATCGAGGAAAAACTCGAGAAATATAAATTCGGTTTTGACGAATCCACTGAACCCATCACGGCCACAACTAATACAGCAATCACCAATTATAACCAAAAGGATGAAAATACTGAATTGAGCAATAAAATAAAGTTGCACCTTCTAACATACTTGGATGATTCTCAAAGCAACTTTGAAATGCTAAATTATTATCCAATTATTAAGAAATTATTTGTATATTATAATACACCTTTGCTTTCATCAGCTCCTATGGAACGTGTGTTTTCGTTTGCGAGCATGATAAATACCCAAAAAGAAGTTCATTATTTTGAAATATTAGTAATGTTAAAAGCGAATGGCGATTTGTAAATGAGTTTTTGTGTTTTTCTTTAATTAATAAGAATAGTAATCTTGGTAGCCCAATTTGTAGTGTTTTCTTAATCCCTCAATAATAAACTTTGATAATATTAAATCGTTATTAAATAACCCAACCTGGTTGCAAATGGCTACAATGGAACAGCAAGTAAACTGTAAACTGGGTAGGCTATCGGGGCTTTATGTAGTGTTAAATGATAATTCACGAAGTCAGCTTGATGTGATTTTATTTAAAAGAATACTACACTTTTATGAAAATTGAAAAGAACATGCACTACATTATATAATTCGAAAAGGAATGAATGTCTGCCCGCGAGCTGGACTTGTCAAGACGGTGATCTCACAATGTTTTTAAAAATTATATAAGTATATTAGACTTTTTTTTCGGTTAAGAAAGTTTCAGTGTCTTAAGTATACAGTTCTAGTGACCTAATTTCTTTCATCATGAAAAAAATTTCATGCTGTGTAAGAAAATAAATGTACTCGAGTACTTTTCAACTACAGAGCTTTTTTTAATAAGTACTCTGTAGTTAGTAGTTAACTACTTTTTCAAAAGTAGTTTGGCAGCTCTGCAGTTTTCCGTTTCCTTTTTCATTAGATCGAATGGTTCACTCGCTCTCGCATGATATTTTGAGATATTACATAATGATAAGACACGCTGAACATGTAAAACGAAGGGTACTTTTCCGTGACATAGAATAGATCATGCTGCTCTTGATGAATATGTACGCAAGCGGTAAAAAGATGCTTAATATGATGGGCAATTTTGAAACAGCAGTGCGCAGTGAAAGGGTTAATAGGTAAACAGATACCAATCCCGTCGGCAGAGTTGGGCAATACTCGAGTACAAGTACTTGACTTTGGTACTTAGAGTACATTTCATGTACTCTGTACTCGAGTACTTTCTTAAGTCAGTACTTGTACTCGAACTTTCAAAATTCAAGTACACGAGTACATAGTACATATAAAGCCAGTTTCAGCCAGTCTGATCCTGTCTGTATCAGAGACGGGGTGCAATGAAAAGTACTCGAGTACCTTGAAAAGTACTCGGGTATACTGAAAAATATTCGATTGTATAATCAAACAAAGCCATTATAGCTGCTGTGGTGTGCCCAAAATTTAAACTTCGCTGGTACAATTCAGTAAAAAACGACACTGACTTGACCTTGGCCATTGACTGTATTAAATGAATGGTTGTTCTTGCTGCTGATAATCTCACTTCTCCAGCAGGGCGAAATAATTTAGATATAATAAGAAACCAAGAGGAAAAGGAAGAGAGTGATGACAGTTTTTATGACTTTAATGAAATCAAAGAGAATGTGGAAATGGAATCCAATCAGGCGAAGTCAAAAATTGAACTGGAGTTAGTGCGATAAGTACTTGGACGATAAGCGAAGTAATATAGATATTTTGACAGATTACCTCATTATCAAAAAGCTTTTTGTTAAATATGACACTTGACTGCCTTCATCTGCCGCTGTCGAGATATTATTTTCATACGCTACCATCAATAGTCATCGGCATCATGCCCTTACAGACGAATATTTTGAAAAGTTGGTGGTGATGAAAGCCAACAAAATAGGCACATTTTAAACCAGAATTACCAGAAATGTTAATATTGGTTGGTAATGTTTTGTTTATAAATAATATTAGTAAATGACCAAATAAGCAGTACACCACACTTGTAATTTCTAACATCGTTAATCCTAATATATAAAAGATCAAGAAACTATATATTAAAATATTTTAGTCCTTCCCAGTTGTGACTTGTATTTTTTTTGCTATAACGGTTTAATCGTAACATTTGTTTCAGCTCAAATGCTTGCGCCGCGCCGTATTATTGTACTTAGGACTCGGTACTCGAAAAATTGTACTTGACTACTTGTACTCGAATGCTTTCTCAATTACTTTAGTACTTGTACTCGGTACTCGGAAGCTAAAAATCAATTGTACTCAGTACTCTGTACTCAGTACTCTGTACTCAAGTACATTTTAGCTGTACTCGTCAAAGCTCTGCCCGTCGGAGAGAAATCTTCAATAGGGATTTTTTTAATGCAAAAACCGCAATAATCCAAAGACGTAAAAACCCTTATTGTCAGTGAATAAATGAAATCACGTCCTTAGAGAGTGTCATTTAGTGTAGTAAAAAACAGGGGAAAAGTCGCTTCCTTCTCGAGTTTTTTTTTTAATCTTAGAACAAACTGAGATATATATCATTTCGTTAAGTAGGTCGATGTTCACTAGAAATCATGAAATACGACATTTTTTAGTGGTCACGGACATTGTTATTTTTAAAAAGGTGTGAATTTTTTTTTTTAATCATGTTTTTTTGAACATCTAATGCCATAACTCAAAAACGAATGGAACTTTTTTGTTATAAAACACACACTTAAGCGCTTCTATCTGTGTATAGTATTGTTAATTAAAACATTTTTAAGCTTGTTAAAAACTTAGATAACCTTGAAAGTTCAGAAAATACGCAGTCAAATTTTCACAGCTACAAACCTTTCTGTTTTTGGAAATTTTGTATAACATGCTGCGAAGAAAATAAAGCCAAAAGACCAAAAAAGTTTTTGATAACATAATTTTTATTGTGTCTTTTATAGTTAAGGTACAGTGATTTTTTTAGAGCGCGCGAATTGCAGAAATTGAGTATTAATACGCCCACGACCACTAAAACTAACTAGTCTCAGGGCGGTGTACTATCAACATTATTCGTTTTCGTCGAAGGTCAAATTACAAAACCGCTGCCCAAGGAATCACTACTTCCACATCCAGATCTACTATCCAAGTCTCTCAGAACGAAAAAAATTTGAATGTGGAAATAATTTTTTATGGAACTTTAATAATATAATATTTGAAATCGTCTACCTATAAAACGATATGCCACATCGGTAGGGGGCTGAGGGTGGTGGAAGGGGGGGGTGGTAGTAGTGGTGGATAAAGTAAAAAAAATTTTGAGGCCTTTGGTTCTTGTACACACACTAAATGACAATTTTATTTTTTCGCCCCCTTGAATAATGAGGTGGGAGTTGGTAATGGAGGTGGTTAATGCCAAAAAAAATTTTGAGAGCTTTAGCTTCTCTTATATATACTAAATACCAGTTTTATGGACTCTTACTTGCTTGATTTGCCTATTTACCTCCACTTACCCCGAACCCCTTAACGGAAAAATCTAGTTCCAGATCTCGTTAAAATACATAGTACATGTACCAAATTTCAAGTCAATATCTTAAACGGTTCCAGAGTAATCGTGCACACAAAAAAAAGTTACAGACAGAGACAGAATTTTTTTTCTCTCAAACTTAAAATCTCGACGTTTCATGACATTCTAAGCTTATTTGGACAATAAAAATTTTCAAAAATATTTTTGTCCATACTATATTTCCACTGGATGTGGCAGTAAAATGTATAACGATATTCTTTCTCTTATTAGCACTTGTATTATGTTGTAGAACGTATGGTCATTGTGCGAATTGTGCGTGGATTATCTGCTTAAAAAATATTTAAGATAAAAAAGCAATCTAAGTTTCATTGTAAAATGGAGTGAATTTTATGTGGCGTAGTAATAGAGGAAAACGATAAACTTGTACACAAGCCATGGAAACAGAGTTTAGGGACTATAATTAGGGCTGCGGAAATTAAAAAAGACTTAATTTAGGATATTTTTTTCTTTTTTGTTACCTAATTTAGGTGAAAATAACACGTTTACTCAATTCACAGGTCTACAAAAAAAAAAAAAAAAATTCTGCTCCAAGGATTAAACCTATCATGCCTTAAGTATTTTTGTGTGCTGAATTCGAATTTTCAATTGAAAAAAATTTCTACCGCATAGATTTCGAGTAAATCCCGGTTTTTATTGTCAAAAAACCGTATTTTGACGATAAAAACCGGGATTTATTCGAAATCTACACCGTAAATATTTTTTTTAATTCGGATTCAGCATACAAAAATACATAAGGAATGATAGATTTAGTCATTGGAACAGAATTTCTTTTTTTGTAGACCTGTGTACAAAGTGCACCTGTGCACAGATCTACAAGAAAAAAGTTCTGTTCCAAGGACTAAACCTATCATTCCTTATGTATTTTTGTGTGCTGAATCCGAATTTTCAATTTAAAATTTTTTTTACCGCGTAGATTTCAAGTAAATCCCGGTTTTTATCGTCAAAATACAATATTTTGACAATTTTTGACGTTTGCTCGAAATGTAAGTGGAAAATTCGGATTCAGCACACAAACATACTTAAGGCATGATAGGTTTAGTCCTTGGAGCAGAATTTTTTTTTTGTCGACCTGTGTTATTGTGTGGATCTAGGGTAAAAATGCAATGCATGGGAGTTTCGGACAGGGACTCTGACACAGGAAATGTCGGATACAAATATTAAGATTGCCACGTGCTTTAAGAAACTGTCTTTTTTTATTTAGCTCCAATAATAACGCAAAAAAAGGAAAACTCGGTAGTTTACTTTCTATCAAAACACTCCAAAATTATTACTTTTCCTAAACTTCTGTTTGTGGGATTTTATTGGCCCCCTAGTTGCGCAACATTTTTCCCATTTTACTACAATATTATTTTTCACCGTTTCCGAGATCCCAATGCCAATCCCATTTAAGATTTTTAATTCCTTTTTGCCTTCAACCTTAGTCCTTAATGTGCCACTGGAAAAAATAAGTTATCCTTTCAGATCCTAAAACGTGATAAAACAGTCCTAAACGTAAAAAAGTAATAATGAAAAGTTCAGTTACACACAATAATAATAATCATTATTATTCTTAAGTACGGCGCGCGCGTACGCTTCGACAATTCCTCCATACTAAAAAATTCGTAACTAGCAAACTATTGCTAATAATGAAAATATTTTTTTTCTAAAAAATTTTTTAGTCTATTGACTTCATTTTCTTCACAGCATGTTACACAAAATTTTCAAAAACAAAAAAGTTCCTCGCTTAGTGAAAATTTGATGGCGATGATGTTCACATTTTTTTTATTAGCAATCCTATGAATAGAAAGAAGCGCTTAAGTGTGTGTTTTATAACAAAAAAAGTTCACATCGATAGCTCAATTCATTTTTGAGATATGGCAATGGATGTACAAAAAAACATGATTTAAAAAAAAAATGAAATTTTACACTTTTTTTTAAATAAGAATATCTGTGACCACTAAAAAATGTCGTATTTTGTGTTTTTATGTGTAAAATGATGTTGTTGGCTGATCTTGTTCTAAGCTCATAAAAAAAAACGACACAATTTTACCTCTTTTTCGCTCCTCTAATTAATGATCTGAGATAGTGCAGTCTTGACCTATTACTTGTTATCGACGTATATCTTATCTCGAACCCACTTGAGAGTGGAAAAATAGAGCAGAACGCAGCTGGCGCCCTTCTAAGAATAAATTGGTGTCGCGTCACCTAGACGCACGGTAGTGAGTTCTTCTACATTACCCTGGAGTTATAATTTTCGGATCCACGATACAGGGTGTTTATAATAGGTAAGCACGTAACATAATCGATGCTCTAATAATTGTTTCAATATGATCAATTCAGAAATTATGCGAAACGTGAATTATATAACTTAAACCTGTGAGTTGTATTTAGTTATTGTTTTAAATTTGTGTATATTATTTGTTTATTTATACGTATTGTTTATATCTTTTATTATTTGAGACTAAAGCCAAAGGGTGAAGTCCAAAATTGAATGTAGGGATGAACTTTCACCTTTTGTATAGTAAAAAAAACCGCTGCCCAAGGAATCACTACCTCCACATCCTGCTTGATTTACCCCAAATTTACCCCAATTTACACCCCAACCCTTCGACGGAACAAGATGAAAATATAATCTAGTTCTAGATCTCGTTAAAGTACATATGTGTACCAAATTTCAAGTCAATATGTTAAACGGTTCCAGAGTAAACGTGCGCACAAAAAAAAGTTAGACAGACCGATAGACAGAAATTTTTTTTTCGCTCAAACTTAAAATCTCGACGTTTCATGACATTTTAAGCCTATTTGGACAATAAAAATTTTTTTGTCGTTACTATACTTCCACTGGACGTGGAAGTAATATTGTTTCCATAACTGTTTCTAAAATATTTAAAACAAACCCAATCCACTCCATTTGTTTTAATAAGCACATAATAAATATCTTATTTATTTTAATTTACTCAAAATAGTCTAGGGCCATGTAACCCTCCAAACCACCTCCAAACCTTCAAATACCGATTATTATGCCAAAAAGGATAAAAAAATGACACATTTAGCGAGTAATGACTGAGGAATTATCCTTTTTAACATAACAAAGTATTTGAATGTTTGGGGGTGGTTTGGAAGGGTTACAGTGAGAAAAAAATATTGGCACTCACAGAGACTTTGGTACAAAAACTACAAGTTAGAGAAGGTGCCAACATTCTTTTTGAAAAGCACCAGTTTTTGCCCGTTTTTGGCCAAAAATCTGGAAAATGGGCAAGCAGAAAATGTTGGCATATGGTTTTCCAGCAATGAGCAGCAATGGTCAGAAAGTGTTATACTACGTTCCAATTTGGCCATATATCGAATGTTGATTGCCTTCAACTACACATTAGATTGAAAAAGGAGCTGGCTGATTGGCCTTGGCCACCCCACCCTGTGGATCTATTGTGGCTCTCCTTGTCTAATTTTACTTAGAGCACCTTATCCAGGTTTGTTTTTTGTATCAGACTCCACAGCCTTGATAAGGGCTCCTTGGTTTCCCTTCGCCAAGTAGTTGGAACTTCAGTCTGGCTAGGCCTTTGCAATGGCACGGCACATGTACTGAGGTTTCCTCTTCCTCTTGGCAGAATCTGCAAGTTGCATCCTCTGCCAGGCCCATTAGACTTATATATCTATTAAGCCCACAATGTTCAGTTAGAAGACCTACTATTATCCTAATGGCCTTTCTATTTAGGTCTTCCGTGAATTTGGCCGATCGTTCTTTAATGCACTTTTTGGCCTGTCTCTGTTCTGGGAAATTCTTCCACCACTCTAGATTTATTTTGTACCCATTCGTTAATGGATGTTCGTATGCGTGGCTTAGCCACACCGCAAAAGGGTTTGGGTCCTATTAGGGCCTTAGATGTGCCTTCTCGGGCCAGTTCATCAGCCTTCTCATTTCCCCTGTGTCCCTCGTGTCCTGGTACCCATACCACGGTCACTTTGTTCCGACTTCCTAGGTCTGTAAGGGCATTTATACAATCCCATACTAGTCTTGAATCGACCTGCATGGAATCGAGTGCCTTTATCGCTGCTTGGCTATCGGAAAAAATGGCAGTTGACTGGCTTAGTTCCTTGCCTCATTATTTCCTTTGCACACCACTGTATAGCGGCCACTTCAGCCTGAAATATTGTGGGTGTATTCCTAGACTTATCGGGATTTTCGTTTTTGACCTTATCCCGTAAATCCCAGCTCCGACCCTTGTTCTGTCTAGAAGCCGCCCGTATACCAGATCGTTTGTGCCGATATTGGAGGACTGTTTTTCCAGTCCTCTCTGACTGGTATTTTGATTTGAAAATTTTTGTAGAAGTTATACTTTGGGACCATAGTGTCCTTGGGCATTCCCAAAATGGGATCTGCCTTCAGCTCTGAGTATAACTTTTGGTGCTCTGTTCCGTGTTGTTGCCTTATGGGAGTTGTGCCTTGCATTAGCCTATGTACCACTGAAGGAGCTTCCCCTTGGATAAATATGTGTAGTGGTGTCAGGTCTATTCCCCTTGGATAAATATGTGTAGTGGTGTCAGGTCTAAAAGGACTTCAGCCGTGGCAGCAATTTTTATGGCCCCAGTGGCACAAGCAAGCAAGCCTTTGTACACCACTTAATAGCCTTAGTGCTCCAAGCTGCAGTGTCTTGGTACACCATACCACCGATCCATAGGTTATCATGGATCTTACAACGGTTCTAATCCTTTTCTTTTTAATTTTAAAATCTTATAAAATTTTATTCTTTTGTTCCCTAGTGTATAACCATAGGATCATCTTGGGGTTTAACCCAGTTTTTTCCACACATCTGCCTGCACCTTCCCAGTTGCTTTCTGTGTGACTTTTTGGATGTGGGAATTCCATGTCAGCTTTTGGTCGAAAATGACTCATAGGTATTTAACCTCGCTGGCAAATGGAATTTCCACTCCATTGAGCCTCGGTTTTAGGCCTCCCAAGGCTCTTTTCCTTGTAATGGTGACGACTGTAGTTTTGTGAGGATTTATGGAAAATCTTTCCTCACTACACCACCTGCCGACAATATTTAGGGCTCTTTGTGAAAAAACCGGTTTGTTACCGGTTTTTCCAAAAACCAACAGGTACCGGTTTTCTAAAAAAACTGAACAAAAACAATAAAATCTAGTTCTAGCAAATACAATATACAAATTAATAGAACTAAACTCCCAAGGAGGCAGGAGGCAAGGTACGCTGTATACAAAGAAAAATATACTTTATGCGGGCGTACTGTTATAGTAGAGAGAGAACAACAATGGGGTCTCCCAAGGTCATGTGATATTGCGCAGGTCAGGACCAGATGATTCAACATCTTTACAATAATATAAATGTTTCTTTGCTAAGATTATGCAATCCAATATATACTTATCGGTTCCATCAGGAAAATTGTTCTCTGCTACTGGTTAGATTATATCTGATCCCAGAAATAAACTAAAAAGTAATGCAGTGTTGATATGCTACTTTCTTTAAATCAAAATGAATCAAGTTTTATTATATAATTTATTTTGTATTAATTTAAAATAAATGGCAGTCCATTAAACACCCATATTTTTAATATTTTTTTGAGAAAAGTTTTCTCTATGACTACTCTGATAAGTTGATACTTGTAAATTGTAACAACTTTTAAAGATGAATAAATACTACTACTACTACTACTACCCATTAATTACAAAAGAAAAAAACTGTTTTTACGGTTTTTCACCGGTTTTTTTCGTTTATGACCGGTTTTGAAGACGGTTTTTCACAACACTATTGTGAACGCTCTGATATCGTGTTCGCAAATCGCCCCTTGACTACTATCGCTAGATCGTCAGCATAGCAGTAAAAGCCTTCTGCGGAAAGTTTTCGGAGGTGTTTGTCAACAAGGGCTGCCCACTGCAGTGGAGATAGTACCCCTCCTTGAGGGCAGCCTGTACTCACTTTTGCCTCAATGGTAGCCTCGCCTAGATTGGATACTATTATCCTCTTTTCTAGGCTGGCCTTAATCCACTGGCAGAGTACTGTTGGAACTCCTCTATTTAACAACGCATTCATTAAAGATTGAGTTGTCGCGTTATTGAACGCTCCTTCCATCTCAACTACACATACAGTATAACTCTAATGTAACGATTTGCAAGTCTGAAGCAACTTTCAACTTTGCACTTGGTACTAAACTATTGTGATAAATCAAATGAAATGACAATTACACTTGAAAATGCCTATTTATTAATTATTAAAACATATACAAAACTACAGAGTACCTACTTAAAAAAAAAATCCAAAAATATATTAGGTTAAACATAAAGTAAAATAAATGACTATCGAACAATTAATTATGCTAAGAGGCCTTTGCCATTTCGGAAATTTAAAATTTCCGGACCTAAAGTAAAAAAATCACGTAGAGCAGCGAAAACGACAATCAGTAATTTCAAACACATCACCGAAAACAAATTAATATATTAATTATAGTCTAGTTTTATACAACATCAGTCATGTGTTTATGTATATAAAAGAAAAAAGGAATTCCTTGAAACAAAAAAGGAAGACTACATACAAATTATACATTTTTTAAAACATATGTATGCATATATATTTATATATTACGAGTTACGTGGTTACATATCTTCTCTGGTTGTGTTCGGGGACTGACTTCGAGATTCGGAACGAGATCTAGTATGGGAAATGGCTCTGGCGTTGTTTTTCTCCCTTGGGGATCTGGAACGTGATTTAGACCCATCTTTTGATCTAACTTTAGAACCAACAGGGGATTGACTTCTTGACTTAGAACTGCGCTTGGAACGGCTCCTGGACCTGAAACGACAAAAAAAAATTCAGCATCATGATTTATAAACAAGGATATGTGGTATTTTAAAGACAATTTTTTGTTATATAATATAATAAATAAATAAATAAATATTATTATTTGGAACAAAGAAACTTTAAATTAAAACTCCAAGTAAAATAAAAATTTCTAATGAGAATAAACAGTAAAAAAAAAAATTATTAATTAAAGAAACTTTTTCAAAACAAGCTTTTATTCAATATTTCAGTTGCACTAAATTGGGAGTTCGCCATATAGGATTTAGAATGACGTCACTTAGCTAACCATGCATTGTCATCCAAACTAAGTGTATGCAAAATTTCAGCTCAATCGGTTGGGGATAACTGTCTTAAAATTCAGTTGCAAGATTTGACCCATACTAACAAGGCAAGTTAAATAAAAGCTTGTAAAAAGGACCCTGCACATTTTAAATGGAAAATGGGTCCAGTCAATTTGTGTCTAATTGTGATATGTAGCAGTTCCGAGTTGTGCTGATCAAAAGTTTACACGGTGAGAATTATCTCGTAGATAGAAGTTTTCACAGAATGTTTTTTTTTTTACTGACGAAGCAACATTTTGTACCAATGGCCACGTTTCATCCAAGGTAACTAAAAACGGGACAACAAATTAATTTCAAATTTGTACCGTGTGATGAATCCATATTTGTTAACAAAATGTGTCAATATGAAGGTCAAGTTTTAGTAAGTGTAGAAAATATGATTTTTTTCTAAGGCTATGTCGATAAACTGTGAAAATTTACAGGTGGAAATACAACAAACGAGAAACTTTTTTGTCTGTCGAAACAGATACCAAGTATATCGAGGCCATATGAAGATGGAGCTAATGTTTGAAAAAAAATGTAAGTTGACATAAATGTAAAAGTCAAAAAAATTTAGACTTCATAATTTGTATTTAGGCTTTATTTTGGATTATAAACAACTTTGTTTTATAAACATTTTGTCCAAAATAATAAATAAAAGCACTTATCTCTTGAGGCATTTTCATGTTTTCTTAATTTATTAACAACCAGTACATCTGATCTAAGATTTTTATATGGTAAATTCATTTTTTCAACAAGCAGAATTTTTTTATAAAGAATGACTTTTCGTCGTAAAATCAATAATAGAGATGTTTTTCCTCTTGTCAACTCCATTGGAAATATTCTCACATTCTCACTTATGAAAACCTAGTAAATATGTGAATTTTTTTTTCAAAATTGCATAGTTGTCCCGCTTCTAGTGCCGCAGTAGAAATAATTTTTTCTACATTCGGCCATATTTGGAGCAAACTAAGGAATAAGCTTGGAGCTGAAAAGGCATCAAAACTAGTTAAGATTTATAGACATTTAAATAAAACATAAATATCTTTTCAAAAGATACTCATCTTTTGCCTTTCACATTCCAGTTTGAGGAATTTTTTTAAAGTTTTTGTTATTTGTTTCATGTTTTTATTTTTCTCAAAGTTTATTATTTACTTGTTATATTGTTTACTAATATATTGACACGTTACATTTTTGTTATTGTTTTGTTTAAGTATTTGTGAGGCAAAAATATAATTTTTTATAATTCCTTTTTTTTTTCCTGCAAAAAAACGAAAGTCAAGAACCCACAAAAAACCACCCATTTTACCCACAGGTTTTTTCTAATGGTGGGTTTTTGTGGGCAAGCATGTAACCATATGAAACAAAAATCAATCATTAATTGTAGAATTGTTCGACCCAACCTATTTCTTCTAGTCATTTGTATGAGAGCAGCATTGGAAAACAAGCTATCTGATGGAACATTGGAAGCCTTCAATGCAAAATATTTATGTGCCATGGATTTTAAGCAAAGAAAGGTTATATTTTTGTTTCCAGTGTAGAATTGTATCTTCCATATTAGACGACGCAGAGTAGAAATTAAAAACTACAAATCGTAAATAATCGTTTGCAATAATCGGCGATTACGATTAATCGTAAAATGCTAATAATCGGCAATTACGGTTAATCTTAATCGTGATCGTTGCATCACTAGTTATAAAGGCTGTTTAGAATAAAACCAATTGGTTTTAAAATGACTTTTAAAAAAGGCCCTCAGAACTCTTTTAAGAATGGTCCCTCCTCTTAGCTTTATACAAGCTTTATAAAGGTTTAATAGCGTTTGTCAAAGATATATAGTTTTATCAGAAGTTTTATTAAATAGACTTCAAGAGGTTCTGAAGATCACGATAAAATTTATATTGTTACTTGGGTAATTATGGTGATATATAATTAACTACTGTGATGTCATTTCGCTTTTTATTGTAAATATAAATTGTAAAATATTCCTTGAAATAAAGAAATATTATTATTAAATATTTACGTTTTACCTGGAACGGGAGACAGATCTGGAACGTGATTTTGATCTGCTGCTTGACCTCGATCTGCTTCGCTTCGTCTGACGATCCTCGATCAATTTAATTTTTCTACCATTCAGCTCTGTCCCATCGAGCTTCTCAATTACACTCTTCATATCTTTATAGGTCGCAAACTCCACGATGCTGTTGAAAAATCAGCTGTTATTACAATGAAGTGGAAGAAGTTGTTAAAGAAAATACTTTAAGTGATAATCAGTTCGGAAGCTCCAATCATTCTTTGTCAGATCCGAAAGATGGTAAAAAAATCATCATGTGAATAATGTGTCAGTAGAGTGCATTTCCATCTCTATCTTTCAGCCCGTGGGCAGTTCTAGATCAAATGTATAACTTAGCTAATGTTTACTTGTGCTTTGTAGGTTACAAATCTACTTGTCAATTAAAAATTCTGGGGTTTGTAAAGACATAAATCGTAATATTCTCCATAGAATTTCTATTGTTTAGTTGTTTTGTCGAGCAAAATCGGCTGCCGGCAAAATTTTTGAGGAAGGGAAGTGGTTAAAAAGTTTTTTGCAAATATCTTGAAAACTGCAAATTTGATCAAAAAGGAAGCATACAACTTGAAAATCTTGAATTTGAGACAAGTCCCATCCAATTTGGTTAAAAGTTGACCAAGACACAATTTTGTCGCGATCTGATCGTTTTTTGATATTTCAACATTGCAAGACCAAAATTTCGGCCGAAATCCAAAAATTTAAATATTTTTAAACATTCTTGTAGAAATAACAAATATTATGTTGAAAACCTTATATAAATTGGTTCATCTGTTACAAAGTAAGAAGGTAAGAGACAAGCAAACACACCCATTACCAAAAGTATATACCCACTTTGTGCGGTCGGCAGTAAAAATATAAAAATAAAGAATGTCAAAATGCTTTGAACAGATGATAAGTAAAAAACAAGACGTATGTACAAGGTGGTCGCACAAATCTCATTTAACTTCGTTATTTTTGGAGTTATATAAAAAAGTTCAAAAATAAGGGTTATAGGAAATAACGGTACCTTCCAAAAATTATTTCAGAAAAACAATTGAAAGTTGAATTTCGGAGATATGAGCTTTACTTTGTTTTTTTTTTAATGGACCCGTATATTTTTACACCATCTGAAAGACCATAAAAAAACTTTTTTAATGATATATAAACACAGTCTTTTTCTTAAAAACTATACCAGATAAATTAAATTTTATATTTTGTTAACACAAAGTCATGGTAGTCCAAAAAATATATACCAATCATTGAAATTCTCCATTTTATTTAAAACAAAGTGGAATTAGTTGCTAATAAATATCTTGACAGAGCTAACGTAATGTTTACTTTAAATTACATACAGTATCGGAAAGTCGGATGGCAATAAGAGCAAGCGAGAGTGAAGCATCCAATCGTGTACATGCTTCTCTTGACGTGTCACTGTTTACCTCTGCTAGAGTACTGGTAAAAATGTCTTTATTGTGGGCGGTCGGTTAAATCGTTGAAACTAGTGCAATACCAAAGCAAACGCTTTCCGATTCTGTATTTAATTTAATAAATTGTAAATTTACAGTAAACTAGACAAAAATTTTTTAAGATTAATACTACGTATTATACAGGGTCATTCACGGAAAGCGGGTATTAGACGTTTCTTGGGATCTGTCGAGTTTAGAAATTTGAAAATTGGTATGAGGGGGTTTTTGGATATGGCGGATCCAACGAAAATATTTTCATGCTTGTGCTACTTCCGCTTATACCGGATGTAGCACCTAACTTTGTTATTTTAAATGGAACACCCTGTATTTTATTGCATATTTCGATTCCTCATTAAATTTTAGCTTAGGTTTATGTACCATAACATACTCTTAAACATTCCGGTTTTCGAGATAATTAATATTTTTGGAGATTTTTGACGGTTCCCACCCTTCGGAAAAAAAATCAATATCTTCTATCATGTAGCCGATCACGAAATTTTCTTTTCAAACTTTTACAAGCATCCTATGACCTAACTAAAAGTTCTCTTATGTTTTCACAATATCATACAGAGTATTTTATTTTCACAGTCGAACATTGTTTTAGTTCAAACGTCAAAAAGTCATTTTTTTCAAATGGAACCCCTGTATATTTTCACAGAATCTAATAGAGGATTGAATTCTGCATCGATCGATATTATCATTCCCTATACCTATTTCTCTTTGTTTTCTTATTATGGACGAATATTTGTAAAACATACAAACAAAATCAGCACTGTTTGTTAGTAGGCAATACAAGTCAGAACTCAGTTCCTTTTTTATCATAAACGAGAATAATCATGTAGATAATTGATAATCATTTGTTTTTGATAGCTTCAAAAACGAGATATTAGATTTATAACAAATACTTTGGGACAAAAATTTACAAAATTAATGAACACTTTGAATATAAATATTTAATGCAGCAACTGTTCAAAATGCTCTCCACTTGCACTTACAGTGGCTTGGCTAATTCATGGTGATTTGTTAAAATGTAGCCCGTTCTGTGTTCTTTGGATCTTCTTTGGTAGTAGCAGGAGTGGCATAAACAATATTTTTAATACCCCAAAGGTCCAAAGTCTAAGGGGGTCAAATCAGGGGACCTTGCTGGCCATCTCCAAGGTCCTCGGTAGCAAAACCACCTATCTTCGAACGTCGCTACTAATTCGTCATAAACTTCCCATGGACCGCAACCATTCATTTGAAAATACATAGAATTATAAATATTTAGGGGCAAATTATCAATAAAAGTTACTGTTCGCAAAATCTTCGCATATTTATTGCTATTTAAATTCTCCTCGTAGATATGATACTATCAAAAATATTGTTTATGCCACCACGGCTACTACCAAAGAAGATCCAAAGAAGAGAATACGGACTGTATTTCAGTAAATAAATACCCACGAAATTCGCCGAGCCATTGTAAGTGCCGTAAATTCCAGGATATTGGCTTGTTTGGAGCAGAATGGAGAGCATTTTGAACAGTTGCTGCATTAAATATTTATATTCAGTGTTCATTAATTTTGTAAATTTTTGTCCCAAAGTATTTGTTATAAATCTAATCTCTCGTTTTTGAAGCTATCAAAAACAAATGATTATCGATTATCTACATGATTATTCTCGTTTATGATAAAAAAGGAATCGAGTTATGACTTGTATTGCCTACTAACAAACAGTGCTGATTTTGTTTGTACGTTTTACAAATATTCGTCCATAATAAGAAAACAAAGAGAGATAGGTATAGGGAATGGTAATATCAATCGATGCAGAATTCAATCCTCTATTAGATTCTGTGAAAATATACAGGGGGTTCCATTTGAAAAAAATGACTTTTTGACGTTTGAACTAAAACATTGTTCGACTGTGAAAATAAAATACTCTGTATGATATTGTGAAAACATAAGAGAACTTTTAGTTAGGTCATAGGATACTTGTAAAAGTTTGAAAAGAAAATTTCCTAATCGGCTACATGATAGAAGAAATTGATTTTTTTTTCCGAAGGGTGGGAACCGTCAAAAATCTCCAAAAATATTAATTATCTCGAAAACCGGAATGTTTAAGAGTATGTTATGGTACATAAACCTAAGCTAAAATTGTATGAGGAATCGAAATATGCAATAAAATACAGGGTGTTCCATTTAAAATAACAAAGTTAGGTGCTACATCCGGTATAAGCGGAAGTAGCACAAGCATGAAAATATTTTCGTTGGATCCGCCATATCCAAAAACCCCCTCATACCAATTTTCAAATTTCTAAACTCGACAGATCCCAAGAAACGTCTAATACCCGCTTTTCGTGAATGACCCTGTATATCATTAAAAAGCTTTTTTTGTGGTTTTTCGGGCGGTTTAAAAATATACGGGGTGTTCCATTTAAAAAAACCAAAGTAAAGTTCATATTTCCGAAATTCGACCTTCAATTGTTTTTCTGAAATGATTTTTGGAAAATACATATGATTTCCTATAACTTTAATTTTTGAACTTTTTTACATTAATTCCAAAAATAACGAAGTTAAATGGGGGTCTAACTTTTGGTGCGACCACCCTGTACATTAAGGCGGGACGAAAAAAATGAAAATTTGAGTTTGCAAATGATATAGCTTATAATTTGTTGCTATGCATCTAAAACCAATTTGGTTAAAGGAAGAAGGTCCATTAGGCCGGTTTTTGGCCTAATTTATTTTTGAACAAAAAAAACATGTTTTTATTATTTACTATCAATATCGAATCGATTCCACCCCAAACGAAACTTTCCTCCACCTTCCCTTTTTACCCCGTCACCCCCCTTCTTCCCCCCACCCACCTCTTCCAAAATATCGAAAATACACGTACAAAATCAAAAATATCCTTATTCAGCAAGTCATGTTAAAATGTTTCAATGACCTGCAAAAAAAATGAACTGAATGCTGGTTTTATTTAATAGTTTAGTTTCTAGCCAAATTGGTTAATATCTAGCCGCCCCCCCCCCAAGGCCTTTAAAATGAAGGAAAACACCAATTTTACCACCCACCCCAACTTTTTTTTCAAATAACCTATACCCTTTGTGATACCTCACAAGAAAGATAGCTTTTAATAGGCTATTAATGACGTAAAGAAAATCGAAGTCCGTCACACACGACATTTATTCTTCATACATGTCTACTCATCTCAGAAAAGGTGATTGGTGACCTTCCATCCCGCATATTGCAAAACTCAAATTTTCGGTCTTGCACCCACGAGGACCTCTGATGAGGTCATAAACTGACACATAAAAAATTCAGACATTTTCAGTGAGGTCCAAAATAATATAATTTTGTGCGGGGTCCTTTACTTGTGGTTACTTAGAAAATTCTGATTTGTGCCCTTATCAATTTGACAATTTTTTTATGATAAGTGGATTTGTAATCTACAAGGAATAAACAACAATTCTGGTCAGGTCATACATTCTAATGTAAAAGTGCCCATGGGAAAACAAAATTAAGTGACTTTTCCTAGCACGAGCATTCTACTTGCATAAAATATTCTAAGTCGTGGAGCACAAAAAGTCACTTATATGGTGGCCACACATCAGACCAAATAAAATAATTATATTTTGATAAATTCACTACAGAAAAAATAAAGAATATCTTACCCTTCATTACGGCGCTGCTTGTGTGCATCAGCATAAGTAACTACTCCGGCTAGTCGCATGTAATCCTTGAGGTCCTAATGTAAAGAAATGGGTAGTTATCTTATGGTTTAAATAAAAATATCGACTGGTAAAAACAAGTTACCTGATTTGCGACAAAAGGTACAAATTCCAAACTTAAAAAACAAAAATAATAAATGTCTTTGTAAATAAATCTAATTGATATTTTTTTGTTTTAAATTAATTACACTTTGTCTGTGTTAAAATGGTAAATTTGTTAAAATAATAAATAATTCAAAGGCTAACCTAAAATAACGGAAATAAATCAACACCAGTTTGTAATGCCTGCACGTCGTTTTTTCATTCATTTGTTACGTTTCAGCATCAGCCGACATTAGCCGTCGAGTAGGTTTACATAAAAAATATGAAACAGAGCGATGTTCTTTTCCATAGGATAAGTTAATCAGTATGCATATGTCATATTGATGGTCTAGGGGCGAAGTAAGCATGTCATATATTAATGAGTTCTCCTTAGTTCTGTGATCTTTTTTAATATATTCTGTTAACATTGTTGTCTAACATGCAAAGTGTCACCAATGTCAGAGGTCAAATTGTAGCAGCATGTAACACTTAGACAAAAAGTTTGTTTATACTGCCACGTAGTAATTATAATTTATGTAAAATTTATTTGGAACACCCAGTACATCATGCATATAGTCATCACTTTAAAAATTGAAGTCTACGTATACAATCTTGTAAAAGAAAAATGATTAAAAAAAAAAAAAAATGCGTAATGGCTAAAAATTCTTTTGAAAAGTGGTACCTATGAGTAGTTATCATTATCACTTCTATTATCGAGAACAATATATGTATTATTACAGTTGGGCTCGCTTATAACGAGTGTGTAGGTGACAAAAAAAAAGTGCTCGCTATATCCGAACGCTCGTTATAAACGGTTTTTTAATGGATCCAGTTGTAACGAATATACTCGTTATAAACAATTTTTATTGGGTCCTAATATAACGAGTACGCTCGTTACAACCGGTACGCACGTCTCTATAGGTATGTAGTCTTAAACGGTTACATATACATATAATATGTACGTGGATAACACGTACACATATGTACTCAAAAATCAAAAGTTTATGTATGTAAATATATATTTATTCAGTATAAAATAAAACATAAAATCTGATTATGAGAATCTAACAAAAGTAAGTTTATAAAATTATGTAAAAATACATATATATGTACTTACATATGTAGTGAAAAAAAAATATTATGCACATACATACTCTTGCGTCGCAGTAATTTACTTAAAATAGTCAGTAATCTTTTTCTGAGTTGCATTTTTATTTAAAAATGATATTTCAAGGCTTCTCTGAATGGAATCAAACTTATCCCTTACATTGTTTTCAAAATCATTAAATTCTAAATAAGTAGATATGGTTTTCATTGCACTAAATACTTGTTGAGTTGTTGGGGGTTCAAACAAGTCATCTTCGTCTTCTTCAGGTGTTTCCAGTTCGTCGTTATTTTGCATTTCATGTGATTTAACAGAAGCCGCTATTTCAGTTTCCGACGGATACTCACAAGTTTCTAAACAATCGTCAACCTCTTGATATGCATTTAGTTCGTCTCTAGTAAAACACACATTTAAAATCTTGTTTTTAATAGCCCAATCACGTAAACACATGGAATCTTCGTCATCAACACTTTCCGAGTTTTCATTTCGTAATAACCACCAAGCCAAAGGTAGGTCATCATTTTCATCAAATTCTGATCCCCGATAAAAACCTGCATGCCGATAACAATTCACAATTGTTTTTTGTGAAACACGTTTCCATGCTGTGTTTATAGTTAATATCCCATCCAACAAAGAAAATTGGAAGTCCTTTTTATCATTATCGACATTATCCAAATGAGATACCATTTTACTTAAAAATATTTTTTTATAATGTTTCTTAAGACAAGCGATGATACCCTGGTCCATGGGCTGTAAAGTTGCTGTTGTATTAGCGGGGAGAAAAACCAATTTTATGGATCGTAGGTTTGCAATCTCAGGGTATGCAGGGCAATTGTCAATTATAAGAATTATTTTTCTTTTTTGTCTTTTTAAATCAGCATCCCAGTTTCTTATTTCTTTCCCAAAAACTTCTGATGTTACCCATGCTTTTGTATTGGCTGTGTAAGTAACAGGTAACACTTTACAAGTTTTAAAACATCGGGGTGTTTTTGATTTACCAATGACAAATGATTTTCTTTTTTTCTGTGGCACAGACAAGAATTGTGATTCTTTCTTTACTTTTTTTGCCCCCATGACATTTTTCTTTCTGAAATTTGAGAGTTTGGTTTGGGACAACTTTATAAAACAGCCCAGTTTCATCTCCATTAAAAATGTCTTTATTAGAGTAACCTTTACATATTTCAGGCCAAGTATTATCAAGCCAAGCCTTTGTTATATCTGCAGAAACACTCGCAGCTTCTCCGTGGATTTTACTCGAAGAAATGTTGTACCTTTTCTTAAAACGGTCTATCCAGCTTTTCGAGCATACAGTCGCCTCATTTTAGGGGAAAATAATTTAGAAAATTGTTCTGCTTTTGCTTGCAATATGGTCCCAGTTATGGGTATGTTTTGAATTCTTTTCTGCTTAAGCCACTCAAGCAATGCCTGATCAACTTGCTTTTTCGCTGGTTTCCGGATTCGTTTTAACTTTGAAATGTTTGAATTTAAAGATCCTCTAATGTTATCCCGGTTTTTCCGGACAGTAGAAACAGTCGAACTGGATAATTTGTAATTTTTACACACATCGGCATTAGATATGCCACTGGCAATAGCATCAATTATTTTTATTTTGTTCTCTAATGTAAAGGACTTTCTCTTACAGGACATGGCTGTTATATAAATCAACGAACATCGGCGATTGATAACGAATCACTGAGTAAATAGTAAAGACCCGACCGTCGCGCGTTGGCTAAATTATGTGCATAACTTCCTAAAAACATTACATCTACCTACTACTCATAATATAATAATGAGTCATGGCAAATTTGTTGAAATACTAGCAGGCACTGTTTCGATATAATAAAAGCACCGACGTTTCATATCTACCGCCCTCAAAGCACCGACTACTATTAAGTCGGTGTCCGTCAAATGGCAGCATTCCAAGAACTTACTTCGTATGAACTAATATCACTCGTTATAAACAAAGTTAATTCTCCAATGAATCATCGAGTCCTCGTGTAATCGTAGCCGCAGAGAATCTCTGTCATCCCTACAAAGGTGTTCGTTGTAAGTAAACATATTCAGCAACTTATTAGAAAAATATTACTCGTTATAACAAAAGCGCTTGTTATATCCGAGCTTGTTATATCCGAACTGAAATCGTGTTGAGCTTAATGGATGATTTTTTGTACCTATGGAAATTACTCGTTAAAACCGAACGCTCGTTATAAGGTGTACTCGTTATAAGCGGGCCCGACTGTATTTAAAATTATAGCCACTTTTACCAATTCTCAAAAATTAAAAACAAATTATTATTATTTCCCCCCCACATAAAAAATTCTGAGTCATCCCTCATCTCTAAAATGCCCCTAGAGTTAGTTTATGTATCCTAATCTTGCAGTACCCTGTGATTTCTATCTCCATAAAGGGTCTAGCAAGATAAGATAGGGCCAGTGGCCCTAGAGAGGTATTTTCAAAATTATGACATCGGTGAGTAATAAAGTTACCATTGACACAAATTCAGCCTCCAATCTTCCTGCGTTCTTGAGATAATTGACCATATATACAGTGTGTCCCACTTTTCACGGTAACACCTACGTAGCTCAGTTATTAATAAATCGATATTAAGGTATACACCTCTTAAAGGTAACTAAAAGCGCATATACCTATTTAATTTATTCCATAGACATGCGGGACTAAGGGGGTGAAAATGGGGTAAATTTTCAGGTAAATTGTTTTAGGGATTTTTTTTAAGATTGCCACCATCTCATACTGCCACCACTTTGTGCCAAATTTTGTTAAAATATCTCTAGTAGTTTTAGAGGTATAAACAGGTACATATGAATGGCCTTTAGGTTATGCAACGGATTACACTCATTCCAACAAAGTGTGGCAGCGCATTAAGAAATTGATCAGAATATTTTAAATTAATATAAAATAAAACTTCTAAAATTTTTAGCACTAAAGATATGTTTTTAATTGAGTGTTCTATTATTTACTTAATCAATATCATGTAATACACAAACTAAACAAAAAAATACATAAAATTGTTAATAGCAAAATGATTTAAATAAATATTTAATAACATAACAAAATTTTTGTTATTTCTACTAAACAACCATTTAATCTAATACACTTTTCTACTATTTTTCTTTTATGATTTAGAACTCTGCGTAATTCTATTGGTGTCACCTCTCGACAAGCTTCTGTAATCTTCTCACATAATTCTTGTCCATCTCTCGGACGGGTTTTGTAAACGCGGTTTTTAATTACTCCCCAAAAATAAAAGTCCATTGGCGTGATATCTGGGGACCGCGGGGGCCACTCATGTAATGGACTGTTCCTTCCAATCCACATTTGAGGAAAATTAAGGTTTAGCCAATTTCCAACAATTGAATTGTGAGCCGGCGCCCCATCTAACTGGAAAATTAAATTTACCATTTGCAACAGTGGAAGGTCCATTAAAAATCCATCAAGATAATTATTTAAGAGGTTGAGAAAAGTTTCGGCATTCAAATTTTCCAAAAAAACGGGAACCAAAATTTTATTATTCAATATGCCACACCAGACATTTGGCTACGTATTGGTCCTTACAATTTATTACCCAATGCGGGTTTTCAGCTGCCTAATAACGAGTGTTCTGTGACGACACAACCCCATTAGTTGAAAATGTGGCTTCGTCAGTGAAGATGATGTTTTTAATAAAATTCTGATCATTCAAATATTCCCCTTGTAACCACAAACAATATTCTAGCCTTCTTTCCTCATCACCATCCTTTAGAATGTGTAGAAATTTCGGCTTGAAAGCTTTTAGTCTGTTTCTTCTTAGATAACGCCAAACTTTATTTTTACTAACGTTTAAAATGTGAGCAACTAAGCGAATACTAGATGCTGGGTCATTTCTGAATGCCGCTATGATTCGTGGATCGTCAGCATATCTATTATTTAATATTTGATATTTTTTTTTGTCTACGCTTCTTAATACAATCAGTCTCATTAAAAAGTGTATTAATGCTACATACAGTTTTTGCTGCTACGGGATTTCTTCGATCTGGATGTCTTTCATTGAAAATTCTGGCCGCTCTCCTATATGAAATTCTATTTTCACCCACTATCCGAATCAATTCGACTTTATCAGCTACAGAAAGATATTCCATTTTAAATAAGAAACTGAATAATAATTTAATCAACAAATAATGACAAGTAAACCACAAAGCCTTAAGCTGCCATTACTGTCAAGTTAATCATTTTGTTTACGATTTCAAATGTGACTAGATTTAAAACAAGTAAACTGCATAGGGCCCATATAAATGGGCAGAATTTTCTTAGCGTTTTTGGCGAGTACGAAGATATTTTTGATTATTACTTCAAATTTGTAGCAAAAAATGAGAAATAACTTTGTTTCTAAATTCACCTCGTTCCGAGTTAAAGGCCATTAATTCTTGACAAAACGTCATATGTACCTGTTTATACCTCTAAAACTACTAGGGATATTTTAACAAAATTTGGCACAAAGGATGCCCTATGAGATGGTGGTAATCTTTAAAAAAGAAATCCCTAATACAATTTACCTGAAAATTTACCATTTTCAGCCCCTTATTCCGCACGTCTATGGAATAAATTAAATAGGTATATGCGCTTTAGTTACCTTCAAGAGGTGTATACCTTAACCAAGTTTAAAATAAATCGATTTATTAATAACTGAGCTACGTAGGTGTTACCATGAAAAGTGGGACACACTGTATATAGGCTAGAGCGGGCATTATTGAAAATTATTTTATTCAAAAACTATTGCAGCAAAACTAATAAAACGAAAACTCTTTGTTAGATAATACATTGTTCTATATTATACATTTTTTGTAGAATTTTTCAACTATATTTACTATTTAAAAAAATTAAAAATAAAAAACTCTCTTTTTTTTCATAGTTTACAGAGGTACAATCACAGAAAAAATATATAATGTAGCTTACTATGTCTAGTATTATCACCAAAAAGTGCATTCAAATAAAATGAAATAAAAACTCGTTATGACCGCCCTGGAGTACTTACTACTTTACATCTCTCTTTAATATAAACTTGCTCATAAATAACTTTTAGGAAAAAAATGTAAAATTTGCAAAGGGTCTAGCCGTACTTCCATGGCGAAACTGCCCCCGATAGGCACCTATATCATAACCTATGTTATATTGTAGAAGGCGCTAATAATAGTTGATCGAGTAGATATTAGCTCTATATCTTAGTTAATTGAGGAGCTATTTGAAAAAAAGTGTCTGGAGACGACTTTTTTTCAAAGCGATATATCTTAGTTAATTTTAAAGCTAGAAAAATAAAACTAAATGGCAGTGTTATGGTACACTTTACAGTTTATTTTATAGCATTTCCTATGGGCCAAGCCTAAATAAAGTATTTAAAAATGCAAAGAAAATTTTGTCAATCGATTTCCATCAGATCTAATTGAATTACCACTTTGAAAAAAATATATAATAATAGTCTATGTCTTGCCTAATAGCATGCCAAGTTTCATTAAAATCCAAGAGGTGCAACATGCCAAAAAAAAAATTTAAAGTAAGTGGACTGACTACCTTACGACCACTATGTTGACGCTTTTAATTTGCATTACATTTCAATAGTTGTGTTTTGACGGCTCATAAAAAGTATATCAACGGTTGGTGGTGTCAACTAGCCTATTACAATGTTTTTTTGATCTACTTTTATAGTGACTGTAGTCGGTATCAGTTAAGAATGCAGTTGTTTTCGTTATGAGCGGAGCACAGTTTACACAGGATATGAGAATTCCCAAGTAAGTGGAATCCCCCCATGGCTGACTCAAGCCAATTGGTACATAAAATAAAAATTAACGGTTTAAATTAGGGTGACCATACGTCCAGAAGTGTCCAGCATTCTGACCATATGTCCGGAATTTCGCTGGAAAGTCTTACAAGTGTCCAGCATAAGTTCAGAATTCAGGTTATAGTGAAATTACAGCATTACATCTTGTTTGTAAATTTTTTTTTTCGGATACTTGCTTCCCGCTCATCAAAAAATTTTTCTTCCCGGCCATCAAAAATTTTTTTTCCGGATTTCTCCCTCCCGCTCATCAATTTCAATTTCCGAGGAAAAATATTTTTGTTATTTTCAGCCCAAGCTCAAGGCTTAGGTCCGCCCTTGAGTGCCCCCCCTCCAGTAACCTTTCTGGATCCGCCCTTGGCAGAAGTGTCCAGCATCCACTTAACAAAAATCTGGTCACCCTAGTTTAAATTGGCTTTTATTTGGCATTTGGCTCTTTTATAAATACATTGAAATTATTTAATTCATATTTTAGCATATTTTATTTAGATTAATGAAAGCTCATTATAGACGTAAATCCTCTAAAAATGTTAAGTGTTATAAAAAATGGGTAAACCTACTACTTGCTTGTGCTCGATAGCAGGCGAGCTGTTCTTGTCTCTGCCGTTCTGAACTGTATCTTTGATCTCTCTCGCGCAGCGCACATCGCACATCGAAGTTTATTTTATTGTTTTATGATATTTATGAATATTAATACAAAAGAAATTGTACTAATTTTTCATATATTGTTCGGCTATTTCCTTCCATTTTTATTAAAATCAGACTGCTATAGTTATATGTATCACTTTTGTTACAAATAAGGATTCACAAACACGGTATCGCCTGTGCTAAACGCTGTGCGATGTGCGAAGCTCAAGTTGTTGATTTCATCACTCTCATTTAAGAGCATGGTTCTATTTAATTTTATTGTGCGATGTGCGAGGGGCGTCGATATGGCCACTCTCATTTAAAATAATGGTTTATTTAATTTCAGTGTGCGATGTGTGATGTGCGAAGTGCGGTGCTATGTGCGATGTGCGGTGCACCGACGCGACGTGACGACGTGGTCATGCACTTACACGGAGGTTATGATATTTGTGTACACTTTTTAGGCAGGTATATGAGAGAGATCAAAAATACAATTCAGAACGGCAGAGACAAGAACAGCTCGCCTGATATCGAGCACAAGCAAGTAGTAGGTTTACCCATTTCTTATAACGCTTTGACATTTTTAGAGGATTTACGTCTATAATGAGCTTTCATTACTCTAAATAAAATATGTTGCAATATGAATTAAATGATTTCAATGTATTTATAAAAGAAAAATGCCAAATAAAAGCCGATTTAAACCGTTAATTTTTATTTTATGTACCAACTGGCTTGAGTCGGCCATGGGAGGATTCCACTTACTTGGGAATTCCCATATCCTGTGCAAACTATTCGTGCTCCGCTCATAACGTAAAAAACTGCATTCTTAACTGAGACTGACTATAGTCACTATAAAAGTAGATCAAAAAAACATTGTAATATTCTAGTTGACACCACCAACCGTTGATATACTTTTTATGAGCTGTCAAAACGCAACTTTTCCAAAGATTAATGAAATGTAATGCAAATTAGAAGCGACAACATAGTGGTCGTGTAAGGTGGTTCACTTACTTAAAAAAATTTTTCGACATGTTAACATTGCTGTTAAAATCTTGGATTTTAATGAAACTTGGCATGCTGTTAGGCAAGACATAGACAATTATTATATATTTTTTTCAAAGTGGTAGTTCAATTAGATCTGATAGAAATTGATTGACAAAATTTTTCTTTGCATTTTTTAAATACTATTATTTAGGCTTGGCCCATAGGAAATGCTATAAAATAAACTGTAAAGTGTACCATAACACTGCCATCTAGTTTTATTTTTCTAGCTTTAAAATTAGCTAAGATATATCGCTTTGAAAAAAAGTCGTCTCCAGACACTTTTTTTCAAATAGCTCCTCAATTAACTAAAATATAGAGCTAATATCTACTCTATCAACTACTATTAGCGCCCTCTACAATATAACATAGGTTACGATATAGGTTCCTATCGGGGGCAGTTTCGCCATGGAAGTACGGTTAGACTCTTTTAATAATGAAAACCAATGTGTTGCAACTAAAAAGAAATTCACAACGTAAAATATTAATCACTTAAAAAAAAAACCTTTTACGTTACTAACAATTTTGTACAAAATCAGGGGGTTGTGAAGAGCCACCCTCTAGAAACGAGGCTCGACGCCTCCACCATATGTCATGTACATGGGGACAGGGCAGGGTTCATAGCAATTTTTCAAACTTAAATTCCCTGACTTTTCCAGGTTTTCCAGGACTATTGGAAGGTTTTTTCCAGGTCTAATAATTGATGAGCAGGGTAGGGACACTGTGGAGTCACAAAATAATCAGAACGAAACTAGAAGTACAAAACTCAAAATTTCTTTTGATGAGTGCTGAAAAATTATTTTCAAATTCCCTGACTTTTTATAAAAATTACTAAAATTCCCTGACTTTTTTAGGCAACTTCAAATTCCCTGACTTTTCCAGGTCGCTAGGAACCCTGCAGGATGGTTAAAATACTCGCTTGGCATACAAGAGGGTTTGAATTTAGGAATTAAATGAGTACTGTATAAATGAAACATAGTGGTAAAAACAACAAGATACAGGTTTATTAATACAAAAAGCAAACAAGATAAAATATAATTGGTACTTACATGCCGAAAAATTCTTTTGAAAAGTGGTACCTACGAGTAGTTATCATTATCACTCCTATTAAAAAATTATTACCCTTATTAAAACAGTGTTTGTTGGAAAATGAAATCCAGAATAGGAGGGGAGTTAGGCCACGCACCAAGCCACCATCTTTCAACGCCAAAAACCAAAACTCAACTAATTTTTCTCAACTTAAACACATTCCAGTTGTTATCTTTTGCCAATTCAGCATTGCACCATAGTTACAAAGTAGTCAACTTCCTGCTGACCATGCAGTTCCTTTGTTTCCAGGTGCAATGTAATTTGTTTGGACTCAACTTTGTCAATTTTAATGATATTTTATTTCGGAGTAATAACATGATGTACTGGGTGTCTCAAATAAATTTTACATAAATTATAATAGGGTCGTTTCCTTCAACAAAATTTACAAAATATTGTTAGATGATCAAAGAGCATATTAAATATAATATTAAAAAAAAATTCTAATCATCACATCCAAGAACAAATTGGTTTTGAAAATAAAAAGGGGTAAATAATGACGTATATAATGAGAATTCAATTCTAGAGAATTTTCATGTTTTCATTTATCATGTTGGTGGTAGTGCTCTGTTGATTTGTTGTTTACGTTTACATTGTGTGTTTAATATTTGTTTATAATGGAACCTAATTTTGTGAAACGTACTTCAGAGAATTTACCCATAGTGGATTTTTATATGGTACACGAGATTTATGTAGACAATTTGAACTATTTAAGGGCCGAATCCGGAAATGTTAAAAATTTGAGGTTAGTATTTCTTTACAATACAATGACTCACATCAATACTAACACTAACAGCTACATATGTAAGATTTTAAAGAAAAAGTTCATCACTTAATGAAAACTATTAATAACAAAATTGGAATAGTACACTTTCAATAAAAGTTATAACAAGAGTCCTATCTGAGAGTTGGTAACCGAATGTCCCGCTCCCCTTGTCAGGTTTCCTTGGCTGTGTTGATGTTATCGAACGTGCCTTTTACTCAAAAATCTCCATTGCTCTTGGCACTATTCGGGTCCTGTCAATTTCTAACACATCTAATATTCTTTAATCTATTCAGTCAATGGAGCGTTAAACATGACCAAAATCTCTAATTAGAGTCCTAATGAATGGATTTTGATAAAACCTAGTGGAATGTGTTTTAGTACAGTAAACGAAGTTGAAAATGGCGGCCAAATGAGAAAAATTTGGATAGTTTGGGATATTTGGACCCTTCATGTAAAAACATGCGCTGATCACGAAAAAATACTAAAAAATTTCCAAACATGTCGTAGCGTGTTTTTATATATATTTTTTTAGCAAAAAATGCAAATATATTATAAAATAAGCATTTTTTTGAAAAAAATACAAGAATAAAAAGTGTTTAAAATCGCATTTTCCATATGACCATGGTGTTAGATTTGCAATGTTCCCTTTAGTCTTCCGGAAAAACGGAAGAACTAACATATAAAACTAAAGATAAAATTGCAAATCTAATAGCATAGCCATATGGGAAATGCAATTCTAAACACTTTTTGCTCTCATAAATTTTTTGAAAAAAACGCAGATAATTGAGGAAAACTATATAATTATATATGTTAGTTTTTCCGTTTTTCCGGAAAACTAAAGGGAAAATTGCAAATCTATTGCCATGGTCATATGCATATGACTATGGCATTAGATTTGGACTTTTCCCTTTAGTTTTCCGGAAAAACGGAAATATGACCATGGCATTAGATTTGCAATTTTCCCTTTAGTTTTCCGAAAAAACGGAAAAACTAACATATATAATTATATAGCTTTCCTCAATTATCTTGCTATCTATGCGGTTTTTCAAAAAATTTATGAGAACAAAAAGTGTTTAGAATTGCATTTCCCATATGGCTATGCTATTAGATCTGCAATGTTATCTTTAGTTTTCTATGTTAGTTCTTCCATTTCTCCGGAAAACTAAAGGGAAAATTGCCAATCTAACACCATGGTCATATGGAAAATGCGATTTTAAACACTTTTTATTCTTGTATTTAAAAAAATGCTTATTTTATGATATATTTGCATTTTTTGCTAAAAAAATATGTATAAGAACATGTAGCGACATGTTTGGAATTTTTTTAGTATTTTTTTCGTGATCAGCGTATGTTTTTACATAAAGGGTCCAAATATCCCAATCTGTCTAAAATTTTCCCCATCATTTCCTTCGTTTACTGTACTATTTGTAACGACGTTAATAAAAAAGTTGAAAAAATGATTAGAGTAGGAAATGATCGTGTTCCGTAACTTGTAGAATTAGGTCAAAAATGAAAAAGAAACAGCAATTTATCTTTTTTGGCCCAAAACAAGATGTTTTTACTCTTGTGAATTTTTTCGAGAAATGCATATTTTTGGAGATATGGCCGCTCGAAAATTCCTAAAAGTGGGAGAGGGGAAATATAAAAGTTAAAAAAAAATCTGAAAAGTCAGGTGATTGGTATCATCGAAATACAAGACTTTTTTTATTTGCAACTGTTCTGTAAAGTGCGTTTTCACCGAGTTATTCTGGAAAAACATGAAAAACTACCAACTTACCTTTATTTGAAATTGTAGCGCTTCAAAATATGTAATTTAAAAATCTGAAAAAATTTTTTGTCTTGGAATTTTTTTGTGACTTGCTAATTTTCCGTGTTACAGGCAGTTTTTCACGATATTACTACATTTTTTGCACATCAAAAAATACACGAAAATTTAAAAACTATATTGAACTTTTAAAAATGGTATAATTATAAATATAGGTTTCATATTTTTTTATAATAATAGACATAAATGACGTCGTTTTTCGAATTTTCATGTATTTTTTAATGTGCAAAAAATACTGTGAAAAAGTGCCTGTAACTCGGAAAATTAGCTAGTTACAAAAAAATTCCAAGAAACAAAAAATGTTTAGAAGGCCTCAATGCATACGTCTGAATTTTTTCAAATTTTTAAATTACATATTTTTAAGGCGCTACAATTTCAAAGGGATAGTTTTTCATGTTTTTCCGGAATAACTCCGTGAAAACGCACTTTACAGAAAAGTTGGAAATAAAAAAGTCTTGTATTTCGATAACACGTTCACCTCAATTTTTTCAGATTTTTTTTTCAACTTTTACATTTTCCCTCCCCACTTTTAAGAATTTTCGAGTGGCCATATCTCCAAAAATATGCATTTTTCGAAAAAATTCACAAGAGTAAAAACATCTTATTTTGGGCCAAAAAAGGTAAATTTATTGTTTCTCTTTCATTTTTGACCTAATCCTACAAGTTACGGAACCCAAGATAAAAGGGGTGTTTTCTACCCCTTCCGATCATTTCCTACTCTGATATTTTTTCGACTCTTTTATTAATGTCATTACAAACACATTGCACAAGATTTCATCAAAATCCATTAATTAGCACTCAAATTATAGGTGAAACCTCCCCGTTGACTGGACTATATGCTAACAGCAAATAAGCAAAGCAAACGACGCCCATCGATTATTCCTTTATCTAACTGCGCACGCTCTCACATCTAACGTGGTGATTTCTGCGAATTCAAAAAATTAATTTCACTATTAAAATGACTAGATTATAAAATAAAAAAATATGGGTCAAATAAAATTTAATAAAGTACTTGAATATAAAATTTTTAAAAAACGGTCAACTCTGCTAATATGTGATGTGTTATGTTACATACCAAGATAAATATTATTGCCAGTCCAATACCAGTAGGATTTTGAATTTCCGCCAAATACCCACTTCTTCAGAATTTGATGTTTTTTCCAATCATTTTGTTTCTGCGCAGTTTCCATTTTCACAGACAGTTATTTTTATTATTTTTAATTGTAAACTTACTCGGCGACTTTTCTTTATATCAAGTTCTGGGAAATAAGGCGCATATTTAAAAAACGGCAGACAAAGTGTAATTAATGTGAGAATGACAAAATGCGCGTCATGCTAGGGCATTTACCTGAGGCATTGTGAATGAGAAACCACATAGAACCAATGGAATCAATGGACCGGCGTATTAACTGAATCGACTGACTGCCACTCATTTGCAAGGGTGTACCACATAGACTGAGCATAGAATAGGCCTAGACATACCACACGCTCCGTGGGAAATGGGTGCTCTTTACAAAAAATATTTAATTTCACATCTTCACTTAAATCACAGTAGGTATAATACGATTCCAAGTTTGTGAACGTCCACACCACTAGATGGCAGTTAATGTGTAGGTGCTATGAATTGCACTTTCAGCATATGGTTACCTGGTGTGGAGCTAACTGATTAGACCAATGAAGGTCAAAACGGCACAGTCCACTGTTCATCTAGATGAATTTTGAAAATTTTGCCAGGTGCCATATGCTTTTCAATAGTGTTAAATTATATACTTTTGACTTGAAGGGGAAGGACTGAGACAGGATCAAGGAAAGGATATGATGAAATGAAAAACCCATCTTCAGACAGAGCCTGGGATTGGTTGGATCTTCATAAACGTCACAGCCATGGCTTGGTGCGTCCAAAAAACGCCTCATTGATTTGCTCAAAATGTGGTTATACATCGTTGCTCTCTCATGGTACCCCCGATTGCCTCAAGACTATGGACTGCGTGTCAAATTGGACGAAATGCCCCATTTTCAATCACTGGCCTTGCTCTCGCTAACGCTCTTTTGGTTTTTGAAAGTAAAGGATTAATAGTAATGTTAAGTCAAAAATGACACATGGACTAAACAAATTTTCCCTAAAAAAAAAAGAAAGAAAACTGCATAAACTAGTACATCTCGGTGTTTTGGTTTTTCTTATCCATGTGGCAATTTTTAATTAACAAACTATAAACAGGTATATCGGGAGTCTTACCGAGATACATTTACATGCTACCTCTCATGGATAATTTTAGAAAACTTACCTGCCAGCTAACTCTGCTGGACAGATTATCAACATAGACACGATATCGGGTTCTTTGTGGAGGACCATATCTGCAACAACAAGAAAGTAAGCAAATCTGACTCATACTGCGGATAAATATAAATATTATTAATTTTAGTCAGAATGCAGCTGGGTAAACGTCTTCAATTGAAATTTCAGACCCGAAAGATAAACTCATCATGTTTGTTTAAATGGAGTTCCCAACATTAGAATTTTTTTATTTTCCAGGACCAAAATATAAATCTAATATTCTAATAAAACTTGTATAGAAAGGACCCCGCAGAATCCTTATGGGAAATGGCTTTCAGTCACTCTTTGAAACTCTGGATTCTGGTAGTTCTTGATGTGTAGAACACGAGTTCTCGAGGGCACTAAAGCTATGTCCTAACTGCACATCGCGCGAGTAAGCGAGTGACGCGATGAAAAATCAAACTGTACAAACTTGTGTATATGTCCAAATTAACAGTGAACACGCGATAGAGCGGTTAGTCATGATAGCGTCGCTTCATTGCATGTTTTGTTTTTCAAACCAGTTTGTTTTTCGTCGCGTTGCAAATATGTGAAATCCTCGGTCAGAATTATTAATTTCTGAAGTGTAGAAACTACCAATTCTGTAGAACAAGTGAGGTCCCTCGTTATAAAAAAAAATAGGTTACTCGTAGACAAGGAATGGGACGCTTGAATAAAAAGATGCTGAAATTCTCCAAATTTTGGCCCATCATGAGATGTTATGTGTTTAGGGAGCTGCCTCTTTTTTCTATTTTTAACTATATCAGATAAATATTTTAAATAAATGTTATCACTTATAAAAGTAGACGTTCGTACTGTTCGCGTGGCATTTTACAAGTGACCAATTCGGACACAGCGATTAATTCGTGTGTTAAAACGATTATCGGGTCGCTCGTCTGCTCGCACAATCAAACTATTTGTGCAGTTAGGACATATAATAAATCCTTATGGGAAATGGATTTTGGCCAAACTCTGAAATTTTAGATTCTGATAGTTCTTGATGTGCAGAACAAAAGTTCTCGAGGGCACTAAGACCTAAAAACTCATGGTTTTGAGATATAGAAGAATGCACGTAAAGTCCAACTTCAGAGGGCTATATCTCAAAACCTTAGTGCTCTCGAGAACTTTTGTTCTACCCATCAAGAACTACTAGAATCCAGAGTTTCAGAGTTTGACCGAAAGCCATTTCCCATAATAGTCGGAGAACGAGGGATCTTTACGATGCATTTTAAGGACCCTCTATAACACTCGCGAACAACCACCTAAAAAAAATTTATTCTTACGTATATCGACCTGGCGGATTCGATTGAAAAATCTCAAATTTTATGAAAATTTTTTAATTTTTACTTATCACCCTATATCTCTTTTAGTTTAAGTCCGATTAAATTGAAATTTTTAGGAGAGCCAATTTAGACCTTTGTTATTATGACTGACATGGCAGAAATGCAAAAAAGATAACGTGTCACCAGTAATATTTTTTTTAAAAGTTGGTGACACGAAATTTGTTAAAAATGCAGCAAGAAATACTCGATCGAGAAAACTTTTTTGTTTTTAAAGATAGATGTATATAGTAATCTACAAAGTTGTAGCCAAAGAACTAAAGAAACTTTTTTATTTCGGTAATTTTTTTGATAACTTACTTAGTTTTCAAGAAAACGGTGCTGCAGTATTTGACCGCCGCGCCGGGTCGCGTCGCAAGATAAAAGATTGAGTTGGCTATACCGCGGCTTTGTTTCTCGTCTTTCAGGATGCTCCGCCCGATGTGAATAAAATAATGCGTAGTTGTAAATATTGGTTTTTCTAATCTTGACGTATAAAGTGACAGTTTTCAAAACTGACGTAAGTGTCAAAACGTCCTACTTTATGTAACCAGTTATGAAAAATAAAATTGTACGTAACGGGTGACGAAATAGTATTTTATATAACAAGTGGCTAAAATGGTGGTTTTTTTTTTACGAGTGGGGCATTTATAGTACGAGCCGAAGGCGAGTGCTATAAACCACACGAGTAAAAAAAACACATTTTAGTCTCGAGTTATATACAAAATTTTTTGTATCACCATTCGAAATTAGAAAACAATATAATTTTGTAAAAACAGACTAAATTCTATTGCTGTTTCCATAGAAACCAGTAAGTTTTATTTCACAGTGTTAAATAAAATTCCTTTATTTCACTCTTTTTTCTTTATTTTACACTTGTCAATAATGATTGATTCATTGAAACTGTCAAATAAACGTCGTTTTAGGACATGGCGTTACAAAATACTATTTTATATAACAAGTGGCTAAAATGGTGTTTTTTTTTTACGAGTGGGGCGTTTATAGTACAAGCCGAAGGCGAGTGCTATAAACCACACGAGTAAAAAAAACACATTTTAGTCTCGAGTTGTATACAAAATTTTTTGTATCGCCATTCGAAATCAGAAAACAATATAATTTTCCTAAAAATAGACTAAATTCTATTGCTGTTTCGATAGAAACCAATAAGTTTTATATCACACTGTGAAATAAAATATATTTATTTCACTATTTTTTCTTTATTTTACACTTGTCAATAATGACATTGTTTTGATTCATGGAAAGAGCCAAATAAATGCCATTTTAGGATATGGCGTTACAAAAAGTTCCTTACGTCATCAATTAGGAAACATGAACAACTCTCAAAAAGATAAAGACACAATGTTTATTCAACACAAAATAGAATACTAAGTCCATAAAGTAGAAGCTTTTAAATTCTTCTTTCCTTCAAAATACGCTAACAAAACTTTTGCATTAATACAATTTACCTTTATTATGTTATCAAATTAGGATTTCAAATAATATTGTAACTTGACTAAATAACGTCTGTTAATTTTAACATTAAAATTATAATGTGTGATAGCAGCAAAGGTAACTATGAAAAAGATTACTTAATTTTTAAAATTTTTAAATACATCCATTTCATTTATTATGTTTAAATTGTTTTTAGAATTTTAAAATTAGAAAAATCATGTATGTAACGAAAGACAATCTTGTGTAACTCGTGTTGTTACGTCTTTTGTAACTAGTTACATAAATAGCTATTATAAAACGTTTATTTAGTTGTTTTTAACCAATCGACAGGAGTTGTTGTCGTCTGTGTGGTTTATGACGCTTATTCTTATTGAAAATTGATGAGTTGCAGCTATAATTATAATCATTATTGCGTTAGGAAAGTGCTATAGAGGGTAAAGTGCATATTAAAGTAACGGAATTTCTTTTCCAGACATTTAAAACTAGTTTTAATATTTAATTTGAATAAAGAACAACTTTTAAGCAATTTTTTTAACGTCAGCAGTTTTGTGCACGTTTTCAACTTTTTTTTAACAGTTAAACCCAGAGTTAAACTTTATTAAATGCATATTTTGCCCAACAAAATAGTGAAGAAACTATGCAGGGTGTTACAGAAGAAGCACTGGACTAAGCATTTAAAGCAGTTTCTATAAAGTCGGATGATATCTCTCTTAAGTTGAAATATTACATCAAAAAAAGGGATTTATTTTTGTCAAAATGTCCTGTATATCATGCAAGATGCAGAAGAAATTACACCCGAAAAGCTTATAAACAAAAAGCAGAAAGCACAGATGTAGTTAATACTGGGTATAAAAAAAGGAAAACCGTCGAAAGCCCAAAACGTATAATTTGCGATAAAAAAAATACAAATGTGTTAACTATCTCTTAAATATTGCTGCTTAATTATACGAGTAGAAGTTAAATGTGGAAATAAAATGAGTATGTCTAAATTGCCTTTATCAAAATTTGAAACTTTGTTTTTTATATTTTGCTCCTTTTTCAAAATTAAAATTTACTGAATAAACGATTATTAAATAGTTTATTATTAGTACAATACAAATCCTGGCGCTCTTAAGCTTTGCATGGCGTTATCGCTTGTGCAGTACGTGACCGGCCGCGGCCGGCATAGTTCTTTTCTATATTGCGGCACCGTTATGTTAAAAACCATAAAAAAAAATCACTGAAATAAAAAAGTTTGGTTCTTTGGCTACAACTTTGTAACTATATACATCTATCTTTAAAAACAAAAAAGTTTTCTCGATCGAGTATTTCTTGCTGCATTTTTAACAAATTTCGTGTCATCAACTATTAAAAAAAATATTACTGGTGACACGTACATTTTTTTGCATTTCTGTCATGTCCATCATGATAACAAAGGTCTAAATTGGCTCTCCTAAAAATTTCAATTTAATCGGACTTAAACTAAGGGATATATAGGGGGTGATAAGTAAAAATTAAAAAATATCCATAAAATTTGAAATTTTTTGGAAATTGCCGAATTTGATCAGTTTCGCAATTCCGGATTGTCTGGCGAACTCCTAAATCGGATCCGCCAGGTCGATTTACATAAGAATCAATTTTTTTTAGGTGGTTGTTCGCGAGTGTTAGACATTGCTCGTTCTCCGACCATAAGGATTTAACTATGCTGCAGAATGCACGTAAAGTCCAACTATATCTCAAAACCATGAGTTTTTAGGACTTAGTGCCCTCATGGACATTTGTTTTACACACCAAGAACTAAAAGAATACAGAGTTTCAAAGAGTTTGACAGAAAGCCATTTCCCATAAGGATTCTGCGGGGTCCTTGTATCAATGTACACGGTGGTCGCACGAATGTTAGAACCTCCTCCGTAAAAAAATTTAAAAATAAAAGTTATAGAAAATCACATGTATTTTCCAAAAACCATTTCAGAAAAACAGTTGAAAGTCACATTTCAGAAATACGAACTTTACTTTGGTTTTACATCGTCTGAAAGACCATAACAAAGTTTTTTCTTCTTATTATAAAGTTACCGATTTAGTGCTAATTGTGTAACGACTACTCAGTCGAGGTTGCGATGTCAGTTACCGTGACTTTGAGGTTAGTTGGGCAATCAAAAAAAGTTTTTATTATTTTTGAAAACAACTGAAAATCAAAACATTTTATACTTAAATGACTGAAATATCAGAATTGACGATTTGCACGAAAGAAAGTTTGGTAAAAAGTGTCTAGATTGGTATCACTGTAATTCACTGCAGATGTTGACCAACTCGTCTAATTTACAAACTTTGCAACAATTAAATACCTATAATATAATAATCATAACATTGTTTTCATTATATTTAATGTTAAACCTACTTCTATTGAATATAAATCATCTTTATTAGGTTGTTTCGTAGTCTACAATATTTAAAAAATGTCGAATTATGCATTTTGTCAATCACTGCTGCCAACACTTCTAAACTGAAAGTTGGAAACTGTTTGACAAATTGCATAATTCGACATTTTTTAAATATTGTAGACTACGAAACAACCTAATAAAGATGATTTATTTTCAATGGAAGTAGGTTTAACATTATAGATAATGAAAACAATGTTATGATTATTATAATATTTAGGTATTTAATTGTTGCAAAGTTTGGAAATTAGACGAGTTGGTCAGCATGTGCAGTGAATTATGGACATTACGGTGATACCAATCTAGACACTTTTTACCAAACTTTCTTTCGTGCAAATCGTCAATTTTATTCAAATTCCTTGTATTCCCTGAATTTTAAAGGTTTCTAGCACTACTTTTTGAATTACTTGACTGTTCTGGGTTGGTGAGAACCTTATTAAATAAATTCATTACTTGAACCAGACCAGAGCTGGGCAAAATACATGTATTTTGCAAATACATTTTCAAAATACAAATATCTAGGTAAGGTTGAAAAAAATTATATTTATTTTTGAAGTGATTCATTACATTAAAATTATCTCATAAGAAAATTTGACAAAATATGTCTATTCGCTCTCATAAGCACTAATTTTTTAAACATAAGAGTTTCTTGAGATTATTTATGATAATGGATATTACCAATAGTAATACCCATTGAAAAATAAAAATAAGTAGAGGAAAGGGCCCAAATCTAGGCTAGGGCTGGTAATATGGGCTAGGTGGTTAACGCGGCTATCAGCAGCAGTTTTCTGCAGCCGACTATGGCAAACAACAGATGGTAATGTTAAACTTTTGTAATGTAGATGGCGCTGCATTTACTCAATGTTATAAACTGATGTTACTTTTTATCGTGTTTTGATGTGAACAATAACTTTATCAGGTAAAATTATTTTTGGTAATGCACAAAAATTAACAGTACTTTCAAAATAATTCCTGCACTAACCACCAGCTAACTAATGAGGCTTTTATATGTGCGGTTAGTTTTATCATAAATCATGCATGTTTGGCCCTAACCTCACTTGGTGCGCAGATGACCTTTATTTCTAATATGGGCTATCCCATGTTTCTATTATGTTCTACCGGCCCATATTTAGAACCGGCATTAATAGACAGATATTTATTGTATTATCTAATATCTGATGATTGTAAAACTAATCAATTTTATGATTAATTTTGTTTTTATATTGATACAACTCAGCTAAAATTGACTTCTACGTTATATTTGGTGGTAGCCCGTATTTAGTGCCAAGTTCAAATTTCATCAAAAAAAAAAACATTTACACCCATTCTATTTTTTAAATTATTGCGATATTGCACTGGGTCGCATACCTAGCCGATCCAGCTATAGTTTAGAGTATTTACTTTACAAACTGGACAAGTATTTATTGAGATGTGATCTAAAAACAAAACGGTAACCCATATTTGGGCCCTTTCCTCTAGTGCTTGTAGTGTATTCACAACTTGAAGACTTGATGACGGTTGAAAAAGACAAGACACAAAAATATAATATGACAATCGAATTGACTGAAACAGTAGTACAATAGTACAAATACTAGAAATAATCTACTGATTGTTGAATCTACTGGATTCGTACTTAAATAGATAACCTAATAGCCTGCGAGGCAGCAACACAAACTTTTGACCGATTTTATTAACTCTCTTTTTAACTTATTCTATTTCTGTGCCATAAATAGTAAAAATGGCTGTCTGCCAGGGTACGCGTGGGACAAGGTTCATTAGTAGTGTTTCAACTGTATAGAAAAAAAATTGTGTCCTTGAGTGAAACCATTAACGATCAAATTTTCTTTTTGAATTATGGACATCATGAAATGCTCGAAAAAATCCTGCCCGCCATCATACTTGTAGGACAAAATGAGTTTGCCACTTGAACAATTATGTCAAAGAAATGAAGTAGTTAGACTTAAATCATTAAGGATAGCATTTTGCAGAGTGAGAGGAAAATATGCATTTATTTTCGGTTTATCATAAATATTTAAAAATTCATAAATGGTATAATCTTTAAAATAGTTTCAGGTACTTCCCATTGCTATAAGGAATACAAAACCATGTACAGTTTTTATGATAAATTTTGTATATAGTTAAATGCCATACTCTAATAATGAAATTAGGAACTATTTTCATTGATAAACTACGATATTCAAGTACAACAGAAATTTACAATAAAAAAATATACATAGTTGTAATCATCAGAACAGCAAAGTATCTAAAATAGTTTTAAAGATTATACTGTTTGGTTTTTTAAATATTTTTAATAAATCGAAAATTAACGCATATTTCCCTCTTTTTCTGCAAAATCCTATCCTAATGTTGAATCTTCTTGTATTGATAGTTTATAGTATAGAATGCAAGAAAAACGTAATCTGCTGGTCTTTCAGTGACACTATCTTTTTTTACATAGTTTAGACGCTCCTGTTGAACATTGTCCCGCTACTTGCATGGCAGATTCACCATTCACCAATTAACAAGACATATATATACACTAAGAAAAACAAAGGGCATAGCCGGATAAGTAGGGTGAAACGGCCCCCGGCCCTATATTCATTGAGAGAAGGAATATAGTTAGCAATAAGTGAAGGGAACAATTTTGCGAAATATTAACACAAAAGGGTGGCACGTTTCACGGGGTGACGAGGGGGATGAAATCCAAAGGACCAATTTTTTGTGCCAAAACGCAGCAACCGAAAATTTTGGAAAAAATATATGTTGGACAAGTATTGAAGAGGATTCTCAGAACAAATTGTCGGTCAATTTGGGAAAAAAGTAAGGGCGAGAAGACATCGGTATACTTTTAAAATATTTTTAAGGGTAACTTCCCCTCGTTGCACCTCATTCAAAATTTGTTTGTAGCTTCTATTTTCACACCCATATAACATATTTTTTTCGCAGCATGGTCGGAACATTACGTCATAGTGAAAAAAAATCACGTCCGCGGTCTTTCGAGACTAGTAATCTACGCGTAATGAAGGCAGAAAGAGTAAATATTTCGTGCAAAGACGAGATTACCTTTCCTTCCCGTTTTCGAGGGTGCTGAACATGATGGAAGTGGTGGGAGAAGTTTTTGACCGCCGCAACCCCCTGAAACGGCCAAAAACCACTTCTTTTATGGATCGTTTTGTTTTCATATATAAACGGGACTAGGGAGTGACTTATCGACGGGTTATACTTGAAATAAAATGGAAGGGGGTTGATTAAACCCTACCGAATCATCTTTTTTTAAATGATTCGTTTTCAGGGTCGCCGATCATGGGAAAAATATTCATTTTTTAGCTTCAACCCCTCCTCATCCCTCAAACGGGCAGAAACCACCCCACACACACCAGAAAGCATGCTATATAGGATTTACAGGTTTTTCGGCACATGATCTTTATTCCTCTCTGCATATCCCTTGATCTTTCACGGAAGAGAAGGTGGTAGTGACCTCGGAGGTTGCTTCAACCATTCCAAGGGGTGTAAAATTCATTAATTACTTTGGATCATCAATTCGCCCTCCCCCGTTTTCATAGGCGCTGATCACGATAAAAATATAATCAATGAATTTTATACCCCTTGGAAGGGTTGAAGCAACCCCCGAGGTCGCTACCACCTTCTCTTCCATGAAAAATGAAGGGATATGCACAGGAATAAGGATCATGTGCCGAAAAAAACCGTAAATCCTGGATAGCAAGCTTTCTGGTAGTTTCTGCCCATTTAAATATTTTTCCCATGCCATGATCAGCTACCCCGAAAACGGGGGGATACGCATTTGAACAGAATCATTTGAAAAAATTATTTTCCACCCCTCGTCTCGGGAGGGTTTAATCAACCCCCTAGGCCTGCTGTCTGGATTCCACTTACTCTATAACCCCATTCCATTTTATTTCAAGTATAACCCGTCGATAAATCACTCCCCAGTCCCATTTATATATGAAATTCAATTCAATTCTTTATTCGTGTTAATACAATAAACTGTTTACACATGTCAAATTAGTAAGTAAAGTAATAAAAGTAATAAACTACAATAACGATGATGTGAACAAACTAACAATAAACAATTAATGTAAAATATAAAATGGAAATAGTTGTATCTTTTAAGTTCTTATTACAAAATCTGAAAAATTGTTGTTACAAAATTCACTTAGTGAATAAAAACATTTATTGAGCAAATACTCCTTGATTTTATTTTTAAATAATCTTGGTTGTAGGTTTTTGATATTACTTGGGAGGAGATTGAAAAATTTAGGTCCAAAATAGGAAATGCTTGTACGTGATTTATATACTCTATGATAATCTAAGTAAATACTGGAATTATTTCTAGTTTCATAATTATATACATCGTTATGCATTAGATACCGCTCGCTGTTATTTTTTACGTACATAAGGCATTCAAGTATAAATAAACATAGAAAGGACAGAATCTTTAACTCAATAAAACTCTTTTTACAGTCTTCCCTATATCCTATCAATTAAACGTACAACTCTGCGTTGAAGACTGAATAATCTTGAGGCCGAAGGTGCATGGCCCCAGGCTAAAATTGCGTAACTTAGCTTAGTTTGGATTAATGCATGGTAGACAGTTTTAAGTACTGGCTGGGCTACAATTCCTATCAAGTTTCTTATGACAAAGATATTAGTTGTCAGGCTTTTTGCTACATGATTCATATGTGCCTCCCATGTAAGTTTGGGATCTAAGTGTACACCCAAAAAGCGAACTGACAGGATTATTCCATTCCTTGGCCTCTCGAAGTGTAAAGATAATGGTCTCAGATTTACTGTTGTTGAGACTGAGTTTGTTAGTTGCAAACCATAAAGGGATCCATAAAAGGGGTGGTTTTTGTCCGTTTCAGGGAGTTGCAGCGGTCAAAAACTTCTCCCACCACTTCCATCGTGTTTAGCACCCTCGAAAACGGGAGAAAAAGGTAATCTCGTCTTTGCACGAAATATTTACACCCTTTCTGCCTTCATTACATAGACTACTTGTCTGGAAAGACCACGGACATGATTTCTTTTCACTATGACGTAATGTTCCGACCACGCTGCGAAAAAAATATGTTATATAGGGGTGAAAGAAGACGCTACAAAAAAATTTTGAATGTGGTGCAACGAGGGGAAGTTACCCTTAAAAATATTTGAAAAGTATACCGATGTCTTCTCGCCCTTAGTTATTTCCCAAATTGACCTACAATTTTTTCTGAGAATCCTCTCCAATGCTTGTCCAACATATATTTTTTCCAAAATTTTCAGTTGCTGCGTTTTGACACAAAAAATTGGTCCTTTGGATTTCATCCCCCTCGTCACCCCATGAAACGCGCCAGCCTTTTGCGTTAATGTTTTGAAAAATTGTTCCCTTCACTTATTGCTAACTATATTCCTTCTCTCAATGAAAATAAGTCCGGGGGCCGTTTCACCCTACTTATCCGGCTATGCCCTTTACAAAGTTAATAAAACGAGCCAACCAAAACTGTCGCTAGCTCCTGAACCATAAGCGTGAGGAGCACAGACGGAACGAGATGATACGATACGATGATACCTACCTTTGTACTTCCTTCCCAGTGGCATCGTTGTTGGGATGAAACCTGAGAGGAGACAGTGACATGCAGTAAATTGTCATGAGTGAAGTTGAGCTTTTACACGTAACACTTAACGTATCGTACAAACTAGACGTAAATTGAGACATGAACTTTATATATTCTTCGTAGGTTTATTGAAGTTTTTATATACTGTTGAACATTTTATATCTAGCATTTACGCAGTTTTTCTTAAAATATGTCAATGTTTTAGGTATAATTGCTAACTTTTCATTATTTTATTTTGTATTTTGAAGAGTACTTTGAAAATACGTATTTATGAAAAAAATATATTTTCGATACAAAATACAAATTGTATCGAAAATACGTATTTCTAATACATGTATCAAAAATACTGCCCAGCTCTGAACCAGACAAGTTTAAAAACCTTAACTTACTTGTCACGGGTGTCTCTATTGCGTGGAGGTCCTCCATATCCTCTTGAACCTCCCAAGTTACCTCTCCATTGGTCACTTCCTCTTGGTGTACCTCGAGCACGCTCTACCGACACTCTAGTAAAAGAAATATACTTGAAACATCTAAAGACTACAAAAAGTAACTGTATACAAAATAGTAAATATCTCAGAATCTTGGGAATATTGTCTGTCATATTTAAAATCAGACCCGAAAGATTGGTTCATCATGCAGTACACCTCAAATGGTGTACTATCAACCAATTGAAACTTTTCCATATATATAATAGGATCGTTTCCTTCAACAAAATTTATAAAACATTGTTATATTATCAAATATACATTGTATATATTATATTAAAAAAAGTTCTAATCACATGCAAGAACAAATTGGTTTTGAAAATAAAAAGGGGGTAAATAATGACGTATATAATGAGAATTCAATTCTACGGAATTTTCATGTTTTCATTTATCATGTTGGTGGTAGTGCTCTGTTGATTTGTTGTTTACATTTGTGTGTTTAATATTTGTTTATAATGGAACATAATTTTGTGAAAAGAACTTCAGAGAATTTACCCTTAGTGGATTTTTATATGGTACACGAGTTTTATATACATAATTTGAACTATTTAAGTGTCGAATCCCGAAATTCAAAAAATTTGAGATTAGTATTTAAGAGAAGAGTAATATGACAATGACTCACATCGATACTAACACTTGCTAGTCCAGTCAACGGAGCGCTAAAATGACCAAAATCTCTAATTTGAGTGCTAATGAATGGATTTTGATGAAACCTTGTGCAATGTGTTTGTAATGACGTTAATAAAAAAGTAGTAGTTGTAGTGTAAGTTCTTTATTGGTTACGTTAACAACCAAATGACCATCGACCGAAGTCCTTCAGCCAATGTGATTCATACATATGTGTTTGGTTAATTACATTACTTAGTATGTAATATGATATGAATAAATACATTTCATTTGTAAAAAAAAAAAAATTATAGAATTTTTATATAAATGTTCTATAATACAGCCGCTTATAACGAGTACACCTTATAACGAGCGTTCGGTTGTAACGAGTAATTTCCATAGACACAAAAAATCATCCATTAAGCTCAACACAATTTCAGTTCGGATATAATGAGCTCAGATATAAGAAGGGCTTTTGTTATAACGAGTAATATTTTTCTAATAAGTTGCTGAATATGTTTACTTACAACGAGCACCTTTGTAGGGATGACGGAGATTCTCTGCAGCTGCGATTATAACGAGGACTCGATGATTCATTGGAGAATTAACTTTGTTTATAACGAGTGATATTAGTTCATACGAAGTAAGTTCTTGGAACGCTGCCATTTGACGGACACCGACTTAATAGTAGTCGGTGATTTGAGGGCGGTAGATATAAAACGTCGGTGCTTTTATTGTATCGAAACAGTGCCTGCTAGTATTCCAACAAATTTGCCATGACTCGTTATTATATTATGAGTAGTAGGTAGATGTAATGTTTTTAGGAAGTTATGCACATAATTTAGCCAACGCGCGACGGTCGGGGGTTTACTATTTACTCAGTGATTTGTCATCAATCGCCGATGTTCGTTGATTTATATAACAGCCATGTCCTGTAAGAGAAAGTCCCTTACATTAGAGAACAAAATAAAAATAATTGATGCTATTGCCAGTGGCATATCTAATGCCGATGTGTGTAAAAATGACAAATTATCCAGTTCGACTGTTTCTACTGTCTGGAAAAACCGGGATAAAATTAGAGAATCTTTAAATTTAAACATTTCAAAGTTAAAACAAAACCGGAAACCAGCGAAAAAGCAAGTTGATCAGGCATTGCTTGAGTGGTTTAAGCAGAAAAGAATTCAAAACATACCTATAACTGGGCCCATATTGCAAGAAAAAGCAGAACAATTTTCTAAATTATTTTCCCCTAATAATGAGGCAACTGTGTGCTCGAAAAGCTGGATAGACCGTTTATAGATGTATATGTAACCGTTTAAGACTATATAGAGACGTGAGTACCGGTTGTAACGAGCGTACTCGTTATATTAGGACCCAATAAAAATTGTTTATAATGGGTATATTCGTTATAACCGGATCCATTAAAAAACCGTTTATAACGAGCGTTCGGATATAGCGAACACTTTTTTTTGTCACCTACACACTCGTTATAAGCGGGCCCGACTGTATATATATTTAGTTTTCCAGTCCCAGGGACGAGAGAGTGTTCTTGTAGGATGTTTGTATTTAGGCCTATCTTCTGTTCTTGGTATTAAAAGTGGTTCTAGATGTTCCATGTTATGTGCTTTTTTGGCAAAAGGTTTAGCCGGATAAGCATGACGAGTCGGCCCCCAAATGGCAACCTATATCGAAACTTATGTTTTAATATCGACTTGATGTATGAACGCGATTTATGTGTTTTGCCGCCGTACTCTGCTTTGACCTTGAGATATGGAAAAAAATGAGCGCATGCATGACTATCGTTCAAAGAGACATATCTCAAGAACTAATTGAGCTAGAGAGGTAAATCCAACGGGAGGTTTCAGGTAACCCTAAAGAGTATATTTTGTATTTTTTTTGAATTTTAAGAATAATTACGCACATCATTAAAAAATAAATAAAAATATAATAATTAATATTTTCGTGTTCTCTATGACTTACAATCACTGAAATAATATATGTTGTAATACTTTATGTGCACTATTACTCATAAAACTAACGTTAGAAAAAAGTTGGTGCAACGCTTCGAAAAAAAATAAAATTCGAAGCGCACTACATCATATAAGAATACAAACTTGACATGGGACACTCATTTAAATATTTCATGAATTGGAATTATTTTTAGAAGAGAAATTGAATGAAAATATAAATAACTGTCACGTAAATATCTATTTCATATGGCGCACAGTGGCACGAATTGTAATTTTTTCGTTCAAAATTATCTAGAGCACTTCGCAACTGACTGAGATAATTTTTTTTTTAAATACTCGTTAGAATTATGCTAACCAAAATTATTGAGCTTAACCAAACGTCCATTTTTTATTTAAATCTTAATAAAACTTTTCAAAACTTCTCAGCATAAACTTTAAACAAAAATATTTAGTTTTTCATAATTTTTTAGCATTTTATAGCCGCCATTTTGCAGGTTGGTTTATGACAATTTGGATATCAGATTCATAATCAGCGACCTCAAAAACCCCCCGAGTAACAAGATTTATTTAAATTGGATAAGAACAAGTTTTTTTTTTGTAAGTTTTATTAAGATTTAAATAAAAAATGGATATTTTGGCGAAGCTAAATAATTTTGGTTAGCATAATTAAAAAATCGACTATCTTACTTTTTTTTTGAAATTAAATAACGAGTATTTAAAAAAAAATTATCCCAATCGGTTGTGAAGAGCTATAAATAATTTTGAACGAAAAAATTACGATTCGTGCCACTGTGTGCCGTCTGAAATAGGTATTTAAGTGATAATTATTTATATTTTCATTCAATTTCTCTTCTAACAATAATTCAAATTCATAAAATATTTATGTGTCCCATGTCAAGTTTGTATTCTTTTTATTTTTTTCGTAGTGTTGCACCAACTTTTTTCTAACCCAACTTTTATGAGTAATAGTGCATATAAACTATTACAACATATATTATTTCAGTGATTGTAAGTCATAGAGAACACGGAAATATTAATTATTATATTTTTTATTTATTTTTTAATGACGTGCGTAATTATTCTAAAAATTCAAAAAAAATATAAAATATACTCTTTAAGGTTACCTGAAACCTCCCGTTGGTTTTACCTCTCTAGCTCAATTAGTTTTCGAGATATGTCTCTCTGAATGATAGTCATGCATGCGCTCATTTTTTTCCCATATCTCAAGGTCAAAGCGGAGTACGGCGGCAAAACACATATAAATCGCATTCATACATCAAGTCCATATTAAAACATAAGTTTCGATATTGGTTGCCATTTGGGGGCCGACTCGTCATGCTTATCCGGCCAAACCCTCTGGTAGAAAGTATTGGCAACCTTTGCGTGATCGGGAGAATTTTAGTTTTGTTGTATAGTAAAGTATTGGATGGGTGATGGAGTGGATTTGCAGAATGGCGAATTTTTGTGATAACTCTAAGAGGGGATGTTTCGGCAACTTGAATGTTGTTTAACGCAGGTTTTCTACAGTTTAAATAAAGTGTGTGTCCATATTCAATGATTGGTCTGCAAATTGATTTATAGATTTTGGAAGCAGTGGACATATTGATGCCTTTGTTTTTGTATGTTAACGTCCTGAAGTGTTTTGCTCTGGATATTATTTTTCGTTTTATTATTTTTGTGTGGAGATTCATATTCAGTTTGTTATACAAGTTCATTCCGAGATATTTCACATTTGCTACTGGACTAATTATATTATTAGAGATAGTTATTGACGGAGAATAGTTTGAAGGTGTGTGTGATCAAAAATCAGCAAATGCGATTTAGCCGGGTTGGCCTGTAGACACCATTTGTTAAACCATATCTGAGTTTTATCATAAAGTATTTGTATTTCATCTACCGATTTTCTTGCTGTTTTGTCATGTGCCACTAAAGCAGCGTCACAGAATAAGGAACTACCAGAAGCGGCACTCTCAACACCGCCTTTGATGTTTCTTTGTGATCTTCACCATTTTGTTGTTGGTAATTTTGGCGGGAAATTTGAACAACGTGTTTATAAACAAACTTTACACAGGCTGAATACAATTACGTTATTTGAAGAATTCTATTTATAAGGGGTATTAAAACCATTAAAGTAAACTGGATAAAATTATCTCTACGAACAATTGTATTCTTAATATAAAATCACAAAATGTACCTATTGAAATCAATACAATTTCTTGCCTGAGAAAATCTGTAATTTCTTACTGGGAGGTTGTTCTTGGGAAATATTAATTTCTTTTCTTTTAAAACTATCAAGTTGAGGGAAAATAGTAGGTAGGTTGGTAGCAATCAATTTTAATACATATTTGTCGTATGCGCACAACTTAAAATTGTTATAAAGTTCGGCTGAACTTTTACTTGCCAAATTCCCATGATTGCATGCTTCCAACCACAATACGGACCTTAAATGAAGAAAGGTTTATAATTACTTGGAAATATTTTATAATTTACATCAATAATAAAATACCTTTCGGGATCCTTAGGAAACCTAAATAAACTAATGTCTTTTCCTGTCGTACTACTTGGACATTCCTTAACGGAGCAAATAAAAATTACTATTAACAACACACTTTCCCGCCACTATATGATCTTTTACGTATTCACAGCACAATAAAACTAAAACCTTTTAAGAATTTATTTGGATATTATGTCAAAGACTGTCATTTATTGTTTTAACCTAAAACAATAAATGAACTGACGGATGTACTAACAACAAAATTAGTGATGGGATCACTCGAGTGAAAAATAACCGGTTATCCGGTTATTGAAATAACCTGCATTACTCGGTTATTGTCAACGAGTACTCGAGTGAAAAATAACCGAATGTTAAACAGTTATTGAAGTAGTCATATCACTCATCACTCTCACAAATAAATGTTAACTCATAATGTATAATAAAACAAGTGAACCTCATTACTATAACCTACGTTTCTAAAATAAATATTAGGTATATGAATTCGAACGATTGATGTAGTAATCATTATTTAACAGTAGTAATCATTATTATTAGGTATTTATAATATAATTATTTTATTTATATTTATATTTATATTTATTACTTATGTCAAGAATAATCAAACTATGTGTAATTTTATAAAGAATCATTTTATCCTGTACAAACTTTTCCCAAAAATTAATTGATTGATTTTCCCATGGAAATATTGAATTTTATGAATCGTAATTTGAACAAAAATTGTTAAATAGCCTTGTAAGTTATGCATAGCATTCAAGTGACCATCACTCGAATGATTATCCGGTTATTGAAATCACTTGAATACCTAGTATTCGGTTATTGAAATTAATCGGTTATGCCCATCACTAAACAAAATGGCGTCAATGAAATTTTGGCGGGAAGCCCAAGTGTCGTTTCTGGTAGTACTCTTTTCTGTGGCAGCGTCGTCAGCATATTGCAACATGTATCCAGCATTAATGAGTTGATCCGTGGGAGTAAATATATCATAACAATAAATATTAAATAGTAAGGGAGAGAGTGGAGATCCTTGAGGTACTCCTTTGCTCTGCGGTAAATTCTTCTGATATTGCATTATTTATTTTAATTCTTAATTTTCTAGAATCTAAAAATGATTTGATGAGATGAATGAGGTAATCAGGTATATCAAGTTTCTTTAATTTATATAATAGTCCTATGTACCAGATATTATCAAATGCTTTTTTGACGTCAAGAAATAAAGCTGCTGTTTTGAGGTTATTTAGTTTAGCAGCTTCTACATTGGAGGCGAGTGCAGTAATGGGAAGTATCGTAGAACATTTTGCTTTGATCCCAAATTGATGTGGGGGAGTTTTTACCGTCTGCAAACTATTGTGTTTTATGATTTTTTCCAGTAATTTTCCTAAAGCGGGTAAAAGTATTATTGGTCTGTAGTTACTAGTTTTGGTGCGGTTACCGTTAGGTTTTGGAATAACGATGATGCGACCTTCCTTCCATTTGTCTGGAAAATATGCATGTGTCAAACAAAATTTAAATATTTTAATGATATATAAATGTATAGTATAATCCAGTTGTTTAACTACTTTCCAGGGTATGTTATCATTTCCAGGCACCGAATTTTTTTACGCTGATAAAATTTGAAAATATAATTCTTCGTCTACGTTAATTTCCTCGAATGTGCGTTGATCCTGAAAATAATTGTGGTACCAATCGTTCACCATATCAAAATTTTCTTGTTCAAAGTCAAGGTGAGGGTTAACAGAAGAGTATACTGCAAAATTCTGAGAAAAAATATTTGCCTTTTCTTCGTCCGTGTGATATTCCCTGTTATTCTCCTCAATGGTGGGTATTCTATGTTTATTTTTATACTTTGATAGTTTGTTCACTTGTTGATAGAAATTTTTTCCTTGTGCTTTGTTTATTTCCTCTAATAAAAAAGTTGAAAAAGAGATTAGAGTAGGAAATGATCGGAAGGGGTAGAAAATAACCTTTTATTATGGGTTCCGTAACTTGTAGAATTAGGTCAAAAATGAAAAAAAAAAAACAATATTGTATTTAGGTACCTCTTTTGACCCAAAATAAGAATAAGTTTTTACTCTTGTGAATTTTTTCAAATAATGCACATTTTTCGAGATATGACCACTCGAAAATTCCTAAAAGTGGGGGAGGGAAAAGGTAGGTTTAAAAAAAAAAATCTGAAAAAATTCAGGTGAATGGTATCATCGAAATATTATTTGCAATTTTTTTGTAAAGTGCGTTTTCACCGAGTTTTTTCTGAAAACATGGAAAATTAGCAAGTTACAAAAAATGTTTAGAAGGCCTCAATGCATACGACTGAAATTTTTCAAATTTTTAAATTACATATTGTTGCACCCCTTAAAATTTAAGGTTATGTTACTAAAAAGTAGGCAGACTTCAACAGATCGAATGTCTGAATGAATGTAGTGTATTTGCACCTACTCGAAAAAGAACCTACCAGAAGATTCCAAAGTGACATCTGGAATTATCGAGAGAATGGTGGCGTCATCACAGAACAATCGAGATCTGTCATTTTTAGGTATAAAAAGACCGACCGCATTCTCGGCGAGTAGTTCAGAAAGTTCAGAAAATATAGAAAGTGAGGTTAAGAGTACAAAGATAAACAAAGTAATAAACATTGTGATTTTAATCAGTAAAGTGTATTTAAATTATTAATAGTATTGTGAAGTATCCAGTAAATATTTAATAAAGTGTGTTAGTGGACATCTCTTGTTATAATTTTTGGAACCCACGGAATTTGCAAGGGGTAGTTTCCTAAGGGTGGAAACACGTTACAATTGGTGTCAGAAAGCGGAATTTTATGACAAGAGGAGCTCTGAAGTTGTGCTGGAGTGTTCGAGAAGGATTCTCGAGGGTTAGTGCTAACACAGGACTAATTTACTGGACATTGTTCGAGGGTTATTTTCGAACAGGAAAATAGTGTTAAGTGCATTTTTGAGACATTGTAGAACATTTTATTAGGACATTAGTGTGATAATTAAATCCTTTGAACTGAGAAGTGATAGAGACACTGAAAAAGACTCATTTAGTGTGTGAAAATTTCTAGAACTTTTCTATTTGGACATTAGTGGAAATTATTAAATTCTCTGAACTGGATAGTGACAAAAGACTCTGGATAAGACTTTTTCGTGCTATTTCGAGATTTGTCTGAAAAGTTCCATTACCGATATTGACGTGACAGTTAAATTTATTTTATTTTAATTTCATCGTATGCCCGTAACAACAAGAAGTATGGCATCCGATAAACAAATACAGGACTTATTCGAACAATTCCAAAAAATGATGGCTCAGCAACGGCAGGAAGATAAAGAAGAGCAAGAAAGAAAACGCCAGGAGGAAGAAAAACGGCGTCAAGAAGAAAGGGACGAATTAAAGAAAATTATGGAAGATCAGGAAATAAGACGTCAGAAAGAAAAAGAGGATGAAGAAAGAAGACGTCAGAAAGAAAAAGAGGATGAAGAAACAAGACGTCAGAAAGAAAAAGAGGATGAAGAAACAAGACGTCAGAAAGAAAAAGAGGATGAAGAAACAAGACGCCAAGAAGAAAAAGCCGAATTGAGAGAAATGATGGAGGACCTGAAGATACGACAGCAAGAGGAGAAAGAAGAGCAAGAAAGACAACGTCAAGAGGAAAAAGACGAACTCAGAAAAATAATGGAAGACTTGGAAGAAAGACGCCAGGAGGAATTTAGGAAAATCCTGAGCGATCAAATAAAAATACAACAGGACACAATCATTTCTGTCAAAAGTGAAGTCAAAGAAGAGATAAACAAGGTAGAAGAAAAAGTAGATAAGGTCGAAGATAAAGTAGGTGAAGTCAAGACCGAAGTCGGTCAAGTAAAAGGAAAAGTAAATCAGTTTGAAGAAAAGATGAGTGAGTTCGAAGAAGAAGTCAAGGGAGAAATAGACCGGCTTAAACGACAGTTGAGAGATAGAGGAAGCCAGCAGGTGGTATCATCAGGTCACCGGTTAAAACCTCCCTCCTTTGACGGCCAAAGTTCATGGACAACGTACAAGAGGCAGTTTGAGGCAGCAGCGTGTGCGAACAACTGGGATAACGAGGAAAAGGCCATGGCATTAGTTCTGGCATTAAGGGGCCAGGCCTCAGAATTACTTCAGACTATCCCGGTGGAGAAACAAAGGGACTTTAAAGTCTTGGAAGCTGCATTAGACTTGAGGTATGGCGATCAACACCTTGCCCAATTATACCAGACTCAGCTGAAATCCCGGATGCAAAAAGCTGGGGAAAGTTTACAAGAATTTGAAGCTGCGATAGAGAGACTGGCACACCTGGCGTATCCGAGTGCACCTAAAGAATTCCAGGAACAATTAGCCGTGGGGGCCTTTTTAGATGGTATAAGGGACGAAGAGGTCAGGCGAGTTCTGAGGCTGACGAGACACCAAAGTAGTAGCGAAGCTTTGGTGCGTGCACTCGAAGTAGAAGCCGCTTACAGGGATACTCCAAGGAGAGTGCGAGCTGTGACTCTTGAAGAATCGCAACCAGAAATGAACCAGAACCTCTTGCTGACTGAGATGCAGAAAATATTCACCAAATTATGCGATAAATTGGATGGCCTCGGAAATCAGGAAAAACAACAAAATAAAGGAAAGCCGAGCGGAGGTATTAAATGTTACAACTGCGGCAAGGTAGGACACATGAAGCGAGACTGTCGACAGCAGAATTCGGAGAGTCGAGTAAATGCTGTGAATCTTGAAGAGAAGCAGGAAAACAGTACCAAGGGGGTTGTTCTGGCTAGGGAATGCAGTGACCCCAGAGAAATAAAGATTTCCCAGCTTCGAAGAATCGCAAGCAGTCTGTTGTTGCATGGATATGTGAACGGAAGAAAATGTTTGTTTACCATCGACACAGGTACTACGTCATCAATAGTACGGCCAGGATTTATATCGGGCATAAAGATTACCAAGAGGCAAAATGAAGAAGTAATCGTCCGGACAGCTACGGGGGACAGGGCTACGGTTCATGGAGAAGTAGACCTGGGTTTGCAGATTGGGCATTTGAGGTTCGACCACAGGGTCATCGTGGCTGACATTACGGATGACTTCATTTTGGGACTGGACATTATGGAACAGTATGGATTTATTGTTGACGTAGGAAAGCGAATGTTAAGGATTGGGAACGAACAATTTATTCTGTCAAAAGTGAACGACCAATGCGAGAAAACCAGGCTGTTGACAACGCAGGCAGTCAAAACTCCTGCATTATCCAGAAAACCAGACAAAGAAGATTGCAAGCGCTACCCTCAGGTGGAAAGATTGTCAAACATGGTTGAAGTCAACACTGTCAAGGTTGATCTCCCAGAGAGTTGGTCAAAGAAAACTCTGAGGCAAGAGCAATTGCGCGATGTAGAAATCGGACCCATGTTGAGAGCAAAAGAAGAGGGAACGCGTCCAGCATGGAAGGATGTTTCCAACAAAGAAGTGGGGCTGAAGGCTTTATGGTCACAATGGGATTCACTTACGGTCGTAGATGGGCTTTTGAGGAGAGCATGGGAAAGCCCAGATGGGAAGCAGGTTGCCATGCGTCTAGTGATTCCCAGGTGTCGTGTACCAGAAGTACTCCAGGAAGCACATAATGAAACGTCCAGCAGACACTTCGGCATAAACAAGACATTGAGTAGAGCACGGGAACAGTTCTATTGGGTTAATAGTCGCCAGGATGTGGAGGCCTGGTGTCGCAAGTGTAAGAATTGTGCTGCCCGTGGGGAACCATTTTCCATGAGCAACTACAGAAATGGAAGTCGAGAACAGCCGAAGAATGACCGAGAGCAGATGAACAAAACTAGTAACCGATTGAAGGCTCGTTATGATCAGAATGCCAGTACAGGGGGATTCAAGGTGGGAGATCTGGTTTGGCTGTACAACCCACAGCGGAAGGAATGGAGACCCCCGAAATTTCAACCTCCTTGGGATGGACCGTACACTGTTATTACCCGAATTAATGATGTCGTCTATCGTATTCAACGAAACAAAAAGTCCAAGATGAAGATCGTACACTTGGATAGACTGGCGAAGTATGTGAAAGAGGCTGAATTGCCTGACCGGGACGTTCAGGCTTAAGGAGGGGGCAGTGTAATATGTTGCACCCCTTAAAATTTAAGGTTATGTTACTAAAAAGTAGGCAGACTTCAACAGATCGAATGTCTGAATGAATGTAGTGTATTTGCACCTACTCGAAAAAGAACCTACCAGAAGATTCCAAAGTGACATCTGGAATTATCGAGAGAATGGTGGCGTCATCACAGAACAATCGAGATCTGTCATTTTTAGGTATAAAAAGACCGACCGCATTCTCGGCGAGTAGTTCAGAAAGTTCAGAAAATATAGAAAGTGAGGTTAAGAGTACAAAGATAAACAAAGTAATAAACATTGTGATTTTAATCAGTAAAGTGTATTTAAATTATTAATAGTATTGTGAAGTATCCAGTAAATATTTAATAAAGTGTGTTAGTGGACATCTCTTGTTATAATTTTTGGAACCCACGGAATTTGCAAGGGGTAGTTTCCTAAGGGTGGAAACACGTTACAATATTTTTTAAGTGCTACAATATCAAAAAAGTTTTTCAGGTTTTTCCGGAATAACTCGGTGAAAACGCACTTTACAGAAAAGTTGCAAATAAAAAAAAGTCTTGTATTTTGATGATACATTCACATGAATTCTTTCATTTTTTTTTTTCAACTTCCCCCCCTTTTGGAATTTTCGAGTGGTCATACCTCCAAAAATATGCATTTTTCGAACAAATTCATCAGAGTAAAAACATCTTATTTTGGGCCAAAAAAGGTGAATATATTGTTTTTTTTTTTCATTTTTGACCTAATTCTACAAGTTACGGAACATGATAAAAGGTGTGTTTTCTACCTCTTCCGATCATTTCCTACTCTAATCTTTTTTTTCAGCTTTTTTTATTAACGTCTTGAGCAGTCTGGAGGACCGCAAAAATACTTAAACTTATGATTTATCTGAACAAGAGAGTCATGTGGTGATTTCAGATTCGTGTTCTACGATAGTGATGTGTCGTTCTTCCAAAAGACCCGTGAACGATTCGATCACTCTCCCTGACCTTATCGTTCATGTGACCTGGGGTCCTATTCTCCAGCTTAGGAGAAGTGAATCGGGGTACTTTTCCTCTTTTTATTTCATTATGTTTCCCATTTCTTTCTCCCGAAATTACCATTCTCTCGACTGGAGAACATGGAACTTCGGACGTATTTTCTACTAAAACTTTCACGATCGGTGCGCAGCGAACGAGAACCAACAGAATGAACTAACCATGTACCCACAGGGGTACCACTGGGTCGTTCAATGAATGAATCTTCGTGAACGGATCGTTTGAGTGATTGACCTGGTAAGACTCGGTTCACTCAAATGAGCCGGGTCTTACCATCACTATTCTACGACCCCAAATTAAGTAGTGTATCCTGAAAAAATTTCGCAAAAATTCTGATGCCCCACTAAAATGCAAAATTACCTAAATTTAACGTATTGATTTGGTCTTAAACACACATCAGAAATAAGTATGCCAAAAAAATGTCTTGGATGCAATTAATAATTATTCGCATTTTGGCGTTTATTGTGAGAAATTTTGGTACAGCCTAATGCCATCTACATTCCTTTATTGGAATGATGTTAACAAGAAATCAACCGATGGAAAAGAGTTCTGTTAAAGCCCTGCACATAACAGGCCACCACCACCACGACAGATGACGTGATACTGCCAGAAATGCCATACAGCAAAGGAGACCATGTACTAGTCAAAAGATCTAAACAAACACTTTTCTTATACACAGTATCTTCACATATTTTGTAACCCGTGCATTATTTCATGAAATAATCTATTCTAGTCGGCTTTCCTCTGCTGTCTACCACATTTAACAGCATTTTTTGTGCTATTGGTGTTAACAGTAGTGATACTTTAAGGAAAAAACAATGTATGTAATTTCTTACTTTTCCCCAAGAAGATCCCTTCCATTTAATTCGTAGATAGCATCGTCAGCATCTCTGTGGTCATCAAATTCCTACAAAAATATATAAATTTGTAGGTATACAGAAAATGTAGGTTAGTTAATAGAACTCACCACAAACGCAAATCCATTCTTCATGGCTACTTCCTTGATTCTTCCGTATTTACGAAAAAATTTTTCGATGTCACGCTCTCGGACTCTGTGCGTAAGCCCTCCTACAAATACTCTCGTACCCATCTGAAAACATTGAAATACATACAGAAAAAACGTCAGGACATCTAATCTCGTCTTATCATCTACAGTCGATTCTACGACGCAATAAAATAATTAAAACAAGACAGATATTATACGCTATGGCAGGCATTGTTTATTTACAGATATACAGTACATGCTTATTAAAATGTTTTTCCGATAGAAGCCAAATAAATTACGAAAATAGACCTTAAAACAAACATGTCTGCCTATCTACACGCATGGCCTCACCTTCATGGAAGCAGTCTGGAATTACTACGCAGCCAAATAGTACGATATATTTTAATCTAGCAAATTATATTGCTAGTCACAACACCGGTTGAAAAATCAAATTTGAAATAAGTTCAAACAAACGGCGGAAGATACACAACTTTAAATAGAACGATGGAATCACTATAAGCACAAAATTAAACGCCGAAAAAGAAGTGACGCTATTTGTAGTTACACACGTTTCCAACATCAATTGAGGGCGCTGTGGAAAAGATAGATAATATATGCAACCAATGAAAATTCTAGAGTGTAGTCACGTGGTCTTGGGCGTGCCTAGAGTCGTTCGATTTATATATTCATAACACAGGCACAGAAGAAGAAACAATCAGAATAGAATCTCCCATTGGCGCGAAAAGTTCGCGCATCTACATCGCGCACTGTCAATCTCGGACGGAATTGTAAAATATTGTGCCAGGCCCGGATCACGGATTTCTTCTGTAACCGGATCGTCTGCGACAAATGGCGAGTGGCGTGATCTCGCCTCGTGATACAGTTTATATATCATGATGCCGCCTAACTAGTTAAGAAATATTGAAAATTTAAAACAAATATTATTTGTCTTCATCTAATGTTTCACAGGTTCTCTGAATCTCTACCGGGCCGTTCCTAAAAGGGGTAAAAAATATTGAGTACTGTCCTGAACTCGCCCAACAAAAGAATGGCGGAAATTTACAACACGAGATCAAAGGATTTTTTGCCGACATTCCCTTCTGATTGTTTCTTCTTCTGTGACACAGGCTCACTCACTTGAAAATTAATGAGGTTTGGGTAAGGTGATCCTGCTCTTCCGTGCTGAACAAAGTGAACACAATCAGTAACCAACCAACGAAGATCAAGGATTTCAAAAATATCTCGATTTGATGGACTGTTTAGTGATTGCAATCAGTTCGTTCAGCACGAAAGAAAACAGCTTAGTGCTGTATCTCCATTTATTAGGTAAATTCGGGTTCTGAAAATTACCACAGCATAGATAGAGGGACAGCAAAGAAACTCTTGTGAGTTCCTTTGTGTTGGCATGACTAAAATCATTCACCTTGAAGTCGCCATTTCGGGTTAAAAGTCAGAGTTGGATTCCAAACAATTTAAATGTTTCCGACAGGACCGTATTATCCAATTCAAATCAAACAGTGTGCTTGAAAATGTAGACTAGAAACTACGAAACTGTACTTAGTCATAAACAGAAAAAATATTGTGATATTTAACAAGAAAAATTTGTGTTCATTACCTGTTATAATGGAATATCACAAAGTAACAGACAACTCTATTGATTTCTTTAAATACACAATAATTTTAGATAGCTAAAAAAGTCATATGTAATTTTTTTTCCAACTTGTAAAAATAGGAAGTAAAAGCATATGAAACAGAATTTTCTTTTATAAATACATGCATTATATAATTTTTTTTTAGTATTTTTTCAAATAAAAATAGCTCAAAAAAATAGAACAATAGTTTCTTCATAGCTTCATTTGGGTTTTTTTATAACAGAAGGGCCTTCGTTACTTGAGTTAAGTGATGATAATTATATTATATCAAATAGTAGAATGCCTGCGTTCCACTACGGCTACGAGTTCATTATAACTAAAAATAATGAGTAATATAACACCCTCCATCCAATTTTTATCATAAAAATCAGACTATCAGATAAGAAACACGACCGTTGAGTGAATAGACTCTTCAATCAACGACACGACGTAGTAAAAATGTTCTTGCTGATTGCTATTAAACTGTTATTCAGAAAACAGCAGTAGCAGATAATGAAATCGCAACGCAATCGCTAATGTAGTGAAGTTGAATATTGTTGTGGGTATCTTGAGTCATCGGCTTTATGTATACACTTCTTTGTTGCTTTTTAATCATAACATATTCAAATCTTTTCGATTTTTTTCTCCGTGTGTATATATTCGATTACCCGCATACCAAGTTTAAAAATGAAGGAATATGCCAGAGTTGAGTTGAATATTTTTGTAGCAATTTACAATTTAGCAAATTATAAAATTTCAATTCGTTGTATTTCAGTTAGTAATGAAAATATTTTCATAAACTCCAAAACCTAGTGTTGTACTTTTATGAAAAGTAAAATGCATATGACAAAAAAAAATAATTTTCAACAGGAGTCCCTAGACCTAAGGGGGTCAATCGAATTTTGAAAAAAATTTTCGCAAATTGCTTTTTCAAATTTTTTTACGGGTCATTAGAGGAGTGCTTCTCTAGATGCTAGTTCCCATATTTCGTATGGGTCCCAGGCGCCAGACACGAGAAAAAAATTATTGAAATTTCACCAGCCGCCACTGCGGCGGACCATGCCAGCAGTGTATCGTTATTTATTTAAATCCGCTAAAACTGTGGTAGTAGTAGTAGTGAATAATTCGTTTTCGCCACATACCTAGGTTTTCGCGACAATATTATGTTATTTGATCTACAATGTGACGTCACTATTTTAGGTGAAATAACTTACTACTACAGCTTACAACTGACTATGGTCTCCCTCTTGAGTCCTCTTGAGGTAAATTCGGGTTCTGAAAATAATGGTCCCAGAACTATAGGTTTGTTTTGGTTTTGAGAAATAACAGTCCTCGGATGTCAGGAGCATGCGCAGTTAGTAAAACGTGTTCGTTTCAGTAACTGCGCATGTTCGCTTCAACAGAACTTTCTGCCTTGACCATGAGTGTTTCTTTATCCTTAAAAAAATTGAGCAATCGCAGAAAAATGTAATTTTTGGACCATTTTTGATATACAAACACTTTAAATACTGTAAAATCCTTGAAAGTTATAAAAGAAATAATCCACTATACATAACCTTAAACTTCAACCAGGAAAACAAATAAAAATTTTAAAAATAAGAAGATGGAGTTATGCCCGACATACGTATTACGCGTGCGCAATTTCTGAAAAAATTTCAAGAGGACTTAAAAATTACAGTATTATTACAAGAAGGCGCAGCTTTTAAAGTTTAAACATTATGATGATAATTCAATAATTAAATTTTCACAGATTTTCTGAAATTTCAAATTCAATTTTAACCATGGTCTTATAAGCAATGGCGATAAGCTCGATGTGAGAAATAGGATGGAATAGTTAGAGTGGGAGTGAAACGTCACACTATTTTGGTCCATTCACAACCAAGATTTGTAGAGTATGAGGTTCCTTAATATACAGCTTTTTGGCGAGACGATGAGTGCGGAGATGAAACGTCAAACTATCCTTTCAAGGGCGGATCTAGGGTGGGGGGGCAGTAGGGGCAATTGCCCAGGTAGCAGGGTGACGTCATTATGACGTCTTTTAAAGGTGATTTTTCGTCGCCGACGTCATTGTCCCAATAAATGACGTACCAGAGACGTGATATTTATAACGTACTTCTGACGTCATCATAAGACGTCAAATACACGTTTATTTTAGGTCATTATTTTGACGTCATTAATAAATGACGTACCAGAGACGTGATATTTAATACGTACTTTTGCCGTCATCATGAAGACGTCAAATATACGTTTCTTTTAGGTCATTATTTTGACGTCATTAAAATGACGTTAAATAAATCATTATGAAATAAAAATAAATAGAAGTATTTAGTGACTAGTTCAATTTTTGCCACATAGTAATAATAATTTTGTTTTACTATTTCTAACTAGGTATACAGCTTTTAAACATATTTAAATAAAGATGTTCAATGGTTTAGTGAGTTAAGTGGTTAGGTTGCGAGTCAAAAGGTCCGCGGTTCGATCCCTGCACATTCCGGTTTTTTTTTCGTCAAAAACTTTATTAATAATTGTGGAAAAATATCATGAAAGGTTTGCATCCCTTATCGCAAAATTCACCTATTAACCAATACGTCATATTGGCGTCATATGTATGACGTCATTGGGCTGTGACATTGTGCCGCCTTTTTCACGTCATTTTTACGTCATGCTTAAGGTGAAATTGCGGTAATTAATGCCGCAAAAACGACGTCATAATGACGGCACCTTGCTGCCTGGGTGCCCCCCCCCCCCCCGAGAAAACTATTCGTTATGTTTTCAAGGTGATAACTTTTTTTTTCGCATAAGGTGGGAAAAAAAAAATTGTCCAGATTTTAATTTGTACCCCCCCTCCATTTTCAAAATTTTTTTTTTTTGGAATTTCATTTGCACCCCCCCCCCGATTCAGATTCCGAGGCGGGTGATTAGAATTTCATTTGCACCCCCCCCCCCCCCCCATGAAGCGATAAAATTTTTTTAGATTCTGAGGTGAAATTTTTTTTTGTAGATGTTAGTAACCTTTCTGGATCCGCCCTTGTATCCTTTTTCTTCGAACGTGTAGTAGCGGCGCAGTTATCTCACTCTAGAAGAACTGTCCGTACTGGCCTGAAATGTGGTCTGAAAAGTGTACTATGACCTATAGTGTTACATTCCACATCTTATCCTGATTGTCACCATGCAGTACAGTGACTCAAAATGCAGAATAATTACCCCCGACCTCAAAAGCGAGTAATTGTGAGCCCGTTCCAATTATGAGTTCTTTGCTTAATTAACAGTACACAAATTCTTACAATATTTTGAATAAAGCCCTGCATCTGGTGTGATTTCACACCAGCTGCTCATTGGCTAATGGCATTTTTTGGTGGGGATCGTGAGTTATTAGACCACCTCATACTCTACCAATCTTGATTCACAATCAAGATTGGCATCACCCATGTTACCGTCACCTGTCACTCTCATATATTCAGGCCTATGATGGAACGTTTACGTTATTTAACATGTACCTGTTATGTTGAGCGCTGACCAAAAAATATATGAGAGTGAGAGAGACAGATGACCGTAACATAGGCGTTATGACTCAAGGTTGGTATACTTTAAGGTGGCCTAATAACTCACAATCCCCACCAAAAAATGGCATTAGCCAATGAACAGCTGGTGTGAGATCACACCAGATGCAGAGCCTTATTCAAAATATTGTAAGAATTTGTGTAATGTTAATTAAGCAAAGAACTCGTAACTGGAACGGGCTCGCAATAACCCGCTTTTGAGGTCGGTGGTAATTATCCTCGCATTTTGTGTCACTGTTCTGCATGCTGGTAAAAAGGATAAGTTGTAGAATGTAACACTACAGATCATAGTAACGTCAGACCATATTTCGGGCCAGTACGGACGGTTCATCTAGAGTGAGATAACTGCGCCGCTACTGCGCGTTCGAAGAACAAAGATAGTCTGACTTTTCACCCCCGCACTGACTTCTTCGCCTAAAAGCTGTATATTAAGGAACCTTATAGTCTACCAATCTTGGTTATGACTAACGTAAACGTTCCATCATAGGGCTGAATGTTGGGATATTCTTCAAGAACACTTGGCAACACTGCTGTTGAAGACCTTGGATTTGTTTTTATGTCAATTGTCAAAATGTTAAAAAGAAAAAGTGTAGGTTATGTTAATAATGAATGAAATGAAAATTATATAAACATTTTCGATTATAAGAAGCCAGATACGGTGTGGATAACATCTGGAGACTATTAAACATATTAGGAAAGTGCCATGGCAAAAAATATAAAAAATAATTACGACCAGGCATACAAAATTTTAAGAGGTAAATAATTTTGTCATTATTTTTAAATCTCGTGATGATTTTTAACGCGATTATTATGGTATTTTCAGGAGACAAAATGATTATTGACAGTTCTCAGGTCCATGCCAGGGCAAGTACATCAAAACCAATGCATCTACGTAGAGTAGAGAAAGCTTTAAATCTAAATTTGTTTTTGAAAAATGTTAATCAGCAGCTTATATTAAGCAGCGATTCAGAAGACTCAGATGATGATACGCCAAATATTAACGATATAAACATTGAAAACATTTTAAGGGGTGAGTTGTTAGGTATAATTTTTAAGTTTGACGTAGTGGGTAAGATCTTAGATACACGACTTCTATCCTGAGGGGAAGTTCATATGCATTTCAATGTTCTCAGTTTGGTCTTTTCAAAATTTCAGACTCGGAACCACATTCTCCAAAAGATTACTACAATTTCAAAAATGTTTCGGTGAATCGTAAATGGCTGGCAGACGTGTTACAAGAAAATACAGATAGCACCCCAGAAGATGCTCAGTATAAACACATCATGAGAATGCATTCGTACCAGAAAAATCTACGCAAGACCAAAGAGGTGGTAAATGTTTAAATAATTTTTTGAATAATTTTTATGTATTTATATATTTATTATAGAATTTCGACAACCATCTATTTTATGGGGCCGGACTGATTAGCACTGTTGATCATTATCCAGAAATAGAGAAAAACCTGCCAATACTGGTGGCAAAGAGGAGGTTAATCAAGACTGAGGACACCTCAAAGTCGCCGTTGTATCTCCCAGACATACTCGATGATATATCTGTAAGTTTTTGTCTACTGTTTGTAATATTCTTTTCTTATTTATTGCTTTGGGAAAATTAAGTTAGTGTCACCATTAAACAATAAAATATGCTTTGATGACTAATTGCCCAGCAAACTCTCATAATTGGCACATAAATGGTCATGGGCCCATCGCCCGCATTATCATAACTGGTACTTTTATGGAAAGCCATAAACGGACCCAATGCGAAATGTGGATGTGACGTATGTTATCTTCTCTAAGTAATTTCACTCTACAATAATGGGCCATCAATGGACCACTGATGATGCCACCCTTCCATCGACAGCATATTTCTGGCTGTAATCTCACACATTTTTCAATATATTGGATAATAGAAACACTGTCACGGCAACTATATATCTCCCCAACCATCGTCGGCACTTTTCCTGCTTTTCCACAAACTCCAGAATAATACATTTGTTTAAAACATCGCACTAAGTTTTAAACTGTGTTTTAAACAGTTGTCGAGACAGTTGTTTCAACCTCGCATTGTGTATTAAATATGTTTTAAACATGTTTTAAACATGATGATGTCTAATGTAAGAATTTGTACAAACTTTTATATAAAATAGAACAGAATGGAATAGAACAACTTATTAATGTCAGATAAACAGAAGTGTTTACACAAGTCAAAAATAGTATACAAAAAAGAAAAAATAGTAGATAAGAAAGATCTTATAAAACATTTGTATAAATGTATATGAAGAAAATAAAAACTTTTAGACACATTTAGACACAAAGTTGACACATGTAAAAAGTTTAAATGGTAATAAAACGCCATCATACAAAAAAACAATATGTACAGCTAGTTAAAATTATAATATACATTCAATAGTTAATAATTACACATGAATTAACAAGATAACAGAGATAATCATCAGAGACCACATATTAGCATGCCGATTTATTTAATTAAATTTGGGATAAATCGCTCAATAGAAATTAAATTCTTCAAAACCATTATACTAAGAAATAGAGATACGATCTCACGCATACCTCCCCTTACTGCAGTTCCCGCTGTTACCTCACGTAAAAGTCAACTAGTTCAGTGGTCAATTTTTAGTTTAGATGTAAACTAAAATTACCTTAACCGAAGTGTTTAGAAGCTTATCATTCGATAAAATAACAAATTACGACTCTTTTGGTTGTTCGAGACAAAAGATAGAGCCAAAAATGTGAAAAAATTGTAAAATAATAGATACAATTATTTTTTCGTTTAACTCGCTGTAATTAAAAAACGGGACAACGAGTTAATCTCAAATTTTTACCGTGTGATGAATCTATATTTGTTAACAAAATGTGTTAATGTGAAGGTCAAGTTTTAATAAGTGTAGAAAATATGATTTTTTTTCTAAGGCTATGTCGATAAACTGTGAAAATTTACAGGTGGGAATACAACAAACAAGAAACTTTTTTGTCTTTCGAAATAGATACCAAGTATATCGAGGGCATATGAAGATAAAGGATGGTGCTAACTTTTTTATTTGAAACTTTTTTTTTTAGAATTAACAGTTTTCGAGAAAATTGCAATTGAGTATACAGAACCCCCTCCCGAACGATACAGCGCAGAGAATGCGGTGTGAGAACTAATGTACGTTAGTGTTGTTTAATGAAATCGAATTCAGATTTTCTTGAGATGTTTCAGCAAATCAATGGAGGAAATTAAATATTTGTAATAATTACCATGAGAGAACACATTGATATATCTCGCGCTATTGAATGTCATACTGTGAAAACGCTATTTTGCATATGCAAAATGTTTTTCATGATAAAAACACATTAAAGAATCCGGCAATTTATCTCTAAATAACAGAATAAATATTTCTCCTTCTTGACTGTTTGTCTATTTTCCTGAATAACGTTAGATAAATGCACTGTTTCATAATTAAACTAATTAAAGTAGTATATTATTTACTATTACTATTTATTGTGTTTAATTAAATAAATTAAAATTTGATATTAAACAAAAGCAAAATAAATAGCTTACTTACACGTTGAAAAATCAACGGTGCAAAAGATCATATGTGCTTACACCAATTATTTTGGAGGTGTTTTCACAAACATTTCAACCCACAACGGCCTTATGTGAAATGAAAAGTGCTGACAAAAGCAGTCATAGAATTCTATGATATTAAAAAGTAAAATTGCCTGCAATCAGCTTTTATATTATGGTTTTCGATGTATTTTTAGATGTATTTTTAGGTAGATGGTCACCAGCGCGGGCTCGATTTGAAGTTGACTAGAGGGTGACGCTATGCGCACAGTAGGTCGAAAGCTGGTACTCGTACCGAGCGTATCTTATATTTCATAGTATCATGCTTCAAAACTATAAAAAGCGTTTGTAATAAGATACATTTTTAATCTGGATTTAAACTTATCTTCACTCAAAAGTCTTACTGCTGGAGGCAGTGCATTATAAAATTGTATTCCATAATATCCAGTGCCATTCCTAGTTTTTTTTTTTTAGGCGTAAAAAGTTCTGGTGGATATCATTTTTATTCCTAACATTATATGTATGTATTTCGTTTCGAGACATGTATTTCTTTAGGTTATTTTTTATGTACAAAAAACATTGTAATATGTAAGTACAGGGCACAGTTAGTATATTTAATTTTTTAAATTGTTCTTTGTAATCGTCTATAGCTAAGTCCAGATATAATTCGTACAGCTTTTCTTTGTACAGAGAACACGCTACTAGATGAAGGAGCATGACCCCATGCTAGTACTTCATATGATATTACCAAATGAATCACACACACAAAATGCAGGATGACAATATAAAATAATGCATTCCATTCCCGTAATTTATTAAGCTAACAATAAAATATTATTTAAAAAAGTTAAAACTTTAAAATAAGTATATGACTACAGAACTAAAATATAAAATACTCAAAAAAACAAAAATCTTTTCCTCGATGTTGAGATGCAGGATTTTGTACAAACTTATATAAAACACTTATTTGTAAGCGTCACGATGAGAACTGACTGCTAATGAACTTTAGCTAAAATACTGTTTTTCCATAATCACATCAATCAGGGTGTATACTTTCTGGAAAACTGGGAAAACCTGGAAAAGTCAGAGAATTTTTAAATTTATAAAAAAGTTAGGGAGAATTTATTAAAACTACTTATATCCAAAGTTGTTCCCATCTCGCGCCCCAGAAAAAATTTCTGGAATTTTCATTGAAAAATCCTGGAATTTATTGGTGCCAAAATACATATATACAATGCTTACACATGTCAAAACATAAGACAATATAGTAGATATATAAAAGATATTAAAAATAGGTAAACGTAAACCACACATTGATACATAAGACAATGAATGACAAACAAAATTAAAAGTATTATAAAATTATCTAAACTAATTAACAGATTAAGCAAGGGCAAGAATATGTGGTAATAAATATACAGTGCCTAGGTCCTTGTTAAATTAAATCTGAGAAATCATTCTCAAAAAACTCTTCAAAACTGTAGAAGGCCTTAGTTTTTAAGTAACCTTTAATTTTATTTTTAAATTGCAAAAAGTTTAAATTTTTTACTGAATGAGGAAGAGTATTGTAAAATTTGGCAGAATAATAACCTGCTTCGTTTCTAGATCTCGTAAGTCGAAGAAAATTGACATTAATTTTATTGCTATTCCTTGTATATTCATGGATTTGGCTGTGCGTTACATATTGATGTTCATTTTGTTTAAGATAAAGTAAACACTCGAGAATATAAACACAAGGCATAGTTAATATCTTGAGATTAATGAATTGGTCTTTACAATCATCTCTGTATCTAAGATGAGATAGTATGCGAATACATCTACGTTGTAAGCCAAAAATGTTGGAAGCATGGGCTGAGTGCCCTCAGTTTAAAATTCCGTACAACATATTGGCATGAAAAGAACCATAATAAGCCGTGAGTAGGTAGTTAAGGCATACTGTGTTGACAAGATTGTGAAGGAAATAAATATTTTTAGACAGTTTAGTTGATAGTTTTGTAACATGTTCTTCCCAAGACAATATTGAGTCCAAGTACACACCTAGAAATTTTACGGATGCATCGGTCTGTTTCGCAATGTAAATGTTAATGATTGTGTCTTTTCATCGTTTAGTTTTAATCTGTTTGTTAAAAACCATTCGTAAATATGTTCTTCAGTTTCTGTGACAGTCCGTTTTAGTTCATCAGGTGTGAAATTCATGTTTAGTGCAGTGGTATCATTTGCAAACAGTATAAAATTTGTGTTATCATCAGAATTGGCAAGGTCATTGATGAATATCGTGAATAGTATGGGACCCAACACAGAACCTTGAGGAACACCATGAGTAACTCTACGTTTTTGGGAAGTGCATAGATTATGGTTAACATATTGGAATCTATTGGATAAGCAAGAATTAATAAGTGCCACACTGTCATGAAAATTATAACCTAATAATTTGTCTATGAGAATTCCATGCGATACACAATCAAAAGCCTTAGATAGGTCAAAGAAACTAGCTGTTGTATATTTCTTTTTTTCAAATGTATCAAGGATAATTTGAACAACATTATTTATTGCGAGAGTTGTGGATCGCTTATTCCTAAAACTATACTGACAGCAGTGAAATAGGTTGTTATGTTCAAAGTATTTTAATTTGATATTTTAATGCTGTTTCAAAAATTTTGGCTAATATTAGTACCAGTGAAATTTGTCTATAGTTGTTAACATCTTCATATGAACCCTTCTTGTGAATGGGAATTACTTTTGCGAGTTTAAAGACATTAGGAAATACATTATTTTTGATGTTTATCAAGTTTGTTAAAGAGATTATAATTAAGTTTTTTATACTTTTGATAAGTTTTACATTGATGTCATAAGCATCCCGACTTTGCTGTTTTTAAGATTATCGATTATATCATGAACTTCGTTGTAAGTAATTTCCCTAAATTTGAAATTTGTAGCATAATTGGTCTTTTTAAAATGTTTCCAGTGATTTTAATTGATGAATTGGTATACACCCAGTGGTGAATTGGTATACACCCTACATCATACATAAGATCGCAACACGTTTTGTTAAATAAAATAGGTACATAAATGACTTAACAAACTGTTCAAACCACAAAGTTAGCTTACACAAATTTTAACGCACAGGCCAAGCATACAATGAAAAAGCAAATAACGGATGCTGCTTGGTGACGCCCTTGAGTAAAAAGTATATGCGTTACTTTAATATTAGCCTGCATATTACCATAAAAGTACCATCAATGTATAAGCTGAAGCGGCATTTTTTATGGTTATACAATAATTGACCATTTTTGGTTATTGTGTGGCAATTCATAACAACACAAAGTTATGGTACGACTGCATATATTTTATTATGGGTCACAAAAGGCTCGCCTAGGCTATAAGAAAGCCGTTGATCGCTACAATGGGTCATTTAGGGGCCACAATTTTTATGTTTGCTGGGTGATCAGTGAATTTAACTAGCTATTAGCATTAGTATTAATTCTCATGACTTAATTCAGAAATTTGATTTACGTAAATATGAACATACAGTAATTCGTGTAGGGTAGGAACAGTGTACTAGTTCTTTGATTCCACGCTTAATGGTTCTGTCTTCAACTAGCAGTGGCTTGCGCTGCATTGACTTTTGAGCATTGTGCCCATGAGAACTATTGTTCAGAAGGCCTAGACCTATAACATACTAAAATTTGGTGCAATTTAACCGGGCCATTTTCCTAACATTCCGTGCGAGGTCCTTTAATTCATTTGGATACATTTCAAGTCGAGCCCGCGGTAGCCATGTGTCTGATCTGTGCCCAAAAATAATAAAACCCAGGAAGCTGAAATTTTACAGACAGGTACCTAGCCCTTACACCAAAAGGGTTTATCACTAATTCATTATCAATGTGGTTGAAGGGCATGAGGGGAGGGAGGAATCAGTAATATAGACGGTAGTGGATGAACATGTGTGTAAACACATTTAATTGATTTTTTATTGTCAAGGAAGTGTATGCATATGCTCACCCCTTTCCCGCCGTAAGTATTGATAGGATAAATCTTAAAAGCCCAAAAAATATTTTGTTTCCTCTAGCATATACAATATGTCTATTTTACCAGGGCCATGCCAAATATCTCGTTTAATATCTATTGCAGAAGAAAAAAATATATAGTACAAAATCATGAAAAATAGGAGAACTACAACTACTTCCTTATTTGAGGAGATACAGGAAAAATTAAAGTGATAAAAGTTGATGGCAAAGTCTATAACAATAATAATATGTATAAAAACATTCGAAATACACAGTTGCTTTTGACGTGCGCTCTTGTGCAAAAACATAAAGAACAAATATCGAGGTAGGCCCATGACACCATTAAATCTGTTACTTTTTTCTTCTTCCAACGATTTTTTGTACTCTTCATTAATAATAATAATAAAAATAATAATAAAATCTTTATTATCCAACGAGATTATATTTACAATAATATGGGATTCACAGAGATACAGTAGTAATAAGTATACACATATCAGGTAAATAAGGGGGCTATACCTCACTTAGAATATGTCATCGGCTTTCAAAAAATTCCGAAAGAGAATAGAAGCAATGCTGAAATAACTAGTCTTTTACATTATGTTGAAAGACTGATAATGATTTTTGGTCCCAAAGGGTATAGCCGGATAAGTTAGGGAAATGTGCCTCCACACTTACTTAGTTAAAATGGCTTCCAGATGATGCAGTTTATAGAGTATATTACATAGTAAAAATTTTAACCCTCTACTACCCCTATGAAGGTAGAAAAAAAATGATATGTCTTTAATTATTATATTTTTTTTTCGGCTTCTATGCAACCGATCGATTTGAAATTTGGCACGAGTATTGCTTGCGTGGAGATAACTTACTCCAAAAAATAAGGTCATTTTACGACTATTTTAACCATCGGAAAAAAAATATAAATTTTTTTTAGAGGACAAAAGGGTGGCTAATCTTTGTGGTACAATCACCATTCTATATATATTATGTCTTGATACTTCGTGATTATCATACTAAATTGTCAGATTTTTTGCTGTGGTGGAACAATATGAAAAAAAATTAAATTGGGTAAAATAAAATATTTACACATGCCTCTTAGTTGTAACAGTTAATACTTATAGCCTTACAAGGTATTATTGCTTATCTACAACCGACTGCGGGTGCCAGTGCGATGTTGCCAAGTCTACTTTTTCCCCAGATGTAGGGAAATTCGGCACAATCTGGCAATGAATGATGTTCATTGTAATTACTGGCGCATTACGACATCTAAAAAACGACGTACTGAACCAGATGAAGAAAGTGAGGGAACTATCGAAGAAGACCAGCCTTTTGTGCTTTCGACGTCTTCTAGCACTACGACTAGTGACTCTGACGAAATAATGGAACTACCATTGCGAAGACTCGTTGCTACACATAAATACTGTTGCATATGTGGTGATGATAAAGAACTGACCGTAATACCCACTGTGAGACTACAGTGCTATTGAAACAAACAAATATACATCCCCGAGGCAATTGTTGCTATAAAATACATTTGATTAAACATCGCTTTTATGAAGACGATATTGCACATCTGGAACCATATGCCAATTGTAGCTCGATTCCTAGATCGGATTTATGCATTCTATTAAATTCCTTAACCCCAATAACAACTCTAAAAGGCTCTACAGATCACTGTGGTTTATCAGAGAAGCAATTATTAACGTTTACAGGCTTAACGGTAGATGCCATTTACGAATTAAAGTCACTGCTGGAAAATTCCAGTACAAGAACTTCTTCTGTCCTTGTTTTTCTATTACAACTGAAAACAGGTAGTAATAATGATAACAAAATGACCTACATTTCGAAACTTCCAAACATTTATCTATAAAGTGGAAGTCAATATATGGAGGTAAGTTAGAGGTAACAAACTTGGGAGCATTTATAAAAAAAGTATTGAATTTTTCTGTTAGTTCACTATTATTTAAAAGCTTGTCATTTTCTTTTATTTGTATACCGGTTTTATTATTATTTTTTGATCTTCCTAGAGTATTATTTAGCATGTTCCACATAGCCTTGCTCTTATTTTTTGAGGACATAACCAACTTGTCATTACGGTCTTTAAAAAAGTCTGATAAAATATGTCTGTATTCGTTATTTGCTGCCTTAAAACTGTTTCTAAACTGAGGGCATTGTCTACTTAGGTCTGCAAAAAGTGATACTTGTTTTTTAGCTTCAATTATTTTCTGATTAGAAATTGGTACTAAAAAGGCTTTATTTGGTTTATTTGTAATTTTTCTCGGGACATTTTTCTTGCAGGGTTCAGCCGGAAAGACTTGATTTTCTTATTTTTGGCCTCAGCTGCTTTTTCTGAGTTTTGGCAAGTCACTCTTGTACATTTGTATTAATAAAAAAAGCTGACAAGTAAAATGTTTTTTTCAAAGCATTAAACCCTCCCACAACTCGCAAGTAAACCCCAGGCCGATGGATACTTATCTTTTAGATTAACATTTGAGATGTGATAACCACAAAAAAAAACATTTACGGCAGCTGGTTACACACATATAAAGCTCGCCTCTCATTTTAATACCATATAGACACGGCATCCACAAATACATGAAATCCCAACGAATATTTCTTAATACAGCTTTAAAACTACCTATTTTAAAACACTATGTAGTCTGGACAAGGAGAAACCAAGTCCTTTTATGGTTAACCCTGACTTATTTTGAGTTTCTGCCCATTTCATTAAAACTCTAATAAGTTGTATTTATGAAGGTTCAACAACAACTACCCCAAGATAATTTTATAAAACGATTATAAAACCTCAACATTTTCTAAATTCTTCAATAAAACTCGATCCTCCTAAGTTGAACTTACCAACTAGAGAGTTTTATTGAAGGCTTGACAAATACCTTGATAAGTTAGTCATAAACCAATAAAGACTACAAGATAATTTAGTTTTAATGTAAATTCTTGAAAGCCTTTTTAAAACTTTCTTTAACGCGACTATCTTTAAGTGCATTTGACATTTATTATATCTGGCATAAATCAATGGTTGATGAGGTGATTATTATAAAGCACCGATAAAGCCTAAATAAACCTAAAAGGAATTTAAATTGTTACTTGGGATGGCCGATGGGTGGAAAAAGGCCTTTATCTACTCTTGTCCTTTCATTAAAATCAAATTATCTCAAAAACTTTTGAATAGGGAATGATATTGAAAGTTACCTTAAAATAATGAATATAATTCGAATCTGGCATAAAAATAAGGCATGCCATTTAAAATAAGGAAGTTGACGTTAACTTCCGATATAACTGGAAGTGTCACAAACGTGATGTTATTTTCAATTTCATTAAATAGAGCACCTCTTCCTAAATTTTCAGCTTCAAATTATTTGTAGTTTTTTTTTTGAAATGTCTAATAGGCCACTAACCGTGATGCACCCTGTATATTGCAACCTCCCTGTATGTCTGCTATGAGACTTACAAGTCAGCAATTTATATCCAGCTATTTCAATTTCATGATCACTTATTTCCTCAGTTATGTGCGTCTCAGCAAAACACATGACTGAAGTGACTTAATGTAGCAAACACAATATTTTATATCTAAATTTTTGACAATTTGCATAAAATAATCGAAATTAATAACAAACTGGAACGTGTACTCAATGCTTTAAGTATACAAAACAACTGAAGTATGTTTTTACGGAAAAAGAAATTCGCATGCACTATTCTGTCCTTATCTGACAAGATCTGATTGGTTGAAGGAATTGTCTGGATTGGTGAAAGGGAATGTTAACCGTTAACGTAATGATGAAATGGTGCACACAAGTTTCTCTCTCTAAGAATTATGATGATACTATGCCATTAATTATAATGCTTTTATAAAAATGTATTTCTCTTCAATGTCTCACTTAAAATAACAAAAGTCTCTGTCTATTTTACCAGGGTCGTGCTATATATTATAGCTAGTTATTATGCTTTTGTGCCAAAAGCTTATTACATTTAATTTTGATAGTTTATTAATCACTTTTATTAAATAAAACAAAAATATAATTTAATTCGCTTTACTGAATTAAATAGTATCTATACACAAACGAGGGATTTAGAGTAGGAGTTAAATCTCAAGGGTGGGGAAACATATAACACTTCAGTCAGATAGACAAAAACAAAATAATCGTACGTGCATAATAAAATATAATTTATAACTAAAAAGGTTCAGCTGACCAACCGCATCATGATTATTATATAAATGAAATTATTGATTGAATTGCTTTACGTTCATAACGTAAATAGTAGAAAACTCACTAATGAATATTTAAGCTAAAAAACATAAGAGATACTGAAATAAAGTTTACAAGAGAGACATGATATTTTGCATATCCACACAATTTAAAAATGCACAACATGGACACAATTTATTTATCATCGGGCCAGGAAGTCACAACTCATTTTCGGATTACTGTTTAAAATTGACAAAGAAAGCTAATTACGAACTATGAAGCACTGTACACAAAATTTTTGGGCTGGTTGCATGTAGAGAATAACTCCAAGACCACTAGCAAGAGGCTAGAAAGTTAACTTCCATAATCGGCAGCTCTCGTTGACCAGCAACGAATTTTATTAAAAGTTTTGTACTTACAGATTGTCCAGGTACATATAATCACTGTACAAATTTACTAAACAGCATGACAAATGATATTATAATCAGTTATTGCCAGATACCATGAAATTACTGGGACGAAATTATATCAGCTGGTGAAATTCACCTTGCTGTAAATTCTTCTCGTATAGGTACTTTGTGCACAGAATAATTCTTAATTTTAATTTCAAAATTCGGAAGCTAGCGTTTGTAACGGACATACAGTGTCGTCGTAAGCTATTTCTATTAAAACAAAATTTTAAATGTAAATTAGGTGAAATAATTAATTTTGAGTCATTGGCTAAAAATGGACTGTTACACTCCCCCTCTCCTCACTAGCGGGATCCAATCTCGAGGGATAGATACGAGACTTAATTCGAAAGGTATTAGGAAAATACTCTTTAACTTAACTCATACACACCTCATTTGATCACTTACATCAGCAACATCTTAAGCTAAAGAGATAATCAAACATAATTCACAACATACATAAAACATACATACTAATATCTAGGTAATTAAGACTGAAGATACGTTTGCACATCCATAGAGTTTCTTGAGCTTTCACGTGGCCCTTCTGTGACGGATTGGAGTCTAGGTACCTCACTGTATGGGAAAGACATATTGCCATTGTTTGGGCTGAAATTGGAAGGCTTAAATGCAACTACTACTTCGGGCTGTTTATCGTCTTTATTTAGGTGAAGTTCACTTGTAATACACTCTTCCCCTTAACCCTAAATACAATTAATTATTAACAAAGCATTAATTGACCTGAAACTTATACATTTCTGGAAATTTCTAATGTGCACTATTTACGTCTCTTTTTTTAATGTCTCGGCTACTTGAAGAGTTCCAACTAGAAAATATATTGTTGTAATTTGTTGCAAAGCATTTATGTAGAGAATAATGTTTAATTTTTTAATAATGATTAAAATGCATGTATTAATGTTAGTGCAGTGCTCGCTCTAAGAAAAACCACTTAATTTTGATCTCATGGGCATTTTTGGACTGAAATATATCTGATTTATTTATTCATTATAGATTCGCCGCCGGCAGATGAAATATCCGGTGCAGTATATAAAAAACAAATCACGTGTATAATATTAAAACAGTATATAACTGTCCACGAATAAATACTCATTTTACAATAACAAAACAGAAGAAATTCTTTAAATTAGTCACATTCAAAATTTACATATATCGTGGAGGAAAGAGGAGAAGTTGAAGCTTTCGAGGGGGTGACCATCTTCAAAAATTGAAGATTTATAAAATTTATTGAGTTTTTACAATATTTTTTTGAATATTTACGAATGTTATCAAGTATTTTGATATATTATTTACGAAATAGTTAAGTATCTATTTACTAAGTAGTTTGAAAATGAGTATGTTAAAGACATAGTTTTATGAAATATTTCTATTATGATTTAATATATATTTACTTCTACAGTGTGTCCCATTTTGCTTGGAATCATCCCATATCAGTTTTATTTTAAGTCCGATTTAAATCAAGTTTTACTTCCACATCCAGTGGAAGTATAGTAACGACAAAAAAATTTTTTAAAATTTTTATTGTTCAAATAGGCTTAGAATGTCATGAAACGTCGAGATTTCAAGTTTGAGCGAAAAAAAGATTTCTGTCTGTCGGTCTGTCGGTCTGTAACTTTTTTTTGTGCGCACGTTTACTCTGGAACCGTTTGAGATATTGACTTGAAATTTAGTACACATATGTACTTTAACGAGATCTAGAACTAGATTATATTTTCATCTTGTTCAGTCGAAGGGTTGGGGGGTAAATTGGGGTAAATTTGGAGTAAAGAGGTAAATCAAGCAGGTAAGAATCCATAAAATTGATATTTAGTATAGACAAGAGAAGCTAAGGTCTCAAAAAAAATTTTAGCATTAGTCACCCCCATTACCACCCCCACCCCATTATTAAAGGGGATGAAAAAAAAATGTGATTTAGTGTGTGTACAATAACCAGAAACCTCAAAATATTTTTTTACTTTTATCAATTTGTGTAGGTTTTACTTATTTTAATATCCGATTGTAATAATAATTATTGCTGCGCAAAGGTTGAGTTGTCTAAATGTTATTAAAACTGTTGGTGATAATGCGAGATCATCAAGAAAATCGGCTTTAATGACACAACCCTTGCAAACCATAATTATTATTACAAGCAAAAGCTGTTAAACGCACAATCTCGTGCAACAGTGAATTTTCATTGGCAATTTCAGAATTTTTATTTCTTTCGGGAAAAATCCAAAAATAGGTATTTTTCACGAAATTTGGTACAAACCCATTGAAATAAGATTTGAAATAAAAAAATCGCCAATAAGATTTCATTATTTTCCACCCACAAAAACAAAGGCAGTAGGTCAGCCTTTTATGTTTTATAAAATTTGCATCACAAGAATGCACTTTTCAGATATCTATGTCTTAAAAAAAACCCAATTTAAATTGAACCTAAAATAATTTTTTTATGAGGGTGGTTCCAAGCAAAATGGGACGCACTGTATATAATTCAGAGGATTTACTTATTTATTTATTTATTTATTTATTTATTTATTTATTTGTTTATTTATTTTTTCTTTTTTTTTTCGTATATGGAAAGATGTATTATTTTATTTTGAATAAATGTTTTATTAAGTATTAGTACTAGTACACTTTTTTTAGTATTTAACTCAAGTTCTCTGTTTGTTTGAGTCAACTTTTGTAATCAATTTTTCACCCGCTTCCCGTGTATCTAGACTCTTGAAATTTGACACAATGACGTATTCTCGATGACAATACGATAATCGATTAATAGTTTCACTAATTAATCAATTAATGTATATTATTACTTCGTTTTATTTTAATAAATTTCAGCGTTACAATAGACATAGTAAATGCTTTCATGAATATGATTTTGAATGATTTAGATTTTCCAGAGATGGGTAATCTCAGGGAGTTTTGATTACTCTGCTAGTTTTCAGGAAGTTTTCCGTTGGAAGTATTGATAAGACTATTTTATGGCAAAATCTGATTAGCGATGATCCATACTTCATTTTGGTACCAAACAAGTGCAAACATACTTGAGATGGCAATTTTTTAACACGGCCAGGGGCCCCTTGACTGCGCTCGGGCCCCGGTAATTTGTACCGGCTGTCCCCCCCTCTCGACGGGCCTGTATGTCTCTTGATTTTGTAAAACTTATACTAAAACATTTGTTTATATTTAATTCAACACTGTTCAGTTTTGACCAATTATACAGGCAGTTAATATCCTGTTGAAGCAAGTGGCAATCTTCAGGATTAAGGTCCGTCCTAAATATTTTTAAGTCGTCAGCGAACATGAGAGATTTAGAGTTGCGAATTACATTTGGTATATCGCTGACAAAAAGATTACACAGTAATGGACCACAATAAGAGCCTTGTGGTACCCCCGAATAAGCAGATATAGTATAAGATATGTAGTTGTTAATTCGCGATCTGATAGAAAACTATTTAACTAAGGTTATATCCAATATTTTGTTTGTTTGAATTATCAGATAATTAAATATAAATAAAATAATTTAAAGAATGTGATAAATACAGGGTGTTCCTTAATAACGTGCTAGTATTTCATAATAGGTCATTTTATGTATGAAAAGTTCATATGAAAATATGTCCGCTTAAATTTTTCTCTACATGCAAACAATATCTTGCATTTTTCTCATCAGAAAACAATGAAATTCAAATTGCTTCATTAAGCAGTATTGACAAATAATTTTTGAACACATAAATCTAGTTATCCTGAATAAATGATGTTTTTACAAACATCATTTTCAAAACAATAAGTATTTGTTGACATAAAGTAAGTTGTTGGTGTTCAAAACCATCTCTTCGTATTTAGTGTTTCATTGAATTTATTTTATTTTTTCGCTGTTTCTATTCGAATATCTCAGTATATGGTGAATTATACGAATGCAGAAATGGCGACAATGTATTACGTATATGGGCTCGCAGATGGTAAAGCAACAAAAGCCAGAAGTATGTATCAGGAAAAATATCCTAATCGTGCCTTTCCAAATAGGCGATTCTTTTCGCCGTCTTTGTGAAACTGGTAGTTTCCAAAAAGGTACTTCGGAAGGTAGCCTTCGAACTGCCAGAGCACCTGAAATTGAGGAAGCGCTGCTGCAGGAAATCGACGAACATCCTGAGATGAATACAAGGAAGATCGCTAGATATTTGTCATCAAATTGTTTGGCAAATGTTGATTGGTTTTTTGTTGTATCCTTACCATATTCTAAGAGTACAGGCATTACTTCCCAGGGATTTTTCACAGCGTGTGAACTTTTGTCAGTGGTACCTTCAGAATGTTCACTAAATCCGCAGTTTGAGTCACAAATTATGTTCACAGACAAAGCAAATTTTTTTTAGGAATACTATTCAAAATTTCCATAATAATCATGCGAGGGCAGACGAAAACCCCCATTTCCAAGAGCAATTTTCGGTTAATTATTGGTAGGAATTATTGGTAATAATCTTATAGGCTCTTTTTTCTGCTAAGTCGCCTTAATGGACAATCTTACCTGCATTTTCCCCAATGTCAGTGGCGTACCTCTTTGTTGGTAAAAAATATCAGAGGACATGTTTGCAAGGACGTCACTGGAGCGATAAAATAACTTTTCTAACAAAAATATGTGGTTTTATCCATTACCACATACCAGAATTGAAAATAATAGATAGATAATTCTTTATTAGTTCCGTAACAAAGAAAGTTACATAAAAAGACCCCATCGGGTGTGGAACAAGAAACAAAACATTTTTACAACTAAACATTTTTGTATATACAGTGTGTCCCGCTTTTCATAAATCCACCATAATATCTCAGTTATTAATAATGCGATTTTCTTCAAATTTGAGTGGTGATTATATGTAGGAAAAATGAATTATTTGGCATAGTAAAAATTTTCATTCTTCATTGGCGTGCGGTTTTAGGGGGTAAAATAGGGTAGGTTTTTTGGCAAAAGGATATTAGGGCTTATTTTAGACAAATTTTTCTATCATATTTGGATTCAGCATGTCCAAATACCCCTTAATCTATATTCTCCATGATCTCAAAAAACGGATTATGGCAGAAACGAAATATTAATTAATTTCTTAAAAACACTTTTTTAATTTTTTGTAACTTTATTTAATTGCTATAACAAACCTAAAACAACTTTTTTTTAAATTCTGGTCTCTTCAACATAACCACCTTCCAATAAAATACACTTTTCAACAACCCTTCTTAACCGTTCAATCACTTTTCTTAAAGTTTGAGGAGTAATTTTTTGACACGCTTGCCTAATCCTACGGCAAAGCTCTTATCTGTTACGCGGCCGAGTAGCATACACTTTATTTTTCAGGTAACCCCATAGAAAAAAGTCACAAGGAGTAATATCAGGCGATCTAGGGGGCCACGATTCTAAAGGGCTATTTCTACCTATCCACTTCATAAGGAAATTTGCATTTAAAAAATTTCTAACTATCAGAGAATTGTGTGCCACCTAACTGAAAGTATACATTTTCTCTCCGTGCTAAAGGCATTTCCATAAAAAAATCATCTAAATCATTTTGTAAAAAATTTAGAAAATTTTCTGCGTTGAGGTTATCCAGGAGAAAGGGGCCAACAATTTGTTCGTTTAATATGCCACACCACACGTTAACTTTTTCACTGTATTGGTTTTTACAGTTAATTACAAATTTGGGATTTTCGGCTGCTCAATATCTACAATTTTGACTAGATACCACACCGTTTGTCGTAAATGTTGCCTCGTCACTAAACAGTATGTTCTTTAAAAAAAATTTGTCGTTAAGATAGTTGCATTGCAACCATAAGCAAAATTCAAACCGCCGTTCAAAATCACCTTCTAAGAGAGTATGCAAAAATTTTGGTTTAAATGCCCTAATCCTACTGCATTTCAAACACCTCCATATTTTATTTTTGGTTAAATTTAGTGTTCTGTTATACTACTATTTGGATTGTGTTAAAATGCGTTCGTCGTCTGGATATTGTCATAAATTTAAATAGTACCTTCTTCGTCTTGTCTTGAAAATGGCTCCGGTTCTTGCAAACAGTTTGTTGATGTCACCAATGGTTTTGTGCCAAATTGGTGTTCGATCACGATGACGTTGATTAAATATTCGAGCAACCTAACGCATAGATCTTTTATTATTACCAATTAAGCGGATATTATCAACTTTTTCTTCAATTGTAAGAACTACTCTCCGATTTTCTGCCATTATCAGTAAGATTGATAAATGAAATAACACTATTTAACTTTTGACAATTCTTATGAATCACCAAATATCAAATAAATCTTGTTTTTCAAAGCACTTTTGATTAATGCCTATGGTTGCAAGGTAACTATCTTAACAACAGATTTTTTTAAAGAACATAATGTTTAGTGACAAGGCAACATTTACGACAAACGGTATGGTATCATTGGAAGGTGGTTATGTTGAAGAGACCAGGATTTATAAAAAATTTTGTTTTTAGGTTTGTTACAGCAAAAAATTAAAAAGGGTTTTTTAAGAAATTAATTCATATTTCGTTTCTGCCATAATCCGTTTTTGAGATCATGAAGAATATGGATTAAGGCGTTTTTGGACATGCTGAATCCAAATATGATAGAAAAATTTGTCTAAAATAAGCCCTAATATCCTTTTGCCGAAAAATCGACCTCTTTACCCCCCAAAACCGCACGCCAATGAAAAATGAAAATGTTTACTATGCCAAATAATTCATTTTACCAACTACTAATTACCACCCAAATTTGAAGAAAATCGCATTATTAGTAACTGAGATATTAGGGTGGATTTATGAAAAGCGGGACACACTGTATAAAAAAAGACAATATCATTATATCTAACAATGAAAAAGATATTTAAAAAGACAAATCATAATAACTAATAAAACTCTGTTTTCCATTATTCTACCTACTTCACTGTAATCATAAAATCCTTGTAATGTATAATAAGGTTTATTGAAAAGAGAGAGTTTTTAATAAAAGGGTATAACAGAATAAGCATGGTAAAATGGCCCCAGACTCGTTTGGGCCTCATTCGATGTCAGTAGATCGACAATACGAAAAGAAATGTTTTCCTCGAGTTTTGGCCCCCCGTCGCCACGGGTAACCCCTGTGCCCTAATAAACGTGACATTTCATTTTCATTTTCTATCTCTGCAAGTTGTGCGTTAATTATTATGAAAAAAATAGACGATGTACGTGTAATTTAAATGCATCTTAGGAAAAAAAATCAGCTGATTTTGCTGCCTCCTTCGAATAAAAAAAAATATTTATTTTTATTTTTTCATGAAAATAATGATTCGCATACACAAAACTTTTACCAAAAATACATTGTTGAGTAGTTTATTGTAGATTTCTTTCAAATTTTTTGGAGCGGTGCACCATAATTAAAAAAAATAAAAACTGTTACGACGCATTGTTTAGTGGTGCTTAACCATTGAAACTTTAATTCACACCAAAAAAAAAGTGGTCTATCCGGATGACCAGACCAGTATATCCATATGTATTTGGATCCGCTGAAACCGAATCCGAAGTCAGAATTGTCAGATTGGCTCATTTTTCACCCCTGACCCCAAAAAACACCCCCTAACCCCAAACCCTCCCCAAAATAGTCTGTTCGGCGGACCAGACCATTATATTCCTATGTATTTGGACCTGCTGAAACCGAATCCGAAGTGAGAATGGTCAGATTGGCTCGTTTTTCACCCCCTACCCCAAAAACACCCCCCAAAACAAAAACAAATTGGTCTGTCCGGCTGACTATATTAGTGTATCCTTATGTATTTTGACTTTCTGAATCCGGATTTAGTTTGGCTCGTTTTTCACCAACTCCGAAAAACACACCCTCCAAAGAAATGATCTGTCCGGCGGACCATACCAGTGTATCCTTATTTATTTAAATCCGCTAAAACCGAATCCGAAATCAGAATTTTCAGATTGGCTCGTTTTTCACTTTTAACCCCAAAAAACAATCCCAGAACAAAAAGAAAATGGTCTGTCTGGCGGACTATACCAGTGGATTATGTAATTTGACCTGGTGAATCCGAATTTGAAGTCAGAAGTGTCAGATTTGCTTGTATTTCACAAGGAACCCTAAAAAACACCCCCAAAACAAAAAAAGTGGTCTGTCCGGCGGACCATACCAGTGTATCCTTATACCGTGCGTGTAGCCGAACGCTAGGCATAGGGAGTAAAATTACAACATCGCGCGTGCCAGCTGGCTGAAATGAAATAACAGACTGGAATGCTCCTCTCGACGGAGGAATTTACGGCAGCTATGTTGTCATATCTATCGCGCTACATGGATGTACATGCCTAATGGGAAATTACACGCACGGTATATTTGGACCACTGAAGTCGAATCCGAAGTTAGAATTGTCAGATTAGCTCGTGTTCACCCCCAACTCCCCCCACAAAATGGTCTGCCTGGCGAACCATACCAGTGTATCTTTAAATATTTGGTAAGGATACACTGGTATGGTTTGCTGGACAGACAACTTTTTTATTTTGGGGGTTTGGAGTGAAAAACGAGCCAATCTGACAATTCTGACTTCGGATTCGGTTTTAGCGGATTTAAATACATAAGGATACACTGGTATGGTCCGCTGGACAGACCATTTTTTTGGGGGGTGTTTTTCGGGGTTAGGGGTGAAAAACGAGCCAATTTGTCAATTCTAACTTCGAATCCGGATTCAGCAGATCAAAATATGTAAGGATACACCGCCGAACAGACCACTTTGTTTTTGTTTTGGGGGTGTTTTTTGAGGTTGGGGTGAAAAACGAGCCAATCTGACAATTCTGACTTCGGATTCGATTTCAGCAGGTCCAAATACATAAGAATATACTGGTCTGGTCCATCGAACAGACCATTTTTTGGGGGGGTGTTTTTTGGGGTTAGGGGTGAAAAACGAGCCAATCTGACAATTTTTACTTCGGATTCGGTTTTAGCGTTATATACGAATACACTGGTCTGGTCCACCGGACAGTTTCAATGGTGAAGCACCACTAAACAATGCGTCGTAACAGTTTTTATTTTTTTTAATTATGGCGCACCGCTTCAAAAATTTGGAAAAAAATCTACAATAAACTACTCATAACAATGTATTTTTGGTAAAAGTTTTGTGTCTGCAAATCATTATTTTCATGAAAAAAAATTTACTGGAAATTTATTATATATTTTTATCATACTAAACTGTACATTTTTTTGAATATATGCATATTTACATCTATCCGCTATTAAATCATTTTTCAGTCTTGTATTGTACTCATGTTTTTTGTCACAGTCCTCAAAAAGATCCTTATTTTCGCTAACAAATGTCACAGCTTCATAAACATACATAGTTATTATTGTTAAAACTTTTTTAGTAATAAAAACTTCTTATCAGTTTGCTTCATTTTGTAATATGGTTCTTAAACACTTTTTTTTTGTAATATTAAAATTCTTTGTACATCACTAGAGTTTCCTCAAAAAATGATACTGTATCTAAATCTCGAATGAATGTAAGCACGATATGCAGAGAGCGCAGCTTCTGTACTGACATAATTTTTTATTATCCGCAGTGCATAAGAATATCTTGCAATATTTTGTGCTAGTGAGTCAATATGCAGCATTGGTAATGGTCCAAACACTCAATATAAAAACCGATACATAGTTCAAAGATTAAAGATTCTTGGGCAACGCAGTGGTAAACATATCATTTAGAATTATTTTGTTACATCACATAACATCATTTCACAGGATATAAAGGAAGATGCTAGAGAAATGCTTCTGGAAACTTATTTGCTAATGCATCCACAGTATCTAAAATATCTAAAACACACTGGCAAAGAAATCTACTAAAACCAAATACCAGCAGATGTTCAAAGAGTTATTAGAGGAAAACTAAATTTAGCTTCTGACAGTGACTATGATATATATTTTTAGCAGCAATAAGACCTTGCATTACAAATTCCACTATAGTAATGTCTGTGCGACCCAACTATAACTATAATATCAGTCATATTTTTTAATAATTCCTATTTTACATGTATGAAAATTAATTGTAACGCGATTTACTACAAAATTATTTCTTTCCCTCTTAAATAATTTTAAAACATTTCTTTTCTTTAGTTAACAATAATCTTTTTAGTCAAAGAAGCAGTGTACCACAAGGTTAAGATTTGTAACCAAATTTTTGATCTATATTTAAATTGCACATTTGTGTCCCTCTGCTTGAGAATGTAGTCTCCACATAACATATTTTTTGAAAAACTTGTCATTTAGTTTTAAAAATATTTCAAATTAAAAATCATTGAATTAAAATAGCCACCTTTATATAGGTGTAATTCAAATTTACTTTTACTTCCACGTCCAGTGGAAGTATAGTAACGACAAAAAAATTTTTAAAAATTTTTATTGCCCAAATAGGCTTAAAATGTCATGAAACGTCGAGATTTTAAGTTTGAGCGAAAAAAAAATTTCGGTCTGTCTGTCGGTCTGTCTGTCTGTCTGTAACTTTTTTTTGTGCGCACGTTTACTCTGGAACCGTTTGAGATATTGACTTGAAATTTGGAACACATATGTACTTTAACGAGATCTACAACTAGATTATATTTTCATCTTGTTCCGTCGAAGGGTTGGGGGGTAAATTGGGGTAAATTTGGGGTAAATGGGTAAATCAAGCAGGTAAGAGTCAATAAAATTGGTATTTAGTATATACAAGAGAAGTTGAGGTCTCAAAAAAATTTTTGGCATTAGCCACCCCCCATTACCACCCCCACCTCCTTATTAAAGAGGATGAAAAAAAAATGTGATTTAGTGCATGTACAGGAACCAGAAACCTCAAAATATTTTTTTACTTCATCCACCCCCACTACCACCCCCCTATCACCACCCCCACCCCACTACCGATGTGGGGTATCGTTTTATGGGTTTTTGGGGTAGAGGATTTCAAATATTATATTATTAAAGTTCCATGAACAATTATTTTCACATACAAAGTTTTTTCGTTGTGAGTGACTTGGATAGAGAATCTGGATGTGGAAGTAGTGATTCCTTGGGCAGCGGTTTTTATAAAATCATATACTTACAGCACCTGCAGGGTGTAGCTTTTATATATATAGGTACAGGAGCCACAGTGATGAGTCAGTCAGTCACTCACAATCAGTGGTATTTCTTTTTTAAATATATAGTCTGGGATCCAACAGTACGAAATCGCTCTAAATTCCAAGTAACCTGTTCCGACATGACGTACATTTTTCAACTTCAGATTTGCAAAAAGGGTTATATAGGACACCAGAAATGACTTGTCGGATTCTTATCAGCTCTTGCATAACTTCTTAAATGATAAGAAAAGAGACGAAATGGTAATTCCTAAAAAAATGTTTTTTTAATACATAACACGTCCTGTAAAAGAAACTATGAGTGCTATCCATCTAATTTTTTTATAGTATACAATAAAGACATAAGCGCTTGGATGAAGCTCGATGGCACTGTTTAAATATGTTTAGTTTTTTTGGGAAAAAAATATGAAATCTGTAACTATAAAATATTGTAGTAAGAATTTCAACATACGAGCAAGTACTTCAATTTAAAATTTTTTGTGTATAAAATATGCTAACAAACATACCTAATATATTGAAAATGTTTTTAAGACAAGAACTAAGTTGATATTGCATATAGTATTCGAGTTGTGAATTTTTAAAATGGTGCATGATGCGGCGCATGTAATAAAGGCGACAGCTCTCCTAAAATTCATAAAGCGCATGAAAACAGTTTACAGTGGAATTAGCTGGTATATTTATGTATATAGTGTGAAGTTATTTGTCTTAACATTTTACCATTATAAAAACTATTTGTGTTTGATTGTTTAAATCGATTGATTATTGTTTGCGGTTCATATTTATTATTCACTAGCTATGCCCGCGGTTACGTTCGCGTGGAATTTTGAAATTGACTAAAGAGCTTCTTTATAAACGACGTTTGAGGTAGAATTACCATTCTGGAATATTTCAGAGTACTCTCGAATTTTCTGGAATATTACAGAAGTTTAATCTTAAAAGTTTATGCCGTGCAAATACGCTTATTGTAGAGATCAAGCTGTATCTTCTGTTCTACTAAACCGATTTTCATAAAACTTGGCTTAGTCTAGGCCGATTTCGATGAAATAAGAACTAAATGTTACTCCAAGCTTAGATGAACCTCATTGGTTCAGCAGTTTCTGCGTGATGCGCGTTCAAACAGACAAGCAGACAAACAGAGAAAAATTCCAAAATCTGTCTTAATGTATTCCATTACTCATCTTACATCCCCCACATCAGTTTTTTGCAAATATTTTCAATGTACATACACGTCAACTTTACAAATGTATTATATGTATACGTTTGAAAATTATTAAAAGGTAAAATGATTTAATAAAAGTGATTTACGCTCCCTCCCACCGACGGAAGACGCTTTTCAACAACATGTTGCAAATATTACTTTTTTTTTTAAACAGTGTTGTGAACCGTCATTCAAATTACCTCTCGCACAAAATTTTGGATGCAGAATTGGAAATCAGGAGCTGGTAGCGATAATGTCGGCAAAAAAAAGTTTATCTGAACTTAAATTAAAAAGTGCGACTGTAAAATAAAATGCGACACAAAATGTTCTTGTGAGTGGTATTCAGTTGCGTGCTCGTGTGCTGCTTTTCCTGAAAATTGTTTTAAGGGAAAAAGCAATATGCATCATTTTATAATGATAGTGATTCTGACTAAAATGTTAGAATAGTTATACACAAAAATTACATAATATGCAACATTAATGTTTTATTTAAAATATCTCCCTTTTCTGCTTTCTATTAAATATGCTAAATACCTAAAATAATATTTCTCACTAATGTTTTATTTCTTAAACAATATAAAAACGAGTAGAAGTTGTACTCGGGCATGGCCAATTGCGAATACCTATTTGATTAACATTTTGCTCGAACACACAATTCACTTTGTATGGATTATTATTTTTTTAAATGAGTGGCCGCAATCGGCAACGCCCGACTACTACTTTCATTCGTTTTGTTGCATTATTAACATAAAGTAACTCAAATTTGCAATTATATTGAACAATATAGTGCTTTTTACTGTTACACTGTACCAATTATCGTGTAGACTATTTTTATTTTAATGCTGCATAATTACGCGCCTCATAAAAAAATCATAAACAAAAAACTGTATACGTTATCGACAGGATCTTTTTTAAAAAAAACTTTTTCAATATATGGACTATATTTGGTAAGCAATTGTATATAAGAATTTCATAAATTTAACATAGTTGTCCGTATATCGAAATTTTTAGAACGTAAATATCAACCTTTTGATTTTAATTATTTTTTTCCAAAAAAAATATTCTTTTCAAAAATACCAATAGCTTAGTTAGAATCATGTATATCTTTTGAGTATACATACCAAGAATCAGATCGGTAGGTTACATAGTTTTTGTTTTAACGGAGAATAACCATTGTAAAACATAATTTTGTAATTATCAATCCGCCATCTTTTTTGCGATTTCTGAAGTTGTGCAAGAGCAAAAATTAATCCGACAAGTGTTTTCTAGTGCCCCAGGTAATGCTCTCTTCATTACTTATATCAACATTTGCTTCTCTTGTATACATTAAATACCAATTTTATGGACTCTTACCCGCTTGATTTACCTATTTACCCCCATTTACCCAATTTTACCTTCCAACCTTTCGAGGGAATAAGATGAAAATATAATCTAGTTCCAGATCCCGTTAAAGTACATACGTGTACCAAATTTCAAGTCAATGTCTTAAACGGTTCCAGAGTTACCGTGCACACAAAAAAAGTTACAGACAGAAATTTGTTCTCGCTCAAACTTAAAGTCTCGACGTTTCATGACATTCTAAACCTATTTGAACAATAAAAATTTTCAAAAACTTTTTTGTCGTTACCATACTTCCACTGGATGTGGAAGTACCTAATTGAAGTCATACATCTAAAGCATTTAGTTTGCAACGAAAGTGCATCAGAATTTTAGCTCAAATAGGCCACCGAGAATGTTTTGGTGGGCTAAAGCTAAGTATGCATACCCTACTATGTGTTTATATATCATAGGTCTATCTTTAAAAAGCATCATATTCTACCGGTTCCCTGTATAGTTATTTATGCGGCACTGATTTCCGTTAAAACGAATCAAGGGAAATTCCTACAGAGTAATTCAGTGCAAGCACACGATACCAGGTCTAATACCAATATTTACATCTCGAACTTCAACTTCTCAATGTATAGAAAGAGTCCTTAATGTTTTTGCAGTCATATTTTTAATCATTTGCCCAACTCTCTCAAATATATTAATCCAATAAACAAGTTCAAAAGCCACATTAAGCGCTACCTTCTGGAAAATTACTTCTACTCTACTCTTTCCAGGAATATTACAGCTGTAATTAATTTTAACTGTTATACCCTCTATAAATATTTGAAGTTGTGTGCTTTGTCTTCATATTGTTTGTGTGACTCACTACTGTTTTTATTGTTTTTTTCTATTTATATTTTCCTATGTGTATAACTACAATTAATCAATTGACATTGTCAATATCTTTTATAAGATCTTACGACAATAAAGTAATTATTATTATTATTATTATTATAATACCAGGTGCAACATGATCATGGTATAACCCCAACCCCAATTTTTTCTTTACTTTTGCAGATAAATCATTGAATGCATTGAATGATTGCTACATCGTCTGTACTTAATAATCATAACTTTTTGACACATAAATTAATTCTTTTCTACTTCCGGTTTCGGCAATAATGGTACATATTTTGTCAAACGTTTTTTTAATTAGTTTAAATGTCCCGTGACTTCCGGTTTATTCTAATCAATCCATGTAATGCTAAAGGAATAGAAATCACGTCGAAAATACAAAAACCTTCAAAATGGTTTTTTTTGCATGCAACTCAATTGTTTCAAATGGAACCATATCAGTACCATTCAATACTACCATAAGGAATCTTCCGATGTACCTCTTTGCATCTTTAACAAATACAGCTGAAATTACAAACCTTCAAAAATTATATTTTATTTTCTTCTAATTAAATGGTAAAAAGTAACTAAGGTGGCTTTGAAAACAATGAAATTTTATCTTCAAACTTTTATATTGACTTACCAGTGTTTTCATTTTCATTTTAAAATTGCTATAGTGAGCTATCAGTTTAGATACAAAATTTATTTTTAGTTATTGTTAATTTGATTCAAAATGCCACAAATTTATACAAGAGATGAAAGAGTGGACATGTTAATTATTTATGGAAAATGTAAAAAAATGCAGTTGCTTCCATCAAGTTATATGCAGAACTATATCCTAATCGACAATGCTACAAATTATTTTCATCATGTTGAAAATCAGTTTTGAAGAGAGCCTAATAGTGATTCCGAAGAATCTTTTATTATTGAGGAAGAAACGGAAATTGTTTTTGCTCAAGTGGAAATGGAGAAAACTGTTTCTTTGAGGCAAATTGCTTTTGAATTGGAAATTAGTCATCAAATTGTAAGCAGAATTCTTCGTAAGCATAATTACAAATGATTTAAATATCAATTACACTATCACTTGTATGAAAATGATCACGTACAGAGTATTGAATATTGCAATTGGATTTTGCAAGATAACGTACAGCCAAATCATGAATTTTTGGGAATAATTTTATTTTCTGATGAATTTTGATTGTATTAGTCGCACATTTAAATAAGACATATGGTACTATTGAATGGTACCTTGATACCAATATGGTTCCATTTAAAAAAATTGAATTTTACCCGAAAAACCATTTTGAGAATTTTTATGTACTCATAAATCACATAATTTAGTATTTTCGACATGATTTCGATTTTTGTAGCCATTGTATGGGTTGATTGGAATAAATCGGAAGTCATGGCACACTTTAATTAAAAAACATTTGGCATTTGAAATGTCACAGCACAGTTATTACGCTTTTGTCCAGCAGCTTTAAATTGTCTGAACTATTCGCTGTTGGTTAACCTTACCTCTCTACGCATGTGTTTATGTATGTCAAATGTATTATAACCTAATTTAACCACTTCGCGCCCAGATCGATATTTTAAATCTTACAGTATTATTCTCAGATTTGGAGAAAAGATCGCCTATTTTTTGTGGTGTTTTTGTACATATTATTATCCCACTAGTGTCATATAATCATTTCATTAAAAAAAAAATTAAAAGATTTTCCGTAGGCGGCAGGAGGGGTGTAGTAAATTATTTTATTAGTAATGTAATAAACCCATTTGTTTTTGCTTTGGTGAATACAATGTTGGTTAACTTTTACAAATATAGTTTATATCAGAATAATTATGGAAAATTCATCAGCAAAGACGAAGGCATAATAAAGACAGTGGGGGAGGCTTATTACTGACTTATTACGTGAACAAGTGCAGGCTATGACCTTAGGAGAACTATAAAAAATTCGGTCCTCCACCATTATTTTATGTTAAGGTTATAACCCAAATATAAAACAACATTTACAAAACTATCTCAGCCTTGCAGTAGGTCTATGATATTGGTTACCACATAAGGCACCCTAAGCCGGCACCGCATAGTAGGTTGGTTGTCATATGTGACAACTTGGGCATGAAGTGGCTAATAGACTTCGACTTTTACTAAATTGCAAGTTAACAAACCATATGTTTTATTATCTATACAACTACATAAAAAACTCCAATTCCAAGCAGCCTTTTGGGATCTCATAAAAATAAATAAAAACACCACCATGGTGAGTCTCTAACAGCAGATGAGTTCAACATTTATTTTACTGATATTGCAGATAATATTATTAGCGAACTCCCAGAAACCAATCAAAATATTTTAAAAAGACCAACGGTGCTACAAATTTCAAATTTAGGAAAATTACTTACAAAGAAGTTCGTAATGTAATCGATAATCTTAAAAAACGCAAAATTCGGGACTCGTATGACATCAATGTAAGATTTATCAAAAGTATAAAAAACTTAATTATAATCCCTTTAACAAACTTGATAAACATGTGCATCAAAGATAATGTATTTCCTAACATTTTAAAACTCGCAAAAGTAATTCCCATTCACAAGAACGGTTCATACGAAGACGTTAACAACTATGGACCAATTTCACTGGTCCCAATATTAGCCAAAATTTTTGAAACAGCATTAAAAAATCAAATTAATGAATGCTTTGAACATAACCTATTTCACTGCTGTCAATATGGTTTCAGGAATAAGCGATCCACAACTTTCGCAATAAATAATGTTGTTCAAATTGTCCTTGATACATTTGAAAACAAGAAATATATAACTGCTAGTTTTTTTTGACTTATCTAAGGCTTTTGATTGTGTCTCGCATGAAATTTTTATAGACAAATTATTAGGTTATAATTTTCATCCTGACAGTGTGGAACTTATTAATTCTTACTTATCAATTGATTTCAAAATGATAACTATAACATATGCACCCAAAAACGTAGAGTTACTCATGGTGTTCCTCAAGGTTCTGTGTTAAGTCCCATACTATGTGCACTATTCATCTGATGATAACGCGAACTTTATACTGTTTGCAGATGATACCACCGCACTAAACACTAATTTCACTCCTGATGAACTAAAACAGACTGTCACAGAAACTGAGGAACATATTTACGAATGGTTTTTAACGAATAGATTAAAACTAAACGATGACAAGACACAATCATTAATATTTACATTGAGAATCAGGGATCCAGAAGAACAGACTGATGCATCCGTAAAATTTCTAGGTGTGTACTTAGACTCAATATTATCCTGGGAAGAACATATTACAAATCTTTCGACTAAACTCTCTAAAAAATTTATTTCCTTCGCAACCTTGCCAACACAGTATCCCTTAACTACCTACTCACGGCTTGTGGGTTTTTTTCTCATGCCAATATATTGTACGGAATATTAATCTGTGGGAACTCAGCCCATGCTTCCAACATTTTTGGCTTACAATGTAGATGCATTCGCATACTATCTCATCTTAGATACAGAGATGATTGTAAAGACCAACCCGCTCGGCGAAAAGCCCAAATTAAAGCTGCAGAACACAACATCTTTCTGCAGCTTCATACGGATAAGCCAATGCATGGAGTTTTCTATAAAAATATAGAAAACCTTGGCTTATCCGAAAGGCTGACCTTTGCCTTCTTAAGGTCAGCCGGGCTGAAGTCTGAGACTGAGGGATTCATAATGGCTTGCCAGGATGGTGTATTTAATACCCTCGTCTATCGTAGTCGTGTCATGGGTATAGAAGTCCCTGATGTCAGCTGCAGGGCCTGCCGCAGGGCGCCAGAGACTCTGATGCACTTGTTGTCGACTTGTCCGACATATGCAGTCCCAGAGGCACGACGGAGCATTACGAGTGCTTTATTACCATTTAAGGCACTCGTATGGGATAGACGAAATACCAGTGCTGCCTTATGCTCCGGGGGATATTGAGTCTGTTGTGGAAAACGAGAAGTGTCTAATTTATTGGAACTACTCTTTTCCCACCGTCAGGCAAATACAAGCCAACAAGCCTGACGTAGTCCTCCTCGACCATCATCTCAAGACAATGTTCGTCGTGGAGTTCTCGGCTCCCGCGGAGAACAACATTGTCTTGAAGGAGGAGGAAAAACGGACAAAATATCGAGATTTGCTCTTCGAACTCCGCAGACTCTATCCAGACCATACTATTAAGATAGTGGTACTGATTATAGGAGCAGAGGCAGAGGTCTTAGCCGGCAGAATGCAGAAGGCCGTCATCCTCGGCTCATTACGTCTGCTCAGGGCACACGATTCTCGGACCCAGTAGTCACTCACCCCACGGGCGTGGGGAGTGGCTACCGGTACCTCTGTGAGGGTCGGAGCCACAGAGAAGGGTGACTGGTTTTTAGCTAGCTAAAAAAAAAATAATAATAATAATAGACTTTATTTTCATAAGACTTGTAGATACAAGTGTAGAATATTGTCACAAAATTGTTAATAAAAATACAAGCCAAAAATATAAAATTTCAGGTTTAACAGTAGTTAAAAAGGAGAAAATAATAAAATAAAGTATAAAACAGCAAAAATACAATTCAATACAAAAATACAAACGTACAATTAATCATAAGACAAAATTGTCACAATTTAAAAATTCACCAATAGAGTAAAAACTATGTTTTTGCAGCATATTACGAACACCCGATTTAAATAAATTAAAAGTAGGTAAGGACTTCAAAGAGGTTGGTAATTTATTGAATATCTTAACGGCCATGATCAACGGCCCATTTGCTGATATAGAATAGAATAGAATAGAATACTTTATTTGTCTTTGTGGTTACAGTATTTGTAGATAAGATATGTCATCATGTAAAAAAATTAAAAAATAGAAATATAGTAAAATACAAAAGTTAAAACTACATACATACATACAGATTAAAAGGTACACTAATAACAAACACTTACAAAAGCTACATTAAATAAAATGAAATAAAAGAAAAAACATTGAAATTACTCTAAATTACAATTCTTTTCCAGTTTGTATCTTTAACACAAACTCCCCAATGGTGTAGAATGCTTTATTTGCTAAGTAATTTTTTAACTTTTTCTTAAAGTCTTGAGCAGGCGAGTCTCTGAGGTTTACAGGAAGTAAATTGAACATATGGAACCCTGCATAAAAGGGTGATTTTTCGTAAAAAGCATGGTGATGTTGATTTATATATATGTTATTTTTATGCTTTGTATTATGAGTGTGAATGTCAGCATATGATGGGAATTTATTTTTGTTTTCATAACTGTATATTAAAATTTTTAATATATAGATACATGCAATTGTTAATATTTTTTCCTTTTTAAAAATCTCTCTACAGGAGGGACGACTATTAAGGTTATATGTTAGTCTAATAACTCGTTTTTGTAAAATGAACACTCTTTGTACATGGGCGGATCGACCCCACACAATAATATTATAACTAATAGCTGAGTAAAATAAAGCATAATATACTGGCAATAGAGAATCTGGATTAAGTTTATCTTTTAATTGCTTAATTGCAAAGTAGGCCTTATTTAATTTTTTTGAGAGAAATGTAATTTGTTCTTGCCACGATGGTTCCAAGAAATTTTGAATTAGATTCAAGTTTAATAGGTTTGTTGTCAAAAGTGAAATTAAAATTGTAGGTTTTTTTAAATTTGTTATGAAATTGAATCATGACTGTTTTTTCACTATTTATTATCAATCGATTTTTGTGACACCAATCATGGAACTGAAATAGAGTAGTTCTAACTTTGCTCTCTACTTATATACTTATATAGACAAACTATGTCTCGGTATTTCTATATTAAGTGTAGGTCTAAAATTGTAGGGCGAATTTAGGTCTCTGGTAAGTGTAAACTGATCAGAAAATTATCAGGATGAGAATATTATTTAAGTATTAAGCAAATAATAACTTACACACGTTTTTATTTATTATGAAATTACCTGTTTTCTGTATATTGTTGCCCTAATCTGGGCACGCTAATATACTAGCTAGGTAAATACTTTAAAACACTCATTATTGGAGAACCAATCAAATGAACTACTCTTCTAGCTAATTCTGACGAAGTATTGAATTATATGATAGGATTCCTAGCATTTTAAGTAAAAAAAAAATGTATTGAAAATACTTAAATCATTAATTGAAATTCAGTCATTCACAACAATGGGCTCATTTAGCACTTTTTTTATTTGACTATCGGAAAGATTTAAAAATTCTAAGACCCTGTGCAAAAAAAAATTTTGTGAGACCTGTAAATCGTCTAAAAACAAACATAAACATGGACCGCACCTGCCTTGTTGATTCTTGGCCGTGATGTCACTTAATAGAAACCCACTAATCGAAGTGGCTAGCTACAGCGCGTTATTATTATTTCATAATATTACAAATCGTTAATTCAAGCAGTATGTTGAAACTTATGCGTGTTTGTGAAAAATTTCGGTTTATCAACTATTTTCACCGATTTATATTAACAATGAATAATAGTGACGGTAAAAGGAATTATAAATATTGTATTGTTCCTAAGTGTCAAAGCACCACGGTGAAAACACCTACTAAAACATTTATTACTGTTCCTAGAGATTTAAAAATGCTAAAGAAATGGCAATAAACTATAAAAAGAGAAAAAAGGCTTATTACTAAATCAACTTATTATGTTTGTGAAGACTTTCAATGTAAATATCTACATGTTGATAATTCAACATGTAGATATTATTATTAAATCCAGTATTTTAAACTAAAATATAAATTAAAATTCTGGCAATTTTTATAAGTCTTTTCCATTTGGTTTAAAAATATTAGAGAAAAAAAAGCTATTTCATATGTCAATACTGAGCTGCTATTATACAGGGTGTAGCGCAAATATATTTTAAATAGTTATTAAATTTTGATTGTAGGAAAAAATTGCAAATTCCTTATGGTTGTTTTCTAATGTACTGTTATTAAAACTTATTTCTCATGATTTGGAAAATTCCAAGAGTTTGCTTTATTAAAGTTCGCTTCATACATTTTTCTAAATCACCACAATAAACAATAAAAGATATTGCCTAGTTTAACGCTAAAGGCTCAACGATCTCAAGCAGAATGCATGATCATTTCGTTTCCTATTAAGTGACGTCACGATGTTAGTCGCTTCAAAAAGTCGTATATTTCGAAAACCACATATCGGACTCATCTGAAATTTTCAATATTGCCTATTTTTAAGTAATACTTTATCCACAAGAAGTAACAACTACTAAATGAAATTCATTAAATGAGTCCGTTATTGAACTTTACATTCTATTTCAACTCTAGAACAGTTGTACAAGTTTTTTCGAACTCGTTAGTTTTCATCGGTAGATATAGATCACCTTAACACGTTCGCTGCTGATGAGGTTTTGTTAGGTACCCCCAGATGCTGAGTGGGTTTTTTTTTTAAATTGGCAATAGAATATACATACCGGATCAGATCACCATATGGCGACACCAGCAATGCGCAATATACTACACTGCTAGTAGGTATGCTTTTAGAGGGCAGAATACTTACTAGTGAAATATTTTTGTCGAACTCCTCTATACGTTTCCTTAAATATATAAGGAATGAAAAACCAGACTGCAACCAACAGCTATTCTCCGGACTAATGCCCCACCGAGCACTGAATTACAAATTACAAGCCTGGCCACGTTAAGTATAAAAGCCACTTTACATTAATGCAATATTGCAGGTGGCATGCAAATTTTTATTGCGCGCATGCGTACATCGAGCTATTTCGATCAGCTGATGGCAATATTTTTCATTGCATTGAATTAGCGCGTGTTCTAATTTGATTGCATGGCAGATGCAATATAGTTACTTTATTTGGGAATATTTGGGTTGCCAACCCAAGTATTAAAGGAACTGAAGCAACAAACATAAGTTATATTTTAAAGAGTTATTGTTTGTAGAAAACACAATAGAACACGAAAGTAAACAGTAAGCACGTCACTATTTTGTACCAACAGATCATATTCGGGGATTAATAATTTGCTTGTTTACTTCGAACATTACCTCATAAAAGTTTTTCTTTTCGTTTGGTTGGTAGGCCCAAAGATTTCACAAAATATTGCAGTAGTTTAAAGCGCTTTCAAGGTGCAAAAATTTTCGCGCAAAGTTTTGCATGCCATCCTTTTCATTGCATTGCATAAATGTAAAGCCGCTTTAATAACTATGTATTTCCACAAAACGCTAAAGTTTCAATTGTAACGGACACCAGCCGAAAGACTTATTCCTACTCAAAGGAGCTCTCGTGCCAGCCACTCCACATCACTTGCAGAATACACTTTCGAGCTATTGGCTCTCGTCAGTGCAAGGTAGGCTTGAGATGGCTAGAACGAGGCATTTGTTCATTCTTGATACATGACGAGATTTGTTGCATGCTGTGGTTTTATAAATCTCGTCATGTACCAAGAATGAACAAATGCCTCGTTCCAGCCATCCCAGACCTACCTTTTCAAACTTAAAATTAGTTATTTATTTATACCAGGTGCCACAGGTAAGTGGCTCACCCTTATATTTCCTATATTTTTTAACTTAATCATTTGAAATTTGGGGTGCATAAACTACCTGTAAAAATGGATTTTTGGACATAAAAAATGGTAAGAGACCGGTTTACCCGGAAATGACCGCAACTTTCGATTTTTAAATGGAACACCCTGTATATTTTTACATATTTGGATTCAAGACAACATTCTGAGTATACCTTGAGAATTTCGCGAATTTTTGAGTCGATGTTCAGTTTTTTAAAGCATTTTAAGACATTCGTCTAGAGTGCTTTGGAATATCAAAATTTGTTTTACGGCATGTAAAGTCCAAGGGAAAAATATAATTTTTCATTTAATTTCATTAATAACCATTTACATGCAGGTTTTCCTTTGTGGATTTTTCTGTTTATTTAATTAGGTATATATTTTTTCATATGTTACTTTTGTTTATTCAAATTATTGGTGAATAAATATACAGTGGGTTTCACTTGAAACACCCCAATAACTTTTTATTTATTTTTTTCCGATGTTAATCAAATTTTACCTTAAGTATGGAACAAATTAGGGTCTACTTATGACCAGAAAAACATTCGCCTGCTACAAATGCAAAGCCACCTGCGGTATCAAAATATGTGGAGAAAATAAAAAAAATCATATTAGGCATATTTTCATCGGAAAATTTTGTTAATGAAACTTTTTCAGTATTGTCCAAAAACCTTAAGTCCAAAATTTAATCAAAATAAAAAATATTTAAATTTTGATGAAAATAATGTCCAAAATATATTAATGGGTTTTTTATTTAGAAAACTTTATTATGACAGTTTTGTTCGAAATTAAACCCAAGCTGCTAGGTAGTTGTCAAGCAATTTACAATTTTTTTTTAAATAGTTATTTTTAAAATTCCAATTTTTTTATTTTTTAAGTTTGATTAAATTTTGGGCATAAGGTTTTTGGGCAATTCTGAACAAGTTTCATTAACAAATTTTTCCGATAAATTAATATAAATTTTTGATTTTCTCCGCATATTTTGGGTTTGCATTTGTAGGAGGCGAATGTTCTTCTGGTCATAAGTAGATCCTAATTTGTTTTAGACTTAAGTAAAATTTGATTCAAATCGGAAAAAAAATAAAAATTTATTGAGGTGTTACCATTTCTAGTGAAACACACTGTATTATATTGTTATTATTATTATTATTATTATTATTATTATTATGTACTTTTTGGTGCAAAATGCTGATAGCAATGTTGTAGGATGAACCATGTTTGGACTTGAACCTGCAAAATGGAATGGAGTTCCAAACGATGGAAGACATAGAAGACTCGAATATGAACTCGGAGTACATTTCGTCAGTGTGCATGCAAACTGTTTCAACACCGCAGATGAATATGACCATGCCTAGAAAGAAGGCAAAGAAGTTTAGGGATGAGGAATCACGGAAAAAGTGGGAGGATATGATGACCATCAAGAGGAAAAAATTATATACCAGCATAGTCAAAAAGGAAATAGGGAAGCAGCACCGAGCGAAAACGAACAAGCACAAGGAGATGTTATTGCAGTGTAAACGGGTGGCGTCACACTGTGCCAAATCTGCCAGACAAAAAGCAGTAAATATAAATTTTAACAGTAAATATAGGGTTCTTAGAACTTACACAAGGACAGTAATTTTATAAATTAGCTACCTCGTAGTGTTTCATTTTGCTCAGTATTATTGTCTGTGATCTCTCATATTTTTACCTATTAAAAAAATTAGTTCTGATATCTATATATGTTTTTCTAAGCTTCAAAAAATCCTCACCACTATTTTTTATAGTTACAATCTGCTAGAACCGTAAAAGAACAACAATGGCGCATGAAGAGACTGGCCAGAGAAAATATAGCCTATTGGAAGAGGTCACGCCGTTTTGATAGGGAAGTCAAGAAGAGGTTGGAAAAAGAAGCTGAGGAACAACGCAAAATCGACCACGAACTAGTAGAGGCCAAACGGCAGCAAAGGAAATTAAATTTCCTCATCACTCAAACCGAACTCTACGCTCATTTCATGTCAAAAAAATTAGGGCAAGTTTCACCTGAGGAGCAGTTGAGGATTCTGAGCCAGTTGGATGAGGAAAGCATGGCCAAACTGAGTTGTGACACTTATGATAGGTGCGATATGTATAACTAAGTGTTTGTTCTGTTATGCTTCTTCATTTGATTTAGCCATTTTGCTTCATCATGTATTTTATTTTGCAACTCATTTTGTTTATTTACATTTTTTTAATTTTCAGGTGATTTGCATGTAGCTAATATTTTTAATAACTTTCATCTTTCAGCTTTCTCATTAAAACCAAACAAGCTTGAATTTTACATCCTAGTAGTTTTCAGTACATTAATTGGAATAAAAAAAGTTCATGGGGTGAGCAGAGATTCGTCTTGACTATGCTCATATCTCGCAAAATTGTAAGCAAGCAACATTAGTACTGACCTAAACACAGCGATCTCGTCCCACCTTCTAGCGGCTTGAATATCAGTTGAAACGCAGAAGCTGTACAATTATAGGCGAGGACTGCATACTGAACATACCATCCTTCAGAGAGGATGTGAAACAGTCTGTCCCTTGTCTATAGATGTTAGGCAAGTAAAAATCCCTACTCTTCTTATGAGAAGAGCTTCGGAAAAATCAGACCAAATTTAAAGATTGTAAAATTCTATAAATGAAAAGGTTTTCAATTAGTTTTTCGTAGAAGCAACGGTTCTCGTTAGGACATGTAATATTCAAATTCGAGGCTACCAGTATATTTAAAAAATAATTTGTATGTCAAAAAGTTACATTTATTAAGTATATAGGATGTTTCAAATCTCAATCGTTCATCTTTAAAACTAAAGGAAAAAACATGATCCTGTTACACGTGGTATATACAGTGTGTCACACTTTCCACGGAAACACCTTTGTAGCTCAGTTATTAGTTATCCAATTTCAACCAAATTTTGATCGTATCAAAGACCTTTACTATTATATATTTTTTAAAAAAACCAAAACTTATTTCAGTCATTGGCGTGCATTCTTATTAAGAAAAAAAGAATCGATTTTTCGATAAGTCATATTATGCATTTTTTTACTGAAAAACGAAAGCAATATATTATTGAACAGCTTGCTTTAGAACCCCTTTATTAAAAATTTAGCAACATATTGATTTACGGTTTTCGAATTAATAACTTGGAAACAATCGTATTTCGCAAAAAAGTTATTCTTCATTTTCCATTTAAATTTACTTTTTCTACTACCCAGTGCCATCGATACTATTAAATTTCATGGGCCAAAAATTATTAACCAGAAGGATAGCTCAGTTGGCTAAGGCGTATTGCGTCATACACTGGTACACTGTTTATCACATACTGGGTCCGAATCCCTGCTTCAGCACTAACAATGGCGGGGGATATGGACGTATGTCCGCATTTTCCCAAATTTTCTGTTTGTGGGTTGTCTACTATATGTGGTATGTTTATGTTTATGTTATATTATGTTATTTGTTTGTTTGTAGAAAACCGTTTTTTTTACTTATGCTATTTTTTGGTGGTAAAGCTGGCGCAGCTGGCAGACGTTTTGTTACCCATGCATTATTCTACTTGGTCTCCCTTTGCTGTATGGTACGTCTGACAGTATCTGTCACGGGTGCACAGCCTTGCCAAAACTTTTTTCCATCAGCTCCCTGATGATATCAGCCCAACCACAGCCACACTGACGCAACCTTTTTTTAATTTCATTTATGGTGCTAAAACTACTCAATTGCAAAATTTCAGCTTGTTTGGTTTTAATGAGAGGTACAAACCTCTGGATACTGGGATGTCTATTAACACTAATTTTAATATTTTGTGATGTGTGCACTGCAGACACTGCCACTGTAAAAAACGGACCATTGATTATCCATGTAATCGATGGTCCATTTGGTGCCAGAAATTATTCTGATAATGATACACAAATGTACGAAAAGCTTCGTGTTTTCCTGTAAAAATTCCATATAATTGTGTAATATACTGATGGGCAGGTCCTGTAATTCACCGGATTAACTATGTATTTACACATTTTATTATGTAATTTATACATGATTATATGGAAAATTACATTAATTGAAGTAAAGATACATGAATGTGTGTCTCCTCTCTGCCCATCAAAAAATTTTGGGTTCAGTGTTACCCATTTATTGTTATAATTGTAGATAAAATATAGTGTTCAACTTGCGGTAATGGTAATAACTCACTTGATGAATTACGGCACTCGCCACTTTATCTGCGTGATTTATTACCTAGATTACCTCTCGTTGAATAATATACTATTAACTTTACCCTGAAAGTCCTGGCAAAAATAAATAAATTATGTATAATTCCATATATGAAATTATACATAGTTAATTTATTTTTACCAGGACTTTCAGGACAAAGTTAAACATAGTTATGGTTTATTACATAAAGTAAATTAAAACTACACACATTCATGTATATTTACTTAAATTAATGTAATTTTCCATATAATAGGGTCATTTAGTGATATGGCAGTTTCCTACTTTTTCTTCCTCATTTTGAAGTATAACAAACCAATAGCCTCAGAAAAAAAATTCAGCTCAATTGAATCAATAGCCACAGAGATATTCGCATTTGAATAGAAACACGCTCGGCCGGCCAACAGTCCGTAGAGTGACGTCACTTGGCATGCGCCGATACCTATATTAGAGCAGCGATTTCGTAAGTCTATCGTGTCGTTTTTTTTTTTAGCGTAGAACCAGGTCAAACATGTTAGGTTCCTTTGAGTATGTCACCGGGCATATGAAATCATATTTTACGACATTTTTTTGTGGCCTCGAACTTTTTAAATCAATAAAAAGTGAAAAAAATGTATTTTTAAATAGAATTGTTTTTTTTTGTTTCCACCGCCATATCTTTAAAACTATTAAAGGTACCGAAATTTGTTTTGTGAAATTAAAGTACACACTGTAGAGCTTTTACCAATATAAACGGTTTGGGCACAATTCGCACTTTCATTTCTCTAAAAATCAGATAAACTAAAAATATATATTTTATGTATTGAAATCTTCACCAATCGATAAACTTTTTTATTTTTGAAAATATTTACATACATGCAGCGAAGAAAATAAAGCCTAATAATCACAAAAGTTTTTGAAACAATATAATTTTTCCTAAAATGTACCGTGTGGCAACAGCGATTTTTTTTAATCAGTGCTAAATGCGACATTGGGACGCAATTAATACACCTCGCATGCAGGGTTGGTCAGATTAGTCGCGTAGAAGTGGCGGTTGTCGGAAATCATTAAGTATTCATTGTTCGGATAAAAATTGTGACAATCGAAAATGTGCTTGTTTTAAGCAAATGTCGTTCCTGTAACAACGTTATTAAAGATTTCGAGGCAGATATGAACGAATTAGAATGCTATTAATGTAGGGCCTACATAAACTACATACTACATATTTATCTATCCAAATAGGAAATTTATTTCAACAATAAAACTCATTTTATGCTTACGTTTTTACTTTCATTCATTTAAAAATGTCTAATAAACTTACTAATTAGGTGGGTAGTTAGTAACACTGATTGATATTTATAGATTAGGTATTTATATCTACCTAACTGTCTTTTTATTATTAAAAGGAGACTATTTTATATTTATTGTACAATTTCTTAATATTAACACCATATGACCAATACTACTGTACAATATATAAAATATTGAACAATAATATTGATCCCCTAGATGCTTTTGATCACTACTGGTTTTGTACCTATTGATACAGAGCGTGTAATTGCGGACTGGGCATGTACTTCCACGTAGCGCAAGAGATATGACAACCCAGGTAACAGCAAACTCACCCGTCGGCAGCATAGATTAAAGAGTCGGCGCTAGACCACTAAAGCAACCCCGTTCTCAGTTATTTCGTTTCAACCAGCTGGCACACACGATGTTGCAATTCTTACTCCCTATGTCCAGCCCTCCACTACACACACTGTATAAGTTAAACTACTACATACACCCCGACCGGGACCGTCAAATCGTTGAAGTCGGCAGGCTTGCTACAACCGAGCGCGCAAGAATATGACTTTGGCCCGTTAAAAAAAATCGCTGACTCAATACTATGAACGGGACATGAAGAATTTTTATCCTAAAAACTTTTTTCAACTATTGGCTTCAATTTGTACGCAGCATGTATATACAAATTTTCATAAATAAATTTTTTTCTCGATTGTCTAAAATTACGCTACTGAAAATAACAAGTTTGAGTTTCCTATTATTTTTCCAACTTAAAAAAAAATAAATCGGGTTCACTTGGGACGTTGTTCGCAGCGCTATTGAGTCTACTTTAATCTAAAAAAAAATAGCTTGATAGCACAAATATTTTCAGAGATATAGCGGTGGAGACGTTAAAGAACATATTTCATTATAAATCTATTTTTTTGAGTTTTTCCAAAATAAAAAAGTTCTCGACCACCAAACAATGTCGTAAAAAATGATTTCGTGTACACGATTATCTTACTAAAGAATTCCACTAAGTCTGGTTTGGTTCTACGCCGGTGTTTTTTTTTCTCGAAAACTAAGCGACTTTACTTCCAGATTTTACTCTACTAACTTGTATTCACAGCCGTGTTCACTGGGCGGTTCAGCCATCTGACGTCACAACTCGACTACATGGTTATCCCGAGCGTTTTTAAGAGTGCCGACTTTAATAATTTTTTTATACATGAAGGCGGCGTCAGTAAATTCTAATTTTTGGCATACTTACTATACTCACCAAGCTCTTTCAGAATATGTAATAATAAAAAATTGTTAAATGAGCCTATTATGTATAAATTACATAATAAAATGTATAAGAACATAGTTAATCCGGTGAATTACAGGACCTGCCCATCAGTATATTACACAGTTATATGGAATTTTTACAGGAAAACACAAAGCATTTCATACATTACCGTAAAAATCGCTGGAAACTAATGGACCATCGATTATCTCTATACCTCTGGTCCTTATTGAAACATTTTGAGAATTTTTAAGCATTACTAATTCGTTTAATATGTCTGACTAAACCTTATCTTTTAGAATAGGCACTACCAAGCACTGAAAAAGAAAAACAGCTGCCCAAGGAATCACTTCTTCCACATCCATAGCGTATCCAAGTCTCTCACAATGAAAAAAATGTTGATATTATATTTGCACTCCACTATGTTAGTAGGGTGCATTAATACGCTTATTGTGGACTTCCGTGGGGGTTTCGTTGTCACAAGCTGAATTTTATATTAAATAAATGATGATATACTGATGTTTCTGAATCTCGAAGCCGTCAAAAAATGTTATGTTCAAAAAGGCATTATAATTAAAAAGCGAGTTAAGCATATGGCGGCAAAGAAGAGATAAATTGCGATTTTTTTGAAATATTTTTCACAAAAGGTTTTGTAGAGGAAATATTTTTTAATAATTTTCAAATATTACATTATACATTGGACCTTACGGGAGAACGAAACTTAAAACTGCAGTATCTTGGTTTGAAATGCCTCGAAATTTAATTCAATTTAGACAATTTTTGCGTCTCCATCATATTATCTCCGAAATGAAAGCTCAAATCAAAATTTTGTACTCTTAAGAAACATTTTCTTTATCCTTTCCGAACATAATGACTTACGATTTATAATTTTACCACTAATAATAAATAAGATATACAACTAAATGCTATGTGACGCAAATTTCCTATGATCCGTCTGGCGACCCCACTCCAACAGCACATCTTGCATTTCACTTTTCCACATAGCTCCGTTGCATTTTATAAAAGGAGCGTCATATGTATTTATTTTATTGAAGATTTTATTAAGGAGAAAACTTTTAAATTTGCAAGATCAATTTTTTAACTATAGAGTGTTTACTCAAAATGTCGAACATTTAATTTCCATCGAATCAAACGAAATATTTTGTAAAGAATTAGAAATATCACGGCTTTGTGCAAACCAAAGGAGCGAGGGTGCACTTAGGGTTTTTATTGAAGTTATGGATTTGATGAAATTTTACAAATCATTAATAAAATTAAACAAGCCTGCTGCTGTAACGAAGAAGCGGACACTGGATTTTTTTTGCACATATTATCTGCAAAAAATGGCTGGCTATTTCAGATGTATTATTGAATGCTGTGATATTGATGTGATTCTTTTAGTTAATTTTAATAGATATCTTACTTCGGAGGTATGAATGAAATTAGGGAGGGCAGACAGTGTAAGATACATTCCTAATCACGAAATAAACTTAAGTGGAGACCTTTACCAGAATCTACCCCGCTTTTCACGCTCTGACAGGTTGTGACATACTTACCAACTTGCAGGCAGGCCCGTATTGGTTACAGAGTTTAGTGGTTACAGACTAAAGGGACTATTTGTCCTGAATTATAAGACTGGGGTAAAATTTTTTTTGTAAAGTTCTCTGCTCTCCAGCTTATCAACATTTTTTCGGATCCCCCCGCCGCTCATCAATTTTCATTTTCGAGGAAAAAAGTGAAATAATCATAGATTTTGAGCGGCCCGCCAAGGTCAGCAGTTTCAGGGCCCGCAATTTGATGCGGGGGGCCTACTTGCAGGAATTTACCTAGAGTCCTATCACTATTTAAATGGTGTGGGTGTTATTGATTTTTCTAAGGAAGTATTCAGTAATATGCATAATTTTGTGCTAAAACTGTATTCAGGACATCCGGACACTACGTTAATCATTGTCTTGCGTGGAGTTATGACAGCCTCGACATGATTTACCAAAGAGAAACTAATGTGTGATTGAATTCCATGGTTCCTTTTCCGCAGATACCTCGAATTGAAGATTTTGGTTGGCATTTGGACAAAAAACGAAATGTCTTACTTCTTATGATGGCACTGACTTCATTTCCAGAAAAACTAATAGTTTTAATCTCTTGTTTTTCTACTCGTTCCAGAAAATGATTCGGATAATTCTGATAGTGACGAATAAATTTTAGTTTAATTTTAATTGAAGTAATGATTTTATTACGGTATGTGTCATACTAGTAGGTATACCTTAACAAATTTGATTTCCACCTGAATTTCAATAATCTGTATCTAAATCCTTGGTAAAAATAGGAAATAAGTGTAGTATTTAAATTGTCATAAGTTCTTAATTTCAGCTAACTTCAACTATCATTGCGTATACATTATTATTATTACTTATATTTTTATACCGCCATACCAATCACATCCTGTATAGCATTGCATCTTGGTGGAAGCGCAACGGAGCTATGAGGAAAAGTGAAATGCAACATACGTTGTTGGGCGTTGTTGGAATTGAATTAAATGTTGAGGCACTTCAAACAGAGATATTGCGGTTTTACGTTTCGTTCTCCCGTAAGGTCCAATGTAAAAGGTAATATTTGAAAATTATTAAAAAATATTTCCTCTACAAAACCTTTTATGAAAAATATACCAATAAATCCCAATTTTTGTCTTCTTTACCAATATACGCTTAACTCGTTTTTTAATTATAATGCCATTTTGAACAGAACGTTTTTTGACGGCTTTGGGATTTTGAAACTTCAGTATACAATCATCCATTTTATATAAAATTCAGCTTGTAACAACGAAACCCCCACAGAACTTATTTTTATGCGTATATTTGAGTGCCGAGCACTCTAATATGTGGAAATAATTGTTTATGGAACTTTAATAACATAATATTTGAAATCACCTACCCCAAAAACCTATAAAACCATATTCCACATCGGTAATGGGGATGGATGAAGTACAAAAAAAATGAGGCCTTTTATTCTTGTACACACACTAAATCACAATTTTATTTTTTTCACCCCTTTAATGATGGGGTGGGGGTGGCTAATGCCAAAAAATTTTTGGGACCTTAGCTTCTCTTATGTATACTAAATACCAATTTCATTGACTCTTACTTGTTTGATTTACCTATTTACCCCCAACCCTTCAAAGGAATAAGATCAAAATATAATGTAGTTCCAGATCTAGTTAAAATACATATGTGTACCAAATTTTAAGTCAATATCTTAAACAGTCCCAGAGTAATTGTGCGCACAAAAAAATGTTACAGACAGACCGACCGACAGACAGACATTTTTTTTTGCTCAAATTTAAAATCTCGACGTTTCATGTCATTCTAAGTCTATTTGAACAATAAAAGTTTTCAAAACTTTCTTTTGAGTTACTACACTGAAAAAAGTACTATGTAATTTTACGTGCTTCTTCATGTAGATCTGTCACCAGTGTATACAAGGCAGTTGACATAAAATCACATTAAGACAGGAATAAATTCGCAAGTTATGTATATTTCCATGTGGCATGTATTTTTACATGTCATAAGAAATCGCTACAGACAAATACATGTAAAAATACATGCCACATGGAAATATACATAACTTGCGAATTTATTCCTGTCCTAATGTGATTTTACGTCAACTGTCTTGTTAAATTACAATGTAATTATCCACACTGAGTGCAAATTTACTAGCCTCGTGTAAATTTATAGACAACAGTGGTGTAATTTTACATCTAATCTGTGAAATTCTAGGCATTATCACTGATCACAGATGAAGAAGCACGTAAAATAACACAAGTTACCGACTCGGTGGCGCAGTGCTTAAGGTGTTAGGCTTGCGACCACGGGGTCCCGGGTTCGAATCCTGGCTAGGGTATGGATGTGTAGTGGCGTTTTTCATGTGTTACCGAGATGGTAGCAGTGGACTAGACTGCGGTTGTGTGAGAGACAACACGGTCTAGTCGCTCTCCTCTCCTGGCAATGTCGCAGGGAATGGGTGTTGTGATGTTGTCTATGTGTGTGTGTGTGTGAGTGTGTCCTGGTTGAGTGGTAGAATAGCTATCGGCTAAACTCCGCCAGGACATTAAAATAAATAAGGCGATTAAAAAAAAAAAAACTACTTTTTTCAGTGTATACTTCCACTGGATGTGGAAGTAATAGTGTAAATAGCAGTAGTAGCACTAAATCACACATCATCACATGTCTGTGTTTTTATGTCTGTTTTGTAACCAAGTAAAGTTCCATTTTCAGTGAATCGATGAAAGAAAAAGCCAAGAAAAATGCGTTAGATGCGTTCCAAAGTGAGAAGGCTAGGACTAAACACTTCGATAAACAAGCGAACTCCTGCTTAGGAGATTTTGATTCAATCGATGGCGAACAACCGCAACCTGAGATGTTTAGAGGGAAATTGAAAGGTTATCAATTGAGAGGCATGAATTGGTTGGCCAACTTGTATTCGCAGGGTATAAGTGGGATTTTAGCTGACGAAATGGGTTTAGGAAAAACCGTGCAGAGTATAGCTTTCCTTTGTCATATTGCTGAAAAATATTGTAAGTGGAATCAGTATGTTTACTTTTATTTTACGCTAATAGTGAATGGGAATTAGACTTCAATAGTGCCATATTTCAATTCAATTCAGTGGGACCAGCCTGCATATTTTTTATATTAGATTATGAAAGGGTATAACCGAATAAGATAGTAAAAATCACCCATAAATCAAATCACAGTATATTGAGGTTGTAGGTGTTGTCATAGAGAACTTTTCTTGAAATGTTTAGGACCCCAACCTGTTTAGCCATAACCTCAAAAAACGTGTCTTCGATTTTTGGTTTTTGGACTTTTCTCAGACTCTGATGAATTTACAAAACACAAAATTTATTCGAAAGCTATCTTCAAAACCTATACATTCATATAATTTTTAAAATATTTTGACTTGAAATTCAAACTGAAAAATAAATAGGTAGATTAATTGGTATTGATGTACATGGTATTTGCAATGTCAAAGTATACAATGAATACATGATCTTAGTTTTGGCCCTTTTCTCAAGAAAATGCTGCTAGCTTGAAGAATACAATAGATGCGAAAAAATACAAGAGAGCAAATGTAGATAGTAAAAAAAATACATAAAAAAATAATCAAAAAAATTGTACTACTCATAGGGGTGCTACAAAAAAGGAAAAAATGAAATGTTTTCGACCCTTGCAATAATTTTCTTTATCTACTTAAAAATCTTGTTTTTAGGTGGTTTAAAGAAATACGTAATATTTATAATTTAAAAAAGGGTATATTCTGTAGCGCCTGTTTATTGTTTTTTTTTTGGGTACCGACAGTAGAAGGAAAACTTTAATATACATGGTGTTCCACCTAAAACTACACAGAGCAATATCTTCCGAACCAAAGATGAAATCTGTGATAAAGGTTATGAAGTAAAACTTAATGCAATAGGGAACTTGCACAAGAAATGAAATTGAATTAAAACACTCAGAATCGTAAACTAACATAATTAAAAACACCATAGACAACAACAAAAAACAATAAAAAAAAAATCTCATCCAGAGATATAAGCGATTAAAACCTGTCTGATTTTACCCACTCCTGAAACATGACGTCAGATCATAAATACTAGCGTCTAGATAACACCCCATAACAATTGATCCTAAAGTGGAGAGGGTAATAAATGTAGAGAAAGACAGCACTTTATTTAAATATGATTTTTTTTGAAAATTTACCATAACTTTGTCACCAAAAAAGACCAAAAACGGCATATTCAAAGAGCTTTACGATATGTACTAATTGTATCCAAGGGTGTCATCAACTGTGGTTTCTTTCAAGTTGTGTTAATAATTTCAATTATACAATAGTACATTAACTAGAGGTTTTAACTTCTGAATAATAATAATAATAATAATAATAATAATAATAATAATAATCTTTATTATCCATAGACCACATTACAGTAAATGGTATCGGACTCGTCAAATGATTACTTCAAAGAATAAAATACATAAATAAATGAAGGTAATAAAATACTAAAAGTTAGGTACACAAACTACAGCAAGACAAAAAAATAAAAAAAATTAAAAAATAAAACAATATCAAACAGTCAGGTCATAATTACTGGGACTACGTAATAAATACATCATATCTCAAAACTGTGTTTCAAAATATTCCCTTACGCTGTAATATACATTATTTAAAAGTAATTCTTTAACTTCTTTTTTAAATGTTCTTATGCTATTTATTCCTTTTATTGTTTGAGGCAGTTTATTATACAGTTTAATACCCATATATCGTGGACTTTTTTAGAAAACAGACAGTGTATGGACTGGTATTGATAAGTCATTTTTCTTCCTGGTTTCATAGGCATGATTATAATTATTACATAAAAATTCATGTAAATTCTGCTTAACAAATATGACTATTTCATATATAAATATACTTGGTATTGTTAATATATGCAGTTCCCTGAAAACATTTCTACAAGATACGGTTTTATTTAATCCTCTTATGTTTCTTACTGCCATTTTTTGGATTTTGAATATTCTTTCTAAGAAATGAGATGAACCCCAAAATATGATGCCATATTTCACTCGGGAGTAAAACTGAGCATAATAATAGGAAAGAACAACTGATGTGCTAGTAAGTTTGTTTAATCTGTATAAGGCAAAGCATGTTGAAGAGAGCTTTCTGCACAAATGGTCAATATGTATTTCCCAGTTTAGGGCATTATCAATATAAATACCTAGAAAACGTGTATGCTGAACTTGTTCAAGTGATTTACCATTAATTTTTATTAAACTGCTTATGTTGTAATTTGATAATCTAGGTGTGAAATGGATAAATACAGTCTTAGAAGTAGATTTCGGACATTTTTGGCAATTGAATAGTAAATGCATCAAAGAAAAATTTCTATATTGTGCGGGGCCTGGCTAATTTATAGAGGATGGATTCTTTTTTACGGGGTGGCATCTAGAAAAAAAAAAGCAAAAACATTGGAGCTGAAATAGAATCAAATTTTGGGAAGAAAAGGTTCTTTTCGTATAAATTGATGGAAGTTATAACGACTAGAAAATTGGGATTTTTAGCTTGAAAAAAGTTATTTCAAATAGGTTTTCGTCAAATAATTTGAAAGGTATTACATTGAGAAAAACATGCTAGAGACGTAGCTGCTGAATTGAAGATGAATTTCAATTTTTTTCTAATTTCTGTTTCGGAGATCTGGAAGTATAAAGGTGGCGTCTGAATTTCTATAAGACGAAGTATTTAGTTTAAATGTTAAATATCTTAGAAACTATGGCATTTATGTTAAAAATGCTTAGAATCAAAATGAAAGTCTATTAATTAGGCTTTCAAATGATTTTGGTTATTTCTATAGCATAAAAAACAAAAAGTTATGACAGATGCATTTTCACATTTCTTTAACAAGAACGCCGCCATTTTGTGAATGTAAGTAGTCAGTAGTTAAAAAAAATATATTCCCATATACTGTTTTTCGTTAATTTATATTATGACCTAAACCCTCAAATTTTTTCGTCCGCTTATAGCGCTTGCTTTAGAAAAAAGTTACATTTTAAACTGTAAAAGGGTTTTAGAAAAAATATAACATATTGGTTTCTTTGCAAATATATCAATAAATATTAGTTTAGTATATATTATATATTAGTATTAGTAGCGAAAAAATGATGGACATCAAAAATGAAGCTTATAAACTGAGAATGAATTTGTTTTAGTTATATATTTGTGTTGGATTTATGGTTTCGGAGATATTTAAGTTTATAGATGACATCCGACCATTTCTAGTATGAAGTATTTAATTTAAATGTTGAATATTTTAGAAATTGAGACACTTCCATAAAAAATTCTAAGCAACAAAATTAAAGATAACTAATCAATCTATAGGATGATTTTTGGTTTTTTCTACATCATAAAAAATAAAGAAGTTATAGCCAATACAACGTTTTCTTTATCAAAATGTCGTCATTTTGTTATCGTAATTGCCCGGCAATAATTTTTTTTTTCTTTAAAAAATGCTGCTTGTTAATATATAACATCACCTAAATGCTCATTTTTTTTGTCTGTTTAAAATATTTGTTTTAGGATAACATTTCCATCCGCCAAATTAGAGCCGCCATTTTAAATTTTTTAATTTTGACTTCAGATTCGTAATTAGTGAACCCAAAAACATAACTATCCTACGTTTCAAAAATAAATTGGTAATACTTTTTCAAATATTGAATATTTTCACCGCTTGAGGATAAGAGCAAGTATCCGGACCATATAGAAACTGAAGACAATACCTTTTACTATAATAATAACCCATAAAGAAAAATTATCATTACATATGAATTTATTCTGAAATTTTACATATTTTTTACCTCTAGGTACTATACTACAATATTATACTGTAAAAATAAAAAGTATGACGCTGTTTAAATTGAAGAATCTTTATTATTAAATACCTACTTTAAGAGCCTATTTACAAAAACTTCTTTCTTTATTACACACTTTGGGTTTCGGTAATTATTTGTTATGTTAATGTCCTAACTGTTTATATATATAAACTTATGAAGCTAACAAGCTTTTATTAAAATGCACCAAACGGAATAAAATAAATATTACGTAATTTACATCAGGTTATTAATGCTTTTTTTTCTTTCCGGGGTGGAAATCTTTTATGGACACCTGGACGGTAGTGTGGGACTCACCTCTAGGCATACCCACTAAAACCACCCCTCTTCGGTGTATGATGTATCCTGGAACCGCTCTCGCTTCTCTTCAGGATACACGTCAATCGTTGTTCAATGTATATATGTTGTTTTTTTCCCGTGTCTATGTTCCCTGTATTCCCTCTAGTTGTGCAAAGGGTATAGGTCGGGATTCCTCTCATCTTCTCCTTTATGCACGACGATCCGTGTAATAGCTGTTTCGGCCTTTGCCCAATTGTCTTCAGATTGCAGCATGAATTCCACAAGTTCATCCAGCCCTAGACGATTTATGCCTCGTCTCTCCTTAACCTATCTGTTGCAGTGGAAGACTGTGTGCTCTGCATCGTCTATTTCACCACAATATGCGCACTCTCGAGAGTCCAGCTTTCCTATTCTCAACAGGTAGTCGGCAAAGCAGCCATGACCTGTCAGGGCCTGCGTGAGATGGTACCCTACTTCTCCGTGTTTCCTTTCCACCCACTGTAGGGATCATGCGGTGAGTCCATCTTTCTTTATGGGCGTTCTCCCATCTGTTCTGCCATCTTTCGAGCAGTCTTTCCCTGGCGGTTCCTCTCTCGACTCCTTCGTACACTTCTGCCCTTTTCTTGACCAGTAAATCCACTAGAGGGATCCCTGCTACCACCAGCGCTGCCTCGTATGAGACTGTCCGATAGGCGCTGCATACCCTTAGTTCCATCTGCCATTGAATCCTTGCTAGGCTTACTTTGGCATTACCCTTTCTTCTAAGGCGTATCCCCAGACCGGGGCAGCATATAATATGACTGAATGCACCACACCACAATGCACTCTTCTTTTGCTGGCATTTGGCCCCTTCGTGTTGCACATCACTCTTCCCAGAGCGGTTGCCGATTTCCCCGTTTTTTCCGCCGTTTTTGTTATGTGACACCTGAATGTTAGTTTCGGGTCCAGCCAGATTCCGACGTATTTAAGCCCATTCCCCGGTCTAATTTCCATCTGTCCAACCCTGATGGTGACAGGCTGGACAGTTCTTTTCCTTGTGATCATCACTGCTTCGGTTTTTTCCGGGGCAAGTTTTAATTTTACGCTCCGCAGCCATTCCTCTATTCTCTCAATAGTAGCATATTCGCCTTCTCCTTGATTAGCACCGTCCAGTTTCCAGTCACGGTTAGGGCGAGATTGTCGGCGTAGCCCGTAGGGTGACCCCATTTGCGAGGGGAATCCGTAGGACGTCGTCGAACATAATGTTCCACAGGGTTGGCCCGAGTACCGAACCCTGTGGGACACCGCAGGTCACGTTTCTCCATTCAAAGATATTATTTGCGTCCATCCCTATTTGCCTATCCCTGAAGTAACTCTTTTTTTTTTTTTTTTTTTTTTTTATGGCGTTCGGTCAAGGACCATACTGCCAGCCGCAATTTTTTTAGTTAATTAAAAACTTAAATTAATTTGTTGCTTATACAACATACATGAATACTATGATAAGTATGAGAAAATGATAAAATATCCTATGTCTATATCTAACCTAACACGAGAGAGAGGAGAATATATATAGAAGATGACGAAAAAGGATATAACAGGGTCACACACTTCTCGTCCTGGGGTCTGTCAGGACATTTTAAATTAGACATTACAAGGAGGACCTCGGTTGGAAGGGTAAATAACATAAGGAAAAACATACAGTAACAAAGATAACCTACAACTTAATTCCAGTCTCTTCTAAGAAACCTATAATATGCGTATAAATTTTCCTAGATCCTATAGTCAATAAATTGAGCATATTGAACGGAGCCATTATATCGCAATTTCTTGTAATATTGTTGACTAATGTAGTAGAGGCATTTCGATATTTTGAACATCCGAAAAATATGTGGTCGAGGTCAGCTGTCGTGTTACATTGATCACAATTTGGTGAGGTATAAATACCATTTTTATGTAAGTGCGCGGGGTAACATGCGTGGCCAAATTTTAAACGTATGAGAGATGTTACATACTTTCTCGATACTTGGAGATCTTCATGCCAGAGTTTATTAGGTATATTGGGGTGTATCATCGTATACCTAGTAGGGTTGGTAAAGCAGTATTCATTCCATTGATAATTCCATAAGTCTTTTTGGTTAAATTTAAGTTCACTATACACGTCTGCTAAACTAATTTTGTATTGTAGTGTGGATCTTGAGGAAGCGCCTTCTTTAGCCAGTTTATCAACATATTCATTATGTTTTATGCCTATGTGTGCTTTAACCCAAACGAATATAACTATTTTCCCGGTTACGTGGATTTGGTGGATGATATTTTTTATGTTGAGGATATATGGATTGACTTTATAACTAAATGTGTTTGTATTATTTATTGCATTAAGAACAGATAGGGAATCGGATAGAATGATTGAAGTTGGATGATTACATTGTTTAACATACTGTAGTGCCTCATATATTGCTATGGCCTCTGCAGTGAAGATAGTACAATTGGTGTTCAGACTAAAAATTTTCTCTAAGTTCAATGATGGGATGAAATAAGCCCCACCAGTATGTGAATTGATTTTAGATGCATCTGTGTAAATAATCAGTGGGTCGTCAAATTGATTTAGAATACTTATTAAAGTATTAGAGTTTATTAGGTGATTTTCACTATAAGATGGCGTAATGGTGTGGGTATCCGTGAATAAAGCAAGGAAATTAAATTTATTGAGAGAAAATTTTTCGAAGTCGGGAAGTTCAGAGCAGTATCGAAAACTGAAGTCAGGGGGGGGTGAAGGTTTTTTAATCCAAAACTTATTACATAGGTCGAATGTGTTTAAACTTACAGTTTTATCTAATAGTGGAGTATTGAAATAAAAGTGTTTCAGCATGAATTTGTTGCTAAGAAACTCCCTCCTTAAATCAAGGGGAGGTTCAAGAGCTTCCACATAAAGTGGGTGGATGGGAGTGGAACTCATTGCACCAAGGCAAATCCGAATTGCTTTTCTTTGAGTAATTTCCAGCCTGTTTAGTAAAGACTTGTTTGCAGATCCATATATAATACATCCGTAATCTATAACTGATCTAATGTATGCTTTATAGAAAAGTAAGGCAACCTTTACGTCTGCTCCCCACCAGGTTTTAGTAACAAGTTTTAAAAAATTAATACCTTTATTGCATTTAGTAATGATAGACTCAATGAAGGATTTCCATGTTAATTTTCTGTCTAAAACCATACCTAAATATTTGACATCTGGCTGATATGGAAATTTATAATCTCCCATCTGGATATCGACAATGTTGGGGGTGTTGTGTCTTGAAAATATTGTGAAAATAGACTTCTCTTGTGACAACTCAAAACCGTTTGTGGTAAGAAGTAACTCTTAATGATATTAGTGATATAAGGTGCCACTTCCAATCTCTCTAGTTTGCTTATAGTCGCTCCCCATCCTGCAGTGTTAAATGCGTTCCTGATATCAAGGGTGACGTTTAAGCACATTCTCTTTGCCTCCATGGCCTCTCTTGCTTTGCTCGTGATGTGGGTCACAGCATCCACCGTCGACATTCCTCTGCGGAATCCGAACTGGTAGTTCGACAAACCATCCTTCCGGTCAATTTCTAGCTCTAGCCTTCCCAGGATTAAGTATTCCAGCACCTTTCCCAAGGCATCCAACAAGCAGATGGGCCTGTAGGAGGATGGTTCTTCAGGTTTTCCATCCCCTTTAATAATGAGGACGAGCCTCACTTTCCTCCATCTGGTTGGAAATTCTCCTCTCTCCAACGCTCGATTCATGACCCTAAAACCGCTTCGGGGGATTCTTCGACGACTATTGTGATCACCTTCGGGGGATGTTATCCGGACTCAGAGATCGGCCGCTCTTTAGCCTCTCGATTGCCCCCTTCAGTTCATTTTCTGTGAATGGGGGATATCCGCTACATGTCATCCCACCTTTCTTCCACCCTGTGGGGAAAGAGCGCGTCAGCTATCTCCCTCATCCTCTCCAGTGGAATCGCTGGAGGGGGTGCTCTCAATCGGCGCATGGCTATTTTGATTATCAATGCTGCCTAACTGACCTAAAAGCTTGTTGCGGATATGTATTAAAATAATGGTATTTCTTTGGAATTAAATACCTATAAACTCGCGACAAGTTTTTAGGTCAGTTACAGCACTGCAATATTGATTAAAAAAATGATGTGATTACCTTTTTAGCGCATTTTAATAAAAGCTTGTTAGCTTCATAGGTTTATATGTATATTCAGTTAGAACATTAACATGATAAATAATCACTGCAACACAACAAATTAAAATTGTCTGTTCTAATTTACAAACTATAAACGTCACAACACACAAAACTTCTATTACAATGCTTGTGCCATGACGGAATCAATTGTTATAGGGTGTCACCTAGAATTTCCAAGGTGTGACGTCACAGCGCTTTTGCGAGGATTTCAACTTTAATTATTTATTGTAAAGGAAGTACTGCGATTTAAGAGTTGATATTTGGTGTAGCGTGTTTTTATACATAAACACACACTTTAATGAAATAAAAAAAATTGGGCAAGTTCCCTATTATTTGTGACATAAATAGTTGCGTCGCCTATTACAGTTATAATTATTTAATGGCAGGAAATTTGAAATTGCGATGTCTGTATGGTATCCTTAATTCTGAACATTTTTAAAAAAATTAATTTTCTCATGTGAGTCCTTTCTGAGCTATTTCACTTCATACTTTTAATGTCCAATTTTTTGTTAGTTAAACAAATCTAGTTGGTTTGTATTAGCAAGCTGTAATATTCAATAAGAAACATAATCTAGTGACTCAATATGTCAAAACCGTTTATTGTTTTGTTTAGTTTTTAACTTTCTGTCAGTGTGATTTAATTAAATAGTAATTTATATAATCAAAGTGCAGTGGTTCAGTTTTCAAATGCAGACAAATTTGATATGATAGGTGTTATCGCTAAAGTGGAAGAAATTCATGACAAGCCCAAACATTATGCTACCGTCGTTATCCAGGTAGATGTATACCTTCATTTAAAACCTTTTTAAATTTACGCGATATAATTTAATTATGTTTCTCAACTTTGCAAAATTTAAAAGAAATTGTATAAAACCAATAAGCAATGATCAAAATGCGGCAGAAGTCTTGCAAAGAGTTAATGATAATCCACAGATATCTTTATGGGGAATTCAAGGAGAAGTTGGAATTTCACTTTTTTCTTGGCCCAGATAGCACAAGGACGTACTAAAAACGTCCAGGGGACGTTTGCATAAGACATTCGAGATATCTTAGAGACGTCCGCTTTAAGACGTAAGGCATACAGAAGACGTCTTTGGGATCGAACCCGCCGACCTTTTGATTTATAAGTCAACGCCTTAAGTCACTGGGCCACTGAACAGCTTTGTTATTATGTACTTAAAGACTGTATAGTTGGAAGTAGCAAGTCAGCAACCTGGCTGTAATTTATTACGTTATCTTTCATTTTCATCTAATTTTATTAAAGGAACTCGATACCTGCACAAATAAGCTGCCAGATCTTAGACTAATATAGCTATTTATTTCAAAATGTAGAAGTATTTGGATGTTTAATAAATGTTTAGTATCAAATAAAATCGTTAATAATTTACAAAAAGGTTGAAATTAAATTATTAATGACAAATTACAAATTATTATAAAAAATAAACTATACATTTTACAGAAATAAAGGTCAAATATAAACAAAAATATTGTAAAATTGAAAAAACAGTTTTGTTATTATTATTATAAACTTAAAATTGAGGAAATTTTAATATTGTAGATCTTTTACATAGTTTCATATTTGCTAATATGCAGAACTTTATTTCAGTTGCTATAATAATAATAATAAATTTTAATCTTTTGCAACTCTGGAATTTAAGGTTTCATATTTAAAACTGAACTTGGTCATATTTATTCGTGGAAATTCTTATTTCACGCAAAGAATAATCCATTTGGATATAAAATATATTATTTTTCCAAATCCAGAGAATATGAAAATGATAGGGGCCTAATATAGATGTACTAAAGACGTACATTCTTTGACTTCCCAAGGACGTACCGCTATGGACATCTTAAGGACGTCCATATTAGGTCTAAGACTTTCAGACCATATGAGGATCAAAGCTGGACATCTTTGGGATGTCGTGTGCTCTGTGGGGACTCGATGGATTATTCCTGGGCCCATTAGGGACATCTATACCAAAAATCAGCTTTATACCATTTTTGTCCCCGATTAGTCATTTTAAAATCCCTAGTTACTAGATTAAAAGTCTTAAGACATTAACTTAACAAACATATGAACATTTAAAAATTAAAATATATATTTTTCAAAACAGTACAAAAAAAGACATTTAAGTATTTTAACATTTAAAGAGAAATACTAATTTAGAAGCTTTTTTATTGCCCAACCTATTCGTAATATGTGAATGAACAAGTCAATATGAAGAAAACATTATTTCCACGTCTGCAGAAGAAGCAACGGCACACAGAAAGCAATTATCAGATTCAGTACTTTCTTAATGAAATACCTTTTTGAGATTTCCACTACATTAACATTTTGTAATATTTTTTATCTGAAAACATTGTTTCTTGGAATAGATCGGATTTCACTTCCAACCTAATTATTAACGGTAATGAAAAATGTTGGGAAACTATATCTAAAGCAACTTTTTTTCTTGGTATTTGTTTTTATTTCTGATATTATCCAGCAAATATGTCAAAAAGTGAAATGGCATTAAAGCTTGATCATATCAATTCTGTCAAGTGTCACAGAAATTAGTTTTAGCAATTTTAAAAAGTCTTCGGCCATTTTTTAAATTTGTATATTCAACACTTTTTCAAAAATCGATGGATCAATGTCATCTTTGTGTTCTTCACAGATCTGCAACGACTTGGAACATTCAGTGACATAAACCTCAAGGCAGTCGGAAACTGTAGTCCATCTAACATGTGGTAATGGGGTAATGTTAGTTTTTTGCCCCCCTTTTTCTTTGTACCAAGCATTTGGCAAATGTGTATTGCGAAAATAATTTGAACTACGTGTGATTTTACTTTTGTAACTTTCAAATCTTTGGAAAGCAAATTCAGTATACGGGCAGAACACACGTATATTATAATGAGGTAATCCAGGGCCTCAGCAATTTTTGCCCTCATATTGTTTATGTTTGCCGCATTATCTGTACCAAACTAGTAACGTTGCAGGTATACTCATTTTTGCACTTATTTAATAAATCAGTGGACAAGTTTGCAAAATAATGACCAGTCTATGGATGTCCTAATGTATCTATACTTTCCAGAAGAAAACTGTTTCCACTTTCTGGTATCAAAACTGCACATATTATCGGTTCATTATGAACAGTTGACCAACCATCAAGGGACATACAAACTGATTAATGACCTGATAAATTTTCAATGCACTTTGATTTCTCCTCTTCATTAGTATTTCATTAAAAAGGGTTGATGATAACTAAAACCTAACAGGCGGACATACCCTGGAGTTAACATGTCAATCGTTTTCCAAAATTCTCTGTGTTCAATGGACTTAAAAGAACAGTTTGTTGCAGCTTCCTGATTAAGTGGTGGAGTAGCATTAGCTAAACTTCTCCAGGATGTTAATATAAATACCTAAGACAATTAAAATAAAAAAATAAATAAATAAAAAATTGGAACAGCACGTTGAAATTCAGGTGACATTTAATGCAATTTGTCTCGATTACTCTTAAATATTTAAAATAATGAATATTAAAACCAACAAAATGTAAAATTTAAATACTTGTTGGGCTTATCTGTTTGGTGGGGCTCCTTGAATTGCAGCACTAGAATTTCCCATTCGAGGCCTCCACGCTACCTACATACATCAATTAGAATACGATCTAGTCCCATATGCAGACAATCTCACAAAGCAGGCATATTCTCCACGAGTAGTAAAATAACGAATAAGAAGTAAGTTAAAATGTAGTCCTTTTAGACAAGAGGGTTTTAATTCCAAATAGTTGAAACAGCTAAATAACAACCCAATGAATATCTTCTCAAATCTAAACACTAAACACAGATTCTTTAGGTTCGTATTATAAATCCCCTCACGGATGTTCGTAAATCAAAACAAAACTCAATAGAAACCCAATGCCTGTCTCCATATTATTTCACAAAAAAAGTTATGAGTTCAAAAAAACAAGTTCCTTGACAATTGAGATTGCTCATTTTTATCAAGATCCGCAACCAGATATTCAGTAAAGATAAAGTTGAGTTGCTGATATTACCTTCTGATAATTAAATTAGCCTGCAAATTGGAATATTTTCTCCGCGATTAGATTTGAATATTGACCACTCAAAGATATTACTTGGGTTTTAAGAAAGAAAACTGGAAATTATACAGTAAGTTTACTACTACTTTTTCCTTCCATACAGCACACCTACAAGCGGTACAAGTTTTTAGGTTGATATACTTTCTTCTTCTGAATTTCAGTAATTTCTTTCGTTTTTTTAAATTTTTCACAAATAAGCTTTTTGTGCACGTGAATTGTTTGTATTGTCAAATTAAGACATTGTTTAAATTGATGCCAGAATTTTGATGATCAATTTAAATCGGGCGATAAGTGACCCAGCAACAACGATTTTAAACCAGTTTTTATATAAAAACAGTTGCTCCTATGGTGTTAAATAAATAGTTCATTTTATGTAACTTTTATATATTTTATAGTGTTTATTTTCTTATTTAAAAATAAATAATTAGCATAGTATTAATTCAATTTTTGTTTTAACTTTATACTTAATAATTAATATTTTTTACTGCAATAACAGAATGTCTTCTACTTTTTTAAATATGTTTAATATTATCAGATTGCTAGCCAAGCTACTTCCTAGCAAATTTTTTTTTGTATCTTTTTGAGGAAAAAGAATTATTCATTAAACTTTAATTTTTAAAATTCAAATTCAATTACACGAAAAATAATGAAAATGTGTTTCAAAATTTTAAGGAAAGATGCAGTTCGAAGAAACAAATAAGTTTAATACGAATTTTTTGTCCGCGATCTCGATGAAAATATTTCTTATTTTTCTTATTCACATTATATTTCAGAATAATACGTAATTATATAATGCACTAAATTATTATCAATTGAAACGTTTTGGTGGATAAAAATTCGGATTAGACTTTCTTTTATGGCTCTTCAAAATAGGAACTTCTCTTGAAATTTTGAAACCCAGTTTATCTTATTTTTCGGATAATTAAACAAGTATTTTTGTTTTGACAAAACTATTCAATTTCGACACCTGTTGTATAATACTCTTTTATTGCTTTTCAACCAATATATTACTTGAAAATAAAATCTGCAACATAAATATAACACAAATAATTTATTAACCAAAGGTCGCTCGACATCAACCTCGCCGTCAAAATTTACAATATCGACTACAAAAATGCAATACTAAACATAGCATAATTCGATTCAGTTCTGTATTCCTGAAAATGATACAAAAATATATCTTATAGGAAGAAGCTTGGTTAGCAATCTATAATACTGAAAATATTTTTAAAAATGTACAAAATTTTCTGGTATTGTTATTACACTAAAAAATGTTAACATTTTTACTAAACATAAAAAATAATTAAATTGATATTTTGGTATTTTTTTGTGCCCTACAAATTTGATCCCTTGTTTTTTTCTGTATCTGTTTTTTGAAAATTTTTTTGAAAATAGTGCGAAAATTGGCCTCCACCTTGAATATCAAGCTTTCGATGCAAAATTCAAATATTCAAAACTAGCAATATTAAAATAGGTAGAAAACAAATACCTAATTGTTACATTTCATGCTGTTAGAAAGATTCACTACCATTAAAAAAATAAAAAGCTTTATACAGAATCGGAAAGCATTTGTTTTGGTATTGCACTAGTTTCAACGATTTAACCGACCGCCCACAATAAAGACGTCTACCAGTACTCTACCAGAGGTAAACAGTAGATCAACCCAAAAAAAAAGCTTATCATATTTTATGCCTCACCCTGTAGAAATGTTCCTTTCGATGTAAAAGAAAAAATGCTCTTTTGATTAAAAAAAAAAAATGAATTTTTAATGTGCTACCACGTTATAAAGTACGCTATTTCAATCATTTTGCGTTATCTACAAAAATTAGGCTGCACGCTTCATCTAATATAATGTTTTTTAGTGCCAAAGTGGTTTTTCACTTTAAATTTTACATAAATAATTAAAAATTATCGAGAAAAATTTTTTTTGAAAGAAACCCGATGAAAAAATCTACTTTAAAGTGTTAAAACATGGAGAAAAGGAAAGACTCAAACAAATCTGCTTTAGGCCTGCCAAAAATACTTTTTAAATATGTTCCAAAACATATCTAAACCAAAATTTACTATAATTACTTGTAAGCGAGCAGAAACTAGAGTGCAAAAACTAAAGTTTTCAGGGTGTATTTCACAATTTTACTAATAAAAGCACCAAAAAAATATTAAAATTTTAAATAACTAATGAAGTTACTTAAATAATTTTTTTTTCTTGGAAAATTATATTAAAAATAGAAAATATTGTTTTTTGAAGTCCCGAGTTTTTAAGGTTAGGCTCGAATTTATTTAACTTATTATGTTTTTTTTTGTTTTTGTACATTTCTTTGTTTTTGCACTTTGTGTTAACAGTAAAGCTTGTTTTTGTTCTTCATCTATTGTAATAACATTATTAAATCGAGAAGTCAGGGCAATTTGACGTTCAGCAGAATCATTGACAACTTTAAGGTTTATGCATACATTTTTTCCACACACATAATGATGGTCTGAATTCCATAGATTTGGATTTTTCTTTAAAAAGTCATTGTTTATATTTGTAATTTTAAAAAAATTTAAACTTTTCTTTGATATAAAATCGGATAAACAAATACCTGGAATATTTTTTTTTTTTTTTTGGATCTACAAAACCTCTAACATTACGTTGCAGCTCCTGTCAATTTTCTTTTTTTTAAATTTTGTATCATTTTTATTTTTATTTTATGAGTCACTTTATCATCAAAAAATGCAAAGCATATGAGTTCCTCCGAAAGATACCAGAGGTGATTAGTGAATTTATTTAATAACAAGCTAAAAACGTACTCTTCGCCAATTTACTGAGCTTTTTATATATAATTGTTACACATTCTATAGGATACTCTTCTCAGTTTTCTTCTAAATAATGTTAGTTTTTGGACATCTTAAATTTTGTGATACCATCTTTATTGTGAAAAAAATTTGATTAAAAAAAAAATGAAAAAAAAATAGCCAACCTGTGGGATTTGAACACGGGACCTTTGGATTGCAACGCAAAGCTTTAGCCGCTGCGCCACCACCTATTGCTAGAAAAATTGATTGTCTGTGATATATATCTTTCGACATTCATACATATTTCACTTCTATGAAATATATATTAGTAAACTTCATAAACAAAAAAAAATTTATTATGGAAATAATATCTCGCAAGATTTCCATTTTAGTACAAGCGACAAAAATTAAGAGAATTTTTTTTTTTTTTTAAATTGAATAATTAATAACTTTTTTATTTACTGATCGATTTTCTTCAAAAACAATAGGATTCTTCCTCTAGCTAACACTAACTTACTTTCTAGATTTCAATACAATCGGACTTTTCTCTCTTAAGTTATCGTGCTTACAAGAAACGTGACGAACGGACGGACGGACAGACGGACATTTTGAAAATTGTTCAGAATTCGTTCACTAACACAATAATACGAACATTTTTTCTCTATGAGCGATATTTATGATTTTAGAAATGTGCCGATCAAATACAATATACTCTTCGTTTTTGTGAAGAGTATAATAATGGAGACAATTTTTTATTTATTTTTTCATATTCATATAAATCTTTTAATAAGTTCAAGTCGTGAAAAATAATAATATTATTTTAAATTTCCAATCACCTCTGGTATCTTTCAGAGGAACTCGTATGCCTTGCATTTTTTAATGATAAAGTGACTCATGAAATAAAAATAAAAATGATACAAAATTTAAAAAAAGAAAATTCACGGGAGCCGCAACGTAATGTTAGAGGTTTTGTAGATGTAGGTATTTGTTTATCCGATTTTATATCAAAGAAAAGTTTAAATTTTTGTAAAATTACAAATATAAACATTGACTTTTTAAAGAAAAATCCAAAATTATGGAATTCAGACCATCATTATGCTTGTGGAAAAAATGTATGCATAAACCCTAAGTTGTCAATGATTCTGCTGAACGTCAAATTGCGTTGTCTTCTCGATTTAATAATGTTATTTTTTATTTTATTTTTATTTTATTTTAATTATACACCATCTAACAGTACAAACCATTTACAAGATGGGAAACAACACATATTTAAAATAGACTACACACCATAGATGAGTATAGTAACTAAAACTACAAATGGACTACAAAGAAAACTGAATAAGACTAAAATTAAAATTAACCTTAAGTAAAACAAAAATAAGGTTAACATATAATTATGCATAAGGCACATAAAAGAATATAATAAAATGGTAACTAACTATAGATAACGTCTCCTATTAGATAAAAATGTCAATATCATTCGGGTTGTTATTATAAGTAGAACAGATGTTATATATCGGTGAGTATTGTAAGACGTTAGACCGGGTTCTAGGCAAATAAAAAGTTTGGTGATACCGCGAATTCACTCTTGGAGTGTGAAAATTTAATTTATGGAGGATCTCGCAGCAATCAATTTCATGATGAATTACTTTCTTTAAGAAGTTAATGGCGTAGTTGTTACGTCTATCACTTAGGCTGCACATGGAAAACATTTCAAGCAAATCTCCTTGCGGAAAGCCAATAGGTGGATATGTATCATGAGATTTAAAGTGAAGATATTTAAGAAAACGACGTTGTACATTTTCTATTTTTGAGATGTAAATATTATAACAGGGCTGCCAAACAAGGGATGCATACTCTAACTTAGATCTCAGAAATGAAAAATATAGTAATTTTAGCGTTGCAATATTTGAGAAATCGCGGCTGTTACGTATGATAAAACCAAATGTCTTATTTACGTCACATATTACCGTATCAATGTGGTCATTAAAAGTTAGTTTTTTGTCGAAAATTACACAAAGGTCTTTGAACGTAGACGGTCGCATTAATTGTTCGTTGTTTAGCCCGTAATCGTAGGTAATCATAGAATCTCTATTTGAAAACGACATAATATTACACTTTTGCACATTTAATGAAAGTTTGTTTTTAACACACCAAGAACTAAGATTAGAAACGCTATTTTGCAATGTGATGCAGTCATTCAGATCAGTGATTCTATGTAAAAGTTTTATATCGTCCGCATACATTAAAAAGTGAACTCCTAGGGTATTACCTATGTCGTTGATAAAAATATTAAAAAGCAGCGGCCCAAGAACGGACCCCTGAGGTTGAAACATAATCAGAGGACTTAAAGCCATTGTACGCGACGTATTGTTGTCGTTCAGTTAAATATGATTTAAAAAAAGATATGAGCTGATCTGAAATGCCAAAACTAGAGAGTTTTGTAATAAGTAAGTTGTGGTTCAGCCTATCGAAGGCTTTCGTAAAGTCAAAGTATATTACGTCTGTTTGAACTTGCATGTCGATGGATTCAGATATGTATTGCGTAGCACAAATAAGATTAGTGGTAGTAGAGCGGCCCTTCATAAATCCATGTTGTTGCGTGGAAATTATGTTTTTAACATGTGGGTAAATTGAATTATGTAGTAATATTTCGAAAGCTTTACCAAAATTACAGATTATAGTTATCGGTCGAAAGTTTCTTATATCATTTTTTTCACCCTTTTTGTATACCGGACGGACTTTGGAGTATTTCCAAATGTCAGGAAATGAACAACACTTAATAGACAGGTTAAATAAAATCATGAAATCATTATTACAACAGATGAAGAACAAAAACAAGCTTTACTGTTAACATAAAGTGCAAAAACAAAGAAATGTACAAAAACAAAAAAAATATAATAAATTAAATAAAAAATTAAATTGTTATTAATTATTTACAATGGTGAATAAGGTAAATAAATTCGAGCCTAACCTTAAAAACCTGGGACCTCAAAAAACAATATTTTCTATTTTTAATATAATTTTCCAAGAAAAAGAATATTATTTAAGTAACTTCATTAGTTATTTAAAATTTTAATGATATTTTTTTGGTGCTTTTATTAATAAAATTGTGAGTAACACCCTGAAAACTTTAGTTTTCGCACTCTAGTTTCTGCTCGCTTACAAGTAATTATAGTAAATTTTGGTTTAGATATATTTTGGAGCAGAGGCCACTTTTTAACACTTTAAAGTGGATTTTTTTTTCAATTATTTATATAAAATTTAAAGTGAAAAACCACTTTGGCACTAAAAAACATATTAGATGAAGCGCGCAGCCTAATTTTTGTAGATAACGCAAAATTATTAAAAAAGCATACTTTATAGTGTGGTAGCCCATTTTAAAATTCATTTTTTTTATTAATCAAAAGAGCAATTTTTCTTTTACATTTAAAGGAACATTTCTACAGGATGAGGCATAAAATATGACAAGTTTTTTTTTTGGGTTGATCTTGTAAACAGTGACACGCCTATCAAGAGAAGCATGTATATGATTGCATGCTTCGTTCTCGCTTGCCGCTGCCGCTGCCGCTTGCTCTTATTGCCATTCCAAAATCAACACTTTCCGATACTGTATGCTGTCTAAAGTCACAAATGACCCTCCAAAAATTAGATTTTTGAAGGATCATGACAAAACAGAAATATACGGCTCTTTATTTTCAATGCTTCATCATGAATTTTTCAAATATCTGAAGAGATAATTTTTTTTAGCTGTATGGGGCCCGTTTCTGATCATATCCCCTGCATCAACCCTCCATAATTGGCAACAAGAAATAGCCAAGTTCGTGCCGAATTTCAAAGTCGTACCATACTGGGGAAATCCGAACGAGAGAAAAATCCTGAGGCAGTTCTGGGATCAAAAAGACATGTACACAAAGGACGCTAGTTTTCATATTGTTATAACCTCCTATCAGATTGTTATAACGGATATAAAGTATTTTAATAGAATTAAGTGGCAGTATATGATTCTAGACGAGGCACAGGCTATTAAAAGTACGAGTTCGATGAGGTGGAAAACTTTGCTAGGATTCAGTTGTAGAAATAGACTCTTGTTGAGTGGTACACCTATACAGAATAGTATGGCAGAATTGTGGGCTTTACTACATTTTATTATGCCTACTCTTTTCGATTCGCACGAGGAATTCAATGAGTGGTTTTCTAAAGATATCGAGAGCCATGCAGAAAACAAAACTGGAATTGATGAAAGTAGGTATATTTTAGGTTATTTTGTTAGAGGTTTTTTTATGCTGGTGCTGACTTTTTGCAATACCAGCATATAAGGTGTTTTAAATCAGTAGGAATTAATGTGTTTCACCCACTTCTGCATTAAACACACAAGCTCTGATTGCGTATTTTAACGATCAAACAAAAGTGCTCCAGAGATATGTTGTAGTTTTACAATTCTGAACAAATGTCTCTGTTGCTGTAATCTCAGAAAACCAAAGTTTAAGAGATGTGGAGCTCTAAAGTCATGGAATCTGAGTAGATGCCATATTTCTTTAAGATTTCGAAGGCCTTTGATAGAATTGACCATAATAATTATTAAATAAACTCATTAATTTTGGTATCTTTCAATAGTTTTTGATGTTTTTAAAATCTTACTTTTCAAACAGAACCCAACATGTAGTGGATCGTAATTATAATTCTGTCGGAATCTACGATCAAAGAACTTATTACTGGATACATAACAGCTATCTTTACAGTATATACCTTGTTTGCTCCTAACATTACATCACATTACATGTTCATTGAAAAGGATAGATAAGCATAACATCCCATAAGCAACAGTGGCGGGTATGTGTAGAAGGGTAAATATTTTTCATTAAAATGAATAGGGTCATTTAGTGATAGGGCAGTTTCCTACTTTTTCTTCCTCATTTTAAAGTATAACAAACCAATAGCCTCAGAAAAAAATTTCAGCTCAATTGAATCAATAGCCACAGAGATATTCGCATTTGAATAGAAACACGCTCGGCCGGCCAACAGTCCGTAGAGTGACGTCACTTGGCGTGCACCGATACCTATATTAGAGCAGCGATTTCGTAAGTCTATTGTGTCGTTTTTTTTTTGCGTAAAATCAGGTCAAACATGTTAGGTTCCTTTGAGTATGTCACCGGACATATGAAATCATATTTTACGACATTTTTTTTGTGGTCTAGAACTATTTAAATCAATAAAAAGTGAAAAAAACGTATTTTTAAATACAATTGTTTTTTTTTGTTTCCACCGCCGTATTTTTAAAACTATTAAAGGTACCGAAATTTGTTTTGTGTCAAATTAAAGCACACACTGTAGCGCTTTTACCAATATAAACGGTTTGGACACAATTCGCACTTTCATTTCTCTAAAAATCAGATAGACTAAAAATATATATTTTATGTATTGAAATCTTCACCAATCGATAAACTTTTTTATTTTTGAAAATATTTACATACATGCAGCGAAGAAAATAAAGCCTAATAATCACAAAAGTTTTTGGAACAATATATTTTTTCCTAAAATGTACCGTGTGGCAACAGCGTTTTTTTTTTATCAGCGCTAAATGCGACATTGGGACGCAATTAATACACCTCGCATGCAGGGTTGGTCGCGTAGAAGTGGTGGTTATCTAAAATCATTAAGTATTCATTGTTCGGATAAAAATTGTGACAATCGAAAATGTGCTTGTTTTAAGGAAGGCCTAAAATGTTGCAACGAGTGCAAATGTCGTTCCTGTAACAACATTATTAAAGATTTCCAGGCAGATATGAACGAATTAGAATGCTATTAATGTAGGGCCTACATAAACTACATACTACATATTTATCTATCAAAATAGAAAATTTATTTCAACAATAAAACTCATTTTATGCGTACGTTTTTACTTTCATCCATTTAAAAATGTCTAATAAACTTACTAATTAGGTGGGTAGTTAGTAACACTGATTGATATTTATAGATTAGGTATTTATATCTACCTACCTGTCTTTTTATTATTAAAAGGAGACTATTTTATATTTATTGTACAATTTCTTAATATTAACAACATATGATCAATACTACTGTACAATATATGAAATATTGAACAATAATATTGATCCCCTAGATGCTTTTGTTCACTACTGGTTTTGTATCTATTGATATAAGTTAAACTACTACATACACCCCGACCGGGAAGCCGAGCGCGCAAGAATATGACTTTGGCCCGTTAAAAAAAATCGCTGACTCAATACTATGAACGGGACATGAAAAATTTTTATCCTAAAAACTTTTTTCAACTATTGGCTTCAATTTGTACGCAGCATGTATATACAAATTTTCATAAAGAAATTTTTTTCTCGATTGTCTAAAATTACGCTACTGAAAATAACAAGTTTGAGTTTCCTATTATTTTTCCAACTAAAAAAAAAATGAATCGCGGGACGTTGTTGTTTATGTATTGAAATCTTCACCAATCGATAAACTTTTTTATTTTTGAAAATATTTACATACATGCAGCGAAGAAAATAAAGCCTAATAATCACAAAAGTTTTTGGAACAATATATTTTTTCCTAAAATGTACCGTGTGGCAACAGCGTTTTTTTTTTATCAGCGCTAAATGCGACATTGGGACGCAATTAATACACCTCGCATGCAGGGTTGGTCGCGTAGAAGTGGTGGTTATCTAAAATCATTAAGTATTCATTGTTCGGATAAAAATTGTGACAATCGAAAATGTGCTTGTTTTAAGGAAGGCCTAAAATGTTGCAACGAGTGCAAATGTCGTTCCTGTAACAACATTATTAAAGATTTCCAGGCAGATATGAACGAATTAGAATGCTATTAATGTAGGGCCTACATAAACTACATACTACATATTTATCTATCAAAATAGAAAATTTATTTCAACAATAAAACTCATTTTATGCGTACGTTTTTACTTTCATCCATTTAAAAATGTCTAATAAACTTACTAATTAGGTGGGTAGTTAGTAACACTGATTGATATTTATAGATTAGGTATTTATATCTACCTACCTGTCTTTTTATTATTAAAAGGAGACTATTTTATATTTATTGTACAATTTCTTAATATTAACAACATATGATCAATACTACTGTACAATATATGAAATATTGAACAATAATATTGATCCCCTAGATGCTTTTGTTCACTACTGGTTTTGTATCTATTGATATAAGTTAAACTACTACATACACCCCGACCGGGAAGCCGAGCGCGCAAGAATATGACTTTGGCCCGTTAAAAAAAATCGCTGACTCAATACTATGAACGGGACATGAAAAATTTTTATCCTAAAAACTTTTTTCAACTATTGGCTTCAATTTGTACGCAGCATGTATATACAAATTTTCATAAAGAAATTTTTTTCTCGATTGTCTAAAATTACGCTACTGAAAATAACAAGTTTGAGTTTCCTATTATTTTTCCAACTAAAAAAAAAATGAATCGCGGGACGTTGTTCGAAGCGCTATTGTGTCTACTTTAATCGAGGGGGCAACCGCTGGCGAAATTTTGTACACCTAATACCTAATCTAGAAAAATACCCTTTATTTCCCCTTTAATTCCTTGTAATTCCCCTAATTCCTCAAATACCTTTATTTCCTCCTAATACCTTAATATTTTCTAGATTATCTCGGGAACGGTGCACTTTTTGATAAAAAGACTTATATACAAAATTGTTCCTTATAAAATCCTCTATCAAAAATGTCTTTACACTTTTTTCCTAAAATTAATAGTACCGTGGGAAATAAGGCGCACACATAAGGGTTGGTTCCAGTCAACACAATAAATTGTAATCTTTACTATAATCTACTTTAAAGTTCAATACTTAACGCTAAATCAGTAGCTACTAAAGTCCGCCTAAAATTATAATAAATTCCTCTCACCCCTATAAAATAACGCGATTTTTGACGAAGCGAGAATATTGGTATACCGGGTCGCTCAGCCGATAGGGACACTGTTGTAACTTTTGAATGGGAGAATGGATTGTTTTTCAAATTTGGTGTAGTGATGTGGGATATAATTTCCAATTATATAAGTAAAGAACCAAAATAGCCGACTTCCGGTTTCGATTTTACCCGAAAGTGGGTTTTTGCGTAAAATCCCGCATATTGGCAGCCCTGAACAGTAACAGCGTTTACAGCAAGCTTTAAAATAATGCAGTTACCTTGGGTCGTCTGAGATGTAATGGGAGAAATTGAAATTTTTTACATTGTGGTGGTGTACAGATATTTCTACTTTTTTCGCGTAAAGACAGCTTTGGAAATAGCCATACGTATATTCAGCGAATTATATGACTTTTGCGTCTCATTTACCAATGTACTATTAATTTTAGGAAAAAAGTTTAGAGAAGTTTTTTATAGAGAATTTTATAAGGAATAATTCTGTATATAGGTTTTTATATAAAAAAAATGCACCGTTCCAGAAATAATCTAGAAAACCTCAAAATGGGAGTGGAAACGACGTCCTCTAGGGGATGAAGCACGCAATTTGTGAAACTTTATGAATTTTGTCCAATATATTACAATTTTAACTGTTATATTACTGAAGTATTACAAGACATCATGCAAAGTTTTAATAATGAAAAAGCTAGTCATGGAGAAATTGTAGACGTAGGAGAGCGATTTGTTCTAGCTTTATACAACTCTACCTCCGCAGAAAGTCTAAATGTATACAGATTCATGACTTTTAACAAACTTGTTGGTAAAACGAACAATACTGTAATATTACCAAAATTACCAACAACTTCTGCTGCTGCTCGGCAACACTGATATCGCGTTTTTTACCAAATTCAAACATGGAAAAACGTTGCGCTAGAAGCTACTGATTGGGGATGGAAAAAAGTTGGCGGTATATGAACAGGCTTACGTTGCTCCACAATGTGTTACCATTACCACGGACAGGCATGCATGAATGTCGAGTCTATGGAAGACGATGAAGATTAATTAACGTAATAGTGATAATTAGTGGATTCGGCCTACAGGGGACACCACACGCCAAGTACTTTACCTCTAGGGTGGCGTGGAAACAAGTACACTATACAATATTCTCGCTTCTTTAAAAATCGCGTTATTTTATAGAGGTGAGAGGGTGGAAGTGGTACATTTATTATAATTTTAAGTGGAGTTTAGTAGCTACTGCTTTAGCGTTAAGCATTGAACTTTAAAGTAGATTATAGTAAAGATTACAATTTATTGTGTTGACCGGAACCAACCCTTATGTGTGCGCCTTATTTCCTACGGTACTATTAATTTTAGGAAAAAAAGTATGGAGACGTTTTTTATAGAAAATTTTATAAAGAATAATTGATCAAAAAGTGATCCGTTCCCGAGATAATCTAGAAAACCTCAAATTGGGGGGTGGAAACGGCGTCCTAGGGGATGAAGCACACTATTTAGGGGTGGGAACTTTTCGGTTTAGTAATTCTTATGCTATCCTTAACATTTCTACCAATTTTCAAAACTTTATGAATTTTGTCAGATATAAATCGTTATATTACTGAACTAGAAGTCCATAGTATCATCGGTAGTTTAATTAAATTAAATATTTTTTCTTTAATAGATATTTTTAGCGCTAACCTCGGCGCTAATGTTTTTACAACACTGACGTCCTTTATACAAGAATTGGTATGTAATTCTTCAAGATAAACATTCCATTTCAATATTTTTACGCTCCAATTCCCTCCTAATACCTTTTATTTCGTCTTAATTCCCTTCTAATACCTTGAAATAATATTTATTTCCTCCAAATTCCCCTGTAATTCCCTTAATACCTAATAATTCCTTCCGAAATACCTTCAATTCCTTCCTAATTCCTTCTTAATTCCTCCGATTTGTACACTATTTCCCCTCAGCGGTTGCCCCCTCGACTTTAATCTAAAAAAAAAAAAAATTGCTTGATAGCACAAATATTTTCAGAGATATAGCGGTGGAGACGTTAAAAAACATATTTCATTAAAAACCTATTTGTTTGAGTTTTTCCGAAATAAAAAAGTTCTCGACCACCAAAAAATGTAAAAAATGATTTCGTGGACACGATTATCTTACTAAAGATTCCCACTAAGTCTGGTTTGGTTCTACGCCGGTTTTTTTTCTTGAAAACTAAGCGACTTTGCTTCCAGATTTTACTCTACTAACTTGCATTCACAGCCGTGTTCACTGGGCGGTTCAGCCATCTGACGTCACAACTTGACTACATGTTATCCCGAGCGTTTTTAAGCGCGCCGACTTTAATAATTTTTTTATACATGAAGGCGACGTCAGAAAATTCTAATTTTTGGCATACTTACTATACTCACCAAGTTCTTTCAGAATATGTAATAATAAAAAAATGTTAAATGAGCCTATTATTGCAATTCCTGCATTACCGGCTCTATACAACGTGATGTAGGTCTGCAATATTACAGTAAGATAATGCTTGATATATTTCAAATTTAATTAGCCTAAACTTTGAAATATATCTTTTGTTACAAATCTGTAAAATGTCTCATCATTCATAAAAATTACATTTCTCTATTCTTTCTGAAAGTTTACATATAATAAAATAGTAATTTTATTTGAATGTTGGTTATAATTTATTATGTTTCTGCACTATTAAATAGCATATTCAATAAACACACCACAAATTAGACAAGCCTTAAATTCAATTGTACCTATTTTATGTAATAATTGAAGAGCTAAGTGGAGTTATGTCACAAAAACACGTTATTGAGTAATTTAACTCGAAAGTTTTTAGGCGAGCACTTTTTTGCTATAACGAATATATAGCTTGCATTTTGCGATGATATTGACATTTGATGTACTTTTCAGAGACAAATAACTAAAGTTGTCAGTTGTCATTATTTTCGAAAATTTTAAAAAATTAATGTACATAACACCTTTATCCGTTCATAAGTTTCTCTGAAATGAATAGGAATTAGTGAATAAAAGTGTTAAGAAATTAAACATATTTTATTATTATTAAAACATTGTACAATTTTTAGGTAGTCGGACAGTTCTACGGTTTTGAGCCACAGTTTGGTCATTTCCAAGTATGTTGTGATAATACGGCCTTACCATTCATTTATGAATGGTAATTGTTCTTTAAGATTGGCCAGTTTTCCTACACTTAGGCTGCCCTTGTTTTCATTAAACACCGTTAGAGCAATACCGTCGGAATTTATCTTATGCATATTCCTTTTCTTTAAAATATCGACTTTGTAAAATGGAGTCATTTCATCTAGTGATGTAATAGAAGCACCCATAGGTGCCATTTTATACCGTCGCGAAAATAAACCTTTTCATTGTTCAAGTTTTTCTTCCTGTTGTACAAATTGAGTTTTGAGGCAATTCCATCAATATCCTTGAAATGATTCTTCATATCTATGACAACGGCATCTTTAGGAGTTCTTAAAATTTCTCGATACTGGTCCGGAACATAGATGTTTTGATGTTTCCTTAAAATTTTCTCGACTCTGCCAAAGTCTTTATCTGAATCTAAATATGAATGTCCCACCTCCAAAAATTTATGGTCGATAACTTTAAATTCTGTCTTTAAAATCAACAACTGGTAAAGTGTAATGATATTGAAGTTTTTATTTTGTCCACCACAGGAGTCGGGCCATATTATAATGTGATCGATCTTTTCTTGGAAATATTCATTGTAAATTTGTGAAAAGGTATGTAAGCAATTTCTAGGCTTTCACGGCTGGCCATATCTTCAGTCCATGTGAAAAAGAACGTTTTTTTTTTCAGTATTCCTCAATGTATGTATGCCAAGGTTGTAAAACCACATTTGACGAAGGTAAAATGCTTTCGATGTACTTAATTTTGGCAGCGGCATGGTTTGCTGAAGATCTAAAGTAAGAAAGCAAATCGTTCTATCTACTGTAACTTTTGCTCCGTCATGCTTTTGTTGTTCGAAAGCTAGTTTGTAATTTTCTCCGTATTCTTTAGTATTATTTCCAGCATCACATTCAGGAAAAAATGTGAGTCATTTCATGATGTCAGTTAAACAATTTTGAATACCATGGACGTAATTTCAGCATTTTTATTGGGTAGGCAGGGATTTTTCACAGATAACCCAATAGATGTAAGCATAGCGAACTCTGTAATTCTTAAGTGATAACCTTACAAACCCAATTGACCTTTGACTTGATTGGCGTAATTATCATACTTATTATTTTTCCGCAAGAATTTCAGAATTCGCCAGATTTGCCTTAAACAATTTAATGCTCTTTCAAAATATTGGGTGGGCAGAAGCCATATCAGATATCAGTTTTGCTCTTGTCATAAAAATTTCTACGGTCCAGCCCTCTTCTACTTGTCAGCATAAAAATGTTTGTACAAAAATCAACACCACAAAGCGTCACTTTCCAGTATTTCTGATTTACAGACTAATTTGCTAGAATACTTTGGTAAATTCGTATTTTATTATTGCATTTTATATTGATAATGTTTTGTTTTTAAAACATTATTAAAACTTGCCTGGGAAGAAATTGCCACTATATGACTGATTTCTGCTGAATTGCCAAAAGGTATAAATGTGTTTACAGCAATTAGATACTCAAGTACCATCTCGACTCTTGTACCATCTCATACCATTTCGAAATTGAACGAAATGAATATATACTACTACTATAAGCACTATTTCCAAATATCAGCCAATTTATAAACATCTTACATGATTCATGAAATCGTTTATTCATTGCCATTTGTAATATCAGTTTACTACGACTGGCCATTTTCACTATAATAGTAAGAAACACTTAACAAAACTTGTCACATTAATGTCAATATAACATAACTTTAAAAGCAAAGTGTTTTGGATTAAAACAATTTAATATCGCACAGTAAAGGATAAAGGTGTAAAAATTCCATATAATTGTGTACAAAAGCACTTGCGCCGGCGTGTTACTGATTTTTAATCCACCGGATTAACTATGTATTTATACATTTTATTTAATTTATAGACAGACTCTATTTAGTTTAAGACCAATAATTTAGTTGAAACTCCAAAAAACAATATTCTAGACAGTCAAAAAGTACCTTTTGCCACATCTGTAAAATTCTTGGGGGTTCACATCGATGATACATTAACGTGGACAACTCATATTGATTATCTGACAAATAAATTGTCCTCCATTTGTTATGCTATTAGAGTTTTAAATGACCAAGTAGATTATGAAGTAGTAAAAACATTGTACTATGTAAATTTGGCATCGTCATTAGGGGAGGTTCTTCGGAACTTATCAGAATTTTTGTATGTCAAAAGCGAGTTATCAGGCTTATGTTTAATATAAAGGCTAGAGATTCATGCAGAGGCAAATTCAGGGATAATAAATTTCTGACAGTTACTGCCGTTTCTATTTATGAATGTATACAATTTCTAACTAAAAATCACAATAAGTTCGACTCTTCTTTAAGCACCACACATACAGCACTAGGTTTCAGAGTGACTTTACCTATCCTGCACATAAAAAGACATTGTACGAAAAAGAGACGTACTACCGTTGTCTAAGGTTCTACAACCAAATAACATTAAGAAAATTCAAAGGGAAAAAACGTTCCTAAAACAAGTTCGTGGTCTGCTCTGCAATATTGAACCTTACACGCTAGATGAATACTATAATTTTAAGTAATTACTCTACGCAGATCTTTTTAATATGTAGTATGTTGTGAGATTAAGCATCTTGTGTTAAATGTTGTAATAGTTTTTTATTTTTATTCTTTTTATTCCATGTATTGTAATTTTTACTTTATGATTGCCTATATTAGGACAACTAATTTTATGACGTATTTCTCAGACCAAATGTGGTACTTACTATGTATGTATTATGTTACTCTGTTGAAATAAAAGACTTAAAGTAGTATTACTATGAGAAGATGCCAGCAAAAAATATGCGCAGAAACGAGTTTGTGCGCTCCATCATTCTAAACCAATGAGAAAGAATTACGTGACATTCAATGTCAACACCAGTGGCGGCGGTGCCCTGCAATAGAGCGGCGGCGACGGTAATAATAATAATAAAACAACTTTATTAGGCAAAGTTTAGTAGAACTTACTATTCTTACACTTCTCCTGAATAAAGGTTACTCGTAACAGTTGGCAAGTTTTAATCTACTCCATTTTCACAGTTCCTTGACCGCGAAACTTTTATTGCAATTACACATTCCTATACCCCAGATAAAGCTATGCCACTGGTAAAAATATTCTACTACTATCTACTATACATAATTATATCGAAAATAACATTAATTGAAGTAAAGATACATGAATGTGTGTAGTTTTAATTTACTTTATGTAATAAACCATAAATATATTCAACTTTGCCCTGAAACTCTTGGTAAAAATAAATTCATTATGTATAATTTCATAGAAAATTGAACTAACTTTCAAAGCATTTTTACATCCATAAATGTAATTTTGCACACATTTTTTACAGTGTAGAAATGTCTATTTTCTAGTTATGTCTTTGCTGCTTATGCCTTTAGGTAAATCATTGCTGTAGATAAAACCTTATTAGTTATTTCTGAGAAAGAAAGACTACAGTTGAAAGAGGATGGTTTGGTAGTATTACGTATTAACGACCACAATTAAACACAATGTTTACGTTTAAATTACCTGTTCAGGGAAATATGTTCTATATCTAATAGGTCATTATAACTAAGCGGCCTTATTTAGGACGTATTACCGATGTCATCTCATTCCCCATTTACTTATTTTACGTAGATTTTAAGTCCATTAGGTTAGGTTAAAGGGAAAAACGAGGTCAATAAGAGGTCTGCATTACGTAATACTGACCTAAGGTGCTACTAGGGTAATAATCACAAAATGCATTACTAATATCCAAGGGTTTACTAATATTGATTTCATTTAAAGTTATTATGAAGAGGGTAGTCTTTTTCTTTACTGTATCAAGATTTGCATTTGCTGCTTGCCAAATCGTTTTAGTTCAGTTAACAGAGTTTATAATTTTGTTCCTAAAAAAATTATTTTTAGCCATTTGAATTCTTTCAAAAATGATCTTTTTTGCTCTCTGATACTGTTTTTTATGTTCGTCTGTACCTGAATTTTCACTAATCCAACACGCAATCAGAATTTTTCACATGTACAAATTCTATTTTGTTTTTTAATGTTGTCATATCAGTACTGATTATAATTTGTGAACTGCCTACGGTCAAGCAGTAATTATGCTATTATATCCAGTGGTAACGAATTTCTTTAAATTTCAGAGCATTTGTCGAGGCTGCATATGATTCTAAAACCGTTCATGTTAAGGCGAATAAAAAAGGACGTAGAAAACGAATTGTCAGATAAAATTGAGGTTATGGTATACTGCCCACTAACAACCAGACAGAATTTGTTGTACTTGGCGTTGAAACAGAAAATCAAAATTGAGGACCTACTCCACTACACCGTTGGCGGTGGAGATTCTCACGTTGTGGATAAAAATTTTACCTCAAATTTGATGAATTTAGTGATGCAATTTCGTAAGGTATAAACATACAGTTATGTTTGGAATTTCTTTAGTAAGTAATTGTTTTTAGGTTTGTAATCATCCAGAATTGTTTGAAAGAAGAGACGCCAAGTCACCCATAAGAGTTTCGACTCTACAGTGCAACATACCACGCTTGATTTATAACTGTAATATTAGGCAGAAGGTTATGTTAAAAATCAAGAAATACTTCGTGTTTACTCCTGAATATATTGCCAAGGCTGTTGAAAAGTATTTTGAGTCGACTATTTTTAATTTTTGCATCGGACTGAACTTGTCTTATAACGATATCTATAAGATCTTCAATGGAAATATATTACACAGGTAATAACATTTTTCTTGTATCGAAAATTTTAGGACTATACTAGGAGTTTTTAAAATAAAACACATTCTAAAGAATGGATAAAGGACAGTTGAAATTTGGCGCCCAAACATAAGGGAGGAATTGTTATTTTGCCCTAATCTGTTTTATACATAAACAAATTGGAATTGCACAGAAACCTTTTGACACATAAATTAAATTATTTTTACTTCCGGTTTCAGTGGAAGTGGTATCAACTTTTGATTTTCTCACTTCACACTGTATATTATTACATTTTTGGATTTTACATAATTTTCTGAATACAATGATACCACATAAGTCAAATGTCAAGCTTTGAAAATGTTTTACCTATATGGGGCCCTAATTCGTGAAAAGTGCTTGTTGCATTTGCAGCATGCCATAGACAAGGTTACTAAAGCTAAAGGTTGCCTGGTAACAGCTGATTTCAACATGATGTGGACAAGGTTACTAAAGCTATAGGTGGCCTGGTAACGGCTAAAAATCTAACTTCATCATTTTCAATATCCGTCCCTGGTTTCATCTTTGCAAAAAACTGAATTTTTTGCAAAAATTATGTGTACAAGTGAAACTGCAAATATGGTGTCTTCATTCAATAAAAGAATGGTAATTTTAATTGGTATCACTTTGTGGTAAAAGTCACTTTAAAGCCCCTTTGTTCGTAGAAATTACCTAATTTTTACCGCTAATAAGTTATGCAACTTTGAACTTCCAGAAAATTTACAAACAACGTACCAGAAAATTCAAATTGAACACTTGCAGTTATTATCACTTTGAAGTGGTCCTTTGGTAAATGCGGTCGACCTTACTACCATTTTCACTTTACAATTGAGGATGCTTCAAAGTAAGCAGTGTAGTATCCGCGACGTTGCACATTCTGCAGCAGTTACCTACTTGAAAGTGTTATACCCAAGGAACAATTTAAAAGTCATTTGGACTTGAGGAGGTTTTAAGAAAGGTTTGTCAGGGTTAGGAAATAGTCATGTGCTTTATTGATGTTGTAGTTAAGGCCTTTTAGGCTTCAAGTATACTTGCTCTTAATAGTAAGTTTTAAAGCATTCTGTAAGACCTAATTATAAAGCTAATTTGCTTCTAGGATAATATGTATTTGTAATGGATTTATCATAACCTACATAAAACTCTCCATAAAGCTAATTAGTTTTATGAACGTCTTAAATTCCATTTCGATTTAAAGAGGCTTTAAATTATTCTTTATGGTTTTAACATATTTGAAATAAATGCATTTTAAATCCTTTTTAGAACTAGACATTTTCAATGCCTATTAGTACTTCTTAAAGGCCATTACAAAACTAGACTCTTAAAACATCCTTGATATATGTTGTGATGAAACCGTTATGAAGAAACAAAGGCTTCTATAAATCTAAAAGGCAAATTTTAATTCCATAAAACACTTTCCAAAACCTCAATAAAATATTTATTATAAAGATAATAAACAATATGTCTGCCTGAAGTGTCGTTGATGCATGTGTGTGTGTTAATTAAAAGCATTTCACGACTTACTGATGTGTAATTAAGTCTTTTTTGGAAAGGTGGAAAAAAATAAAAAAGAGTGGCCATTTTAAAAGGACTGTTAAAACACACACACACATACAAATTATTTTGAGGTTAAGTTTTAAGTTTTTTGTATCAAATGTCAAGGTCCCAAACGTTTTATTACAGCTTTTATCAAGTCCATGTGATCTTCGCCAAGTGCATTTGCATTTTTGTAAGGAAGGGATTATTTGTGATAGTATACAAAAAGATTAAAAGGGCCTCATTTAGAGTAAATGTTCTAGGTCATTACCATTATATAGTTTAATGAGAGGACCAGTGTTGCCAGTTCAAAATTTTAAAAGTTATCAGACGACGCTTTAAAAAGTTACTAAATCTTACTAAAATTTCACTAGATTTGAAATTAAAGCTCTCATCTTTAATTTTCAAAAGTTGTAGTGTCTGTAGGACAAGTAATTTTTTTGAGCTCTCTGAGCACAGCATAGCTTTGAGCGTCCTCTATCTGATTATTTCGTTGCCAGACTTCGTACTCTGTATTATATTAAATGGTTTGTAACTAGAAAGCACTGTTTGTCTACGAGCCGCTAGAGGGCAACGAGCCCAGGCTATTCGATTGTAGCGATTCACGGTCAATAAACTATACGGTTACCTCAATTAGCAGCTTTTAGACGAGAGACGCGCGGAGCGGGGAATCAAATGAAAGAGATTCTGTTAGGGTCTACAGCCTATGTCAGCTGTAGACACTACAGGCATCTTTGTCTGTGTCTTTTGCACGGAAATCGGATATGTCTGTCTCTTTCATTCGATTCCCCGCTCCACGCGTCTCTCTCGTCAAAGAGCTGCTGATCGAGGTAACCGTAAAGTTTACTAACCGTGGTAGCGATTAACGTGAACAGTTTTGTATTAAATGGATCGCAACTCGAATTTAATGTTTGTCTACCTACCAGTAGAGGGCAATAAATTGGATGATTAAAAAATCATTAAAAATGGGCATTTTCATAAAAGTTTTCACTAAATCACTAGATTAAAAAAAAATCACCAGGTCTAGTGAAATTTCACTAGACCTGGCAACACTGGAGAGGACTGTAAAATGACAATTAGGTTTTTAGTTGGCCGGCCATGTTTTTCTTGTTATATAAAAATATTCAAGGTCAATCTCACAATTTTAATTATCAATAATTATCACTTTTTCGTTAGCAAATTAAGGTAGAATTACAAGAAACGACTGAAAATTACCGTGGGAACCAAGAAGCAGCCCACTTTCTTAAATTTGCTGATTACGTGTCTATGCAAATTTTGTATGGATATTAAAATCATTATTATTTCTGAGGGACTCTTGTTTTTTGGGCCTTTCTTATGTAGTTTTAACGATAAACTGCCGTTGGTTTTAATTTTTTGTCATACCTGATGTCTTTTTATTACCTTTTAAATTGGCCTTAGAGAGGTTATAGTGCCACTCTATGCTTTATAAATTTCAAATTCCATTTTATCTTCAACAAGTATGATGGTGTGTTTGCTTAAATCAGTTTAGAAAAAATAAATGCAATAATAAAATTATTTGGATTCCTACGTGGACATTCTTATAGCTTCTCAGTTCTAATATGGACTTATAAGAGTTTTAAGGTAGCCTTCTAGGTGTTTTCTAGACATGCAGGAAGCGAATAGAAAAGCTTCTGACAGCTTTAAAATAGGTTTTAAGAAAGGTTTTAAAACGGCCCGAACAAGGTTTTCAAGAGCAGCACTATGCCTCACTAAGGAGTTTTATGATGGAATTTAAAAAGGCCTTAACAACCTTCATAAGGGTGGGCCCTTTTAGTTTACAAGTCGCTTTATGATGGTATTAAGGATATTGTTACAGTAAAATAGATTTTTCAAGGCGTTTTATAAATAGTTTTATAGCACCCTTGTATACATTTAAGAAACTAAAATTGATCCTTGGGTACCTTCATAAATCTGTGATAAAACCCGATAAATACTTGTTAGCATTTAAATTGTTACTTGGGTATACAATTATAAAGTAATAATAATCTATCTCTAAACCATGTTTGCAAATGACCATAATATATTTTTTTATAGAATTATATTTTTATCTGTGTCAATATGGCGTCTTCATTCAATAACAGAAAAATGGCGATTTTAATTGGAATCACTCTGTAGTAAAAATCACTTTAAAGCTCCTTTGTTCGTAGAAATAACCTAATTTTTTCTCAAGATGTCACTAATAAGTTCACAACTTTGAACTTCCAGAAAATTTCCTAGCAATGCAATTCAAATTAAACACTTGTAGTTATCATCACTTTGAAGTGGTCCTTTGGTAAGGCTATGCGGTCAGCAACACTACCAATTTTCACCTTACGATTGAGGATGCTTCAAAGTAAAGCAGAGTAGTATCCGCAACGTTGCACATTCTGCAGCAGTTACTTGAAATTGTTATAACTATACAATGCCTGAATTCAGTAGAATCTACATAATTGTTAACACAAAGGCATACCACAAAGTGAATTTGACACTAAAGTCACAAATTTAGTAACAGTTATGTTATGCCTACTATATTAAAGCTTCGATACCTCAAATGCCAGTTCCTTCAGTTCAAAAAACCATTTTGAAGATTTTTATTCAGTCATAAATCACATAATTTAATATTTACGATTTTTCCAGCATTACATGGATTTATTGGAATAAATCGGAACAGGTGTAGCTCACAACTTGAAATTTGAATAAAAATAAAAAATGTTAACATTTGAAATGTCATTTATATGGTATCATTACATACAGAAAATCATGAAGAATCCAAAAATTTAATAACATACACGGTGTTTCAGTTGAAAATCAAAAGTTGATACCACTTCCGGTGAAACTGGATGTAGAAAAAATGAATGTATGTGTCAAAAAGTGACATTTATCAAGTACAGATGATGTACCAAAGGACAATGTTAAAAATAGCTGATTTTTGGCCCCCAGGGAAAATGGTTGGAAAAGGCTCAAATTTAATAAAAATACGTCTTCGTGGTATCTAAAGGCTGGGGAAAATTCTAGTTCATCCCTAAAAACATAAAAACAACCCCTAAAATTGCTTTGACTAATATCTTATACTGAATGAAAGTCTTGATATTTTATTGAGTCTATATATTTCATAAAATGAAAATCTTTTTTTTTTCTAAGATTACATTATCTAAAGTGCCTGTCATCCTGGAGTAGATTTTAATTCATTCTAGTCACATTGTTTCCTATTTTTTAGTATTTGAAACGGTGAATATGATTCTACCACTTGAATAGGATAGTTTGGTTGTTTTCGATTTTGCTAAATAACTCGCTACTTGTTCTTTTTTAAAATAACGTGTTGACTAAAACCATAGAGATCTATTGTAACGTTACATGCTGCAAATATTTTTCATATTCATATAGAGGTGGTTTTTCGTAATAAGGATACTCACGTCAGGACAAAGTGGATGTCTGTTCCTTTTACTAGTAGAAAATAATTTTGTGCATTACTAAGTGCCGTGGCATTTTTTTTTAGTATTCGTAATTGTGAATAGAATTTCACCCCCGAATAGGGTAATTTTGTGGTTTCCAGAATCGCTAATTAAAGCGTTTTTTTCTAATAATACTTGTTGCGAATATTACTTCATACCCTTACAGGTTTTGAAACTAGGGATGCTGAGGGCAGGATCAGTTGAAGGTCTTAAAAAATCATTTTATACATTTTAATCACCTTGGTACCCATTTTTAATATTAGGTGCCATGTATAGTGTTCCACCTCCTGAATAGGATGTGAATAGGGGTAGTTTTTACCCTTTTGATATCTCTATTCAATCGATACCTAATAGTTGTCATAAAATAAATATAATTTTCTCATTCAGTATAAGTTATTATTCAAAGCAATTTTGGGGGTTGTTTTTATGTTTAAACAGAATTTTCCTCAGCCTTTTGATACCACGAAGACGTATTTTAATTAATTTTGAGCCTTTTCTGGCCATTTTTTGGGGGTCTTATGCGTTCCGCGATGGGGGCCAAAAATCAGCTATTTTTAACATTGTCCTTTCAATAATTTATCTGCAAAAATAAAGAAAAAATTGGAGGTGTAGCATGTTCATGATACACCCAGTATAGTACCTAATGTAAAGAAATTTTTCTCAAACTTCTTATAAGCAACGGCATCCTGTTAACTAATATATTATATTTATTTAGATGGAAGCATTATTTTGAAACTGAGAAGGGAGATAGTATATTGTATGAAAAGAATTTTTGGAATCCACGCTTTTATTCAAAACCAACAGTTCGTTTGAGGAACCAGTTTATATTGTGTTCCTCACAAATAGAGAGCAGTAATGTTTTACCGGATTTAATTTTTACACGCTTCAGTAGAGGAAATAGAGTGATATATACCCATGCTGATCACGTGTACCACTCTATGCCTGAGACGGTGGAACATAAGAATATTCGGCTGAAGACTAAGGAAATGAACAATGAAGACGACTCCATTATAGATGTTGTTGTGGAAGAACGAATGGTAAAGTAGTAATATTGCCATTTAGGTTATGTTTTTACTGCTTTTATTTTCAGAAAGCTCAACGAATGCATCCAGTGGCTGAGTTCCGTTATTTGCAAAGGCCAAAGCAAGTGTTCAAATGTACTAAGACTGAACTTCCTTCATTTTTGTTTTATAATATGCCAAAAGTAAGTTAATTGTCATGTTTTTTGTATGCAATTGTAATACTACAACAGTAAGTAGTAGAAAGAAGCCACCTAATCTACTATGCTCTTAACTCTAAAAACAGAACTACAGTTTTTATAAACACCAAAACACTCAGTACTACAATCTACGCACGTTTCGCCAACAAAGTTAACATCTTCGGGGGAGGAGTTATACTAAATTTAATCAAAGTTCTTCATTTATACCTAAACAATGTAATGTTATAAATTGATAAATATGCATTATTTTGCTCTTAAATACCAACCAACAGAAATCAACATTGATTATTTAATCATGGAGACAAGTAAACATAATTTACTAGAGTCGGAGCCATGGATGTTTGAACTGACGTCATCATCCTATTTTGCCTGAAATAATTTGTTAAAGGATGGCCATGATTTCATACAAATTTATTATTAAAATAATAATTAATAATATTAATAATGATTAATAATAATAAATTGGACTAGACTATACATAAAGAATCAGATTGGCATTCGCAGTAGACTCGATTAGAACAAAGAACCAGATTTCTGGCTTATGAGTTCAGGTATGAATTAATTGCGTTACAAAGAACAAACAGTACGTGCGTCACTGATCATTGAATCACGAGACCGATGCGTTTCTATGTAGTCTAGACATACACATTACCATTATTCTTAAATTTAACGTGCAGGATGAGTGTACCTTTTTGTTTTGTGCGGGGGGAAATCCATCATGGACACCCAGCGCCCTGGATCTATCATGCTGGGTAATGCTGGACTCTAACCGAGCTAAAACCCCTCTGGAATAGTGACCCCCTTCCTCTCTTCAGTGTGTCCTCATATCCTGGAACTGCTCTGCTTATCGTCAGAATATCAGGTCAATCTTAGTGTCGGGTGTTAGAAATGATCTGCCTCCGCAGAGATGCCCTCCCCCTTTCCCAACTTCGTTGAAATGATTAGAGGTTCAAGTTTCTTTCGTCTACTTCCTTGGTTTTCATGACTGATGTTATCATGTCCTGTAAGAGTTGCCAGTTTTCCCCTGATTCTAGCATCCTCAACACCATGTTATCGGGTGTAACTGGGCTGCCTAGCCTATCTATGGCTCGTAGCCTTTCTTCTCTCCGCCCGCTACACTGGAACACGGTATGCTCCGCGTCATCTATCTCCCCACAGTACATTCATTCTCGATCTACGATCTTCCCGATTTTGTACTATGCAAAGCATCCATGCCCTGTTAGGGCCTGTGTAAGGTAACACCCAACCTCCCCATGTCCTCTCTCCACCCATCTTTTAGTATCTGGAAGGAGTCTCCTCGTCCAACTTCCCTTACTCGAGATATTCCATCTCTCCTGCCACCTCTGATAGAGTCTATCGTTGGCCTCCTTCCTGCCAATTCCCTCGTATATCTCCCACCTTTTCTTTACTAGAAGATCACCTGGCTCAGGACGATTTCCAGCTCCCCTACCCTTATTTTTACGGCAGGGAAGTTCCTAGCTCTGGGGCAAACTCTAGCTTCTTGCCCCTCTCTATTTTTGCTATGGCCATGTTAGCTGCCTCCTCGATTTCCATTGCCGTTCTGGCCGTGACTGCTATTGCCAGATCTTTGGCATATCCAATCACCTTAACATTCTCCGGTTGGGGTAAGTGTAATGCATCATCGAACATTATATTCCACAAGGATGAGAATGCCTAGGTAATAGACTGTGGATGGCATACATCTTTATATCCATTCCAGAAAGTTCGATTGTAAGGAGTGAGACGCAAATATACAAACAATATTATTCCCTACCTTCTCGTCTGATAAAAAGAAATTTTAAGTTAGACGGGGGTCTATGCAAATACGAAATTTATTCAAAATATGTTGAGCTGTTTCCAAGTGAGCATAGAGCAAACATTATAACAGGCAGATAGACACAATTTTTTTTTTGTTTTCAAGTTTAAACGAGAGTTTAAATGTTATAAAAAAGAAATACAGACTTTCTTAGTAAAAATTTTTTATTTCAGAGTTCATAACGACCTGGTAAACCTGGAAAAGTCAGGGAATTTGAAAATGTTTAATTCTCAAACTATAAAACTGTAAATTTTACTCCACGCTCATCAATTATTAGGCCTGGAAAAACCTTCCAAAAGTCCATAGAAAACCTGTAAAAGTCAGGGAATTTAAGTTTGAAAAATTGCCATGAACCCTGTATTTGCAAAAATAAGACTTAAAAAAAAATCTTTTATTTAAAGGCTTAAAATATCAACTTTACAAACATATGAACATATAAAAATAAAACTATATATTTTTCAAAACGGTATAAAACAAAACATATTAAGTATTATAACTTTTAAAGAGAAATACTAATATAGGTGCTTTTTCATTGCCCAATCTATTCCTAATATCTGCATAAACAAGGCCATATGTAGAAATGTGGAAAACGTTCTTTCCATGCCTGCAGAAGAAGCAACGGCGTACCGAAAGGGAATTATCAGATCCAGTACTTTGTTAATTTGTGGGATATCTTTTTGAGATTTCCACCACTACACTATGTTAACATTTTGTAAGATTTCTTCATTGTTTCTTGGAACGGATTGGATTTTGCTTCCAACTTAATTATTATTAACGGTAATAATCCTGTGCCAGAAAAATTTTGGGAAACTGTATCTAAAGCACCCTTTTTTCTCCATTTGACAGTGGGTATTTGTTTTTATTTCTGATAGGATCCAGGAAATATACCAAAAAGTGAAATGGCGTTAAAACCTTTCGAATAAGTAAGTAATTTCTTTATTAGCAACTTTCTGCTGACATTGCTTTAAATTTCTGTCCTCAACTTCAAAACTATGAAAAACGGCACTCAAGGAACAAATTGGCACCTTTCTGCTGCATTCTGTCAAGTGTCACAGAAATTGGTTTCAGCAATTTTAAAAAGTCTTCGACCATTCTTTTAATTCCAATATTCGACACTCAAAAATCAATGGATCAGTGTCATCTTTGTGTACTTCACAGATTTGCAACAACTTGGACCATTCAGTGACATGAACCTCAAGGCAGTCAGAAACTGTATTCCATCTAACATCTTGTGATAATGTTAGTTTCATGATTCCTTTTTCTTTTGCAAATGTTTATTGCGAAAATATTTTGCAATTTGAACTGTGTGATTTTACTTCTGTAACTTCCAAATCTTTTGAAAGCAAATTGAATAAGAACACCAACATGTTATAATGAGGTAATCCAGGGCCTCGGCAATTTCTTCAGTCATGTGTTCGTGTTTGCTGCATTATCTATGACCAAACTAGTAACTTTACAGTTACAGTCATTTTTACACGTATTTATTAAATGAATAGACAAGTTCACAAGATAATCACCAATGTGTGGTTGTGTGGATGTCCTGATGTATCTATACTTTCTAGAAGAAAACTATTTCCAGTTTTTAGTATCAAAACTGCGCATATTATTGCTTCCTTACCCAAGAAACAATTTTAGTTTCTTAAATGTATACAAGGGTGCTATAAAACTATTTATAAAATGCCTTGAAAAATCTATTTTGGTGTAACAATATCCTTAATACCATCATAAAGCGACTTGTAGACTAAAAGAGCCCACCCTTATGAAGGTTGTTAAGGCCTTTTTAAATTCCATCATAAAACTCCTTAGTGAGGCATAGTGCTGCTCTTGAAAACCTTGTTCGGGCCATTTTAAAACCTTTCTTAAAACGTATTTTAAAGCTGTCAGAAGCTTTTCTATTAGCTTCCTGCATTTCTAGAAAACACCTAGAAGGCTACCTTAAAACGTTTTTAAAACCATATTAGAACTGAGAAGCTATAAGAATGTCCAAGAAGGAATCCAAATAATTTTATTATTGCATTTATTTTTTTCTAAACTGAGAGACCATCAGACTTATTGAAGATAAAATGGAATTTGAAATGTATAAAGCGTAGAGCACTATAACCTCTCTAAGGCCGATTTAAAAGGTAATAAAAAGCCATCAGGTATGACAAAAAAATTAAAACCAACGGCAGTTTATCGTTAAAACTACATAAGAAAGGCCCAAAAAACAAGAGCCCCTCAGAAATAATAATGATTTTAATATCCATACAAAATTTGCATAGACACGTAATCAGCAAATTTAAAAAGTGGGCCGCTTCTCGGTTCCCACGGTAATTTGTTAAATTGTAAATCACCAAATTTTAATTCGTTGTATCTCAGTTAGTAATGAAAATATTTTCATAAACTTCATAATGTGTTGCTATATTTTTATGAAAAGTAAAATGCATATGACAAAAAAAATAATTTTAAACAGGAGTCCCTAGACCTGGGGGGTAATCGAATTTTGAAAAAAGTTTTCACAAACTGCTTTTTCAAAATTTTTTTAGGGGTCGTTAGAGAAGTGCTTCTCGAGATGTTATTTCCCATATTTCGTATGGGTCCCATGCGCCACAGCTGAGAAAAAAATTATTGAAATTTCTAGATCCGCGCTTGCAATCACTTTTCAAACTTGTCCATGTTCAATGTACTTAAAAAATTGCTCTGGCTACCTATTTGTCTAATTCTTTCTTTTTATCTTGACGTGTTCTTACAACGAAGGAGCTTAAACTAGTGCTACTGCAACTACGACCACTCAAATTCCTGCTTGCTGTTCGATTGAAATTTTCACTTTGGCTTGTCCTGGCTTGGCACGCATTAATTTTTTTCATCTTCACTTGACTGATTTTTATAGATTTCCCAGTGGTTTTGAGGTCTGTTAACAAGCCCCTGAATTTCTTTATTACATTTTTTACATATTGCACTGCATCCAAGTTGACCCATAACTTTTTTTTTGCCAAAATGTTGCCAAACGCTATCTTCTTTCCTGCCTCGACTAGACATTTATTTTTGGTATACGCCGCGCGTCAAAGTTCACTCAGTATTAAATATTAAATGAAGTTCAAAACCCGGTCGTTTTTTTGTAATAGTCGACCGGGATTTGCAAGTTTCGATGAGGTCTAAGCACGCAAGCGGCTTCTTGACATGCAGAGCCAAGTGGGAACAGTTTTTAAGCCAATTTTTAGTTTTAACATAATTATGCATAGAGATTTTTTATTATTTATTAACACTTTCGCTGCACATGATTCTCATGAGAGTCGGTCACATCCTTAGCACAGTGCGCATGACTCTCATGTGAGCCAGGCCATATTATGTATTATTATTATTATTATGCCAGTCAGTCAGCACTGAACAAAAAATTCTTGGCCAGGTGCGCATGGCTCACCTGTATATACCCTGTATATACAATTTTTATTGACATTACTTGATTTCCCCACAGTCTGAACCGTTGCAGTGAACATGTTAACTCTTTCACTATGGGAACCGGCTAATTACGTAAGGATGGAGGCATACTTAAATGCGGGAACCGACCGAATCTGTATGTGAATATGTTTATAATATGTACTAAACTTCAATTTGGCACATCCACAAAAAAGAAAAATGCTCTTTTATGTTTTATATATTCAATGTTTTCTATTTTGTTTTTATAATAAATATTTCATTCTAAAACAAAATTTGTTTAGAAATCTGTAAAATATGACATTTTACAATATTTACAAAGAACATTTTGAATACAATTAAAGCGCACCAATGCAGGAAACGTACACATCCGCGAACGTGATCCATCTGTAGTTGCGGGAGACCTACTTAGGGCAGCCGCAGTGAAAGGGTTAATTAATTTTTCCTACATCCCTGAACCGATTCAAAAAAATTTTTGATGAGCTTTTAGAGACATCTTTATTGAATGGTACTAGGCTATTGAAAACTAAAGAAATTTTTTTTTTCTCATGCGAAAATCAAAAACAATTTTTTTTGTTGATTTCAGTAATCTGGTATCATTCTATCAAATTTTCTGTAAAAGCCTGTCAAAGGATTTTTTCAGTCGGTTCAGGGATATAGGAGAAATTGTTGAATTATGAAATCATTTTCTTAAGCATGGCACCACCACCATTAAGAAAATACAATACAGAAAGTTAATAAGTCATGTTTTTATTTAAGAAAAATCAAAAAAATTATTTTTTAAAATAAATCAGCGATTTTTGATTTTTTTTTAAGTCATGATTTTTATCAACACTGCTTTGTTGGCAAAGTGCATGTATAGTGTTTTGATGTTTGTGAAACCTGTTTTTGCCTTAAGGTAAATTTACACCTAAGGGTGCTCACTCTGCATTTTTAACGCAGTATGTAAAATGCATGCATGTCTTATTCACACTTATGAGTTCTTACACGTGCGTTAAAAATCCAGGCTGCTTCTATTTTCCCCCAGAGAAGCGTGCAGTTTAGCGAAATTCCCTAGAAATGCGATTGGTATGGCTACAGTACCTACAAGATAAATAAATATATTGACCAAATCTAAAATTGTGTTGTTATTTATATATTATTAGGTATATTATATATTATTAGCTGTATTACAATTAGCTTTTGGCGCTCTACCAGTCGGACTGCCATATAACAAACTAAAAAGGCTTAAAAATATAGTACCAACTGTTTTATAGTACGTGCTTCTGTTCACTATTTCTATAAAAACCCACAAGTGAGAGAGATGGTGCAATTTAAAAGCATTACGTTAAAACTGCATGTGCCTGTTCAAAATTGCATGCCTGAAAAATGCAGAGTGAGCACCCACAGGTGTGAATTTACCTTTAGGAGGAAAATATTGACTTTTTACATAAATATCGACGTTTTTTTTTTCCCTTCTAGCGGCATCAACTACTCAGGTTATTAGCCGCTGTCACGTAATCGTTTCGTCGTTAGAATCAGAGGTTCTTTAATAATCCTGTTTCATGTAGAAATTGTTTCAATTTTTCTAGATTTTTGGCCTCATTGTTTAAGCATGTTCTTAGTTCGTTGGACATTTTAAGTCGTCGTCTTGTCTCCGCATACTTGGTACAAAAGAGAAATGCATGCGTCACAGTCAAGTAGGATTGACACACCTCACATCTGGGTTGTCTGGTACCAGTCAGCATAAATGAATTTGTGAGTCGGGTGTGTCCGATTCTTAGTCGAGTGATTGCTACCTTTTCTCTTCTGGTCAGTACTATTGGGAACTTCCAAAAACCTACAGAAGGTTTCGTCATTTTGAGACGTGCTTCATTTTGGGACCAATCCTCCTGCCAGCTTTCAATGCTTTTGTTTTTGACATAATTTTTCATGGCAATATGGTGAACTGGAATGTTTTCGGCAGTTTCATTTTCGGTTGCGTCCCATGCAGCTTGATCCGCAAGTTCATTACCACGAATTCCTATATGACTTGGAATCCATACAAGGGTTATGTTCTTGGAATCGTTTTTGAGTTTGTTTATAAGTGTTAGAACTTTTTGCACGAGAGGATCAAGGCTGTAGGTATTTGAAAGGGCTTGTAGAGAACTTGAGGAATCCGAATATATTAGTGTATTTTGTAGAGGGGCCTCGCCTATATATTGTAATGCTTGGCAAATAGCATATAACTCAGCTGTAAAAATGCACGTATAATTTGGAAGTGACCATGAAAAGGTTCTATTCAGGATTGAGAACGCACTCCCTACCCCATGATCTGTTTTTGATCCATCTGTGTATATCACTTGGCTTCCTGGGTATTTTTCTAGTATCGACCAGAAGGTTGATATCTATTTGTTTCTGCCTTTTTGAATATAGTACAATCGAGGATCATTTCCGGTTTTGCAGTAATCCAAGGTGGAGCCTCACTTGGACCCCGACTGAACATTTCCGGTAAGTTTATTGATAGCGAGTTTAATGCCTCTTCGATTCTCACGCTAACCGGTTTGGCGATTGTATTGCGGCCTTCGTAAATAGCTCTATTGGATTCGTTAAACAGTAGTTCATAGTTGATGTGTTCCGGTTGGGACCACACGTTGATTGCGTAGTTTAGCAGAAGTTGTCGTCTTCTGTTGGTCAGAGGCGGAATACTAGCTTCACAGTTTAATCATTCAAGGGGGCTAGTGCGGAAAGCGAGTCTTAGAGCAGTACCCTGAATTCTATCAAGTTTTGTCAATTTTGTTTTCCGAGCCGCACCATAAATAATACATCCGTAGTCGATTCTTGGCAACAAAAGGGTTTTATATAGGTTAATCAGAATATCCTTATCACAGCCCCAGTTAAGACTGGATAGAGCTCTAAAGATATTGATAATGCTTTTGCATTTTCTTACGATGTTGTCAATCTCATGGTGCCAGTAAAGTTTTCTGTCTAAGATAACTCCCAGAAATTTTTATGAGACGTTTTAAATTTAAATCTGTTTGTTTTAGGTTTCCGCAGCCCCCATCAGTTTGTATTGCTACTCACGAAGAGCCGCCTGGGATTTAAAAAGACATATAGACGACTATAGCTTTAATTCGCTAAATTACTACTGGTCCCAGGCAACAGAAAATAAGTTGAACTTTAAGTCCCCAGAAAGTTTTTATCCCCAGCCTTCCAGTTGTGTGGATAACATTCGTCCAGTGAATGGTTGGTCGAACATAGCAATACCAGACAAAGAAAGCTTGGTGACGGATTCAGGGAAATTATCTGTGTTAGATGGGTTGTTGAAGAGGCTTAAAGAAGAAGGGCATAGGGTTCTCATTTATTCGCAAATGACAAAAATGATAGATTTATTAGAGGTAGGTTTGTGTGTTATTTGACTAGTCTCTATTTCATATAATCTTTCTACGTTTAGGAGTATATGTGGCATCGACATCACAAATACATGCGGTTGGATGGTTCTTCGAAAATTTCTGAACGTAGAGATATGGTGGCAGATTTCCAAGCGAGAACTGACATTTTTGTTTTTCTACTGTCAACCAGGGCGGGAGGTCTAGGGATTAACTTGACAGCTGCAGACACGGTAAGTCATAGAAGTTATTATCACCCATTTTCCCTTTTCAAAGTACCTATTTTTGACCAATGCGCTGTATTGTTTATAGTGAAAAATATTATCATCAGTGTATAGTTAATTCATTAACATACAATTAAATTCGATCCAATATTATTTATATATAAACATCTTCACTGTTAAAAGCAGTTTCGGTAAAAAATTCTGCAAGATTGGATGGTGTTCTTTGCTCCCTGCTTTTTTCTTGCGAGGAGGGAAAACCCACATGGGCTGCCTATCCCAACTAGGAATAGGTCTGAGTATCAGCCTCAACTGACTAAAACCCCTCCTCTTAGGGCTCGTCTGTATAGAATACTCCGAGGGCACTGCAGCCTCCTGGGCTTATTGTGTTCGCCCTGTTTTTAGTTTTTAGTATACTGTCCATTTTAATATTCCTGTGTCACTGACAAGGTGATACAGGTCTGAAAATGTACGAGTCTTGATGGTTTCCGGGTCTGTTTGTGTTTGCCCGTAGATATTATACCTTCTGCGGACCAATGCCTCGTAGTCATGTTATGTTCTACAGTTTCTGGTACCTTACCGCACAGTCTGCAGTTAAGGTCGCCAGCAAACTTTTCAATTGCAGGTACTTCTTAACAGGAAAGTGTCCCGTCAGAAGACCTGTTATGGTTCTCAACTGAATCCTGTTCCTTGTGAGCAGTTCTTCAGTTTGTTTTGAACATGGTCCATTGATGAGTGTTTTCCCATGTCGATTTCCTGGAATATTTCTCCAGTAGTGGTTGTGTTTACTTTTGACCCAGTCTTTAATTACCCTTCTGGCTGAGCCTTTTGTGATACCCAGTGTGGGTTCTGGGCCATAGAATATGTTCGCTGCTCCTTGTCTAGCAAGTTCGTCAGCTTTCTCGTTGCTCTCTATACTGGTATGTCCCGGCACCCAGAGTAGTCTTACTCTGTTCCGCTCACCAAGAATTTTGAGCTCTTTATGGCAGTCCCAAACCAGTCTAGAAGACACTTTGTTAGAGGCTAGTGCCCCAAGTGCCGCCTAACTGTCTGTTGCAATTGAGATCTGCTGGTTCACATATCGTCGTTTAACATTCTCGTGTACACACTCAAGTATAGCCAGAATTTCTGTCTGGAATACAGTGGAGTGCCGTCCAATGTAGAGACTTATACTCTCTCTCAGCCTCACCCATGTATTCCTGCTCCAGCTCCTGATTCCATCTTGGATACGGATCCAAGATGGAATCAGTATACCGGACCAGGCCTCTATGTAAAGCATCCCCTGCTCTTGCTCCCTGCTTGGTAATATTGCCGATATTCTAGCTCCGGTTTTTACATTCTTGATAAACAAGTCTTTTGAAGAAGGCATCTTCCCAGTCATCTTAAAAAGTCTATTGTTAAGTCTATACACAAGAAAAATGAGACAGATATGATAGAAAACTATAGGCCAATCTCTTTACTTTCTGTTTTCTCTAAAATTTATGAGAAAGCGTTTCACTCTAGATTACTGAACTATCTCAGCAGAAATAATATTCTCACTGATGCACAATACAGTTTCCGCAAAAATCTTTCTACACAAGATGCTATACTAAATTCAGTTAATTTCATAATTAAAAGCCTTGATGACAAAAAATGTGTTGCCGGTTTATATTTTGACTATAAGCGCGCCTTTGACATGGTAAACCATGACTTACTCAAACAGAAACTCTATTACTATGGAGTAAGGGGACTGTCCTATAGTTGGACCTCTTCCTACTTGTCTGAGCGTTCGCAGATGGTTGTACTAAAGGCAGGTGGCAGGGAGCATAACTCTAACTTGCAACCTATCAAGATGGGGGTGCCTCAAGGGAGTATCCTAGGCCCCCTACTCTTTCTAATCTTTTTAAACGACATAGTTGAACCATTTCATAAACATTGCCACAGCACAATAACTTTGTTTGCTGACAATATGTCAGCAATTGTCTTAGCCGACAATGTAAATATGCTTAGTACAGCAGCTAATGATTGTACAAATACTGTCCTTGATTACAGCCTTGCGAAAAATCTATTATTAAACTTTAATAAAACTGAACTTGTGTTGTTTAATACTACAGCTCCCAACTATAGTCTCCTGGTCAGAACTATGACGGGAGTTCCTAGCATTAATCAGATTGATAACACGAAATTTTTGGGTATTCAGATTCACAACAGGTTATCATGGAACTCTCAAATCAATAGTGCTCTAAAAAAACTCTCACTCAATTGTTTTATCATCTGGAGACTAAGGTCATATGTGAATTTAAAAATTTTGCCTTCATACTATTTTTCTTATGTAAATTCAGCATTGTGTTATGGCATCATCAGCTGGGGCAATGCAAATCGGATAAATGAAGTAACTGCGCAAAAAAAAGTAGTTCGTACAATTAAATTTAAAGGCGTAGACGCTACTGTCGAGAACTGTTCAGATACTTAAAAATTCTTATTGTTATCTCTATATACATCGTGCAGTGTGCAATTTACGTCAAGAATAACATTAGTCAATATACATCAACTGCGGATATAGTTATATATAAGCATACACTATGCTTTAGTGACAACCTAAGATTACCCCAACATAGACTTACCTTGATGCCTAAAAGTAGCTACATAATGCCGATAAAAGTTTTCAATCATTTACCTGAATATCTCAAGTCTATTACTTCTATAACTACTTTTAATAAGAAACCAAAACTCTACTCTTAAGACATAGCTTTTACAGCTTGAATGAATATTTAACCAGTGATCTGAATTAAATTGTACTTCTTTTTATTCTCCCTAATAGTCTTGTCATTATTCGTGATTCTCAGGGTTGCTCGGCACGGTACAGGTTTTTTCTTTTGTGTGTCCCTCTCTTATTAAGTCTTTTTTTAATATATTTATTGTGTAGTTGTAAGTTTTACTTTCTACATTAATTCACTTTCGACGAACTCATGTCGTTGTATAATGATCTATGTGGAATTTTTAAATAAATAAATAAATAAACATATTGAATAGTACAAGGCCTAGATTAGAACCCTGTGGGACTCCTGATCTAGCAGCTATCTTGACAGTTATAACCTCAGCATTAATGGTAAAAATTTCTATTTGTCTATTTGTAATATGACTTGAAGAACTTAGGCGACAATAAAGAATGTCCATTACTTGCTAACTTTTGCAATCATATGTCCAGTCTATTGACAGCTTTAGGGAAATCTGTATAAATCATGTCAGTCTGTGTAGAGATATCGAAGTTAAATTTTAACAAGTTATTACCTTTTCCTAAATTATGGTCAAACGAAAAGTTCTTTTCTTACACTATATTTTTTAGAAAAAATATAAAAACCCGAAAAGTGCATAGCAAAATATAACATGAGACAAACTTTTTTATTGTTAAAGTTAGAAGGATAGTGAATTGAAGCAAAGTGGGTTCAAAATTCAAAGAAATCTTTTTATTTGAAGCATTTTTTTATGTGATTGTTAGTTTTTTCACACTAGAGCTGGCCAGAGCGTGTGCTGTAACACATGCAGGAAAGTCTATTTTTAACCCCCGACCCCAAGAGAGGGGTGTTATAGGTTTTACGTGTATGTTTGTCTGTCTGTCTGTCTGGCTTCATATCTCTTCAACGGGTGATCCGATTTTGATGCACTTTTTTTTATTTGAAAGAGTATTTTGTCGAGAAGGTTTTTGCCATATTAGATTTCGATGTTTGGTCGCCATCTTGATTACAAGCTTTTATTTAACTTGCCTTGTTCTTGTGGGTCAAATTTTGCAACTGAATTTTGAAATAGTTATCCCCAATCGACTGAGCTGAAATTTTGCATACACTTTTAGTTTAGATGACAATGCATGGTTAGCTAAGTGACGTCATTCCTAATCCAATATTCCGGTCTCCCGTTCGTTATTTTTTATGCACCAAATGAAAGGGTTTGCTGAGAAGAATACGAAAATAAAATGACGTCACACTAAATTCAATGGCGGACGCCCCAAGATGGCGGACAAAATTTTTTAGTTTTAACACTATAATTTGATCGTATAGTGTATTCGCTCATACGTTGCATTCTAAGAAATGGTGAAGGATTCGGTTTAAACTATAAGTTTTATATCGGATAGGAACGACACAATGAATATACACTTCTCCAAGAAATTAAGGCACCATCAAAAAATAACCAAAAGTTTGAAGTTAGTTAATTTTTAAGCCCCGACCCAAAAAGAGAGGGTGACGCGTATGTTTGTATGTTTGTCTGTCTGTCTGTCTGTGGCTTCATATCTTTTCAACGGGTGATCCGATTTTGATACACTTTTTTTATTTGAAAGAGTATTTTGTCGAAAAGGTTTTAGGCCATATTAGATTTTGATGATTGGTCGCCATCTTTAATTCGCCATGTTGAACTTCTCTAGAAATTGTCCGATTGAAGTAAAATTGAAAATGTGCAGACAATTATGGTAGCCGAATATGATTTTGGCCTCATTTTGATTCGGTCATATGAAACTGGTACGATTAAATACATTGATCGGGGGTTTTTAAAAATTTTCAAATTTTTAACCCCCGACCCAAAGTTTGACTCGTATGTTTGTCTGTCTGTCTGTCCGTCCGTCCGTCTGTCTGTCTGTCTGTCTGTCTGTCTGTGGCTTTATATCTCTTCAATGGGATATCCGATTTTGATGCAGTTGTAATTAAAATTAAATATAGCACATAAATATATTTATAATAGAACCAGTCTTGTAGACCGTGTGCGACTAGTAGAATACAAAATTGGACCGCGTTGGCTTAAAGGTTAAAAAGTTCTGTGTGGGACTCGTGATATAATAATACGCTATGTTGTATGTATATGTTTAGTTTAAAAAATATAAAATAAAATTCAATTACAAATTAAAAAAAAACCCCGACACAAAAATAACGACTAAATAATTAATATAAAAAAAATAAATTAACACAACTTTAGAAATTATGAAATAATTTTGATTCCATGTACGAACTCTTATGATTTATTTAAATCCAGCTTACATTTTCTTTATGTCCTCGAGATTTGCTTTCTTATAATGAATATGTCGGGGGCTACTGTAAAGACGAACTACTAAATAGTTATATTCAAAACAGCAGCTCCCGATATATTCATGCGTATAAGAAAGCAAATCTCGAGGACATAAAGAAAATGTAAGCTGGATTTAAATAAATCGTAAGAGTTCATATATGGAATCAAAATTATTTCATAATTTTTAAAGTTGTGTTAATTTATTTTTTTTTATATTAGTTATTTAGTCGATATTTTTGTGTCGGCGGTTTTTTAAATTTATAATTTAATTTTATTTAAAATAGTTAGTGTTATTGTATGCCTGTTATTTGACTTGAGAAGATTTGTACTTAATATCATTGGTCACAGAATTACAAATAAACACTTATTTTTTAGTGCCGGGATCCTACAAGCAGTGTTTTATAAAAAAAAAAAGAGATCCGTCTCCAATAAGACTGAATTACTTTAAGAACAAAAGCAAAAAATGTTCATCTACATTGTCAATATAAAAATGTACTTCATCCCAGTTAACACTTTAACAGACACTAGCAAATTTTAATAAAAAGAGCTAAAGAGATACAAGTAATTTATTATCAGATAAAATTCAAAGCTATGGTGATACCTGTATAGATATTATAGCTCATGAACTGAAATATAATAACCAGAGATCGGAAATTTGGGAGTCATTCCAGGTCCGTACTAAGGTAATAGTGTAAAATAATACGCAAAATGGAAAATATTTATTATGAACATTTATTGACAAAAAGTATGTGTTCATTATTTTTACAATAATAATAAAATAATATTATTTTCTTTCAAACAGCCACAATACAATATGCCTATATTACACTATAGTACATACAATAATAATAGTGGGTTTAAATAAATCAAAACACAAATTAATTAAACAATTACTTGACAAATAAATACGCTATACTTTTTCAATCAAGTATGTCTTGAAAATTAATTAGATATTTGTTGAGTCGAAAGTACTGTAATTACTTTTTCCAAATTTTCCTTGTTTAACCTGTTTCGACGAGGATTCAATATCCACTTATGTACCGAGAACAATCTTTTTTTTTGATTATGGTATATCAGTTGCCCATAATACTTGTACATCAGTAATCATTTTTTCTTTTATTTTTACAATTTCAGAGTCGGGATTTCTCTTTAGATTGAAGATTTTGGTTTCAGTGTTTTTCCTAAACCACCCGATATATTGTTTATTACTTATTGCACGTTTTCATTTTTTTATAATGATTCTTTGATAGGTAGTTTAAGATTCTCAAGCTCCACTATTGTTTCAGCAACATTTTTAAAATTATTTTTAATGAAGATAAAATCCTTTTTTATGTTAGGCAATAATAACAAGTCTTTAGCTTTCTTTATGGCACTAGACTATTCTGGTAAGGTATTATTAACTTCTTGAATATTTTCAAAATGATTTACTTAGTAACAGGCAGCATCGATCCATGTTCCCCATCGGGTTATTGTCGGCTGCAGTGGTAGTTGTATGTTGGGATATTTTTGTTGAAAATGTATTGAAGGTGCTTTTAAAAATACTTTTTTTTGCGTTTATCAACGTTTTTAAAATTACATCTTATTTTTTCACTTAGTCGATGTAAGTCATGTGCGGAACAAGTTATGTGAAGTAACTGTAACGGCGCGGTAGCTCAGTCGGTTAAGGCGTATTGAGTGGTGAATATGCTGATCGACTGTCTACCGCGCTCTGGGTTCCATCCCCAGTCCCGGTATTGACAACACTGGTGGGTGTGGATGTATGTCTGCGTTTTTCCAAATGTGTAACCCCCTTCCGCACAGCCTTGGCTATGGATTTGGGGGTTGTCTACTATCTGTGGTGTGTTTATATCTAGACTTTAATTGCCATCCCGCGTTGAGTATATAGGCTACCGAATCAGAAGTAAAGATTAATATTTTTTGTTTGTTAAGTTTTGCAAAATCGCCCCAGGCCAGTTCAATGTGTCTTCATAAAGTCGACATATTGTTTGACTATTTACTTTTTCCAACATTTTAGATGCTATTGAATGGCATTTTTTGGCATACTGTCACACAACGACATTAATAAGATACGCAATGTTCCGACCTAAATAATTAGTCGTTTCGTCTATTCAAAAGCAGTACCCTCATAAATCGTTTCTCATATTTTACACTGTTTCTTCATAAACTCTTGTCAAAAATTCTTTACGAAGTGTTGATTTATTGGGTATATATTGCTCCACACAGCATTTTTGAAGAAATGATTTAAAATGTTGATTATTTAGTTTTGACCACGGTATATTTGCACATCATCATAAGCGCCAAATCAAAATAAAAATCTGTTTGTGGTAGGGAACCACCCTTTTTTCTATTATTATGATGAGATGATGAATTGACATGTCTCTCAATGCCCGATTTGCAAAAGGTATCCAATTTCATATTACAACTGTCACAAGTTAATGCTCATCCATCGTATTTTAGTTCAGGGCAAAGTAATATCCATGAGCTAATAGTTGAGGCCCATGCAGATCTTCCCGAACCCAACGTTCTTGAAAAGCCGACTCAATATGTGATACCTATGTAAATCTCCAAAGTTGTAAAAAAGCAGAAGAAATTCTAAGTCCGTGAAAGCAAAAGCAATCAAATTGCCCTGTGCTATTACTTCTTAAAACGCTCTCTATACCTACTGTACATACACGATTGGAAATTCCATTAATTTCAAAGTTAACTTGACTTGACTGCCCGTCAGCTGACACTCTCAGTTTAAATACCCCACATAAAGCCAGGGACCGAAACCGAAATTAATTTCGGTTAGGGTTAAATAACGTATACCATTTTCAATTTTCATGGCAGCGACAATTTGATTTTCATTTACGGTTTCAGTAGTCAAGGCAGCGACAATTCGGTTCTCGATTATGGTTTCGGTTTACAGATCCGCAGCAATTCGGTTTCTGTTAGAAAAAATTAGTAATTACGGTGCTGTTTTCGGTTTCGATTTCGGTTTCTGGCTTTTTACTTGCCTTTTGCCTTATATAAAAATATTTATTTATATAATCACTTAGGCTGTTACAATGTGAACGTCAATCAGAAAAAAAATATATATAATTTAGTTTACAAGGTGAGACAATAAGTAGTAAATATAAAACACAATAAACAAAAAATATGACAAATACAGATTAAAATTCTTTGTATGAATATAAACATTTCTCAAGTAAAAATTGTTTGAGACTAGATTTATTTATTAAAATTGTTGATCTCTTTAATCTCACTAGGTAATTTGTTGTAAAAACTAATACCAGAGTAATAAGGTGATTTTTCAAAATAAGACGTATTATGATGAGGAAGAGCTAACAGGTCATCATGACGAGTATTATAATTATGGTAGCTAGCAGTAGTTTTAAATTGGTTAATGTTACTTTTAATGTACTTTAACAAAGAAAAAAGATAATATTCTGTGACTTTTAAAAGAGTTTTTACACGATGTGGTGAAATCAAGATTAAAAATTAATCTAATTTTGCGCTTTTGGCAGACAAAAATTCCCTGCAAATTATTCGCACGTCCCCACATTATAATATTGTAGGATATATGGCAATAAGCCATTGAATACTACAGTTGCAATAAAGCCTCAGTATCTAGGGAGTTCTTGAGCTTGCATATACAGTAATATGCTTTGTTAAGTTTTTTGCATACTTCTTCGATTTGAATATCCCAGCTTAGTTTTGTGTATATTGAAATACCTAAAAATCTTGTATTCGAGCTAAATGGCAGGGTCATGTTGTTAAAATTTAACTGAGTGTTGGAAGGGAATGATTTTTTTTGTGAGAAATACATGCACACAGTGAGAAATACATGCCTACCTTAAATAATTTTTCTTTAACAAAAAAATTATTTAAGGTAGGCATTCGAGGAGTTTTTCTACAGTGGATCATGTCATATTTAACGGACAGATCTCTTCAGGTAAAAATCAACCAAACGATTTCAAATGAACATGCCGTTAGTCTTGGAGTGCCACAGGCCTCGGTGCTGGGCCCTTTCGTTTTTTTGATTTTTGTTAACGACTTACCATCATTCATATCAAAAGGTAACATCACCATGTTTGCCGATGATAACTCCTTTGGCATATCTGCACCGAGCCTTGTGGAGCTCCTTGATAAGGCTATGGCTGTTATGACAGAATTTGGTGACTTGCTGCAGAAATAATCTCATATTAAACCTCATATCGACGAATCGACTTAGATATGGTTTTCACCATACAATTTGGTATTTCTACATCAGGGTTTAAAAATTTGAATCTTTGATTTCAACCATATTTAACTTTAAAGTCGTAAGTATGGTGCGGATTTCCCGAAATTTCCATATGACGTCACACAGAAAAATATCAACGGAAAACACTAATGAACAGGTAATAGCAAACATATTCCAGAAACCTTACAACATATAATTGAACAGTTGACGTGTTTTTACAATGCATTTTCATGTTGAGCTGCCTTCGATTACTTTTAATTTCTAATATGTTTGTTAGGTATTTTTCATTGTATTGGGCAGTACTAATTCCTTACATTCCGTACATTTTTTATAAAATGATTAACACTGTAAAGTAATTTTGCTTCACACAGTACAGCAACAAGAAGAATACTAGAGAAACATATTCGCAAAATTTGGGAACAATATCTCTAATAACGCACGAGATACTGAGTAAGAAATAAGAAAATATTTATGTTCATGTCTTTCCCAGCTTTGACAAAAATATGCTCTTTTCTCCAATTTTGCAATTCCGAATTAATTGGCGTGCTCGAAAGAATCTGTTTTTCGTTTTTGTGTAGCCTTTAGTCGACTCCTCTACCTTCAAAATGCCTCCTAGCGAGCGCTAAATTCCCTACTATATTGATTTAAAAGGTTTTAAAATAAGCAACACTGAAAAAATCGATTCTCATATTTGCAGTGAGTTCTTAAACTGTCACAGAATTCTATCTTCGAAGCATTCCTTAAGTACAGCCAGCTACGCATAGATGTCGCGGCCGGTCTCAGTTCTGTTCGAATAAGAAATTGTTCCCTTTTAATACCTCCATCGGAACACAGATGGCGCCAAGTGGAGTATATTTGCGAATTAATTTATAATTAGTAAAATGCGGAGATGCTACACTCCAATGATGTTGAAATAAAATGGAAATTCCGCATTTTTTGCTAAGATTATTCGGATTATTCAGATTCCACTTGAAAAAAAAATCCAAAGCACTACTTTAGCTTGTGTAAATCGGAGTTTACTATTGTATTTTCCGATATGGAAGGAACAAAGCGATTTATTTATCATGCTGTAACGAGGCATGCCTTTAACTTATGCAAAAGAATCCAAATGTAATGTTTAAAAAAGATATTGCAAAAATATTTCATAGTATCATCTATTAAAAATACGTTGTGGAAAAATATACCAATTTGAATATCATTGCTTTTAGTACACCTACTTGATTTAGTGAAATGGGTAAATTGTAACATTGTAACCGGGCAAAATTTTTTAATAATCATAGCAGAATTTTTTGTTACAGAAACCGGTGAACTAAAAAATGCATGTGTGTGGTACCGTTTCTTGCAAACACAATCATTTTCATTAGACTTATAATTTGTATTTCAAATTTGGTAAATGTGTAAAATGGTATGGTAAACTACTCCCTATTGAAATAAGGCCGTAATATAAGGTGATCGCCAGGGTCAAGTAACTTGTCGTGTTTTGTGTTAACTATATTTTACTACAATATTAGATGTTACTTTTTATTTTTTGATTAGACCAAAAAAAAAGTAAAAATATGAAAATGTACAAAATTTCGACACCGCATAATATTCAGCGCTCTCAGATTCGAACGAACTTTATGTAGATATCATTTTCTTACAAATCTTAATAAGGTATTTTTAATGAGATTATTACAAAAAATAAGATAGAAAATTTGTCAGATGTATGCCACCAATATACAGGAAACGTTTTTTATTTTAAAAAAGTATAACAATTGGAGTGATATCTGAACATGGGCGTAGCGAGCCAACTTTTTTAGGGGGTTATTTTTCGAATTTGCCAACTTCATAAACTTAAGCCAACTCTGTAAATAAATAATAGTTCCTCCAAATTGATGAGTGAGGGAGGGGGGAGAAAATAAACAAAATCCCACCGAAATAAAAATTACCAACTTATATCAAATTTCCAACTTTTGCCAAGTCAGTACCCCCGTTCGCTACGCCCCTGTATCTGAATAAATGAAGGTAGTAAAATACACAGAACGCAGGACGCATGGAAAAAGGTCAAGAAAAAGAAGTTACTCCACTCCTGCCTACCCCCCCTATCCCGCCACAATAACGTAAAAATTGCGTTAACGGAATTATAACAAATAATTAAAATCGTGTCCAGAATTCTAGGTTGATAAAGTACACCAGAATATTTTATTATATAGGGGGATGTAATCCCCCCCTCTGGAGGGAGTAACTTTTTTTTTTGTCTTTTTCCACGCGTCCTGTATATTTTACTACTTCCGTTTATTGAGATATCACTCCATTCATTTTTAATAACTAATAGTTTATTTGCCTGTTCTAATTAAAGGAGTGGTGGAGGGGGGGATTTTCCGTTTCACCTGGAAATAACTTATTTTTGCTTGAAGTCCAAAAAACTTTCTTTCAAGATTTTTTTTTAAATTGTAGGAGACCAAATACAGGTCTTAGGGAGCCTTGTCCTTTAGTAGATCGGATCGCAAAAATATATGCGCGCCGCGGACGCTATTTATCCTAGATACGACTCCAGTTTTCGTGATAAATTATTCATTAGACGTTTCAGACATATTTTTGATCATCTTTTAAATTATCATCAGAAACAATTTTAAAATACATTTAACTCCTTACGCCTTCTCAATTACTAAAAAAACGTTTTTTGATTATTCCATTTTACGATATCTCTGTAACAAGGGTGTATCTTTTATATTTGTGTATGATATTAAATGAATAGAGAGTCTCAGATAGGCTTGTCAGATTTTAAAATGTGAATATAACCTGCAAAAACCGCTGCCCAAGGAATCACTACTTCCACATCCAGATTCTCTATCCAAGTCACTCACAACGAAAAAACTTTGGATGTGGAAATAATTGTTTATGGAACTTAAATAATATAATATTTGAAATCCTCTACTCCAAAAACCCATAAAACGACACCCCACATCGGTAGTGGGGTGGGGGTGGTAGTGGGGATGGATGAAGTAAAAAAATATTTTGACGTTTCTGGTTCTTGTACATACACTAAATCACAATTTTTTTTCATCTTTAATAAGGGGGTGGGAGGTGGTAATGGGGGTGGCTATTGCCAAATTTTTTTTTGAGACTCTAGCTTCTCTTGTATATACTAAATACCAATTTTATCGACTCTTACCTGCTTGATTTACCCATTTACCACAAATTTACCCCAATTTACCCCCCAACGCTTCGTCGGAACGACATTAAAATATAATCTAGTTCCTGATCTCGTTAAAGTACATACGTGTACCAAATTTCTTAAACGGTTCCAAAGTAAACGTGCGCACAAAAAAAAGTTACAGACAGACCGACAGACAGACAGAAAATTTTTTTTCGCTCAAACTTAAAATCTCGACGTTTCATGACATTTTAAGCCTATTTGAACAATAAAAATTTTTGTCGTTACTATACTTCCACTGGATGTGGAAGTAAAATTAGTAGAATGAAAAAAATAATAATTTTAGGTTTTTTGAAACTTTATTATGCATACATACACATCAGAAAATTGATATTGCATTATCGAGTTATTGATTGACTAAATTTGAATATATTTTTTTTTTTAATAGGACACCCTGTATATTTATTTATTTTTGGATTAAATGCCAAATCTGAAACATATCTCATATAAATACATTTTATTTCGAAACTCAACAGTTTTCCAGCTCTTAAAACTTCTTGAATATTATTCACAATTTATAATAGTCCCGAGAACTGCAAGGTCGGCCCTGATTAAATACGTTCTTAGTACTTTTGTTAAAAAAATTCCCTACGATAATAATTTCGATTACACTAAATAAAATAAAGACGATTTTCTGTGTACAGGGCGGACCAAATTAGATGGGATTTGGGGTTTTCTCTAAAACTATGGCATTTTTTTGAGTAGAATCCGTTGCTGATAAGAAGAAAATTATGCATGCCTTAGTTTTCGAAATATAGACATAACTTGTGTTTTTTTTTAAATGGGACACCCTGTAAATTATTTCATTATTCGATCACAACTTAAATTAACTATCCAACGGTATATCATATGTCATATTTATCTCTAGAAAAAGTGATTAATTTTCGAAAAATTTAATATAATGGTGAGAAGGCCATGGAAAACTATTAACAACACTTCTTATACCTAATATAAAATAATTTTGCCAAACAATAGGAAAAACTAAACTACAATAAATGTTCGAATTGTCTTCCACATCTATGCATGTTTATCGAATTTCTAATATTTATTGAGAAGGCCATGGTAAAAAGAAGAAAATCGAATAATGGTAAATGTCAAAAACTAATTTGTGAGTTAATTGTGAGTGAGCATTGTTAAACATATTTCCATTTAGTAATGGTGAAGAATATGGTGAAGAATAAGTTATAGACAGCAAAACTTTGTGCTAAACGATATTTTTAGATATCCAGAAAAGAAACAGCCAGACATAAAAATATTCAAAAGGCTACAACAAAATTTAAGAGTTTGGATCATTTGTAAAACCTCTAACAAAAATATATAATAAATAAATCAATCAATCATCTTTATTCACCATTTCAAATACAAAAAGATGTATATATTGAGACGTGTTTTCACCCCTAGGAAACCACCCTTGCAAATTCCGTGGGTTCCAAAAAATTATAACAAGAGATAACCACTAACACACTTTATTAAATAATTTACTGGATACTTCACAATACTATTATTAACTTAAATGCACTTTACCGACTAAAAACAACAATGTTTATCTCTTTGTTTTCACTTTGTAGTCTTAACCTCACTTGTCAATTCAAAAACTTCCCTTCCCGCCGAGAATTCGGCTTTATATACCTAAAAATGACAGATCCCGAATTTTCTGTGATGACGTCACCATTCTCTAGATAGTCATCTCTCTAGAGCTTCTAGTAGGTTATTTCTCTAGTAGGTGCAAATCTTTACATTCAGACAACATCCGAACTAATTGAATTCTGTGTTGCCTACATTCTGGGGGTTTAAACACATAACAATATGGTATGTCAGTGTACAATTACATTGTCAATTAAAACATTAAAAATGTATAAAAATAGGGGGGGGGGGAATATATGTCTACATTACAATAAGTAAAACTGTCCTTAATGTATAAGAACATCAAGTATTATAATACAGGGTGGACCATTTTAATCTATTATTGCAAATATCTCGTCGTGTAAGCCACCAATTAAGAAATGACCTATGCCACAGTTGTTGGGTTCTAAGGGGGCCATCTGATTCTGTGTTCGAGCACCGGGTCCGTGACCTTGGTGAGGCTCTGTGATACCCAACTTTGTTTTTTTAAATAGGAACCCCCATTTTTTATTACGACAAGAAATAGAGCCCTTTAGACAATATACCTGTACGACAATTTCAAAGATTAATTTACCAGCATGATGGCGCCCCAGGTCATACGTCAAATGAAATAAGGAACTATTTAAATGCTCAATTTTGGGAGGATTGGATAGTGGCTCCCCCCTGTATTTCTTTTATTTTTTAACTTTTCAATTTGAAATTTGAGGTGCATAAATTACCTGTAAAAATGGATTTTTGGACATAAAAAAACGATATGAGACCCAAAGGGACCCCAAAGTGTTATACTCTGTTCCACAATTGAATATTTTCTGGGGCAGCTAGCGCCAAAACGGGCGGGGGGGGGGGGGGGTGTCTCACTCGCTTAAGATAAAATACTCAGAAAAATATTTGCTAAAACATAACAGCAATGCCAACATGTTATATCCCAGACCCCCATATATGCAGCTATCTCCTAGACTACAGGGTTAGTATAATTCAATAATCATTAATTAATATTTTTATAGAAAATACAAAATACGAATATCTATTACACTGACATTGACATTAATCCATGGCAATACTTGATGTAATCATCTGTCTTTGAAGAATTTACAAAAAGATTAGACAAATGTATAGTAGTTGGGGGTATATATGTGGAATAGTTTTCAACTTAATTGAATAAAATGGTATATTTTTTTTTTTTGAAAATTGTTATTTTCTTATTTTGTAACTAAACTCCGAATTTAAGGTAGTACTGTCGGTCTTAGATTCAATGTTCAGAATTTAATAAAATTTGGCATATTAGTAGATTATGGTTAGATAATGATCCAATTAAATTTTTGAAGAGCTACAGAGAACCAGTAAAAAATATTGACATTTGAAATTTTATTCTTTTAACATTGAGAAATCACAGGTTTTATCATATTTTACAGAAAGTACCGTTCAGATTTCATTTAAAAAGAAGAAAACAAGAGAATAATATACAAAACATGTTAGACACTTAAAAGTACAGCTTTAAAGCATGTAATGGTAATTATTAGCGAATAAACATTGATCCTTATGAGAAATCACAGATTTCATCATATTTTACAAAAAGTACCGTTCAGATTTCAATTAAAAAGGAGAAAACGAGAGAAAATAATATACAAAACATTTTCGACTCTTAAAGTACAGCTTTAGAGCATGTAATAGTAGTAATTAGCGAATAAATGTTAAAAGTCTACTTTTTATATCGTAGTTTATTAGACGTGGCAACGTCGTAAAAGAAGTTACCAGTGGCGGCTCATCAGGGGAGGCAGGGGAGGCTGAGCCTCCCTTTGAAAGAAGCAGCATATCTTCCAAAAATCCGTTGTACTACCTCGGGCGGTGGTGGGGAAATGTACAAATTGTAATCATATTGCAAGTTAATTGTCTTTCAAAATATCAAGCCTAATCTGCAGACAATATCACGAGCCGCCACTGGAAGTTACAATGCTCGCGAAATTTAAAAATGCATGGAATATGAGAATGTAGGTTTCATAAAAGTTCTTTATTAAAAATTACATGAACGATGTTTGATTATCACAGCCATATTTATTAAATCTAATAAAATATAAATGACTAATAATGTTACAGATAATAATATTTCATTTTGTTAATAATTAATCATATAATAACGATTTCTTGGTTATTTTTTTTCTTTATTTTCTAAAAAATTAAAAATTCTCTGAAATATTTTTTGTATTTGGTAACTTTAACAACACCGTTCTCAACTTTCCCTAAAATCTATATAGGTATATAAAAGAATACCCTGACTGACTCATCTATCAACGCACAGCTCAAACCGCTGGGTCTAGAAATTTCAAATTTTGCATACAGGTTCCTCGAATGGCGTAGGCTTCCACTAAGAAGGGATTTTTCGAAATTCGACCCCCAAGGTAGGGGAGTTGAAATTTTAGGCTTTTTTGGAAACTGTTAGATCTAGATGCGTGAAATTTGGCAGAAATATTTTTTACTGAAATCTATTAGATAAGCGTAAGACATAATTTCGATTTTCACTTTTTGAAGGGGTGAAAACGGGGGTAGTAGATGGTTTAAAGCGCATCCGTATTTTTGAAATCGCGTAAGTCGGAAACATGATTACTCGAGCGATGGACTCTCCTGAGGAAATAAGAAGACAGTATTCGACGGTTTTCAAAAAGAGCCTGAAAGGGTAAACGGGGAGGGGGTCGTATTTAAGCTTTTCGGAAACTGTTATACCCAGAAGCATGAAATTTGGTAGAAATACTCTTTATTGAATGCGCAGTAGGTTTCCTCGGGTACTATATGGATGCGCAGTGGGTTTCCTCGAGTACTATGGATGCGCAGTGGATTTCCTCGGGCACTATGGATACGCAGTGGGTTTCTCCGAATACTATGGATGCGCAGTGGATTTCCTCGAGTACAATGGATCTGCAGTGAGTTAGTATCTCAATATTCTTAATTCCACGCGGACGAAGTCGCGGGCATCAGCTAGTGTTTAATAAAGCATTATATTTATTTTTTTTTATATGCATCTTCAATCATTTTATCTTAAAAAAATCATCTTTCCCAGAAACCTTTGCTTTGAAGAGTGGAGATCAATGGAGCGTCTAGTTGATTTTAAGTGGATGGACATCGTATATGAGATCAATTTCAATTAATTATCGATTACTTACGGCGACAAAATGCCCTAATTTTACCGGAAAACGAAAAGTTCCCAATTCCGCCCAAATGCTGATGGTAGCAAAAATTCGTAGTGGAAAATACTCGTTTAACCTTACTTTTAATTTCGAGCTAGCTCTCATGGTTCCGGAGATATCTGCGAAAAATAGCAAACATTCGCAAAAGAAAAAAGCAAAGAACAATAGCTCGCATTTCGGAACCGGAAAAATTGCAAAAACATCTTGACACGTTCATATTTTTGGAAAAACACCAGCGGGATGGCCATACGATGTCGCAACGTATAGAGAAAGACTTCCAGTTAAACCTGATCGTAAATCGCACATCGTAATTGGAAAATTCGGCTCGGCACGAACAAATCGAAAGTGGCATTTTTGACGTTTAGTGATTTCGAAGGCAGTTGAAGCGACGGTTTTGATAAATCATTGTCAATTCTCTCTCACTCCATCGCGACGTTGCCTAATCTAAATACTGCGTAAGTCAAACAAGACGGTGTATACTTTTGACTCCTGCAGTATCGACAGTACTACCTTAAGCTTTTTTTTTGTAATTGAAAAAAAAAGTTAAATAAAATTTTCAATAAAAACGTTAAAAAAGGTAGCTTGCTTAAAGTCGATTTCATATTTTCTAATTTTTAGAATATCCTGTATAATTTATCTTAAGTTTGACAACTCTGTATGACTTCCTAAGACAAGCAAATTAAAAATAAGAAAATTTAGAAGAGTGCGGTACCCCATCCGGGGACACTGTATATATTCCTTTGAAATAAAAATTTTAAGTCCAACAGAAGTTATCGTGTTTATAAGAAACGTTATAATATACCTATTTAATTACAGTAGTTATACTAACAGCTATATGCTATTTATTAATTATTTATATGCAAAAATGACGTCAGCTAAAAAATAGCTGTAAATTTTTTCCATCCGCGTAAGAGTATCGTGTGAAAATAACCACTGTGACATTTCTCATTGTTTATATGAAATGTTATAATCTGAGAAATACGTAATAGTATTACTCAGTACTTATACTAAAGTTAAAATGCATTCTGAATATAAAATGAGTTAACAACAGAAAGTTTATAATGAGACGGTCTTAGAATTTGAAAGTAGTACATTATTCATTGTATAAAAAGAAAATAAATACCTTTGTATGACCTTGTCAACTATATATTTCAGAAAACATAAACGTATAAAAAATAAGTAAATTAAATAAATTCCCAACGTTTTTTTGAATCCATTGATTATTAACTATACTAAGAAACCTCTGATCTACTACACATTAATTATTTATTTTATGCTGTGGAACGAGTAAATTTTCACAACCTTATCTGTGGAGAAGACTGTATTGCATCTAAATCTGGATATTAGGTTAAATGAAAGTAAAACTTCGATTTTGAGCAGTGGCGTCTCATAATATACTAAACTACGAGGATATCGTATATAATACAAATTTAATTATATATATTAGTCGACCTTTAATATTATGCCTTTTAATGTAAAGGCATCTGAAGATGACTAAATGAATTGAAACATCAGCCTGTTTATTTTACACCCCTTGTAAAATACACAAAGAATAATGTTTATAAACGTTTAATGCCATTTGCAAAACATTATACTCTAAGCTGGTCTTAAAATAGTGCCGGGAGTCATTTGAGGAAGGAAATAATATATTTTTGGAGATATCTTATACAGTTTATGTATCAACATTATTTGAAATGTGTGTACAATCTTAGAAATCATATGAATACAGTTCTTTTCAAATTTGGATTACAATTGTATAAAAATACAGTATTCTTATTTCACTTGTGCAACAAATAATGTCTGAACAGATTAAGTTAGTTTCTACAAAAACAAAAGCAAAGTCGAAAATTGAATCGTCCATTATTTAAGTGTATCAAGTCGTACAGCAAACATTATTTTTTCAGACAGTTGTTTTTTTTTATTTTCAGTGAATATTAACAATTTTGTTTAGTTTTAGTTATTTTTACTTCCACATGGAAGTATAGTAACGACAAAAAATTTTTTTAAAATTTTTATTGTTCAGATAGGCTTAGAATGTCATGAAACGTCGAGATTTTAAGTTTGAGCGAAAAAAAATTTCTATCTGTCTATCGGTCTGTATGTCTGTCGGTCTGTAACTTTTTTTTTGTGCGCGCTTTTACTCTGGAACCGTTTGAAGAACTAGATTATATTGGGGGGTAAATTGGGGTAAATTTGGGGTAAATAGGTAAATCAAGCAGGTAAGAGTTCATAAAATTGGTATTTAGTACATACAAGAGAAGCTAAGGTCTCAAAAAATATTTTGGCATTAGCCCATTACCACCCCCACCCCATTATTAAAGGGGATGAAAAAAAAATGTGATTTAGTGTGTGTACAAGAACCAGAAACCTCAAAATATTTTTTTATTTTATCTACCCCCCCCCCCACTACCACCCCCTATCACTACCCCCCCCTATCACTACCCCCACCCCACTACCGATGTGGAGTATCGTTTTATGGGTTTTTGGGGTAGAGGATTTCAAATAGTAGATTATTAAAGATCCATAAACAATTATTTCCACATACAAAATGTTTCGTTGTGAGTGACTTGGACAGAAAATCTGGATGTGGAAGTAGTGATTCCTTGGTCAGCGGTTTTTTAATTTGTTAACTTTTTTTTAGAAAGTAAGTAAGTAGATTTATTCATGTTAATATATAATAAAAGAAAAGTTTACATACGTTTTTCGAAACAAACGCATTTTACAGATCAATATTTTGCCCAAAAATAAAAATTATTAGGATGTATCAAAAGTATATAAAAGAAGAAACAATTTGAAAAAAAAAAAATTTGTGTGCGCAAATTGGGAGCCCAGATATGACATTTTTTGCGTTTTAGCCATTTATAAACAAAATAAATGACATAATGACTTGACTTTTCTAATGTTTAAAACTCTTCGCTGAGCATGTTACACTTTTTAATCACATAAATTGTTGAAAAATTATCGAATTGAAGTTGCACAGCATCGCACCGACACGGCAATAGTAATGGCACGGCCTACTCCCGCAGTATAACTGCGTTTTCGCGACATAATTATAACCTGCCTCACCACCCTTCAATCGATCATTTTTTCCCAATTGTTTCTTTATATTCTTTTGATATATGCTAATAGTTTTTATTTGTGATCAAAATATTGATGGGTTTGTTTAAAAAAAAAATAAACAAATTATAAGAATTAAAAAAAAATGTTTTTTGAAAACTGTCATTAAAAGTTGATTTTCCATGTTGTTAAATATCAAAACGACAGTTTTTTGTCTACAGAACGTAAATGTCCTTTACATCCACCTACAAAAATCAATGAAATTATGGATGATAGAATCAGTTTATTTATTATTATCAACAAAAACATAAATTGTAACAATCAGTCCCAAGGAACAATTTAAAAGTCATTTGGACTTGAGGAGATTTTAAGAAAGGTTTGTCATGGTTAGGAAATAGTCATGTGCTTTATTGGTGTTGTAGTTAAGGCCTTTTAGGCTTCAAGTATACTTGCTCTTAATAGTAAGTTTTAAAGCATTCTGTAAGACCTAATTATAAAGCTAATTTGCTTCTAGGTCAATATGTATTTCTAATGGATTTATCATAACCTACATAAAACTCTCCACAAAGCTAATTAGTTTTATGAACGTCTTAAATTCCATTTAGATTTAAAGAGGCTTTAAATTATTCTTTATGGTTTTAACATATTTGCAATAAATACATTTTAAATCCTTTTTAAAACTAGACATTTTCAATGCCTATTAGTACTTATTAAAGGCCATTACAAAACTAGACTCTTAAAACATCCTTGATAAATGTTGTGATGAAACCGTTATGAAGAAAAAAACGCCTTTATAAATCTAAAAGGCAAATTTTAATTCCAAAAAACACTTTCCAAAACCTCAATATGTCTGCCTGAAGTGTCGTTGATGCATGTGTGTGTGTGTGTGTGTGTTAATTAAAAGCATTTCACGACTTACTGATGTGTAATTAAGTCTTTTTTGGAAAGGTGGAAGAAAATAAAAAAGAGTGGTCATTTTAAAAGGACTGTTAAAACACACACACATACAAATTATTTTGAGGTTAAGTTTTAAGTTTTTTGTATCAAATGTCAACGTCCCAAACGTTTTATTACAGCTTTTATCAAGTCCATGTGATCTTCGCCAAGTGCATTTGCATTTTTGTAAGGAAGGGATTATTTGTGATAGTATACAAAAAGACTAAAAGGGCTTCATTTAGAGTAAGTGTTCTAGGTCATTACCATTATTAGAATATATAGTTTAATGAGAGGACCAGTGTTGCCAGATAAAAAATTTTAAAAGTTATCAGACGACGCTTTAAAAAGTTACTAAATCTTACTAAAATTTCACTAGATTTGAAATTAAAGCTCTCATCTTTAATTTCCAAAAGTTGCAGTGTCTGTAGGACACGTAATTTTCTTGAGCTCTCTGAGCACAGCATAGCTTTGAGCGTCCTCTATCTGATCATTTCGTTGCCAGACTTCGTACTCTGTATTGTATTAAATGGTTTGTAACTAGAAAGTACTGTTTGTCTACGAGACGCTAGAGGGCAACGAGCCCAGGCTATTCGATTGTAGCGATTCACGGTCAATAAACTATACGGTTACCTCAATTAGCAGCTTTTAGACGAGAGAGACGCGCGGAGCGGGGAATCGAATGAAAGATATTCTATTAGGGTCCACAGCCTACTTCAGCTGTTGTAGACACTACAAACATCTTTGTCTGTGTCTTTTGCACGGAAATCAGATATGTCTGTCTCTTTCATTCGATTCCCCGCTCCGCGCGTCTCTCTCGTCTAAGAGGTAACCGTAGAGTTTACTGACCGTGGTAGCGATTAACGTGAACAGTTCTGTATTAAATGGATCGCAACTCAAATTTAATGTTTGTCTACCTACCAGTAGAGGGCAATAAATTGGATGATTAAAAAATCATTAAAAATGGGCATTTTCATAAAAGTTTTCACTAAATCACTAGATTTTAAAAAAATCACCAGATCTAGTGAAATTTCACTAGACCTGGCAACACTGGAGAAGACTGTAAAATGACAATTAGGTTTTTAGTTGGCCGGCCATGTTTTTCTTGTTATATAAAAATATTCAAGGTCAATCTCACAATTATAATTATCAATAATTATCACTTTTTCGTTAGCAAATTAAGGTAGAATTACAAGAAACGACTGAAAATTATCATGGGAACCGAGAAGCAGCCCACTTTTTTAAATTTGCTGATTACGTGTGTCTATGCAAATTTTGTATGGATATTAAAATCACTATTCTTTCTGAGGGGCTCTTGTTTTTTGGGCCTTTCTTATTTAGTTTTAACGATAAACTGCCGTTGGTTTTAATTTTTTTGTCATACCTGATGGCTTTTTATTACCTTTTAAATCGGCCTTAGATAGGTTATAGTGCTCTACGCTTTATATATTTCAAATTCCATTTTATCGTCAATAAGTCTGATGGTGTGTTTGCTTAAATCAGTTTAGAAAAAATAAATGCAATAATGAAATTATTCGGATTCCTTCGTGGACATTCTTATAGCTTCTCAGTTCTAATATGGTTTTAAAAACCAGTTTTAAGGTAGCCTTCTAGGTGTTTTCTAGAAATACAGGAAGCTAATAGAAAAGCTTCTGACAGCTTTAAAATAGGTTTTAAGAAAGGTTTTAAAACGGCCCGAACAATGTGTTCAAGAGCAGCACTATGCCTCACTAAGGAGTTTTATGATGGAATTTAAAAAGGCCTTAACAACCTTCATAAGGGTGGGCCCTTTTAGTCTACAAGTCGCTTTATGATGGTATTAAGGATATTGTTACAGCAAAATAGATTTTCCAAGGCATTTTATAAATAGTTTTATACATTTAAGAGACTAAAATTGTTCCTTGGGAGTCATTAATAATCAATTTAATTAACAATCAATTTAACAGTTAATCATTTCTTTTACCGTTTAAATTTAAAGTCGTAATTGTACAATTGTGAAAACTGACTCCACTCGAGGATGGTAAGTCGCTCACTGCAATAGTTTCTTGATTAAGGCACTGAGTAATTATTGAAGAAGCACCAGACTTGGGAGCAGATAAGATACTATTAGAAATTACAATTTTCTTCTCAATTGATTCCTCAATATATCTCTCCGAAACCGTCGAAGACCACCAGCCCCCATGTCTTTTAAGACTGGTGAAATCTGCTCCAGAATCAGCTAGAGGTGTAGCAGATGATCTTCGGGAGCAATGACCAGTATAGCTCTCTGCTTCCGATACTTTTAAATATCTTAAATTTCTTTTGGAGTATTTCTAATCGAGGGGCAAACCGCAAAGGAAATCTGGTGTACACTCAGAAGAAAATCCGAGGAAATCTGTGTAATCTTCGTCAAAGAGGAAATCTGGTGTACAAAATGTTGGGTCTGGTTCTCTCTTTCTAATTTTATTAATACCAATAACCTGCTTTACACATTTTCCATTCTCATATCTGATAAAAAATCTACTGTTGATAGTGAACTCTGGACGCAAAGTATAATATTTTCGGTATAATTTAATATAAGTCAAATTTGAAATGATGAATGTTCTTTGAGTGTGAGTTTTTTAGTTCGCTTCTTCTACATGCTCCATATATGCCAAATATTAAAATAACCTGAAACAATATAAGTACTTTATCAACAAATCTATAAAAATGTGTACTAATGAATTAATATGACTCACCTTCATTAATAAGAAGCGTTCATCTGGTGCCTCTGGTAAGAATTTCTCAATCTCCGCTTTTGTTAAAACTTTTGACTTTTTTGGACGATATCCTACACATTTATTTTTCAAATACTTACGGTACTAACTTGGAATATTTCTCTATATCTATATTTTGTTTGACGTTTAGCGTTCTCTCCAGCATAAGGTCGAATCTTAAGAACAAATAAGTTTTATGCATATCATATTCAAATGCACCAGGAATTATCTGATGACGATTTTCAAAAGCGTCTACAGTTTTGTAATTGGGCCAGACATAAAACGCAAGATGTCATCTTCTTTCATAATGTTTTATTCACTGATGAGGCAATTTTTCATAAAAATGGATTTGTTAATGCACACAATTTCCATTATTATACTTCGGAAAATCCTCACTTTTTTAGGCAAGTTGATAACCAGCGCAGAGGGTCTATAAACGTTTGGGGAGGAATTATTGGAGAACATGTAATAGGGTCACATTTTTTTGACGGTACGTTGACTGGAGCTATTTATCTTCATTTTCTGGAAAACTATCTGCCACGATTATTGGTTAATCTTTCTGAAAGGATTCGAAATGGTTTCAGCAAGATGGTGTTCCACCACATTATTTAAATGCAGTTAGAAGACCACTTAAATAATACCTACCTACTTCAATGGATTGGAAGAAATGGACCCACTAAATGGCCTGCTAAATCCCCAGATCTTACAAAAAATGGATTTCTTTTTATGGGGATACGTGAAGGAAATTGTTTATAAAGATACACCAACAACAGTACAAAATATGAAGGAAAGGATAATAACTGCTTTTAGATCTATCACACCTGCAATTTTAGGAACAGTAGAAACCTCATTTCAAGAGCATAGAGATGCATGTCGATCAAAATGGACAACATGTGGAGCACTTATTGTAATATTTTCTAATGAATTATTTGAAGAAACCTCCATTACTTCCACATCCTGTGGAAGTATAGTAACGACAAAAAATTTTTATCGTTCAAATAGGCTTAGAATGACATGAAACGTCGAGATTTTAGGTTTGAGCGAAAAAAAAATTATGTCTGTCTGTCGGTCTGTCTGTAACTTTTTTTTGTGCGCGCGTTTATTCTGGAACCGTTTAAGATATTGACTTGAAATTTGGTACACATACAGTATCGGCAAGTTTTGCTTTTCGGTTTGCATAGTTTCAACGACTTAACCGACCGCCCACAATAAAGGCGTCTACCAGTACTCTAGCAGGGCAAAGTGTGACACGCCCCTTAATTTACATCATTGCTTGCTTCGCTCTCGCTTGCTCTTATTGCCGTACCAATACAAACTTTTTCCGATACTGTATGTACTTTAACGAGATCTGGAACTAGATTATATTTTCATCTTGTTCCGTCGAAGGGTTGGGGGGTAAATTGGGGTAAATTTACCACCCCCACCCCATTATTAAAGGGGATGAAAAAAATTGTGATTTAGTGTGTTTACAAGAACCAGAAACCTCAAAATATTTATTTACTTCATCCACCCCCACTACCACGTCGCACTATTGCCCCACCCTGTATAAATCAGGTGGATCCGTAAATGATTCCTACCTGTAGACTACTGTAGAGTGTTTACGAACCTATGGCAATTTTCAGTAGCAATTACTTCTACACCCAGTGATATAGTAACGCAAATAAAATTGAAAACTTGTATTGTTCAGATAGGTTTAGAATGTCATGAAACGTCGAGATTTTAAGTTTGAGCAACGAAAAATTCTGTCTGTCGGTCTGTGTGTAACTTTTTTTTGTACGCACTATTACTCTGGAACCGTTTAAGATATTGACTTGAAATTTGTTATGCGTGTATGTATTTTAACGAGATCTAGAACTAGATTATATTTTGATCTTATTCCGTTAAAGGATTGGGGGGCAAATTGGGGTAAATGGAGGTCAATAGGCTAATCAAGCAAGAGTCCATAAAATTGGTATTTAATATACCGGGTGTAAACGAATAGTGGGCCACCCCTGTAACTTCCTTGTTTTTGAAGATATCGGGATGAAATTTTGTATGGTGAAATTAGGTAATATTTCCAACTTGTTGAGACCTATCCGCTATATTTATCACTTCCGGTTTCACCGGAAATGGCCCCAATAGTCTTTTCTAAATGGACCACCCTGTATGTTTTCACATTTTTGAAATAAAGATCACATTTTGGATACATTTGTACTATTTTGAACAATTTATACAGTGTTGCACGAAAAATAATTCGAATTTTAGTTATCAATCTAGATGGCTGCGAATATGTTAAAATTAATTTTGTTCCAATGTAATTCATATAAAAAATACGAAAACGTCGATATGTCCAATATTACATCATACAGGGTGCTGTAAACCCATTAAAATCACATTTTTCGAAATGACTCATTTGTTTTAAATATTTTGATATGGGCCACCCGGATATTCAGAAAGCTCTATTTAGTAGGTACCAAAAGTTCCGTAATGTGTAATCGTTACCGGCAGAAATGACAATTTTTCTTAAGAAATTTGCGATTTATATCTAACTTCAATTAAATTCTTATTAACCCTGTATATTTGTGTTAATATTTTATAATATGCAGCAAGAATGAGCCAGAGGCCCATTCTGTCTCCTGCGGAGGGTGGCATATCATAAATTGTTAACACAAATATACAGGGTTGATCAAAATTTAAATGAAGTTATAGATATAAATCATAAATTTCTTAAGAAAAATTGTCATTCTTGCCGGTAACGATTGCACATTACGGAACTTTTGGTGCCGTTTAACCCCTACTAAATAGAGCTTTCTGAATATGTGGGTGGCCCATATCATAATGTTTAAAACAAATGAGTCATTTTGAAAAATGTGATTTTAATGAGTTTACAGCATCCTGTATGATGTATTTTTGGACATCTTGACGTTTTCGTATTTTTTTATACGAATTGCATTGGAACAAAATTAATTTTAACATATTCGCAGCCATCTAGATTGATAACTAAAATTCGAATTATTTTTCGTGCAACACTGTATAAATTGTTCAAAATAGTATAAATGTATCCAAAATGTGATTTTTATTTCAAAAATGTAAAAACATACAGGGTGGTCCATTTAGAAAAGACTATTGGGGTCATTTCCGGTGAAACCGGAAGTGATAAATATAGCGGATAGGTCTCAAAAAGTTGGAAATCTTACCTAATTTCACCATACAAAATTTCATCCCGATATCTTTAAAAACAAGGAAGTTACAGGGGTGGCCTACTATTAGTTTACACCCGGTATATGAGAAGTTCAGGAGAAGCTCAAAAAAATGTTTGGCATTAGCCAGTCCCCCCTTACCATCCCCACCCCACTATTAAAGGGGTTAAAAAAATAAAATTTTTCAAATGAAGCTTAAAAAACCATAACAACTGGTATTTTACTGTGTAGAAGCTAAATAAAGAGGCCACTAAAAAGGGAGAAAAAAAATTTTTGAAAAAAAAAAGGAACCGCCTTCAAAAAAAGATGCCCAAAAATAATGAAATAAAATTTCACCGTCGCCTAGTTAATTGAACCTTATTACCTAATATCGATATTAGGGTCGGTGTTGAAATGAACAAACAACGAAATTAAATGTATTTTTAATTGACTTCAATATCAAATTCAATATTAGATAATACGGTTCAATTAACTGAGCAACGATGAATTTTATTTTATCATTTGTAGGTGTCTTTTCTGAAGGTGGTTCGATTTTTTTCAATTTTTTACAGCAGAATCTTCTCTTTTCAAAAGGCTATGAATAAAAACGAGTCCTTGAAGAATTTACTAATTAAATATTACTTTTATCAGTAAAACTCAGCGCTGGCGCACTGAGCAAGAATAGAGCACACGTCAAGCGGGGTGTGCAATACTTCAATTTATAACCCTGCAGGAAAGCATTTCTGGACAATATATTTGATTAATCACCATGATTTTAATACAACCAACAGTTGTATAATGGAATATAAACTTTAAGATTGCTGAGATGTTATTTTGGTATCTTTATTATATACTAAATATATGTGTGCTTATAGGGTTTGTATTTGTGCAAGTAAAAGTTTCGATTACGTAAGATCTCTTTAAATTCTTCTATTCTGCTATCTTGTAAAGTTGGCAATGTTCCGCCAATGGCGCTAAACTTGCTATTACCCGTACACAAAAGGAAATGCGCGACAAATTCTATTTAATTATAAATGTCTATATCTGGTAATAAAATATATGTATGGGATAGAGGGCGTGAGAAAATGTCTCCGTCATTAATGATTTTCTTTTTCTAAATATTGTTTTTAAATGACAATTCTTTTGTTGTGTCGCATAGAGATACAGTGTCGTATAATATAGCTAATGTTTAATCAGTATAGTAACATTTAAGTTTCTAAATATATTTCTATCGCTGAACCAAAAATGTCATAAATTTAATTAAAAAATACATTAATATGATGAATTTGTTCATTAAAATTGAGCCGATGAATGATTTTATTGAATCGACGTACATCTTTACAGGGTGGACCAAATTAGATTAGATTTGGGGTTTTCTCTAAAACTATGACAGATAGACAGAAAATCAATATGTGCCCTGAGCTCGATTTTCGAGAAACAAACAATGGTGCAAACCGCAATCGTCTGTCATTTTCGACCACCGAGCTACAGAGCGTTTTTGGAAAATTGGCTATATCTCAATTACCAAGTATCGAATCGAAAATCGAGTAACACATTCTTAAGGCACTTTTTTGAGTAGAATCCGTTGCTGGTAAGAAGAAAATTATGCATGCCTCAGTTTTCGAAATATAGACTTGTGTTTTTTAAATGGAACACCCTGCAACGATATATCATATGTCATATTTATCTGTAGAAAAAGTGGTTAATTTTCGAAAAATTGTATATATTTGTGAGGGGGGCAGGAAAAACTATTAACAACACTTCTTATAATATAAAATGCCAAAAATAGGCAAAACTAAACTACAATAAATGTTCGAATTGTTTTCCATTGATATCTATGCATATTTATCGCATTTCTTGAGAAGGCCATGGTAAAAAAAAAGAAAATCGAAATAATCATAAATGTCAAAAACTAATTTGTGAGTTAATTGTGAGTGAGCATTGTTAAAAATGGTTCAATTTAGTAATGGTAAAAAAATACATATTATTAAGTGTTTTATAGAAGAATTGGAAAACAAAACATTAGCTGCGTTTCGGACAATAACTTCTGTCATTATTGGAAATGCAATATTAAATTTTTCGAAAATTAACTACTTTTTCTAGAGATTAATATATTCTTACTTTATTAACCAATCAAAACGCACACTTTCAAAAAAATCGACCAATAGGATTCGTTTAAAGTGAGAAAAACGGCTATCGATAAGTGGAAAAAATCGAGAAAAATGTATGTTACTTTTTTCGTAGTAGCCATCTGTCAAACTAAAAAAGTCATTGAAATTATTAAAATCTGACATTTCACGTTTTCATCTTTATTTCTGTATACAAAATGAATGAGAAAAAACGATTTGGTGATGTTTCACAAGAAAATATTATGAATTAAAGTGTCCCAGTTAAAACGAGAAACACTAAAAATTCTATATGGAAACTATTTAAAACTTTTTGCAGAGTTACTCCCTCGAAGAAGATACGACTACTATGATGAACTTGCAAATATTTTGACTGACTGGGGTTATAACATGATAAAGAACATTTTTTAATGTTTAATTTTTTATTATAAATCGTTATTTTTAAAACATTAAATAAACAGTTTTTTAATCATATATTAATCTTCTGTGATACACACCAGGTTGATTTTCTACTTGGGTAAATTTTTTTTTGAGTGACTCAAACCTGTTTTCCATGAAAATTATGCTCGAATTAAGGGACATAGGAAAAATCGCTCTACTTCGTGTCGCGATTTTTCCATGCCCTCAATTCTCGAATAATTTTCATGGGAAAACGGGGTTTTGTCCAAAAAAAATTTACCCGGTAAAAAATCGACCTCTTGTGTATTAATACCTGATAAATCTAACATATGCTATCGTTGGATAGCTAATTTAACTAGTGATCGAATATTGAAATAATTTACAAACACAAGTTGTGTCTATATCTCGAAAACTGAGGCATGCATAATTTTCTTTTTATCAGCAACGGTTTCTACTCAAAAAAGGTGCCTTAACACGTTGACTGTTCCGTGACCCACCTATGGGTCATAGACGCTGGTATTGCAGAGTCCATGAACCATATGTGGGTCACGCGTTACGTATTGTTTGAAGCAGCGTATTTCTCCCTGGCTTGGAAATACAGAAAGTTATTATTATGGACTCCAAAGTACAGGCCAGAATGTTAATCTATATGAGTGTGACCCATATATGGCCCACAGGACGTGGCGAAAATCTACATTTAAATTTTATTTATTTTACACAATGTTTCACGTCACATAGTGACATAATTTTTTATTTTTGCGACTAAAACTGTAAGAAATTGAAAAATAAAACACGTAGTATCTCACTAACATTTTATTGCATTTTTAAAATAAAAACTGAAAGAATAATACGTCACGAAATGTTAGGTAATACAAAATGCAGCAAATAAAAATATGGCGGGCCTACATAAAATAGTATTTTACTGAACAACTGAAACAGAGAAAAGAAAGTGAATACACAAAGTAATAATATAATATGTAACAATAATATATTTAGAAAATGATTATTTATGGGAGTTTGGAAAACATGCCAAACACAACGGTATGTCACATAATTTGCAATATTTATCGTCTTTTTTTGCTTTGTTTGCTGCTTCCGTCCTGGAATATCTTTCTTAGTTCTTCCTTTTTGTTGTTCCATTGGCATCGACCATTTTACTTCCACATCCAGTGGAAATATAGTAACGACAAAAAATTTTTAAAAAATTTGTATTGTTCAAATAGGCTTAGAATGTCACGAAACATCGAGATTTTAAGTTTGAGCGAAAAAAAAATTCTGTCTGTCGGTCTGTCGGTCTGTAACTTTTTTTGTGCGCACGTTTACTCTGGAACCGTTTGAGATATTGACTTGAAATTTGGTACACGTATGTACTTTAACGGGATCTAGAACTAGATTATATTTTCATCTTGTTCCGTCGAAGGGTTGGGGGGTAAATTGGGGTAAATTTGGGGAAAATAGGTAAATCAAGCAGGTAAGAGTCCATAAAATTGGTATTTAGTATATACAAGAGAAGCTAAGGTCTCAAAAAAATTTTGGCATTAGCCATCCCCATTACCACCCCCACCCCATTATCAAAGGGAATGAAAAAAAATTTTGATTTAGTGTGTGTACAAGAACCAGAAACCTCAAAATGTTTTTTTCTTCATCCACCCTCACTACCATCCCCTATCACCACCCCCACCCCGCTACCGATGTGGGGTATCGTTTTATAGGTTTTTGGGGTAGAGGATTTCAAATATTATATTATTAAAGTTCCATAAACTATTATTTCCACATACAAAATTTTTTCATTATGAGTGAGTTGAATAAAAATCTGAATGTGGAAGTAGTGATTCCTTGGGCAGCGATTTTTTTCTAAATAATGTTATATGAGTATACCCATGTAGGTGACCCATATGTGGGTCACAGGACTTTAAACATACTTTCCTCCTTGCTGTACGTCCGTGACCCATATTTGTCTCACGCTTTAAAATAAACAAAAACTATTCAAAATTACAAATGTACCTAAAACCAACGCAAAAAAGTCGATTGATGGAAAATATAATTACAGGTTTTTATTTAGTTGCAGTGGTAATTGAGATATAGAGGTCATCAATAAATGCCAGTTATCAAAAAACGTTCGGTAGTCGAAAAATATAGACGATCGCGCATTATTTGTTTCTCGCAAATCGAGCTCAGGACACCTATATTGGTTTTTGTCTATCTGCCATCGTTTTAGAGAAAACCCCAAATCCCATCTAATTTGATCCACCCTGTACATTAGTTGATAAATGAGTTTATAATCTATAAATGGTACGTTGTATTAACGAAAATGTGGTAATTGAACAATGGTGCTCGATGAACTTGTTCGTTAATACAATAATTATCATATTGATTCAATGAAACTTGTACATGATTTCAATGATTTTATTCATTAAAATAACAGGCATCGGTAATTATTGGTTCAGTAATACTTATACAGGGTGTCTCATAAAATACTTTATTGGATAAAAACGTTATTAACTTCTCGAAACATTGTTGCCAATTCATTAAAAGTCTATCTCCCTTCTCATAAACTACGTTGAAATCCATATTGATCTGGAAGAATTAAAATTGCACAGGAACACAAAGAAAAATTAATTTCCAAAGATGAAAGACACCTATCCTAATGTTTTTTGAGCCGCTGATTACAAATATCACGCCAAGAATATATTCTGCCGGGAGCCCTCGTATAAAATGACTATAAGGCGAACTTTGAAAATATGAAAAATGGATTGTTCTTATATAAGTTAGCAATGAATGGACCGTCAGCTGGTTGGGTAGCGGTGGGGGTGACTGTCAAAGGGTTGAAAACACGTAAAAAAAAAAAATGAGAAAAAAAACTATCCGGCTGAAACTTATATGAGGGGAAGATTATGTTGTATAATGAAAGTAGAATATAGTCAGCTGGACGGGGGGCGGTGGATTTACCGTCAGCTGATCGATCAAACAGGTCCAAAAACACGAAAACTTTAAATTATTCGGCGAACTTTAAAATTTGGGTATAAGATAATATTTACACTGAGATTCACGAAAAACATAGTCAGCTGCAAGTATATGGGTGGAAAAGTCGTCAGCTGGTACAGAACAGTGCTGAGTGTTGATCACCTGCGAGGCAGCGCCCATCACCTTTCTTGTATCAGCTGACGACTTTTCCACCCACATACTTGCAGCTGACTGTGTTTGTCGTTAATCTTAGTATGAATATTATCATATACCCGAATTTCAAAGTTCGCCATAAAGATTTAATTAGTAATATCGATATCGATAACTTAACGTTAGAAAACGTGCGTGCGGCATTCCCGAGTTTCTTTTTTTAATTTGATTAAATATTCAATTTATTATTAATATACATTATTTTATGAGAATACAAATTAATACATTCGTACATTTCAAAATTATACAGGATGATCTGCTCAGAAAATTTATTTAGTTTAGTGAAAATAAAAATAAATTTATTTGGCTTCCGATAACAGATCTTCCTCATTCTCATTTTCATCCAACTTATCACTCTCTTGATGCTCAGTGGGTGAAAGATCATTTTTCTCTGTCACTCGCATCTAAAAAAAAAATTATTTATAAAAAAATGATTAAGATTATAATAGGATGAAAAGTGAAAAGCACAAATGATATAATAACTTCAGTATCGGCATCTTGGATAATCATTTCCGCTTATGAAGGTAATTGATCTCCATCAAACCACTTGCAAGTTAAATTTGTTTTCCTCAAGCTGTCACCCATAACCAAGGGATCTAATGTAGATGGCACTTGTTTGTGTGCGTTGTTCCAAATCGTATACATACATACAACAGTTCTTAAAACGTGCTGTATAAATTCCGACTTCGACGGAGGCGACAGAGATGCATCAAAATTTTTATCTGGTAACCGAAATTCGTTATCATTTTCGCTAAATTTATACACCTTAGTGAAAGTAGCAACACGAGCATCATTGACGTTTTTTTATAGCTTTAAACCCATACATCGTGCAAACAAACTTCTCTGTTATATTAACGACATTACTTAGGTTCTCCTCTGGTAAATTATTCAAACTTTTAAATGCTTCAATAACTTCTTTTAGAAGCTCTAATCAAATTTATTTCAATGTATTGGGCAAGTGCTGAAATGGCTCCGTTCGTAGGTAATAAAACCCTATACCTAAATAGTGAAAACTACTATAATTATTGAGTTCGAAACGACTATATTCAATCTAGTATCACCTAAGAATCCCTGGAAAGCTTATCGTGTTCTAGTTACGAGGAGGCGGACACTAAAATGATTTTTCACGTATAAATGAGAACACCAGTGTGGTCATAAGTTCAGATACTGACGTTCCTATCATCATGCTAGGAAACATGAAAAATGTACATAATAATGTGAAAATTTGGATAAAAATGGAAATAAAGAAACGTAGGAAATAAAGAACGATTTTTATATTTAAACGATTTGTATTCAGCACTTGGCAACGACTTGTGTAACGCATTGCCCGCTTTCCACGGTTTCGCGAAATGTGGTTATAATCCCGTATTTTTCAAGAAAGGAAAAAGAAGCCTTTTATTATATTAAGAAAGGATCAAGAGTTTATTGAAGCATTTAAAAGTTTGAATAATTTACCAGAGGAGAACCTAAATAATGTCGTTAACATAATAGAGAAGTTTATTTGCACGATGTATGGGTTTAAAGCTATAAAAAACGTCAATGATGCTCGTGTAGCTACCTTCACTAAGTGTATAAATTTAGCGAAAATGATAACGAATTTCGGTTACCACACAAAAATTTTGATGCATCTCTCTCGCCTTCGTCGAAATCGGAACTTGTACAGCACGTTTTAAGAACTGTGTATGTATGTATACGATTTGGAACAACGCACACAAACAAGTGCCATCTACATTAGATCCCTTGGTTGTGGGTGACAGCTTGAGGAAAAAAAAATTAACTTGCATGTGGTTTGATAGAGATCAGTTACCTCCATAAGTGGAAATGATTATCCGAGATGCCGAAAATATTGAAGGTTTTATATCATTTTTTGTGCTTTTCACTTTTCATCCTATTATAATCTTAATGAATTTTTTATAAATAATATTTTTTTTTAGATGCGAGTGACAAAGAGAAAAATGATCTTTCACCCACTGAGTACCAAGAGAGTGATGAGTTGGATGAAAATGAGAATGAGAAAAATCTGTTATGGGAAGCCGAATAAATTTATTTTTATTTTCACTAAACTAAATAAATTTTCTGAGCAGATCATCCTGTATAATTTTGAAATGTACGAATGTATTAATTTGTATTCTCATAAAATAATGTATATTAATAATAAAGTGAATATTTATTCAAATTTAAAAAAGAAACTCGAGAGTGCCGCACGCACGTTTTCTAACATTAAGTTATCGATATTGATATTACTAATTAAATCTTTATGGCGAACTTTGAAATTCAAGTATATGATAATATTCATAATAAGATTAACGATAAACACAGTCAACTGCAAGTGTGTGGGTGAATAAGTCGTCAGCTGATGCAAGAAAGGTGATGGGCGCTACCTCGCAGGTGATCAACACTCAGCACTGTTCTGTACCAGCTGACGACTTTTCCACCCACATACTTGCAGCTGACTATGTTTTTCGTGAATCTCAGTGTAAATATTATCTTATACCCAAATTTTAAAGTTCGCCGAATAATTTAAATTTTTCGTGTTTTTGGACTTGTTTGATCGATCAGCTGACGGTAAATCCACCGCCCCCAGTCCAGCTGACTACCCCTTGCTCTGATTTCTCCATACTACGCTTGTGAGGACTTGACACATCAGGGTTATTATAGGGAATACTGATAAATCGAGTATTTTTTGACCAGGAGACGCCAAAACAACTGCCGGGGGTTGGAACCACCCCCTCCCTGAATGACAAAATAATTCGATTGAGTTCATCGATTTGCATGATGGGGGGTTATGTGAAAGAACGAGTTGTTTTATACACCACCTCAAACACTTCAAATTTTACAAAATCGTATCCGCGAAGTTTTTGCAAATATAACTCCTGCTATGTTGCGAAATGTTATGCGAAACACCGTTTATCGAGCCAGAAAATGTCAATAAGAAGGGGGGGATGCACTTTGAACATTTGCTACCATGTAATTAATCTTTTAATGTTTTTTATTGTTAAAATAAATCATTTCGGACAACACACTTCCTTTATTTGCAGTGTTTTGTTGACAAAATGAATGTTTTGAATCTAGTTTTATTCAATTTTCACGGCATACTTACTTGATAAGCGTATTTTCTCGATATTTTAATTATTATCCACAAAAGAACTTGTGTATTTGGGTTAATATCAAACCGATTTTCGATTCGAAGGTGTCAATGGATTTGTCGTGAAAATTGGTATGTAACTACTGGTTGTCTAAGAGACGTTGCCATTTGAAAAAGTTGACATAACTACAAAATAGTGATTTTGGAAATTTTGGTTTGTCGTAGCTACTAAACCTAAACCAATTCGAAAAATCTCAAGTTTACATTTTTCTCTTATTGTTTTGGTCCATTTGATTGATTTGAGTGCATCCACTGTTCTCTAGATGCAAAAATAAAAATAGCCCTAAAAATATTAAGTAGTCTCAAACAATTTTTAAAACTACGCGGTCGTACTTAAAATCGTCCCTGGAATTCAAAAATGTACAAATACACAGGGTGTTCCATTTAAAAATTCAAAGTTGGGGTAATTCAAGTAATATAGAAAACTCTAATAATAAATCCAAAACTATGTGGAGTATGGTAAATGAACTTTAAAATACGAAAAAAGATAACTGTATAAATGAAATCACAATTAACGGTAAAACCATAACCGATCCAAATGAAATATCAATTTAATACTTTTTTGAGAACGAGCCATATAACGTTTGTAAAAATATATCTAAAACGGACTACTCTTTTCCACATCAACTCATAAGCAATAAAAGTTATGTTTTTAAGCCCACTTGATAGAGCAGAGCTTTTACAATTATTTGTAAATTTAAAAAACAAAAAATCTTTCGGTATCTGTGGTTTTTCAAAATGTAATTTTGAAAGAATACGGGCAGTTTTTAGTAGATCCAATAGGTCATGTTATAAATGAGTCCCTGACAGGCGGTATCTTTCCTGAAGTATTTAAAGTTGCTATTGTTACCAGAGCTGGGTAATTACTTGTAATTTAAAAATAATTACAATTACAAATTACTTTTTTAAAAAAGGAACTAATTGCAATTACAAAGTACATGTCTTTAAAAGAGGAATTAGCAATTACTTTTCTAATTACTTTTATGATAAAGTAAATTATAGTGACGAAATAGATAAAAAGGTAAGTTAAAAATTTTTATTAAAAGTGTTGTGTAATATTGCGTTTTAATATTTATTAGAATCGTTATTAGAATGTTTGACCTTAAGATTAATCAGGAAAAAATAAATAAACATATAGAAAAGGCAGCTTAATAGTGGAGTCGGTTTAGGAAAGAATTGGGAAAATTTTTAAGATGGATGCAGACCCTGCGGAAATTATTTGTCATGATGAGTATAATAAAATAATAAATTTTAATTTCCCACAAGGGGTGAACCATGCTTTTTTGGCCGAAAAGGGGTATTTTGGACATTTTAAAGGTCAAATTTGTTGTTTTAATTTTTTTTTTGATCACTTGAACAACTAGTTAAGAAAAGAAAATGGTATCCTTTTATTATCAATATTAAAGGAACCTTCAGTTTAAATTTGGGGAAGATATCTGACCATCCCCCCTCCTGATGTTAATATATATATATATACGAAAAAAACTGAGAGAATCAAATTTCGGCTATCTTGATCAGATCTCAACCGATTTGGCTGAAATTTGGAATGGAAGTAGTCTTTATCACACAAAAACTGTTAAACTAAATTACAGCCAAAAATGTTAAATAGTTTGGCTGAAATTGCAGTTTCAGTCAAATTTTCTGAAATTTTCAAATCGAAATATCTTCGGACCTAAAAGTCGGATCAAAATTTGCTTTGTGGCAAAAGGTAGGCAAGGTATAATATCAAAATACTCGTTTTGAAAAGTAAAAGATAGACCACGGTTACCCTTCGATTATACATGAAGCGACACGTAAAAATAAAAATTGTAACGCATTCACCTACTTACAGAAATAAATACACGCACGCACACACATATATAATATAATATACATTTATCTATATCTAGTCAAAGCAATAGGCACAACTATACAAATAAAAAATATATATATTTTTTAAAGTTTTATAAACAATAAATATAATTGTTTTCTGTTTTATACCAGTGCGCGCACAATGTACAGGGTGTCCCGAATTGCATAGGCCAAACTTCACTAAGCAATACAACTTTTCAAAATAAGAAAAAAAGTTCCTATAAATATGGGTCGGGAAGTGCTTAGTTTCCGAGATACAGGGTGTTCAAGTAATTCTCCTGAAAATGTTTTTTTATGAATATTTTCGAAACGTCTAAAGATAAACAAATGGTAATTTACACAGGAATTTAACTTTTTATGCTTTTAAGGCAAAATGACAACTATGTACGAAAATCATTCAGAAGCGGGTGAAACTGGGGGGCCCTAGGTATAATTTAGCCCCAACTTTATTGTGTGACACTTTTACATTAATTTATAAGCAGAACTTAAAAATTTGAAGTTTTCTACACAAAAAAAGTCTCTTGTGTTTTTTCTCTAAAATTATCAGTTTTTGAGTAAATCTTATCTGAACTTTATTCGGGAATAGTTTTTTATGAATATTTTAGCAGAACAGAAAAAACAATGACAGTAAAACAAAATTTGATTACATTATTTTTTATTAGACAACAATGAATTAGATTAAAGTAAGGTAAATTACAAATTACTAGCGTTGTTCAAAGTGCATTCCGCCAGCATCAACACATTTCTGACATCTGCGCCGTACAGAGTGTGTAGCTTTACGAATGAAATCAGGATTAGCCCGCAACTTTTCATATTCTTCGAGAACTCTTTCTATTAACTCTTCTCTTGTGTTTTCACGGTTTGCGTAGACTTTGTCCTTTAAATAGCCCCAGACAAAAAAATCAACTGGAGTTAAATCCGGTGAACAGGCTCTTGCACTTAATCGACCGATCCACCGTTCAGGATAATTATTGTTTACCCACAAACGGTTCTCAACAGCAAAATGTGAGATATTGAAAAAAATGGTTATTTAAAAAATCATTAAATAACGGTTCATTTAAACGGGGAGGAAGGATGTGGGGCCCACAAAAAGTCCCGTTTATAACACCACACCATACATTAACGCTAAACTCCTGTTGAAATGTCCTAGGGCGAATTATATGAGGATTCCGATGAGCCCAGATTCTTAAATTATTAAAATTAACCGATCCAGGGAGCTTCATCAGTCCAAATAATTTTACTTCCGAAATCAGGATCTTGTTCCATGGCATTTATAAACCAATTACACAAATTGATACGCCTTTCGGGATCACCTGGTTGAAGGCTTTGGACTGGCTGCATTCGAAAAGCTTCTCTGTGGTCTTTTTTCAGAATCCGAAAAGCTTTGTTTTTGGAAACATTCACAGCTTGCGCATGCATCTATTGGACCGCTCTTCTGATACTTAATTTATTATTATTGTTAAATTTGACCAAAATTATGTTTCTAAATCGCCCATTTCGCTGTTCTTCATTTCTTGGACCTCTTTTAAGTCCAACATTTCTAAATTCTAGGTGGGTTCAAATAAAAACATCTTTAGATGGTTTCCTTCTATTAGGAAATCTTTTACGATATTCGCGTACCGCGGCACTCACGTTTCCATTACAATATCCATAAATAAAATGAATATCCGCGTACTCCACATTACAAAACATGACCATTTTTTATAGAACACTTTTTCCAAAAGGAAATAATAAAACTACAGAACAATGAACTACAGAAAACACAAAAAACAACAATGTCATTATTGTCATTCTGGCATTGCATGCTAGATTACTTTTCATTTGTTACAAACATTACAATCATGGCATACTCCTGAAACCAGGAATGCTGGTAATAATGGTTACTAATTAATAAAGTTCAGATAAGATTTACTCAAAAACCGATAATTTTAGAGAAAAAAACACAAGAGACTTTTTTTGTGTAGAAAACTTCAAATTTTTAAGTTCTGCTCATAAATTAATATAAAAGGGTCACACAATAAAGTTGGGGCTAAATTATAGCTGGGCCCCCTTGTTTCACCCGGTCCTGAATGATTTTCGTACATAGTTGTCATTTTGTCTTAATAAGCATAAAAAGTTAAATTCCTGTGTAAATTATCATTGTTTATCTTTAGACGTTTCGAAAATATTCTTGGTAATTACTTTTTCACCAGGAATTACCCAGCTCTGATTGTTACTCCAATTGACAAAAAAAATGATAAAGGTGATATGGCAAATTATAGGCCTGTGTCACTTTTATCATCGATTTCTAAACTTTTTGAATATGCAATGCTAAGCCGTTTATTGCCACTTTTGGAAAAAAACCATATTCTAAGCAACACACAATATGGCTTCCGTAAAAACAAGTCCACAATTAGTGCAATATTATCCTTTTACGATAAAATTATAGAATATTTTGAAAAGAAACAATACCCAGTAGGAGTTTTTTATGATTTAAGTCGAGCTTTCGATTGTGTAAATCATAAACTATTATTAGATAAATTAGAAAAATACGGAATACGTGGTATCCCTTTAAAATGGCTTGCATCCTATCTTGCAAACCGTAAACAATGTGTTGAAATTGCCTCATGTATAAATGGGATAAATCAGAAAGAAAACCAGATCAACAGTCTTAAGATCCGATATAGGAGTTCCCAAGGTTCTATATGGGGACCTATACTATTCATTATATATACAAATGATTTACCATATCATATTCAAAATGCACATGTCACAATGTATGCAGATGATAATAATTTTCTGATAAAGGAAGAGATGAATTGGAGACAACAAAAAGCAAATTGAACCATAAGTGATGCATTTGCCTGGTACTGCGGAAATAATCTACTTTTTAATTTAACAAAAACAAATTTTGTAAATTTCCATCCATATTAGAAAAGTATTGATCATAACTATAGTATTCATGTAGGCAATGAGAATATTGAAAGAAATAATATAATAAAATTTCTAGGAGTATATATCGAAGAAGATTTAAGCTGGCACGAGCAATGTACAAAATTAGTTTCTATCCTAGGTAAAAAGTTTTATCTCTTTAAAAATTTAAAAGATTATCTTGGAAAATCACATATGAAAAATATATATCATAGTGACATAGAATCGCGGATAAGGAATGGTATTTTATTATGGGGAACATCACCACATAGGAGAAAGTGTTATTAGCACAAAAAAAAATTAAATGTATAACGTCGGCCAAGTACAGGGACTCATGTCGTCCCTTATTTCAAAATCTTAAAATCTCAACAGTAATTAATCTGTATTTATTAGAAGTACCATGTTTTATACATGAAAATAGAGATTTATACCAGAAAAATCTATTATTATCTATTTTTTTATCATGTCTTATCTCTTAATATATTTTATCTTAATGTCTTTTTAAAAATTCTTTTTAGCTTATGTAACAAATGTCTGTAGTGTGACCTCAATGATGAGAGTTTACACGCCTCTAACGATCGCCCTGTATGACTAATATGATTTAGTTTCAATAGGAATAGGAAGTATTGTTTTATATATATATATATATATATATATATATATATATATATATATATATATATATATATATATATATATATATATATATATATATATATATATATATATATATATATATATATATATATATATATATATATATATATATATATATATATATATATATATTCCAAATTCTAAAGAAAAATCCTAAGCCCAACAGAGTTTTTCATATTTAATAGATATTCGCAGTCGGCAACACCCGACTGCAATTTTATTTATTTCATAATAGTCTTACTAAAAATACCTTTTACCATGTTCTAGGGTAAAATCTACATAAAGTTTATTCGAACCTGAGAAACGCCCTGTATATTGCGGTTCAGAAATTTTGTACGTTATCATATTTCTGTGTGCTTAATCAAAAACCTTAATAACATTTTGCTCTAAAATTGAAATAAAGGCTGTTTCACATAAAATTGAGAGTTTACAGGCCTCTGGTGGTCACCCTGTATGAGGAATATGGCCCAATTTCAATAGGAAGTATTCTACTATGCTGTTTTATATATGTTCCACAATACACACATACAGACATGCAGATATTTTTTATTCGATATTTGAATTCAATCTGTTATGAAACGAATTTCTGTACAATTTTTTTTTCTACGATGGTGATTAAAAAATTTTGTCCCACTATAATGTACCTATTTGATTAAATCAAATAGATATATAATAACACGATAATATTTTAAAAACTTGTTCGCAAAAGTTGATAAATGTTTTCGTGTATTCAATGAAAAGGTTCATGGTATTAATAAATAAATAATACGATAAATGCCACTACGTTGAATCATCCAACGCAGTTAAAAACTAATGAACAACTGTATAGATTCATGTATTTAATAAACATTGATATTATGAACGATGTTATTTTCAGTGTGTGATCCGGGATTAATGGGGTTTGAGGTTTCGGTTAGAAAGATTTTAATACTCTTTTGAATTATTTGGGCTTAGTCGAATGAATCCTGACAAAGTCATAAACCAAGCGGCAGACGTTCATCTGTGCATAAATATTAAGATAAGTATATTGCGAAAGAATAAAAGCAGACAAAACTGAATTTGAAGCGTAGTCTTGTGACAAATAAAACTAAAACGTAATATCAGAAGCGATATTTTCGTTAGTCTGGCTGCAATTATTTTTGGTATCTTCTTTTCCTATTTTCTTTGCGCGCTTTCGTAAATTCCATTGCAAACAATTCTGTTCCAGTTTACTGAACCGGAAGAAACAATTCGACTGTGTTAGATAAGTCTCTTAAAAGAAAATACATTGCCCTCGAGTTATTGTCCTTCAAAATAAAACCAGACATTTAGCATTTAAATTATTCTATTTTCTTTCATAGTTTCATTGAAGCAGTTGAACGTCACTATATAGCTAACTGCAAATATATATTGGCCAAAAACTATTATGATAACAATAGACAATGTAGTCTGAGGTTACCACAGCTGGTTGATGTTTGCATTAGTGTATGATATACAGATTTACATAAAACTTAAAATGCAATTTTAAAGTAATTTTTAGACGAAATATATTACAATATTTCAAAACACAGATCTGTTGTTGTTTATTGACAAAGCATGAACATCAATACAATACTAATAACTGTAGAAAACATATTTTTTGCCGATTTATTGGACTTTTTATACAGGGTGGGACAATAGTGTGTCGGACTTCGATATCTCGGGTTTTACGATAGCTAGAAATTAAAAAAAAAAAACAAGTAAACTGGATAAAAACATTTAAAACCAGAAATTATTTTCGAATATACAGGGCGAGCCAAGACCGAATCACAGGATCAAGTGCCTTTTTTTTAAATGGAATGCAGTATAGCTGTAGACCAATATTTATAGAAAAAGGAATTCTGACTATTACTAGTCAGTACATCTTAGAAGCGGTGATTTTTGTTTCAGATAATAAAACATTATTTAATGACTGCGATAGAAGACATCCCTATAATACCAGAAATAAACATGAACTAATAGAACCAAATATCCCCAACTTCAATTATATTCAAAAAAATGTACAATCCTCCCTAATAAAAATATTTAATAAGCTCCCAAATGAAATTAAAACTCTCCCAGTGAAGAAACTGAAGCTACAATTAAAGAAAATTCTAATAAATAACGCCTAATACGCAATAGATGAGTATTTTAATGATGGTGATATAAAATGTTTAAACTGAGTTCTAAATCAAATGTTTTACATTAGTTTTTAATTATTTATGTTTATATACAGATATTTGTATCCTAAACTTTGTCCGTTTGTACAGACTGTATTATGTTCAGTTAAGTGTTTTGTTTTATACATTGTCATTTTTAAAATTTAGTAATTTTATACGTTGACATTTTTAAAATTTAGTAATTTAGTAATAGGTACACATATGACATGTTCAACACCCACTGGGTATTTTGTAATGTTTTAACATTATACATTGAACTAATAAAGACTAATCTAATCTAATCTATGCTTGCCGTTCCGATCCTCCTCTACTCCTTTGGAGTAATCAAATGGAATCAAGAGGAGCTGCAACAACTCGATGTAGGAACTCGCAAAAAGATGCATCTCTATAGAAGTCTGCATCCTAAATCGTCCGTTCCACAGTTATATCTCCCATGACATCGGGGAGGCCGTGGTCTCTTGAGTTTGGAGAGTCTCCATAACAGGACGGTTCTGGATGGAGCCTGTAAGGTCACAAGGAGTTCGGATCCCCTCCTCTGCATGGTCCGAGACCATGAAAGTGCAGGGGTAGGAGCCTTTTTGTTTGAGGCAGCACGCAGAGCCGCCGATGAACTCGGTCTGGTCTTCGACGCTGAGCGGGTTAATCACGACTCTGTCACCGAGTTGGAACCTGCTCGGCAAAAAGCCCAAGTCAAAGCTGCAGAAATTAATCTATTTCTGCAGCTACACTCGGATAAGCCATTGCACGGAGTCTTCTATAAAAATATAGAAGACCGCGGCTTATCCGAAAGGCTGACCTTTGCTTTCTGAAGGTCAGCAGGGCCGAAGCCTGAGACCGAGGGATTCATAATGGCGTGCCAGGATGGTGTATTCAACAGACTCGTCTATCGAAGTCGTGTCATGGGTATAGAGGTCCCTGATGTCGCAGGGCCTGCCGCAGGGCGCCGGAGACATTAATGCATTTGCTGTCGGCTTGTCCAATATATGCAGTCTCGGCCTATATCCAGAGGCACGACGCAGCATTACGAGTGCTTTATTATCACTTAATACAAATAATACAAATTAATATTAAACTCTAACAATAAACAAAAAAGAGCTTGGTCAATCATAAATCAAAAAAAGAACAATATAAATAAAAATATTGAGCCGAACATTTCTGTGGAAGATCTGAACACATTTTTTGTAAACATTGCTGATAAATTAGTAAATGAGATCAACCAAAGCAATTCAGTCTACGATCATTGAGTCAAAATCGTGTAGTGGCCTCTTTTTACTTGTCACCAGTCACTGAAACTGAAATTGAGATCTTAATAGATTCTCTTGGCTCTTCAAAATCCAGAGACTACTATGGATTGAATAGTGACTCTCTCAAACTAGCAAAAAAGGAATTAGTACCTCAAATCACCTATTTCATAAAAAAACGGAATATATCCTGGAAATCTTAAGCAATCTAGGGTAACTCCTATTTTTAAAAAAGGAGACGTAAATCTGGAAGAAAATTACAGACCAATATCGATAATTCCTATATTAGCCAAGATCTTAGAATGTGCGTACAAAAGGAGATCAATAGATTACCTTATAAGTAAGAATCTAATAAATCCAAGTCAATATGGATACATAAAAGTTAAATCTACAGTGAAGGCATTAACAGACTTAATTATATCAGTAACAGATGAACTTGATAAAGGTAATATGACCATAGCATCGCTTATGGACTTATCAAAGGCTTTTGATTGTGTTTCACATGACATATTGCTACTGAAATTAGAAATGTATGGTATTAGAGGTCCAGCACTGTCATTTATAGAATCCTATATATCAAATAGACTCCAGTGTGTAGAAGTAAATGGTAAGACCTCATCTCTCAAGCCATTAAAGCATGGTGTTCCCCAAGGGTCTATTTTGGGACCAATCCTGTTTATTATCTATATCAATGACATCGTACATTTCATTAACTACACGTCAGTCAGTTATGCCAATGATACAACCATATTATCAAGTGGGAAGAACATAAAAGACCTAGTACATGTGTCGGATGAAATGCAATCACAGGCCAAGAGATATTTTAACAATGTCAAATTATCGTTAAATCTAGAAAAAACACAAACCCTCTATTTCCAACCACTTGGATGTAATGTATTTTTTTGTTGAAATAATGCCATCTGCAGATGCATATTGAAAAAAATCACCAAAGTCACAAATATGGGTTTAAGATGTACAGGGTGGCCAAAAATTATTTTTCAATTAAGAACTTTTTAAATTGAATTTTCTCATTTTTTTCGACGATGTGATGAAGAAATGAAAAGCGAACATTTATTGAGAAATAAGTACGACATCCGAGAATAAACTTTAAGAAGAGAGTTTTCTTCAAATAATTCATTAGAAAAAAATATAATAAGTGCTCATTCGCCCATTTTGATCGACACACATCTCTATGCGTTTTTAAAATGAGGTTTCTACTGTTCCTAAAATTGCCGGCGTGATAGATCTAAATGGAGTTATTATCCTTTCCTTCATATTTTGTACTGTTGGTGTGTCTTTATAAAAAATTTCCTTCACATATCCCAATAAAAAGAAATCCATTTTTGTAAGATCTGGGGATCTAGCAGGCCATTTAGTGGGCCCATTTCTTCCAATCCATTGAAGTGGGTAGGTATTATTTAAGTGGTCTCTAACTGCATTTAAATAATGTGGTGGAGCACCATCTTGTTGAAACCACATATCATTTTGAATCCTTTCAGGAAGATTCACCAATAATTGTGGCAGATAGTTTTCCAAGCAAATGAAGATAAATAGCTCCAGCCAATGTATCATCAAAAAAATGTGGCCCTATTACATGTTCTCTAATAATTCCTCCCTAAACGTTTATAGACCATCTGTGCTGGTTATCAACTCGCCTAAACAAGTGAGGATTTTCCGAAGCATAATAATGGAAATTGTGTCTATTAACAAATCCGTTTTTATGAAAAGTTGCCTCATCAGTGAATAAAACATTATGAAAGAAGGTGAATCTTGCATTTTATCTCTGGCCTAATTACAAAACTGTAGACTCCTTTGAAAATCCTCGTTAGATAATTCCTGGTGCACTTGAATATGATATGCATGAAACTTATTTGTTTTTAAGATTCCTACTAATGAGCTCACTTCTCTCTGACTAATATGTATTTATTCTTTTACTTTTTTATATTTGACATTTCCAGTTTCCACAAATCTATCGAGAAAGGTTTTGGAAGCTGCTAACATCAGGAATCCTTCTTTCAGGATACCTTTGCTAAATTCTAGTAGCAAGCAAAGGACCCCACACACCATATAGGGGGATTTCTGCCTCCAGTCAAATTTAATCTAACCCACGTAAGAATGTTCTTTTGAGCCCCCTGAACAAATGTTCAAATGCAGCCAGGTCCGAAAAGGTCTTCGTTTCGAATACGTTTTAAAATTGAAAAAATTAAATTAAAGTTAGCTTTGATTTTATGGAAATTCAGAACTGCATAATTAATTCTTAAATAACACCATATTTCTTACTCATGTTAATGACACCGTGGGTCTTCAAGGGCTTCGCTGCAGTTTTTTCAATTCAAGAATAAAGTTGTGATACTTTTTTTTTAATAAAAAACTTCTGTTAAGTTCTGTGACTCAAAATCTTATGATGAATTATTGTTCTCCGAGCTTCCTAGGATTAGAATTGTTCTTTTTTTATCTGAACTTTCAGAGTGTATCATGTTTTTTATTTTAAATGTCCATTAAATGGGCAATTTAATCAGATCCATTGATTTTTATTTGAACTATGATTATGGAATTCTCTGTGGTAATCTTACCTAAACAATTTCGATCAGTACTCAAAAAATGCCGGTATTTTTTAAAAAATAACACACTCGTTCTTGGATAGTAGGAAATTCAATGAATCAAAACAACGTCATTATTGACAAGTGAAAAATAAATAAAAAAGTGTGAAATAAAACTTAATATTTCGTTGTTTTACTATTGATTTCTATGGAAACAGCAATAGAATTTAGTCATTAAGACAAGGTAACTTTGGGCGATTTTGGATTTGGAACGATCTTTACCTTTTCGGACCTGGCTGCATTTGAACATTTGTTAAGAAGTTCAAAAGAACATTTTTACGTGGATTAGATTAAATTTGACTGGAGGCAGAAATCCCCCTATATGGTGTGTGGCGTCCTTTCTGTCCGACTCGCCCAAAACAAAAGTTATGTCTACAAGTTCCACTTTATATTAAAATTAATTTTGTAAAATTCGAAATATTTTAAATTTAATAAAATGACAACAGACGACCGATAAGTGCAATAAATGTTCATTTATATAAGACAGTTTATACCAAACTGAGGTTTTATTGCTTGTCGAATAACGAAAACAGCAAAAAAAATTACAAAAAAACTATTACAGTAAGGGACCAGTGAAATACTGTTTACCCATTTCAATGGATTAGAAGAAATGGTCCCACTAAATGGCCTTATTTCAAAATTGCATAAAGACGTGTGTCAGTCAAAATGGGCAAGATGTGGAGCACTTATTATAATTTTCTCTAATGAATTCTTGAAGAAACCTCTATTTTTTAAGTTTTTACTCGACTTTTGTACTTATTGCTCAATAAAACGAAAATGGTTGCAATTTGCCATAGGGAAGTACTTATAAAAAAACGTTCGTTTTTCATTTCTACGTCACATCGTCGAACTATATAAAGGGTGTTCCATTTGAAAAAATTGAGATAATTTAATTTAAATAGTTCTTAATTTAAAAATAACTTTTTGCCACCCTGTACATTTTTAGGAAGTAAAGATGATTCAAAAACATTAATTAGATGTCTCGTAACTAGATTCACATAAGTTTTTCTTAAAACCCATCATTGTGACTTTGGTGATTTTTTCAATATGCACCTGCAGATGGCATTATTTCAACAAAAAAAATTCATTACATCCAAGTGGTTGGGAGATAGTCAATAATAGTATAGGAATGAAACAGAGTCTAGAAAGAGGCTTCAAAAAATGTACTGATATGCTTAACATTCCATTAAAAAAAACAAGTAAAATTGAAAATTTTTAAAAAACCCCGATCAGTGTATCTAATCGTGCCAGTTTCATATGACCGAATCAAAATGAGGCCTAAATCATGTTCGGCTACCATAATTGTCTGCACATTTTCAATTTTACTTCAATCGGACAATTTCTAGAGAAGTTCAACATGGCGAATTCAAGATGGCGACCAAACATCAAAATCTAATATGGCCTATAACCTTCTCGACAAAATACTCTTTTAAATAAAAAAAAAACTACATCAAAATCGGATCACCCGTTGAAGAGATATGAAGCCACAGACAGACAGACAGTCAGACGTACAAACATACGCATCAAACTTTTGGGGTCGGGGATTAAAAACGTCATGGCTTATGTATATTTTAAGGTTAAAACATTATATCAAAGCTCATTTGTCAATCAATAAATGAACAAAACTAATAAAGTAGGGATTGCAATACCGGTTAACCGGTTATGAGGACAAAAAACACATGACGATAATTACCGGTTATTTTAATTTTTCACCGGTTATTTCGGTAAATTCTGAACTTACGATATGTCACGTATTCAACGTTTCTATTTATGTCAGTGATTAGTATTCACTAAATACAGAGTGACTGTCCAAACACAAAGCCCTAAGTAATACAAGAGAGACATTGACAATGTCTTGCGACAGGAAATTGAATATTTCACTGCCGCAAATATCTGTGGAATACATTTAGAAGTAGGTTATTACCAATTCTTATTAACTTATCGACCCACCAATATCGATTGAGGAAGGGCATCTTCAGCTGGTGGTATTATTCTATGCACAAATATCAGACGACTAACAGATGTAGCTTTGAAAAACTAACCCTTTTAAAGGGCTATTTTAAAAAAATATTGTATTTTTAGATTAGGTATTCAGTAAATGCCCTATTTGAGTTTATGTTCATAATTTTTGTTATTTAAGTTGATATTTCTGTTATTTACAGAAGTATTATTTATTTAAATTTATTTCATTTATATTTTTTCCTTTTGATAAAAGACCTTTTGTTTGTTCATTATATTAAATATACGTAGGTATATAAAAATGTTTTTTTGTTAAATTTAGATAATTTTGTGCATGGAAAAAGGCAATTGCCATTTTCGCCACCCTAGTCATTCATTCTAAAAATTACCGGTAAATACCGGTTAACCAGTTATTTACATTTTTATTTACCGATTTACCGGTTATTAAAACTTCCGGTAAATTGCAATCCCTATAATAAAGGAATTATATTTGCCCAAATCTTGGGAAATTAATATTAGTTTCTACACATTACGCCAAAATTGGTTAAATAATATTGAATCTGGTTTGCCAATCTTCGAAAATATTGCATTTACAGGGTGTCCCAGCTCTATTTAGACAAGCATGATCTCGGAAACGGTGAGACATAGAAATAAATGTTTAATAGAAAAGTTATTCTGTTTAAAAAGATGCATTTAACCATTTTATTTTCAAATGTACAAGATGCCTCAATAAGACGGCAGGTTATGCAACTTTACTTTTTTAAATGGAACACCCTGTATATTTTTGCATTTTTGGATTCTCCTTTTATTTCCGAACAAATTTTATTAACCTATACCTATCATTAACTATTGTTGAGATATTTGCAGTTAAATTTTTGGGATAACATTTTTTTATTAACGTAATTATAAGGAATACTACAATACAAAAAACAGTAAATATTATAATATTATAAAGATGCTCAAATTGTCGCCCATATTCTATTTGACAGAACTAATACCTCCTTAAAAGTTCTCGTGTACAAGAACTCCTTATGACATCTGGGGTTATTTGGCAAGTATGAGTTATCCTATTTTTTAAATCATTAAGATGATTTGGTTTCTCAGCGTATACAACTTGTTTTAAATGACCCCATAAGAAAAAATCTAGGGGGCTCATATCAGGTGACCGTGCAGGCATTTAACAGGTCCCTGATTACCAATCCAGTTCCCTTCAAACCTCTGTCAAGAAGCGTGTGACAAGGTTCGAATTATGTGGTGGTGCTCCGTCTTGCTGCCTTATTAGTTTAAGAATATGGAACATGACTGAATCAAGATTAAACCGTCGATATATCGTTAACCGTTAATTATAGGTATATAACATGGTTAATAAAATTTGTTCGGAAATAAAAAGAGAATCCAAAAATGCAAAAATATACAGGGTGTTCCGTTTGAAAAAGTAAAGTTGCATAACCTTCAGTCTTTTTGCCTGTATATTTGAAAATAAAATGGCTAAATGTGTCTTTTTAAACAGAAAAACTTTTCTATTAAACATTTCTTTTTATATCTAACCGTTTCCGAGATAATGCTTGTCTAAATAGAGCTGGAACACCCTGTATATTGGGATTGGGTTAATATATTGAAAATACACCTGATGATGAGCATATAGGTACAATATTGGCTAAAGCTGACATATATTGACCCAGTGTAGGTAATATACCGGGTGACTCAGCTGATAGGGACACTCTTGTAACTTTTGAATGGGCGAATAGATTTTTTCAGATTTGGTGTAGTGATATGGGATGAAATTTCCAATTATATGATGTAGAGAACCAAAATGGCCGAATTCCGGTTTCGATGTAATTTACATGAAAATCAAATTTTTAAATGGGACAACTCTCATATTTTTGCATATTTGGATCCTGCTGCCCAAAATACATATGATCTGACCCTCAAATATTGTTTTGATTTTCAAAAAAAAAAAAAAATCAAAACATCAGATATGCAAAAATATACAGGTTGTTCCATTTAAAAAAAATGATTTTCATGTCAATTACATCGAAACCGGAAGTCAGCCATTTTGGTTCTTTGCATCATATATTTGAAAATTTCATCCCATATCACTACACCAAATTTGAAAAAAATCCATTCGCCCATTCAAAAGTTACAAGAGTGTCCTTATCGGCTGAGCCACCCGGTATTGTATCTATATCCACTCGATATATTGTGCTAGGCGGTTCTTCCCATTTCTGGCATATTATATGTAAAAAGCTAAGGTTTGGCATTTATCGTTTATAGGACTCTTAAAAATGACGTCTATTAAATTTTCAAAACCACCTCAAGAAAGTGAAAGATGATTTTTTTTTCAATATCACGACAGTTTCTCCCATTTCTAGTATACGTAAAAATACTTGGCATTCGTCGATTATGGTACACTTATAAAAATAACGTTGAATAATTTTTTAAAAACTACCCCGAGAGGGTGAAAGAGTGTTTAAATGATTCCTAATATCACGACGGCTTATTCCAATTGTGGCATACATAAAAAGGTTTGACATTGTTCTCGCTTATAGAACACCTAAAAAAACCGCTGCCCAAGGAATCACTACTTCCACATCCAGATTCTCTATCCAAGTCACTCACAACGAAAAAACTTTGTATGTGAAAATATTTGTTTATGGAACTTTAATAATATAATATTTGAAATCCTCTACCCCAAAAACCCATATAACGATACCCCACATCGGTAGTGGGGTGGGGGTGGTGATAGGGGGGTGGATGAAGTAAAAACATATTTTGAGGTTTCTGGTCCCTGTACATGCACTAAATCACATTTTTTTTTCATCCCCTTTAATAAGGAGGTGGGGGTGGCTAATGCCAAAAATTTTTTTCAGACCTCAGCTTCTCTTGTATATACTAAATACCAATTTCACGGACTCTTACCTGCTTGATTTACCCATTTACCCCAAATTTACCCCAATTTACCCCCCAACCCTTCGACGGAACAAGATGAAAATATAATCTAGTTCTAGATCTCGTTAAAGTACATATGTGTACCAAATTTCAAGTCAATATCTTAAACGGTTTCAGAGTAAACGTGCGCACAAAAAAGTTAGACAGACCGACAGACAGCCAGAAATTTTTTTTTCGCTCAAACTTAAAATCTCGACGTTTCATGACATTTTAAGCCTATTTGGACAATAAAAATTTTTAAAAATTTTTTTGTCGTTACTATACTTCCACTGGACGTGGAAGTAATAACGGCGAGTAAATTTTCAAAAACCACCTCTAAGAGAGTGACATAGTGTTTCTCCTTTCTGTGTACTTCAGTCAATTTGAGAGACGGGTATTTTCGCTAGTATTTATAGATATAAATTAAAAATGCAGTCTATCAAAATTCTCTTGATATTCTAAATATTCTGCAGTGTAAACATGTTTCTAATATTTTTTATTAGATCATATCGACTTAATTATAGAGAAAGAAAATTTGATTGCCCAAAAAAAATGTCGCGCGTTAATGGGTTAATTCCAAGTGTGGAATAAAAATTGTGTTAATTGTCAGTTCATGGGATAATATTATAGTGTCAGCAAAATGAGAATAACATTTTATGCATAAGTACACACAAGTTAACCGCATTTTTTCTGCTAAGTGAAACTGATAATGAATAATGAATGAATTTGAAACGGCATTGACATTAACAAATTATCGAATAATAAATATGTTATTTGTGATTGAATTTACAAGTGCGCCGCTGTATAACGGATGTCCACGTACCTCGATAAACATGCTGGGAGAACCGCGATGAAAAGTTCTCAGCAAATCCGTAGCATACGTCAGGCCATTCCGATTCCGCCGTCCACCTTCATGATATTCACAGGCTTACTAACAGGTAGAGGTAGTTTGCACAGAGCCGCATTTCGCGATTCCAGAAGCCCGTCGCATTTCTTCACGTAGCACTCCGTTTAATATTTCTCACACCCTTTTATTGGTAATTAGCATAATCTGTATATAATAGGAAAGTGCTTGATATTACCGATGTTGAATACTGATTTGACCAACATTCTACTCCAGTTAATTTACTTTTCGCTTAACGAAAACATTTGGATTTTCACAATTCTTATGGAAATTGGATTTCTGTGGAATTGCCTGAAAATTTGATATCTTGTGGATTTTAACCACCTGAATAAAAGTCTCAATGAGCACTTAAATCAATCAAATGGACCAAAACAATAAGAGAAACATTTTTCGATATGGTTTGGTAGCTACGACAAACCAAAGGGTATAGCCGGAAAAGTTAGGGAAATGTGCCCCCTGCACTTACTTAGTTAAAATGGCTTCCAGATGATGCAGTTTATAGAGTATATTACACGGTAAAAATTTTAACGCGCTACTACCAAGGTGGAAAAAAAAATAATATGCCTTTAATTATTATATATTTTTTTTCGGTTTCTATGCAACCGATCGATTTGAAATTTGGCACGAGTATTGCTTGCGTGGAGATAACTTCCTCCAAAAAATAAGGTCATTTTATGACCATTTTAACCATCGGAAAAAAAAAATAAATTTTTTTTAGAGGACAAAAGGGTGGCTACCCTTCGTGGTACAATCACCATTCTATGATATGTTATGTCTTGATACTTCGTGATTATCATACCAAATTGTCAGATTTTTTGCTGTGGTGGAACAATATGGAAAAAAATAAAATTGGGTAAAATAAAATATTTACACATGCCTCTTAGTTGTAACAGTTAATACTTATAGCCTTACAAGGTATTGTTGCATATCTACAACCGACCGCGGGTGCCAGTGCGATGTTGCCAAGTCTACTTTTTCCCCAGACGTACGGAAATTCGGCACAATCTGGCAATACCAATTCTGAAGGTTACAGGGTTCACCCCCAAGGGGCGAAGTATTAACTCTCTAGGAGCTTGGGGAAATGTTTAGCAACGAATGATGTTCATTGTAATTACTGTCGCATTACGACATATGAAGAAAGTGAGGAAACGATCGAAGAAGACCAGCCTTTTGTGCCTTCGACATCTTCTAGCACTACGACTAGTGACTGACGAAATAATGGAACTACCATTGCAAAGACTCGTTGCTACATATAAATACTGTTGCATATGTGGTGATGCTAAAGAACTGACCGTAATACCCACTAATGTGAGACTACAGTGCTATTGAAACAAACAAATATACATCCCCGAGGCAATCGTTGCTGTAAAATACATTTGATTAAACATCGCTTTTATGAAGACGATATTACACATCTGGAACCATATGCCAACTGTAGCTCGATTCCTAGATCGGATTTATGTATTCTATTAAATTCCTTAACCCCAATAACAAATCTAAAAGGCTCTACAGACCACTGCGGTTTATCAGAGAAGCAATTATTAACGTTTACAGGCTTAACGGTAGATGCCATTTACGAATTAAAGTCACTGTTGGAAAATTCCAGTACAAGAACTTCTTCTGTCCTTGTTTTTCTATTAAAACTGAAAACAGGTAGTAATAATGATAACAGAATGACCTCCTACATTACTAAATTGTTCGATATGGTGCCAGCGTGCAGCGCACGTGCTAGGAAGCTGAACAAATTGACCATCCTCAGAATGGTGTCATTGGTATATTATTAAGGTTGTAATTAATAACCAAAACTCTAATAGGAACCGGAGTTGTTATGTTATTGGGGTTAAGGAATTTAATAGAATGCATAAATCCGATCCAGGAATCGAGCTACAATTGGCATATAGTTCCAGATGTGCAACGTCTTCAAAAAAGCGATGTTTAATCAAATGTAGACACATTTCGCGCCCAGGGATCCATCAGGGCGACTTAAGTTTACACATAGACTGGACCACGGATAGTAGGTTAAACCACAAAGGTTATAAAAACAAAGGCATATTAGGAATCAATATCACAAGTCAGGATAAGTATTGACAAACGACAACTAATATTAAACAACATACTGAGATAAAAAAGTATCCATCTGCGTAGCTGGCTGATGGAACCCATGCAAGGCCAAAAATGAGGGGAAAAAAATCAAATGTATTTTACAGCAACGATTGCCTCGGGGATGTATATTTGTTTGTTTCGATAGCACTGTAGTCTCGCAGTAGTGGGTATTACAGTCAGTTCTTTACCATCACCACATATGCAACAGTATTTATGTGTAGCAACGAATCTTTGCAATGGTATGGTAGTTCCATTATTTCATCAAAGTCACTAATCGTAGTTCTAGAAGATGTCGAAAACACAAAAGGCTGGTCTTCTTCGATCATTCCCTCACTTTCTTCATCCGGTTCAGTACGTCGTTTTTCAGATGTCGTAATGCGACAGTAATTACAATTAACATCATTCGTTGCTAAACATTTCCCCAAGCTCCTAGAGGGTTAATACTTCGCCCCTGGGGGGTGAACCCTGGAACCTCCAGAAGTGATATTGCCAGATTGTGCCGAATTTCCATATGTCTGAGGAAAAAGTAGACTTGGCAACATCGCACTGGCACCCGCGGTCGGTTGTAGATGTGCAACAATACCTTGTAAGGCTATAAGTATTAAGTGTTACAACTAAGAGGCATGTGTAAATATTTTATTTTACCCAATTTTATTTTTTTCCATATTGTTCCACCACAGCAAAAAATCTGACAATTTAGTATGATAATCACGAAGTGTCGAGACATAATATATCATAGAATGGTGATTGTACCACGAAGGGTAGCCACCCTTTTGTCCTCTAAAGAAAAATTATATTTTTTTTCCGATGGTTAAAATGGTCATAAAATAGCCTTATTTTTTGGAATAAGTTATCTCCACGCAAGCAATACTCGTGCCAAATTTCAAATCAATCGGTTGCATAGAAACCGAAAAAAAATATAAAATATTTAAAGACATATTATTTTTTTTCCACCTTCGTAGGGGTAGTAGCGGGTTAAAATTTTTACCGTGTAATATACTCTATAAACTGCATCATCTGGAAGCCATTTTATCTAAGTAAGTGCGGGGGCACATTTCCCTAACTTTTCCGGCTATACCCTTTTCTAAATCACTAATTTGTAATTGTCAACTTTTTCAAATTGCAACCTCTTTTAGACACCCAGTAGTAAAATACTAATTTTCACGACAAATCCATTGATTGAATAAAACTAGATTCAAAACTTTCATTTTGTCAACAAAACAACGCTGCAAATAAAAGAAGTGTGCTGTGGAAACAAAAAGAAGTTTGACAGATAATAATACGTGTGTTAACTTATAAGTTAATAATCTTTAAATTTGTTGTTTGTCTAAACAAACATCATCCATGTTTTCAGTATTTTCCAATTGTGGAGAAACAAATCAGAAGAGGAACTGATAACAATCCTGCAGCTTTCATCGTTGATGAAGCGACAGAAATTAACGTGTTGGCTTTTATAGAAGTGAATCCTACTGCTTCAACTAGAGAAAGTGGCCACGAGATGCAAATTAGTCATGAATTAGCAAGAAACGTTTTCAAAATATGGTTATCGTTCGTTTAAATATGCAATGCATCAGCATTTGTACGAAGATAATGGCAACCATTAATGGCAAAGATTGTTACTAGTTACTTCAGAAAAATACCGCTAACCCTAATTTTGTTTCATTGATACTGTTACTTCCACATCCAGTGGAAGTATAGTAACGACAAAAAATTTTTTAAAAATTTTTTATTTTTCAGATAGGCTTAGAATGTCATGAAACGTCGAGATTTTAAGTTTGAGCGAAAAAAAATTTCTGTCTGTAACTTTTTTTGTGCGCACGTTTACTCGGAAACCGTTTAAGATATTGACTTGAAATTTGTACTTTAACGAGATCTGGAACTAGATTATATTTTCATCTTGTTCCGTCGACCGGTTGGGGGGTAAATTGGGGTAAATTTGTGATAAATAGGTAAATCAAGCAGGTAAGAGTCCATAAAAATTGGTATTTAGTATATACAAGAGAAGCTAAGAAAATTTTTGGCATTAGTCACCTCCATTACCACCCCCACCCCATTGTTAAAGGGGATGAAAAAAAATTGTGATTTAGTGTGTGTACAAGAACCAGAAACCTCAAAATATTTTTTTACTTCATCCACCCCCAGTACCACCCCCCTGTCACCATAGGTTTTTGGGGTAGAGGATTTCAAATATTATATTGTAAAAGTTCCATAAACAATTATTTCCACATACAAAATATTTTCGTTGTGAGTGACTTGGACAGAAAATCTGGATGTGGAAGTAGTGATTCCTTGGGCAGCATTTTTTTTTATGAGTCGAGATTCATCAACAATGGAATGTTCAATAAACAAAACAATAGATATTGGGCGCAGGAAAATCAACATTTAATGAGGCAAGGTAATTTTCAGGAAAAAGGAGTAAATGTGTGTGGGCTGGGATGATTGGAACAAGAATTATTGGACCTATTTTCTTTCAAGGACCTTTGACAGCGGAGAGATATTTAAAATTTCTACAAAATGATAATGAGGAAATGTTGTTGGACTTACCACTTGCAGTTTCTGAACAAATGTATTTCCAACAAGATGGGGCTTCACCTCATAATGCCGCTCGAGTTATGGCCCATTTAGTGAACCGGTATAATGGGCGAATAATTGCAACATATGGACTTGTACGTGGGCCTGCCCGCTCACTAGATCTAAGCATTTAAGTTTTTTTTGTGTGTGGTTATGTGAAAGAACGAGTTTTTTTTACACACCTGAAACATTTCAAATTTTACAAAATCGTATCCGCGAAGTTTTTGCAAGTATAACTCCTGCTATGCTATGCAAAACACCATTGACCGAGTCAAAAATGTCAAGAAGGGGGGATGCACTTTGAACATTTGCTACCATTTAATTAATCTTTTAATATTTTTTATTGTTAAAATAAATCATTTCTGACAGCACACTTCTTTTGTTTGCAGCGTTTTGTTAACAAAATGAATGTTTTGAATCTAGTTTTATTCAATTTCCTCGGCATACTTACTTGATAAGCGTATTTTCTCGATATTTTAATTATTATCCACCAAAGAACTCGTTTATTTGGGTTAATATCAAACCGATTTTCGATTTGAAGGTATCAATGGATTTGTCGTGAAAATTAGTATGTAACTACTGGGTGTCTAAAAGATGTTTCCATTTGAAAAAGTTGACGTAATTGCAAATTAGTGATTTCGGAAATTTTAGTTTGTCGTAGATACTGAACCAATTCGAAAAATGTCACGTTTACATTTTTCTATCATTGTTTTGGCCCATTTGATTGATTTGAAGGCATTCAAAAATGTAAAAATATACAGGGTGTTCCATTTAAAATTTCAAAGTTGAAGTCGCTTCTGATCAAAAGCTCTCATGTACTATCTTGTACAATTTCATGATGAATTCATGATTTTTTTCATACATTTTATATCGTGATACGTTCTAATAGCTCTTTATAATATTTTGCACTAAAAACATTTGTTGTTTTAATAAAAATAGTGTAGAAAAAAATGAAAGTTTGAAAAATGTTGGCGAAGGCGCCGGGAGAAATTTTCGGAAATTACCCTTTTGACCTCTAATACCTCATTAATAAATTCGACAAGATACAAAATTTTACAAGAATTTATAGTTGTATCTCGGAAACTAGACATAGGATCGAGTTGGGTCCATGAGAGCTTTTGATCAGAAAGTCGAAATCTACGACATTAAAAATCCAGCCAATTTGACTGTAAGCCAATTTATATAAGAAATGTGTGGGGTCCGACCTCAAAAATAGTATTTTATCAAGTTAATGTACTTCGTCAAAACAGTTGCATACGAGAAATTATGGTATAGAAAAAATACAAGAAAACAAATTTATAGGCCATAAAAACACGTAAAAAAGTGTAGCAACATATCAGTGACATTTCCTCCCCAACAAAGTTAGTGATCAATTTTTTTGACAGGTGTCAAAGTGACACTTCTTCAACTTTTAGATGCATTTTATTTGACAGCTGTCAAAAAATCTTTCCCGCGCGAAAGTAACTGACACCTGTAAATAAAAGATTTTCAAAATGTATAGTCCCAACAGCGGAATTAAAGTCCCCAACCTTTCGGTAACTGCCCCCGACCGGTCAGATAAAACCGGTCGAGGATTAGAAATTTATAAATTAAACTAAAAACAAACATGGACTCACCGTCAAGAATAGATAGAGCAGCCATACAAAAGGAGATGTGTGGTTGGTCAAAAAGGTGGCCAGCCCCCCCCCACCAAGGAGGATGTCTGATGATGAAAGCGACGCCTCGATCACCTCAATAGTCTCTCTGAATAGGAGGACTGTTATGAGAAAAGCGTTAAAGAGAAGCAAATAGGTTCAAACCCGCAAGACTTTTTTTTTTCTATTTTAATATGAAAAAAATATTTAAAAACCCATAAAACGATATCCCACATCGTTAGTGGGGTGGGGGTGGTGGTAGTGGGGGTGGATGAAGTAAAAAATATTTTGAGGTTTTTGGTTCTTGTACACACACACACACACACACACACATCCCCTTTAATAATGGGGTGGGTAATGCCAAAAAATTTTTTGAGACCTTAGCTTCTCTTGTATATACTAAATGCCCACTTTATGGACTCTTCCCTGCTTGATTTACCTATTTACCCCCATTTACCTCAATTTACCCCCCCCCCCCAACCCTTCGACGGAATAAGATGAAAATATAATCTAGTTCTAGATCCCGTTAAGTACATACGTGTACCAAATCTAAAGTCAATATCTTAAACGGTTCCAGAGTAATCGTGCGCACAAAAAAAGTTACAGACAGACAGAAAATATTTTTCACTCAAACTTAAAATCTCGACGTTTCATGACATTCTAAGCCGATTTGAACAATAAAAATTTTCAATTTTTTTTTCTTGTTACTATACTTCCACTGGATGTGGAAGTAATTATGCATGCCCCAGTTTTCGAGATATAGACATAACTTAAATTAGCTATCCAACCATATATCATAATATCATATTTATCTCTAGAATAAGTGTTAATTTTATAAAAATGTAATATGTTTGTGAGGAAGCCATGGAAAACTATTAACAACAGCACTTCTTATAATATAAAATAATTTTGTCAAAAATAGGAAAAACCAAACTACAATAAATATTGGAATTGTCTTTCATTGACATCTATGCATTTTTGACTCCTTCTCCTTACAGCATTTGTTGCATTTCCAATCAGGAGTTATTGCCAAAGCCAAAAGTTGGCAGGGGTTATATCGGGAGATCTAGCTGGCCACAAAATAGGACCATTATTTCCTAAAAATTAAACAATATCTAAACTTTGCTGTTTATTAATGTCCAGTTAGCTGTTCCTGAGTGATATATATCTAACTAGAACTAGATTATATTTTCATCCAGTCCTCCCCAAATTGAGCATTAAAATAATTTCGTGGTTCATTTGACGTATGATGGGGCGGGGTGCCATCGTGTTGGTAAATTAATCTTTGAAATTGTCTTACAGGCATATTGTCTACAAAGAGCTCTATTCCTTGTTGTAGAATGTTAATAACATTTTCGGTATTCAAATTACCGTGATAAAAATGAGGACCTATTATTTGGTATCTAATAAAACCACACCATACACCAAATCCAAATCGTCCTTGACGATTAACTGTAGCGGTTACGTGCGGATTTTCATGAGCCCAATGGTGGTTATTATGCCGATTAAAAATTCCGGCACTGCTTAATGTGTCTACAGATGATCCAGCCAACTGTCCTTCTCGGTACACTTTGAAAATTACCATAACAACTGTCGTAAAAGTGAACTGGTCTGCTGGAATTCGAGATCTTCAAAGCGTACCGACAATCCAGCAGACCAGCTCACTTACGAGTTCGCATGGCAATCTTCAAAGTGTACCGAGAAGGCCGGTTGGTCTGCTACCTGCCGCTGGGTCGTGTGTAGATCCCTTTATATGGTCGCCCTCGTCTGCCCATATAATTGTTCCTTCAAATCGTGGCACTTTATTGCACTGACGGAAAAACCACTTGCAAAAATCGAGACGCCTTTGAAAGTCATTTAGGCATAGATGGTGACTAACTCTAATTTTGTACGGTTTGAATTTATTTTTTTTTAAGCAACGCAACGCAGTTGTTTTTGGGATTCCTAAATTTGCCTGCATTTCGCGAGACGATATATTAGGATTTTCTCTTACAGTTTCTAAAACAATATTTTCTACAGCTTCTCTACCTGCTTTATTACATATTTTTGCTCGAGGTTTTACAAATGGTCCAAACTCTTTAAATTTTGTTGTAGCCTTTTGAATATTTTTATGTCTGGCTATCTCTTTTCTGGATATCTAAAAATATTGTTTAGGTGTTTTTAAAATAAAGCTCGGAAGCTAAATTCGAATCTTCTCCGCATTCTATAAAATACTTAGCATATCATATTTTTCACCATTACTAAATTGAACCAATTTTAACAACGGTCACTCACAATTAACTCACAAATTAGTTTTTGACATTTACGATTAATTCTATTTTCTTTTTTTCTTTTTTTTTTCTCAGTAAATATTAGAAATTCGATAAATATGCATAGATGTCAATGGAAGACAATTCGAACATTTATTGTAGTTTAGTTTTTCCTATTTTTTGCAAAATTATTTTATATTATAAGAAGTGTTGTTGTTAATAGTTTTCCATGGCCTCCTCACAAATATATTAAATTTTTCGAAAATTAACCACTTTTTCTACAGAGAATTGTGATCGAATAATAAAATCATTAACAGGGTGTCCCATTTTAAAAAAACAAGTTATGTCTATATTTCGAAAACGAATGCTTGCATATTTTCTTCTTATCAGCAATGGATTCTACTGAAAAAAATGCCTTAAGAGTGTTACTCGATTTTCGATTCGACACTTGGTAATTGAGAGGTCATCCGAAAATGCCAATTTTCCAAAAACGCTCTGTAACTCGGTAGTCGAAAAAGATAGACAATCGCGGTTTGCGCCATTGCTTGTTTATCGAGCTCAGGACACCTATATTGGTTTTTGTCTATCTGCCATACTTTTGGAGAAAACCCCAAATCTAGTTTGGTCCACCCTGTACACGAGATTTCCTTCGCGGTTTACCTCTCGTTGTAGACCCTAATAGTTTTTTTTGCACAATAAAATTCATGTATATTTTTAATATGTTGACTAGGACAATGTTATCAACTTGTAAAAAAAATATTCCTGGGTGAATTAGTTTATTAGTTATTAGTTTATTATAATTATTTTCGGGTGATAATAAAATGTAAAAGTGAAAAATGTGTGGTAAATCATATAGACAAATTTCAGATTCCTATTTTATTTCAGAAGTTTTTTACCATAGCACCGCAACCGGACCTGGATATGCTTACCAAAACAAACAAAAAGCTCTCGCGGACGTAAACTTTATTTTTCCACAGAGTCGGCGATATGCAAATAACTAATTCTTTATATCCCGTTTTTTGTCGCCTCCTCTCTTCGGGTATTATTTCAAAGACAGCCGACAAAGCTGTTTAGTTTTTGGCGAAATAATGAAAATATTTTTCATTTTATCGTCGCACTTTTAGCAGTCTTTATTGTTAAAGAAACGTGTAAAGTGTTTCATTTTATATCAAGTTTGTGTATAAATTCTCCTCGTCTTAGCATCTAGATAAACGCCAATGTTGCATAATAGAAGTGCTAAGTTGTTCGGTACATCCCCCTTCAAAAACATTAAGGGGATAAATCTCTGCGATACTCAATTTCACATCTTTTAAATATAGTACTGGTACCGGAGTCTAAACTATTTTTGTTCAAAAATTGTCATGGAGTAGCAGTTTCATTATTGAAGTTGCTCCTTCGCCTTCGTATCAAGAAATAAATAAATAAGTAAAACATAAATATTAGGGCGGTCCTTAGCTATACTTGACGATATTTTTTTCTTACAATTTTTTCGGCCTCACCCGCTAAAGTGGTTCCAATGATTTAAAAAATGAAGTATACACAATTTTAACTCGATTGGATAACGCTAACCTGTGCCCCAAGGCAATTAAAATTCACCATAAGACGCAATTTTCATCTATTTTCAATAGTATCTCGTGAACTCTTGATTACATCGAAATGTTATACATACATAATTGGAAGAAAATTTATTTTTATAAAACGTCATTTCTTTGCGTTTTTCTCATACATTTAATATAGTAGAAGAGCTGGCAAACATTATGGTGAACGATAATATTCAAAATTTTCACTGATGGCAGACCATTCTTTGGTCTTTGGGTTTGTCAAAACCGATCGTCTGCCGTTTCAAAGTGGAAGCATTGACTTGGGGGGTGTATTCAAAAAGGGGTGATTTTGGATTTTAGTGAACCATATTGTTCAAGAAAAATTTCTGCAGGGGTGACTAATATAGTTAGTCTGGACGGCATTTCTACCTAGGCAGACGATTTTTCTGGTAGCATTATCATAGCAGACGCAACTCAAAATGGCAAAAAACACATTTCGGTAACCTATATTGTTCAAAAATAATTTTCGCGTCCTTCGATTTGTCTACTTATGGTTTAATAAATAACGAATCGGCAGACGAAAAAATCGGTAGCATCGCCCTAGCAGACGCTGTCAAAAAAAATTATATAAGGAATGATAAATACAACAACTCAAGATTATATTCTCGCCCGGGCAGACAATTTTTTTTCGTAGCTATGAGCATGGCATACGCCTGTCAAAGTGGCAAAAATCACGTTTCGGTGAACCATAGTGATCAAAAATAATTTTTGCGTCTTTCGATTCGTCTATCTATGGTACAATAAATAACGAATCGGCAGACGAAAAAATCGGTAGCATTTTCCTAGCAGACGCTGTCAAACTGAAAAATTTTAATTTTTTTTTCTTATATAAATAGGTTTAGAATGTTGCGACGAAATTTTAAGTTTGAACAACAAGAATCTGTCTGTAGGTCTGTCTGTAACCTTTTTTTGTGCGCACAATTACTCTGGAACTGTTTAAGATATTGACTTATGGTGTATCCTATGTACTGTAACGAGATCTGGAACTAGATTATATTTTAAGCTTATTTTGTCGAAGGGTTGGGAGCAAATAGGGTCAAATAGGCAAAGCAAACAAGTAAGAGTTAATAAAAATGGGATTTAGTGTATGTACGAGAAACCAAGGCCTTAAAAAGTTGTTGGCATCAGCCATCCCCACCCTATTATTTAAATGGACCAAAGGTCTCAATTTTTTTTTTGACATCAGCCACTGGCGCTACCTCCACCTCATATAAAATGGGGTAAAGAAATAAAATTGTGATCAAGTGTGTGTACGAGAAGCAAAACTATCAAAACATTTTGCCATCAACCACCGTCACGGAAACCCCGTCACCTTCGTCCCATCATCAAATTACCCTCTTTGATGGTATGTGGAAATAGTGATTCTTTAGACAGCAGTTTTCAAACAAAAAATTCCTCTGATTACAAAAAATCGGTAACAGTTCGTTATATTTCCTGTGCGAATAAAACAAAAATAAAAATCTGACTTTGAACAACAGATTTATTACTTCTATACAAATAAAAAAATAACATAACAAAAAGCCTAGAATACATTATTTTCAGAACATAATAACCTAAAAGTAACAAATAATATGTATAGCTATAAGAATATCAATCTATCAAATACGGCTATACTGTAAGGAACATACAAATGATTTATTGATAACAGTAACTTATATTACCAAAAGGAAAATTAAATACGATATTACAAGCAACTTATAACTTAAATATTCGTTTAAAAAATCAACATCCTGACTTAACAAAAAAACATAAACTCTGATATATAAAAATGCCTAGATACCTACATGATAATATCACAATATGGTAATATCGCAATAAACAAATAAATATTATTTAAAAAGTAACAAAAAAGGTCTTTTTTTAACTCGCTATCTACAGATTGCAACGGAATATGCTTTTGCACCTGTACCATAGAAATTAATTATGGGATCCGAGGGGAATACATCTTTAAAGTTTCCCGAAATCGATGGACCCTTCGGGATATTAAATATATTTCTATCCTGATAGTTTGAAGTATCAAGTTTCTCTCGGTTATCTATTATAAAGGCATATAAGTTGTCCGTCAGAATTTTGATAGTTTTTTTAAATGAATATTTAAGTTATAATTTGCTTGTGATATCGTATTTAATCATCCTTTTGGTATTATAAGTTACTGTTATCAATAAGTCATTTGTATGTTCCTTATAGTATAGCCGTATGTGATAGATTGATATTCTTATGGCTATACATATTATTTGTTACTTTTAGATTATTATGTTCTGAAAATAATGTATTCTAGGCTTTTTGTTATGTTATTTTTCTATTTGTATAGAAGTAATAAATCCGTTGTTTAAAGTCAGATTTTTATTTTTGTTTTATTCGCACAGGAAATATAACGAACTGTCACCGATTTTTTGTATGCAGGAGAATTCTTTGTTTGAAAACTGCTGTCTAAGGAATCACTATTTCCACATACCATCAAAGAGGGTAATTTGATGATGGAACGAAGGTAACGGGGTGGCCGTGGCGGTGGTCGATGGCAAAATGTTTTGATAGTTTTACTTCTCGTACACACACTTAATATCAATTTTATTTCTTTAGCTCATTTAATATGCGGTGGAGGTACCGGCAGTGGCTGATGTCAAAAAAAAATGAAGACCTTTGGTCCATTTAAATAATAGGGTGGGGATGGCTGATGCCAACAAATTTTTAAGACCTTGGTTTCTAAATCCCAATTCTATTAATTTTTACTTGTTTGCTTTGCCTATTTAACCCTATTTGCTTCCAAGCCCTTCGACAAAATAAGCTTAAAATATAATCTATTTCCAGATCTCGGTACAGTACATAGATACACCATAAATCAATATCTTAAACAGTTCCAGAGTAATTGTGCGCACAAAAAAGGTTACAGACAGATTTTTGTTGTTCAAACTTAAAATTTCGTCGCAAAATTCTAAACCTATTTATATAAGAAAAAAAAATAAAATTTTTCACTTTGACAGCGTCTGCTAGGAAAATGCTACCGATTTTTTCGTCTGCCGATTCGTTATTTATTGTACCATAGATAGACGAATCGAAAGACGCAAATTATTTTTGATCCCTAGAGTTCACCGAAACGTGATTTTTGCTACTTTGACAGGCGTCTGCCATACACATAGCTACGAAAAAAATCGTCTGCCCGGGCGAGAATGTAATCTTGAGTTGTTGTATTTATCATTCCTTACATAATTTTTCTTGTTAAATATCGTTCATCAAAACCGGATCTGTCACTTTGACAGCGTTTGCTAGGGCGATGGTATCGATTTTTTCGTCTACCGATTCGTTATTTATTAAACCATAAGTAGACAAATCGAAGGACGCGAAAATTATTTTTGAGCAAAATAGTTCACCGAAATGTGATTTTTTGCCATTTTGAGTTGCGTCTGCTATGATAATACTACCAGAAAAATCATCTGCCTAGATAGAAATGCCGTCTAGACTAACTATATTAGTCACCCCTGCAAAAATTTTTCTTGGCCAATATGGTTCATTAAAACCTAAAATCACCCCCTTTTTGAATACATCCCCCAAGTTAAATGCTTCCACTTTGAAACGGCAGACGATCGGTTTTGACGTACCCAAAGACCAAAGAATGGACTGCCATCAGTGAAAATTTTGAATATTATCGTTCACCATAATGTTTGCCAGCTCTCCTACTAATAGTTGAGTAGGAATAATAAAGCTTTGGTTGGCATAAACAGGCACCAGAACATTCATGTTCTCGTTGAAATGCCAGGATACATGTTTTGTGTCCCATTAATTAATCAAGTTAGCTTCCCTTTATTGTAAAGAATGTCTTATAGCAACACGGTATCAGTCGCGGTTGTTTGCTAGACGTACGACCTCAACAAACTCTTTTTCATTGGTCGTTTTTTAACAACAACGATTCCCTACGATATTGCCATCTGCTGCAGCTGAGGCTCGAACTTAGTAGAGATAACAACGACTAACCACTTACTTACTTACTCAATCGCGGTCTAGGCCATTGCTACAGTTTCGTAACTCGCTAAAAACGGCACTAAACATCCATACTCTAGCCAGGAACTCTCGAACCAGAAAACCCGGTTAAGTTTCTTTCACCATTTCCCATCTGATTTTCCATGAACCATTAACCGTTTTATATTTTCCTTTTCGGCTGATGTGGCTAAAAACACCATAGGATGGAAAGTTCTCGTCGGTGGGGACTTCCGACCGGCTTCAATTGTTCGCAATTATGGTCACATATTACTGTATCACCGGTCACGAGTCTTCACGACGCTGCTAAAATCTTTCTATTGTAACGTGTTTCCACCCCTAGGAAACCACCCTTGTAAATTCCGTGGGTTCCAAAAATTATAACAAGAGATAACCACTAACACACTTTATTAAATCATTTACTGGATACTTCACAATTCTATTTCAACTTAAATGTACTTTACTGACTAAAAATAACAATGTTTATCACTGTTTTCACTTTCGAGTCTTAACCTCACTTGTCAAATCCAAGACTTCTGCTTTCTATACTTTCTGAACTACCCGCCGAGAATGCGGTCTTTTATACCTAAAAATGACAGATCTCGATTTTTCTGTGATGACGCCACCATTCTCTAGATAATTCCAGATGTCATCACTCTAGAACTACTACTGGTAGGTTCTTTCTCGAGTAGGTGCAAATACATCTGAATTAATTGAAGGGGTTGCAACACATCACACTATTTAAAGATTTTACTAATAAAGTTATCGGCAGTAAATTGCCATTTAGCAGAAAAATTTTAAATGAGTTTATTTTAATTTCAGAGAAGTTAAAATGACAATTTGTAAAAGCGTTTTGCATATTATTTGCGAAATATTAATATTTTGGCAAAAAATCTGGATATTAACGTGTAATAAACATTGTCCAGAGGTAGAACCTTATATTCGAGATAGAGATGCCTATAAAAAACATTTGGAAGTGCAGCTAAAAAAGAAGAGAACTTTTGAAGAAAATTAGATAAACTCTAATTTTTTGGTCACGTCAACCGAAGAGTGGACAATATAAAACAGTTATTTCAGGAAAACTAGATAGCAAAAAGCGAAGAGGCCGATCTGCTGAATGTTGTGCTGATATCAGCAAGGAACTGATGAGAAAAGCTTTGGAAAGGTCGTGCGGCACTGACAATGCCGGTGAGTTTGGATGTATAACTGCGGACTTGGTTTTGGATTTGGGGGTTGTCTAGTTATATATGGTGTGCGTTTATGGTGCGCGCATTTATGCGTCTTACTTCAGAGTTAGATTTGATGTAGATAACTGAAAACAGATTTTTTTTATTTCAAGCAATACAAATTCAGTTTGAAGTCGTGTGGAAACAACGTAGGAAATGAGCAAATAATGTTTAAAGCCAAAATTACACTATGAAAATTTTATGTAGCCAGTAGTGTACAAAATTTCGATTGTAAGGTATTATTGGGAAGCCAATTCGAATAATTCATGGAATCTAAAACATCTGCTAAGACGTCAATAGCGAGAATATGAATGTTCTAGTACCTGTTTACGCTCAAAACTTCATTATTTCGAAAAGTATTAATTGTACGAGAAAAATACAAATAAACGAAATTTTAGAAAATGAAGTTTTCATTCGATTAAAAACGTAGAAAATTTCGATATGATCAACCGGTAACGAGATACACTAAAATAGGTGAAAACTGCGTATTTTAGTGACTTAATGGCCTTGGGGCATAGGTTAGCGTTATCCGATCGAGTTGAAATTTTGTATAGTTTATTTTTTAAATAAATCGGAACCACTCAAAACTCCAATATCGCAAAATAAGGACCACCCTAAAATATGTCTAAGGAAAGTATACGACGTTCTATGTCAACCGAAACGCTCTTACATCCAAAAATAAGACCTTCAGAAAAAAATGTTTCGGGGCTCAAATTTTTCAATAAGAATTGTAGTTACGAAGCAGTATGGCGATTATAATCGAGACAAAAAGGCAAAAAGAATAAATGCAAACATCAATTACAAAGCGAATTTATTCTCGAAAAATCTAAAACTGCTCATAAAATTTGCTCTTGCGTAATGCCTTTACATACCCTATTTGATTTCAAGAAATTGAATATGACGATTCTAATATGGCAGCCTAAAATGATAATAGTAGGGTAACTAGAGGTTTTCATTTAGAAAGATTATCAGCGGGTGTACTACTGTACAACCGAACTTCGCCCTTTCATTTGTGTTTGTTTAATTTTTTTTTCTTGTTTATTGTACTTTAATTTGTATACACAATGAATAAAGGCATTTATTATTATTATTATTATTATTATTATTATTATTATATATGGATTAATTTTCGTTTTTTTTATAGTTTAACAGGAAATACATCAAATAAATTAATTCACAGTACAGGGCTCTTTTTTTTTTAATGATTACAGGCTAAACTTTTGTGAGTAGCTTCGTTTTGACGAGACGTCCAACTTTTCTCTCTGCGAAAATTCTCGATAGTGGTAGCTATATAAACTGCGCTTGGGTATATATGTCGATTGGGCGATTGTTCAAATTTTATTACTAACAGTTAGTTTTTTAGTTAAATTTTGAGATAATTTGATAAAAAACACGAAAAAACGTTTGTCCTAAAAAATCGATGGTTTGACCGAAGCGTCCCCCACCCCCAGCATGTCCAAATAACGAGGTCACAAAAAATGGTTACTGATTTTTTTTACTATTGCTTAATAAATGTTTTTAACATTAAATGGTCACATTGTCTTACAAATTGAATGGTATGTTTTTCCACTCCTACGCTCGGAAATTGTCAGTTCTACGGTAACACTTTTCTCATTACTACAAAAAAGTGGTATATATCGATAAAAAATTTAAAATGAAAAAAATTGAAATTTGTAACATTACTGGATGTTGAATATTTTATTATATAAAAGATTAAATAAGTATATATACACACACACAGACACACAGTTAAAGAAAGAAAAACTGCCACTTAAATTAGAATCATGCGCGCTACTAGCCCAAGCTAGTCTAGGCCATATGAGCGTGCATAGAGGTAATTCCGTAGATTTTCTGTTGCGTACGTCTTTACTTGACAACATAAACGATGAAAATGATAGTTGCCAAGAAGATAAAGATGACGAGAATGATGTTCGTAGCGACGAAGATGAAGGGTCGACGGATGAATCTGACGAAGATTAATTTAGTTTTTTTATATGTATATATATTTATTTATTATTTTTTATACAATAAAAAAAGAGTTATTCAAATATGAAAACTATGCATTTTTTTGGCTATTCAAAAAAGATATTTTTTTATACAAAATTTTTTTTTAGCAATTTCCCCACATTTTTCATAAACTTTTTATATGAGTCCCTCTAGAGACGTTACGGTGAATAGACGCCTATTAGATAACGTTCCTTTAAATCGGAAGAATAACCGGTAATAAGCTGGCCCAAATAGGTCAAAAGTACATTCGATATGAAGTGAAAAATTGTGCATGCGGTGGTAGTGTCCGAATAGCAACAATTAAGTGATAAGTGCTAATATTTAATTAATACGAGTGATTAAATCTTTCAGTGCAGCGTAAAAAAGTGAAAACAGTCGACAGATATCGAGTAGGTGCCCGACTCGAAGGAGGGAAAGGCCATAAATCAATCAAGATAAGTCCACTTTACCCTTAAAATATTTGTCTTAAGTACTTGTAGACAACTTAAAGAGTTTCATAAACAGACCTGAAATGTAATAAATTAGAAATAAGTTAATAAACACTTCTCTTCCAGCAAATACTACCAGGGGCGTACCATTAGAGTAACAGTACACCGCACCAAATTAAATCAATTCAAAAATAATAAAAACTTGGATAAAATTGTTGCCCATTATTAGCTTGGTTTCAGTGCCATTAAAATTTAAAAAATCCCATGCATGCTATAAGAACATACTGACTGTCTACACTTCATATCTGGTACGGCTCTGGTAAGGTTAAGGAATTTTATTAAAAACGTTTAGGTCCGTAAGAATACGCAAAAAGTAAGCAAGAAATAATAATTCTGCAGAGAACACAAAAATAATGTATCCACTACAAAACGTAACAACGACAGCTACTGGTACAAAAATCGAGCACTAAGCCGTCAGTTAGAAGGAGAAAACATAACAACCCCGGCCCATGCCAACACTGTGAAAAGACCAGTAGAGGAGTTGCATAGGTAAGAGAGCTCCATCGAAATAAGGACGGAAAATATAAACGAAAACATAGCCACGGCAATCATACAAAATGATCAAGATCATTGATCATTGATCAATTAGACAAGACAGCAGGAAGGGTATTCATGCAACTGACTCAAGAAACCAGAAGAAACGAAAAAAGAAAAAAATGGGGAAACCGGGTTACACGTGGAAAACAACAACTAAGAGGATCATGAACAAACTGAGAAGCGACCAAACATACTGGAAAAGAAAGCGAGTGGGAAAAATGAACTCCACAAAGAAATCGCAGCGATATACCCTACCAGAACCAGAAACCGAGGTATCAGAAATCTCAGAAGGAGAAGAAGAAAATTTGTAGAAACAGAAACACAAAAAGAGGAGCATAAACATTAAATAACACAATGCGACAACACATTGGACTTGTCATCTTGCTGTCGAGGCGACCAGACCTGCTTTATAATGCTCTGTCACCAATGGATACCCATAAAAGTTTATAAAAGTTAAATAGTGACAACGTGTAAAAAATATAGTTAAAAAAGTATAAGTGGATGTGTTTGTAAAATAATACATATCTCGGAACATTTTCAGTAGGTAATTGATAAGAAATATTAGATAGTGTTTAATTAGGTATACAAACCAAAACTTTACACAGTGCTTCCAACGCAGTAAATAATGGTATATATAGTGCAGTGAAATCGTGCCAGGCGGCAAAGAGCAGAAAGAAATCAGTAATAACCGAAGAGAGGACTGTCTATATGGAGCACTAAGCCATCAATTAGAAAAAGAAAACCGGCACACACTAACGCTATGAAAAATCAAGAAAAATGTCCATTATACTATTAGGAGACTTTAATGCACATATACTCCACACATGGCCTAACGAAAATAGAAACGTGCTGAAAAACCTAGCACACATGTTTGACTTAACAATAAGAAATACATGGAGCAAAAGTCAAACCTGCATTGACACCTGGAGTAATGGAAGCTCAATCACACAAATAGACCATACCCTGGTAAGCAGAGAGATAAGGGCCAAGGATCAAGAAGGTTAAAGCAAAAAGGACAGCAGAAGAAAGCGCTAACACTGAACAGCAGCAAACTAAAAATAGGGAGACCATGTTACACGTGAAAAACAACAATCGAGAGGATAAAAAAAAACTAGGAAAGAAAAGCGAGGAAAAACTTGCGTCATGTGGATCTCGCTGCTGACAACAAGCATGACCCAAATCCAACCCAGCATCGGAAACTGAGGAATCAGAAGACTCGGCAAAAGAAGATTTGAAGAAGCAGAAACACAAAAAGAGGAACATAAACACTCCATATCAAGACACAGCACATATTTCACACGAAGATTCAGAAGAGGCAGATGCCCAGAACCAAAATCACAAAAAAGGGAGCTTAAACGCTCCCTCACGACACAATGCGGTAACGCATCTCATAAATACCTACACCTCCCATCCCATGTTCCTTTATCATGCGCCATGTGGCTCTCGCTGCTGGCAATAAGCATGACCTTAGTCCAACCCAGCGTGGACGTAGCAGCTGTATAATCCTGGGAGTGGCAGCAATGCCTACCGCACGCTGGTAAATCAATCACTCAATCATTTTTCATAAACTTTTCATATAAATTATGTTATTTTTTAATTAAACATTAAAAATAATATTACATTAGAATTATATGCAAAATTTGGTAGATATCAGAATTGCACTTAAGTAATAAAAATATATTAATTTACCAAATCCGCATTTATAAAATAATTCGTTATTTAAAATAATTTTTGTCGGACTAGCGATACAATTTGTTTGTAAAATACTATTTTATTTGGGCAGATAATACACTAACCTATCATGTGTTATCTTTGTCCTACAGTTACTAGTGAAAAAAGTGTTACCGTGGAATTTCTTAGTGTAGGACTGCAAAACGTACCATTCAATTTGTAGGACAATGTGGCCACTTAATTTTAAATTTATTAAGCAATAGTACAAAAAATCAGCTGGTTAGTAATTATTTTTTGTGACCTCGTTATTTGGACATGTTGGGGGGGTGGGGGACGCTTCGGTTAAACCATCGATTTTGTAGACAACCGTTTTTTCGTGTTTTTTATCGAATTATCTCAAGATTTAACTAGAAAACTAACTGTTAGTAATAAAATTTGAACAATCACCCAATCGACATATGTACCCAAGCGCAGCTCATATAGCGAGAATTTTCGCAAAAAGAAAAGTTGGACGTCTCGTCAAAACGAAGCTATTCACGAAAATTCAGCCTGTTAGTAATCATTAGAAAAAAAGGGGGCTGTACTGTGAACTAAATGTTTTTATATTATGCGTGGGCTTGCCTATAAGGGGTGGATGCTATCCCCCGCTTTTCAGGTGGTGACACTCAAAAAAAAAAAATAACAATTAAAACTAAAAAATAATACAATTATGAGATAAAAACAATTCTATGCAATTTTTCACATAAATTGATAATTTTTGATTTAACGACTTGAAAATTGCAATTTTATCTCGAGAAAATAGGTATTTAATTTTTTTTTACCGCCTTCAATAATGGGGTGATAGTGGTAATGGGATGTCAAAAAAAATGTTGAGACCTTTGGTTCTTGTATACACACTAAATAAAAATTTAATTTTTTTACCACCTCAATAATTAGGTGGGGTGGTACAGGGAGTGGCTAATGCCAAAAAAATTAAGGCCTTTGATTCTAAATCACAATATTAAATATCAAGAAATATAAACAAATATTTTAGACACTCGGTATAATTACGCAGCCCCACACAAAAAAAAAGTTCAAAGCAGCGAACCAGACCCATGTATTCCTATGTATTTTCGGTCGCTGAATCCGAATCCGGAGTCAAAAAAATCGTACACCCCCAAAATCATTAGCTAGAGCCAAGAAACACCTCTGAAAAGGGGTAAAATGAATATTAAGCTACGAGAATAGTTGTTACAATCTTAATCAATCGAATTATACAAATTAATGTTAAACAGCAGCGTACATACAATAGATATGAAACACACCCTCAGGGAGGGAGTGATAAGAAACTGCATCAGGTCCGACGTAGTCTTCATAAACTGCCCCTATAGAGATGAGAACAACCACCCCCAAGTTTAAAGGACACGAGGAAAACAAGAAAAAACGTATAATGCAACAGGATTTCTATTTTCATGGATGCCATGATCGGCTGAAATTGTGTAATACTCTAAAATAGAACTAGAAACTTACGTACCATCAACATTCTACAGTGTCATCCCTCAGAGGGTGTGACAACTACCCCCTATATGTAAGGTTTGACTATAAAAAGTTACAGTGACTTCTATAAAAATTCGAAACACCTGCGTTGTGTGGAAGAGAGAAGAAACTAGACTATGTTCGACGCTCTGCTTGAAAACCACCCCCAAGGGGTTGAGAGACGCCACCCTTATAAAAAAAAACTACGAAAATGAAACGAATAAGCAACAGTATAGCTTTTTCGTTACATCTTGACTTACGGTAGTTTACATCCTTTCTGGGGGTGTTACTTAATAACATTTTTAGGACATGAGTTTCAAACTCTTAAGTGTGCAACACGATTTTTGCCAATCATGCATCCATAAAAATGTAAATCCGGTTAGTTTCTCTCTGTTTTTCCAGCATCCTACAGATATAGGGGTAGTATCTCTAGTAACCCCCACGGGTGGTTTTCAAGCACATCGTCGAACATAGTCTAGTTTCTTCTCTCTTCCACACAACGCAGTGTTTCGAATTTTTATAGAAGTCACTGTAACTTTTTATAGGCAAATCTTACATAAGGAGTAGTTTTCACACTCTCTGAGGGTTGACAGTGTAGGATGTTGATGGTACATAAGTTTCTGGTTCTATTTTAGAGTACTACGCAATTTCAGCTAATCACAGCATCCATGAAAATAGAAATCCTGTTGGATTTTACGTTTTTTCTTGTTTTTCTCGTGTCCTTTAAACTTGAGGGTGGTTGTTCTCAACCCTATAGGGGCAGTTTATGAAGATTACGTCGGACATGATGTAGTTTCTTAACACTTTAATAAAACTTGGACATTTCGAGCTTTTTCAGCAGTCATTGCTGTTTTGGATCGATTTTTTTATATATGGGGGCTAGTTTTCGCCCCTCCCTTTGGATGTGTTTCATATCTATTGTTTACTGTTTAACCTTAATTTGTATAATTCTATCGATTAGGATGTAACAACTATAAAATTTGTTGGTCTGTGTTATTATTTATATTATTATTTAAAAGCAATTAATAAATTGCGGGTATATGGCAGTCAAAAAAATGTTTGTAAATTGACAAAAAAAAAAATCATGACTTGGCAACGCTGCATCCGATTGGCAAAATATTTTAAGGTGTAATACAGGACTCTTGGAGGCCTAACTGGCGCCAAAAATGTACAGGGGTATTCCATTTAAAAAAATTATGTTTTCTTGAGTCACCCGTTTTTGTGACACCTTGTATAATTGAAAATAATTTGAGTTGGGCCCATGAGAGCTTTTGATCAGAAAGTCGAAATCTACAACATATTAAAAATTCAGCCAATTTCACCGGGGGGCACTTCCCATAAGATCTGAGCGGGGTCCTTTTATTAACACATATGCAGTGATAAATGGTGAAAATTCGAGACCAATTTATTTTCCGTTTTTGACCTACTTGACCGAAAAAATATTTGTTTTATTTATCAAGTAAACACCGAAAACGAGAAATGGTCGGCGACACCTCGTGACGGTGTTAAATAATTATTTATAGTAATTAAACTAGTTAACGGATCATTATGAAATTCAATAGGGTTCTATTCTGATAGAAGTGTGCAATTTGACGAAATGTTTTTCAGATCTGACAGAAAGACCTAGGTCGATAGCCACTTGGTTTTACCAATGAAGTACTATTATTATTATTATTATTATTTCATAGAGAAAACAACATAATAGGTAGTAATTGTTATAATAAACAATACATTTTAGACTACTTGATTATTAATAAGCAAATAAGAAAAATAAATTTGTAATCAGGATGTATACGTAAACGTAGGCTTCCCGACCCTATAACAATTACGCTAACAAATATAAATAATAAGCTTTCTTTTAAGTGATAATGATAAACAACAGTTTATATTTACGAAGCCTCAAATTCAGTGGTTATTTGTGCATGAGTGTACTTCTTGAAGTGGCATATCGGATGACAGATAGGTAAGGCATTGAAAACAACTCTACAGCATCTCTTTTGGAGTAACTAAATTGTTCTTTGAATAATGTACCGGAAGAAACGAGTAGTTAATGCCACTTCCTGCCTTGCGCACGTGTGGGATCACGTATCAAAGATCTAGAGTGGCAGTGCAACCTCTTCTTGCGAATTGATTACACTGCTTGAAGGGCTTTTGGATCCTTTGGCCCTTAGCCCACCCCATTTCATTGGTAGGCGGCCCAGAGGTTCATATCAATGAGATTAATTGAAAGTTTTTGAGAAAAGACTATATTAAATCGAGTAAAATTAAAATTAATTTTATTATTGAAATTTTGCAAAATATGAGAAAATGTTTTGGAATAAAATCGGCCGTTGATTCATATAAAATAAAAAAGAACCTTAAAAAAAATAGAATGTCCTTTTTTATTTTTTTAATTAAACTTCAAAATTCCCCGCTTTAAACGGCTTTTGTCTCTGATCTTTAACAACGTCGCAAATGTTTGCGACAGGACGCCAACTAGAAGCTAGGCATGCGCATAGATAGCACGGGTAAATACATTTTTTTTTGGAACTCTACATAAATGATATCAATTTCAAAAAATTAAGTATTATAAAATACTATCCCAAGATGCTACAAAAAAAAAATATTTTAATTTTAGCATCTGCGTTAATAATTTAAAAAAATAAAAAGACATTTTATTTTTTTAAGAACCTTCTAATAATACCGATTTCAAAAAATTAGGAATTATGGAATACTATCCCAAGATGCTACAGAAAAATATGATAATTTTAGTATCAACGTATCATAATTTAAAAAATAAAAAAGGACATTTTAGTTTTTTTAAGAACCTTCTACCGATATTACCGCTTTCAAAAAATTAGGGATTATATAATACTATCCCAAGATGCTACAAAAAAAATATGACAATTCATTTAAAAAAATTAAAAAAAAACATTTTATTTTTTTCAAGTACCAACTAATGATGGATTCAGAAAAATTATGTGTGGTAAATATCCACCCCAGGATTCTACAAAAAAAAAAAAAATTGGCAGTTGTGTCGAAATTTTATAGGAGTTAAAAAAAAATCCAGAAAAATTCATATACTTTTTTTCAATGTACTCGTTGTCAGATTCTGTTCCAATTTATTCCAAGTTTATAATTGGCTAAAATTTTGTTTGAATCGGTTATGCCGTTCAATAGATAAAAATTATTTTAGAAAATTTTTGATTTTTTTTTTTACTCAAAAACGGTTTAATATTAAGGGCTGGAATTTGGCAAAAATGTAAGCGATGTTGATAACAATCCAAGCAAAAAAAAATCAGCACAATCCGTGCGGGGGCAAATTCACCCATCTTATCCGACTATGGCCTTTGATACATAGGAATTTCAGGATTCCCTGATAACGAGCCTCATGTTAAAGCTTAAAAAGTCACGACGGATATTTTACTGTATAGAAGCTAAATAAAGTGGCCACTAAAAACTTTTTTTTTAATTCTTCAAAAAGGTAGCTAAGAATTATGAAATAAAATTTCACCATCGCGCAGTTAACCTAATATCGATATTAAGGTCGGTGTGGATGAAGTAAAAAAAAATGAGGCCCTTGGTTCTTGTATACCCATTAAATCTCAATTTTATTTTTTTTACCCCCTTTAATAATGGGGTGGGGGTGGTAATCGGGGTGGCTAATGCCAAAAAAATGTTGAAATCTCTTATATGCACTAAATACCAATTTTATGGATTCTTACTTGCTTGATTTACCTATTTACCCCCCATTTACCCCAATTTATCAACCAACCCTTCAGCGGAGTAATATTAAAATATAATCTAGTTCCAGATCTCGTTAAAATACATGTGTATCAAATTTGAAGTCAATATCTTAAACGATTCCAGAGTAATCGTGCGCACAAAAAAAGTTAGACAGAATTTTTTTGCTCAAACTTAAAATCTCGACGTTTCATAACATTCTAAGCCTATTTGAACAATAAATATTTTTAAAAAAATTTTTGCATTACTTAACTACGAAGGCGTAAAAGGGCCACACGAAAAAAAATTTTTTCTTTCAGAATTCTGACTTATCTCAGAATTCTGACTTAAAACACACTTGATAACAGCACTGATAAAAATGGATTCTGGAGGGGGCTGGAACATTCAGTTCATCAACGACAACTTTTAGGCAACCCAAAGAATACAATTGCATCAAATGAATGGGAATGTTTCGATACCACAAAGCTATCGATATTTACATTGCTACCGGCAAAGAAAGAAACTTATCGATGTCAGTATTGCCCGGTATCGTATCGGAGGAAAAGTATCGATCCCACCAATTGTTTTTTCTATCAGATGACCACCCTGTATATTTTTCTTATTAAAATTATATCAGAGTTTTACCTGACAATAGTAGCAACTACATATCATAATATCATTTTCCACTGTTTTTATTTTTTAAAGTGACCACCCTATATGTTTCAACACAAGTAGTCAGGTTTTCCCTTGATAATTATGTCAACTTCAGTCTAAATATTATTTCCACAATAGTTTCTTAATTACCTTTTAGAATGACCACCCAGTATATTTTTCATATTTTTCCTCCTTGGCAGTTGGGGTAACTACATATGCGATATGTTATCGTCCTCCTTCAGATTTTTTCATATTTTTTTTAGATTGACCACCCTTTTTTAAATATTTTTTTGACAGTTCTGTTAAATTCATGCAAAGTATTATTGTCCTCCATCACATTTTTTCACTACTTCACCCTGTGTATTTTATTCATATTTTTCCTTTGACGGTTGTGTTAATAACATGTGAAATATTATTACCCCCCCGTCACTATTTTTTATGATGACACCCTGTATATTTTCATTTCTTTTCTTGACAGTTGCGTTAACTGCATGTAAAATATTATTGTCCTCCATTATATTTTTTCATTACTTATTTTAAGATGACCACCCTGTATATTTTTCTCATATTTTTCTTTTGACTGTTTACCCTCCATTACACTTTTTCGCCATTTTTTAGGGTGCATATTTTCATTTTTTCCCTTTTCCCTTGCCAGTTGCGTTAACTGCATGAGAAATATTGTCCTCTATCACATTTTTTCATTTTTTTTTACAGAGCGACAACCATGTATGTTTTTTATATTTTTCCTCCTTGTAATTTGTGTTGTTAACTACATGCTTAACATTACTGTCTTCTGTCACATTTTTTCCTTAGTTATTTTTCTTAGGAGTTCACCCTGTATATTTTTAATGGAAATATATCCTGGTCAATGTAAAAAAATATGAAAAAATCTGAAGGAGGACGATAACATCGCTTATGTAGTTAACTGTCAAGGAGAAAAAGTATGAAAAATACACAGGGTGGTCGCTCTGTAAAAAAAAATTAAAAAAAAAATGTGACGGAGGACAATTATATTTCGCATGCAAATGTCAAGGAAAAAGGGAAAAAAATGAAAATATACGCCTTAAAAATGGTGAAAAAGTGTAATGGAGGATAATAATATTTCGCATGTCGTTATTAACACAACAGTCAAAAGAAAAATATGAGAAAAATGTAGAGGGTGGTCACCTTAAAATAAGTAATCAAAAAATATAATGGAGGACAATAATATTTTACATGCAGTTAACGCAACTGTCAAGGAAAGAAATGAAAATATACAGGGTGTCATCATAATAAATAATGAAAACATGTGACGGAGGGTAATAATATTTCACATGTTATTAACACAACCGTCAATGGAAAACTATGAATAAAATACACAGGGTGAAGTAGTGAAAAAATGTGATGGAGGACAATAATACTTTGCGTGAAGTTAACAGAACTGTCAAAAAAAAATATTTAAAAAAGGGTGGTCTATCTAAAAAAATATGAAAAAATCTTTAGGAGGACAATAACATATCGCATATGTAATTAACACAACTGTCAAGGAGGAAAAATATGAAAAATATACAGAGTGGTCATTCTAAAAGATAATTAAGAAACTATTGTGGAAATAATATTTAGACTACAGATGACATAATTATCAAGGGAAAGCCTGACTACTTGTGTTGAAACATATAGGGTGGTCACTTTAAAAAATAAGAACAGTGAAAAATGATATTATGATATGTAGTTGCTACCATTGTCAGGTAAAACTATGATATAATTTTAATAAGAAAAATATACAGGGTGGTCAATAATTGGTGGGATCAATATTGGGCAATATTGATATCAATAAGTTTCTTTCGTTGCCGGCAGCCATGCAAATATCGATAGCTTTGTGGTATCGAAACATTCCTATTCGTTTGATGCAATTGTATTCTTTGGGTTGTATAAAAGTTGTGGTTGATGAACGGAAGGTTCCAGCCCCCTCCAGAATCCATTTTTATCAGTGCTGTTATCAAGTAAGTCAGAATTCTGAGATATAAGTCAGAATTTTGAGATAAAAGTAAGAATTCTGAGATAAAAGTCATATTTCTTACACATTTGGGGGCCTGCCGTACGCCCCTGTACCAAAAAAAAGGGGCTGGCATGGACATTTCTATGCTCTACTACCCCAAATTAACAACAATTCAGACATTTTTAAGGCGTATATTTTCACAATTAGTGGTCGGCGGGCTCCTAGTCTATTATATGTTATTAAGAAATTTAATATCCAAAAAATTAAAAAACAAGAAATCATCTGGTACAGGTGATGTTCCAATGTTTATAATTAAAAAAATAATTAATTTAATTATTGATCCAATTACGTATCTTGTAGACCTGTGCTTTGAATTGGGAACATTTCCTGATATCCTAAAAACTGGAAAAGTTGCCCAAATTGTTTAGAAAGGACCGGTTACTGTGTCTTTAGGCTTTTCTAAAGTACTCGAATATTGTTTTATGGATAGATTGTCGAAGTATCTCGAAAAATATCAAATTTTGACTAAAAATCAGCACGGATTTCGCAGTGGAAAGTCAACTACTACAGCTGTGCATTCATTTTATGAGAAAATATTAAATTTTTTTGATGTCCGAGAGTGTCCTGTTGGGATTTTTCGTTATCTCAGCAGGGCATTTGATTGCGTCAACCATCAGAAATTAGTCTCCAAATTGAATAATTATGGGATGAAATGAGTAGCTCTAAGCTGGGTTCAAACTTTTCTTGAAAATCGGAAACAATGTGTTAGTATAAAATATATCGATAAAGATGGTTTTGACAGGGCTACCTCTGAATGGTCTTATTTGATCTTGGGAGTTCCACAAAGTTCTGTGTTAGGTCCGGTACTATTTTTACTATACGTAAATGAATTAGATTCCTTATCATTTAATACTCACTTTACGATGTATGCTGATGACACCTCTTTAATTCAAATAAAATAGATGGATGCTTAGAACTCAATTGTAATAGTTTATTTAACAAGCTAAATGGATGGTTTTCTCAAAATTTATTATATTTTAACGTAGAAAAAACGAGTGTTAAGATTTCGTTACATCAAAAACATTGTAAACTGTTAAATTTTAACATAAATGATACTCCTTAATGTACTGAATTAGAAACTGTTAAATTTTTAGGTTTACACTTAGATAAAAATCTTAACTGGAAAGTTCAATGTGAAGCTGTTGTTTCAAAGCTTGCCTCCATTATATATTTATTTAGGAATATAAGAACGGTGCTATGTACAAAACAACTTATTTGTTTATATTACGCACAAGTTGAATCTCGCTTACGGTATGGTATCTGCTTCTGGGGAACTCCACTTTTGCGTCTCATGTTTTTATTGCCCAAAAACGTGTTTTAAGGTGTATTGCTGGGGTTTCAAATACTCATACTTGTAAGGAAATTTTTAAAAATTATAAAATTTTAACTTTACCAAGTGTATACATCTTTGAAATGTGCACATATGTTTTTAAAAATTAAGAAAATTTTATATTAAATAGCTAATATCATAGTGTAAATACTGTAAATACGAGACAAAAAAACAATTTTCATGTTCCCTTTGCTAAAAATAACGTCTAAATCACCTCATTGTTTAGGGCCAACATTTTTTAACTTGTTGCCGGACGAATTAAAACTTATTAAGAATGAGCGGTTGTTTAAAATTAAACTAAAAGAATTTTTGTTAAATAAATGTTTTTATTCTATAACTGATTTCTTGTATTTGTCTTAGTTTGTAAGTCGTGTAACTACTCCGATTTATTAAAAGGGACTAATATAAAATGTATCTACTCTTATTAGATTATATAGTAATTAACGAACTGCTTTTAAACAGTTACTAGTATCCATAAACAAATAGCGTGAGTTATTATAAATCACTAGGTACAGAGCCAATCACCTTTATCTTCATACCTAGCCTGTCCAACCGACGTAACGCGCGAAGGTGGCTCTGTCCGAGAGAAATCTTTTCCGATATGGTGAAATAGAACGGTCCATTATTATTGAGGGAAGGAAGATGATTTTTCATGTTTGAATGGTTTCGACGTTTTCAAATCAAGTTAAGTAATAATTGTGCCAAAAATGAAGAATTCGGTTAGTGAAGATGAACTAATATGTACACCACCAGAATGAAGACAAGTAGCTAATGATACAATACATAATTTATTACCCGAAGATATAAAAGTGTGTACAAAAATTAAATTTTACAGTTAATTTTATTAATAAACAATTTAAACAACATTTTCTCAATTTGATATTTATTGTTATAATCGTAGATAAAGTATAGTATTCAACTTGCGGTAATGATAATAACTCACTTGATGAATTACAGCACTCGCCTGCGGCTCGTGCTGTAAACTTCATCTGCGTGAGTTATTACCTACATTACCGCTCGTTGAATAATATACTATTATTACATTATTATTCATACTTTAGGTAAATTTTATAGAATGGGCTTGTAGTGTATTGGAATTATTTGTACCTAACATTGATGAGTCATAAAGTATTACCGAATACCAGGTGGCGCTGTGCAGCTGACGGCCGGAGGAGACGCCAGTTTATGTCGAACAGCGGTGCGAGTAGGTCGGTGCGGTGGTGTGAAACTAAGTGAAATGTCTTATTCTAACAGTATAAGCGAAGTGAGACATAATCGGGCATATTACAGGGCTCATTTAGCACTTTTTCTTTATCTGATTATCGGAAAGATCTTGTCATTTTAAGACCCTGTGCAAAAAGCTAGAATTTTGTGAGACTCATAAATCGTCTAAAAAAATCATAAAAATGGACCGCACCGCCTTGCGAATATCGGCCGTGACGTCACTTGATAGGAGCCCGCTAGCCGAAGCGGCAAGCTGCAGCGCATTATTATAGTTTCACAATATTACAATTCGTCACGATGTTGGTCGCACCGTGCTCTTTAAAAGTCGTATATTTCGAAAACCACATATCGGATTCATCTGAAATTTTCAATATCGTCTAATTTTAAGTAATACTTTATCCACAAAAAGTAACAACTACTAAATGAAATTCATTAAATGAGCCCATTGACATCTACCTAGCAAGTAAGGAAAATGTTGACTATTCCTATACAAATGTATTTTGTCTTAAAGAAAAATAAATATTATTGTTATTATATTATTATTATTATTAATTAAATATTTAAATATAAAAGTGTATCAATGTTGCGCGCATAGTTAAAACACGTCGATTTCTCGTTATTTTTCGTTATTCTCGTCCTGTTTTAACTAATGGGCGTAACGCTGTTACACTTTTATATTTACATATTTTATTAATAACATACACTAGTGGCAGCTAGAAATCTCGATCCCTATAATAAAATAGAGTGAAATATAAATACCAAAATAATGTACGTGGAAGAAAGCGATATATTAACATCGATGCCAGGCATGTTAAGAGTTCACCGACGCGACGACTAAAAGTAGCTAAAAAGAAAAGTGACAACAGCGTAGGTTAAATCTGTTTCTTTTCAGCATATTATTTGTCCATTTCTCTTCTCTTCTACCTTACATTGACATCGACTCAATATTTTACAATGTCACTACTGTATATCAGTAACAAAGTGTTGGCAAGTTCAGGGGAATTTTTCTTATGTTGTGGACACTCATTCTTTTCTCCATTCTAACGGCTGTTAAAAAATAGTTTAAATAAAATTTGAGGTTTTTTTTTATTTTCTGCAATATTGGTAATACCTAACTTTAGAGTATAACTAGCAAGGAAGGAGATAATTTAGAGGAACCTATTTTAACCGTCATTTCTTCAACATGGCGATATTTTTATGGAAAACATTAATTAATGATTATGACCGTCCCCCCAACGTTATACAAACAAAAAATTCATTATAGGAATTATTCACGCGTCAAATGACAGATTGACTGTACTATAGGTGCTGGTTTAATATATGGGATAAGATTAACTGTGTTCAATTTACATGAATATTGTTTATAGGTTTTTGGAAGTCATGAATTGGCAAGCCATAGGTAGAATAATATATTACCTCCTATGTATTTAACAAACTTTCCGATATTACTAATATTATACCCCCTTTCTGCCTTCGGAGGAGACAGTTTCCTATGCGAATAGCATTTGCGATGACCATTAAGCTTGGAATTTTACACAGTGAGAGGGAAATAGGTATTTATTTCTGGTTTATTATAAATATTTAAAAAACGAAACATGTTATGATGAAATTATTTTAGGGCCTATCAATGGGGTCATTTACGAATTTTTAAGTTTTATTACAAAAGTACTCCCATTATAAAAAACCCATTCAGAGAAAACAAACTTTTTTACGTTTAAATTCGCCCCATTACCTCCCACTGTACTTATTTGAGTACACCGTGAATTTTTGCCTCCCAGCGACATCTATTGAAATATTTCTACAAACTTATGTCTTAGTAGGACTCTGCAATATGTAGGAAGCAAGTAATTTCAAGGTTTTTTTGTGGATGGGGCATTTGCAGTAAATGACAACTTAAGAGATTGAGTAAACAAGTTGTGCTAAAACCTGTGCTTTCAAAAATTAGTTTTTATAACGTGAAAATTAAAATATTCCATTTGAGGTGATAAATTAGGTTTTAAGGTATGTATTTTAGTTGTTTATAATATCGGGACATACCATTTTGCATTATTTCAAAAAAAAAAGAGAAAAACGGCAGTGTACCCATTTGAGTACAATGAGAAGATATGTATAAGTAAATTCGGAATATCTTTTCAGAACTTGCTTCGACATGGATTCTGAATTCCAGCCAATCGCTTCCAAAAGTTTTTACGGCAAACGTTTCAAAACAATTGGAGAAGCAATGGAAGAAGTTTCTTCTGCAAAGCATGACCCAGAAATAATTATTATCCCGCCGGAGGTAGATATGCAAACAGATGGGTATTTTCGACTTTCCCGAAGTTCAAATAGTAATAATAAAAAGAAGGAGCCAAAGTGGACAAAGAATTATGAAGATATTAGTATGAAGGATAAAACTATGGGCTACGAAGAAAGACTAAGGACAATGATAGAAGATGTGAAGAATGATAATCCAGCTTAAATATTTGAAAGATTGTTTGACGATAAGGTTATAAAATTGATCGTTGAGCAATCAAATCTTTATGCATCATAAAAAGTAACCACGGTTTTGCGGTGGGGGAGGCAGAAATAAAAATAATTTTAGGAATTTTATTACTTTCTGGCTACCATAAATTACCCCGTGAACTAGGGATTGCATTACCGGTTAACCGGTTAACCGGTTAACCGGTTATTAGGACAAAAAACACATGATGATAATTACCGGTTATTTTAATTTTTTACCGGTTATTTCGGTAAACTCTGAACTTACGATATGTCACGTATTCAACGTTTCTATTTATGTCACTGACTAGTATTCACTAAATACAGAGTGACTGTCCCAACACCGAGCACTTTCAACAATAAATAAATAATATTTTAAAAAGTAAACTCCAAACACCAAGACCTAAGAAATACAAGAGAGACATTGACAATATCTTACGATAGAAAATTGAATATTTCACTGCCGCAAATATCTGTGGAATATATAAACTTATATAAATATATTAACTTATCGACCCACCAATATCGATTGAGGAATGGCATCTTCAGCTGGTGGTATTCTATGCACAAATATCAGACGACTAACAGATATAGCTTTGAAAAACTAACCCTTTTAACAGGCGATTTTTAAAAAATATTGTATTTTTAGATTAGGTATTCAGTAAATGCCCTCTTTGAGTTTATGTTTATAATTTTTGTTATTTAAGTGGATATTTTTGTTATTTACAGAATAATTGTATATTTAAATTTGTTTCATTTATATTTTTTCCTTTATAAAAAAGTCTATTTGACAGTCACATTTTTGTCACTTTGACAGCGATAAAAAAAAGGTGCATCGTTTTTTATCACCGATTAATATATTCTTACTTTATTAACCAATCAAAATGTACATTTTCAAAAAAATCGACCAATAGGATTTGTTTAAAGTGAAAAAAACGACTATGGAGAAGTGGGAAAAATCAAGAAAAATGTGTGTTACTTTTTTCGTAGTAGCCATGTGTCAAACTAAAAAAGTCATTGAAATTATTAAAATCTGACGTTTTACGTTTTCATCTTGATTTCTGTACACAAAATGAATGAGAGTGTCCCAGTTAAAACGAGAAACTAAAAATTCTATATGGAAACAGTTTAAAGCTTTTAGCAAAGAGCACTATTCCCTCGAAAAATATACGATGAACTTGAAAATATTTTGACTGACTGGGGTTATAACATGATAAAAAACATTATTTCTAAAACATTAAATAAATAGTTTTGTTGTTTTAATAATTATTTTAGATAATATTGTTTAATCATATATTAATCTTCTGTAATACACACGAGGCTGATTTTCAACTTGGGTTAATTTTCTTTAGTGACTCGAACCTATTTTCCATGAAAATTATGCTCGAATTAAGAAACATAGGAAAAATCGCTCCACTTCGTGTCGCATTTTTTTCATGCCAAATCTCGAATAATTTTCATGGGAAAACAGGTTTTTGTCCAAAAAAAATTTACCCGGTAAAAAATCGACTTCTTGTGCATTAATACCCGATAAAAATGCCTGTTCCTCAAAAGCAGAGTACATCTAGTAGTCGCACGTCACTTTAAAATCTGTACTGTCAGCTATAATTTTTAAGTATCGTGGAAACTATACTGTACAATATGAGTCGTTTTGGGAAAATTATAATTATTTTTAATAAATTATTGTTGTTGTTCGTTCACATATTCTGTCGTTAATTTATCTTGCCAAAAAATACTCGAGCTTTTCTTTTATGGATAAATTTCTTTTTACCTCAAAATTTTTCCAATCAGTAATTTTGCTCGAAAAACTGACATTTGACAAAATCGCTCGACCTCCGGTCTCGCAATTTTTTCATGTCAGTTTTTCTTATAAAATCACTGATTGGCTAAATTATTTCGTTACAAAGAGAAATTTATCCGATAAAAAAGAGCCCTTATGATTTTACTGTTGATAAAAGACCTTTTGTTTGTTCATTATATTAAATATACGTATATAAAAATGTTTTTTGTTAAATTTAGATAATTTTGTACATGGAAAAAGACAATTGCCATTTTCGCCATCCTATCATCCATTCTAAAAATTACCGGTAAATACCGGTTAACCGGTTATTTACATTTTTATTTACCGATTTACCGGTTATTAAAACTTCCGGTAAATTGCAATCCCTACCGTGAACCCATGTTTTGGTATGTCGACGAAGATGTTTCTGTACCTTTCGTAGCTTCCAATATGTCTAGAAATAAATTCCAGGAAATCAGAATTGCTGACAATACTAAACTTGATAAGTCTGATAAAATGTATAAGCTACGTCCACTGATGAACTTGCTAAATACTAATTTTTGTCAGTGGGGTTGACCTGCTCGACCGAGCAGTAAATAACTCTAGAGTATCTATTCGCGGAAAGGGATGGTGGTGGTATTCATTCGTTAAACGTTCCAATCGTAAATGCATAGAGACTGCACCTACTAGCTCATAATGATAAAATGGATTTACTTGGTTTTATTAGAGATGTTGCTCGCCATTACCTAAAATCTTTTGGGAAGGCGACTTTTTCGAAAAGGCGACCTGCTTCTCGCCCAATAAGTATCGCGGAAGACGGTGAGGGTCATTTTCCGAAAAAAATCGAAAAACAACTCAATGTCACCTTTGAGCAAGATGGAATTGTCTGCCACTTTATGTATTGAGCGTCATTGTTTCATAGCATTTCAGTCAAAGAATTAAATAATGTTCATCTGTAATGCATTTCTACAACAAATAAAAACTTTTATGATTTAAAATTTCGCACTATGCATTATCCCGTTGTACCCATATGAGTACACCATTTTTTTTTCAAAACTTGCAAAATAAAAATTTTTGTAATAATATTTCTAGTATAAACGTGCATATGAGTGGCCAACTAAAGCAAAAAACTCATAAGAATAAAGAAAGAATATTCGTGGGAGCTAATGGGTTAAAATTACCGTTAAATATAGATAATTTCATATTAAATAAAAAAGTGTGAATGACTGAATTAAATAAACGATTTAAGTATTTTCAACATATTTTTTTAGAATGCTAAAAATCATATCATGTAATTCAATACTTCGTCAGTATTAGCTAGAAGAGTAGTTGTTTTGATAGGTTCTCCAATAATGAGTGTTTTAAATTATTTACCTGACTAGTATATTAGCGTGCACAGATTAGGGCAACAATATACAGAAAGTATATAATTTCATAATAAATAAAAAAAAGTGTGTAAGTTGTGATTTGCTTAATACCTAAATAATATTCTCTAAACATGTTGAAAGCAAATAAATAAAAAATAATTCATTGTAAAAATAAATCAGGAATAGCCTTGTAAATAATGAATTAATGTTTCTATACTCTACTGATGAGAACTAATGAGTTCGAAAAAACTTGTAAAACTTTTCTAGAGTTGAAATAGAATGTAAGGTTCAATAATTGCTGTGAATAACTGATTTTCAATAAATGATTTAAGTAAATTCAATACTTCGTCAGTATTAGCTAGAAGAGTAGTTGTTTTGATGAGTGTTTTAAAGTGTTTTCCTAAGTAGTATATTAGTGGGGCCAATATACAGAAATATAAAAAAGTGTGAATGACTGAATTAAATAAATGATTTAAGTATTTTGTAATTGTATGTAATTCAATACTTCGTCAGTATTAGCTAGAAGAGTAGTTGTTTTGATTGGTTTTCCAATAATGAGTGTTTTAAAGTATTTACCTAACTAGGATATTAGCATGCCCAGATTAGGGCAACAATATACAGAAAGTAGGTAATTTAATAATAAATAAAAGTTGTGATTTGCTTAGTACCTAAATAATATTCTCTAATCTCTTATTGTTGAAAATTCGATTTGACTAAATGACCCTATCTTTTATTGTAAACTGTTATACTTGAATGTCATGCTCTGGCAACGAAAATAGTTACTTATTTTCATTGTTGGAGCGCGGCATCTGTCTATACTGAGAATTTATAACAAAAAAATGTATTTAATTGCATTTGTTAAGTTAGTAAAACGGTCCTAAATATCATTTTAAACATGATAAGGTGTTCGTTTTTAAAATATTTCTAATAAACCAAAAATAAATGCTTTTCCCTCCCACCCTGCAGAATCGCAACATTAAATTAGGAATATATTTGCCTTAACTAATATTTAGCCATAGAGTCATTATACCATCACACATTATTTATATAAAGAATTAAACATACTTTTATAATATTATACTTCCAAAGTTCTTGTCTTCGAAAAATTTCCTTCCAACGTCGCGACGACGCAGATGCTAATATTTGAAAGACAAAATAAAGTCATCAAGAATATTTAACGACTGGCTTTTACAGAATTTGAATATCTCTTTTCGTTACCACGGAAATTGCCTGGGGAATTTTATGTGAATCACCCTGTATATCCCAAGGAACAATTTAAAACTCATTTGGACTTGAGGAGGTTTTAAGAAAGGTTTGTCAGGGTTAGGAAATAGTCTTGTGCTTTATTGATGTTATAGTTAAGGCCTTTTAGGCTTCAAGTATACTTGCTCTTATACGGTAAGTTTTAAAATATTCTGTAAGACATAATATAAAGCTAATTTGCTTCTAGGATAATATGTATTTGTAATGGGTTTATCATACCTACATAAAACTATCCATAAAGCTAATTAGTTTTGTTAACGTCTTAGATTTATGGTTTTAACATATTTGCAATAAATGCATTTTAAATCCTTTTTAAAACTAGACATTTTCAGTACCTATTAGTTCTCATCAAAGGCCATTACAAAACTAGACTCTTAAAACATCCTTGACAAGTGTTGTGATGAAACCGTTATGAAAAAAAAAGGCCTCTATAAATCTAAAAGGCAAATTTTAATTTCATAAAACACTTTCTAAAACCTCAATAAAACATTTATTATAAAAATAATAAACAATATATACGCGCGCGTCACACTGTCAAATTATTTTGAGGTTAAGTTTTTTGTATCAAATGTCAACGCGGTTTTCTTCTTGGAGGCGGGTCTTTTGAATCTCAAACGTTTTATTGCAGCTTTTATCAAGTCCATGTGATCTTCGCCAAGTGCGTTTGCATTTATGTAAGGAAGGGATTATTTGTGATAGTATACAAAAAGACTAAAAGGACTTCATTTAGAATAAATGTTCTAGGTCATTACCATTATTAGAATATATAGTTTGATGAGAGAACTGTAAAATGACAATTAGGTTTTTAGTTTGCCGGACATGTTTTTCTTGCAGCCTACTTTTTTAAATTTGCTGATTACGCGTCTATGCAAATTTTGTATGGATATTAAAATCATTATTATTTCTGAGGCGCCCTTGTTTTTTGGGCCTTTCTTTTGTAGATTTAACGATAAGCTGCCGTTGGTTTTAATTTTTTTGTCATACTTGATGTCTTTTTATTACCTTTTAAATCGGCCTTAGAGAAGTTATAGTGCCACTCTACGCTTTATAAATTTCAAATTCCATTTTATCTTCAATAAGTCTGATGATGTGTTTGCTTAAATCAGTTTAGAAAAAATAAATGCAATAATATAATTATTTGGATTCCTTCGGGGACATTCTTGTAGCTTCTCAGTTCTAATATGGACTTTAAGAGTTTTAAAAACCAGTTTTAAGGTAGCCTTCTAGGTGTTTTGTAGAAATACAGGAAGCTAATAAAAAAGCTTCTGACAGCTTTAAGATAGGTTTTAAGAAAAGTTTTAAAACGGCCCGAACAAGGTTTTCAAGAGCGGTACTATGCCTCACTAAGGAGTTTTATGATGGAATTTAAAAAGGCCTTAACAACCTTCATAAGGGCCCTTTTAGTCTACAAGTCGCTTTATGATGATATTAAGGATATTGTTACACCAAAATAGATTTTTCAAGGCATTTTATAAGTAGTTTTAGAGCACCCTTGTATATATTTAAGAAACCAAAATTGTTCGGATGCATATTTCAAAGTTGGTCAAGAGCATTGGGGATATTCCACCACTGACTGGCTTAAATATACGAATGACGCCACATTTCTCAATACCTACTGTATATACTGCCCAAATTGTATAACAACCGATACAATAGTTTTGAAGTTAAAGCAAAAAACCTTCAGGATATAATTTTTAACACTCACTGCCAGGCGACTTAGACTGATTTCCTCCTAAGTAAAATTTTTGCTTTTTCTTAATTCGGACCAAATTGGTCTCCATATGTAATCTATTTTAATGTCATTGAACGCCCCAAAGTATTGCCGCAACTCCTTAGACACCCTGTATAATCATCGGAATATTCGTTACTTAGAACTAAAATATTCAATGCCTGAATAAAATTATACGACAATTCTAAGAAATATATTGAATTTTAATAAAGTACGTGTGTACGTGATATAACCCGTGTGAATTTTTTAGTCAGCGGTAATAATTATTAAATGATTAAGTAAGGACATCTTATGCATTACATGACCTACAGCCAGATATATCTCTTATCTTCATTATAAACAGTATTACTTTCATTTAATCAGTTTTAATTATATTCGGGGAGCCACTGCACATTTTTTAAAAGTGATTGTAACAAGTTTACTTTATTATTTATTTCGAGAACACTTGATTTATTAAACAAAAAAGTGACTTTTTGGCAGAGGTCGGGACGACGCACAGTGGGACGAAACCCTACTGTGCCACCCAAATCACTCTACAGGTTGTCAAGTTAAAGTTGTCAGAAACTTTTTTTTTAAATGTTGGCTTTGAAATTCTCTATCAATCTGTGGACCCGAATTTTTTATTTTTAGCTATAATTTTTTATAATTTTGACCTAAAATTGAATGTTTACAAAGAAATTTCGTTTTTTTTTTTTCAATTAAAATCAGTCTACAGGTCACAAATATATAAAGATTCGCAAAATTTTAGTTTTAAATCTTTACTTTACAAATGCGTAATCGATCTGCCAAAGTAGATTTTTCATTTACTTTTTTTTTTATTCTTGACAGCTGTCAGAATCGCTGTCAAATTTAAAAATTTACAAGTGTCTCGTAATTTTTAAAATAATGTGAGTTCATAGAAGAAGAGATATAAAGTGTTTTAAAATTTTTTAATAGGGTCATTTAGTGATATGGCAGTTTCCTACATTTTCTTCCTCATTTTAAAGTATAACAAACCAATAGCCTCAGGAAAAAATTTCAGCTCAATTGAATCAATAACCACAGAGATATTCGTATTTGAATAGAAAGACGCTCGGCCGGCCAACAGAGTCCGTAGAGTGACGTCACTTGGCGTGCGCCGATACCTATATTAGAGCAGCGATTTCGTAAGTCTATCGTGTCGTTTTTTTTTTTGGGTAGACCAGGTCAAACATGTGAGGTTCCTTTGAGTATGTCACCGGGCATATGAAATCATATTTTACGACATTTTTTTGTGGCCTCGAACTTTTTAAATCAATAAAAAGTTAAAAAAATGTATTTTTAAAGAAAATTGTTTTTCTGTTTCCACCGGCCATATCTTTAAAACTATTAAAGGTACCGAAATTTGTTTTGTGTCAAATTAAAGCACACACTGTAGCGCTTTTACCAATATAAACGGTTTGGGCACAATTCGCACTTTCATTTCTCTAAAAATCAGATAAACTAAAAATATATATTTTATGTATTAAAATCTTCACCAATCGATAAACTTTTTTATTTTTGAAAATATTTACATACATGCAGCGAAGAAAATAAAGCCTAATACACAAAAGTTTTTGAAACAATATATTTTTTCCTAAAATGTACCGTGTGGCAACAGCGATTTTTTTATCAGCGCTAAATGCGACATTGGGACGCAATTAATACACCTCGCATGCAGGGTTGGTCAGATTAGTCGCGTAGAAGTGGGGGTTGTCGAAAATCATTAAGTATTCATTGTTCGGATAAAAATTGTGACAATCGAAAATGTGCTTGTTTTAAGGAAGGCCTAAAATGTTGCAACGAGTGCAAATGTTCCTGTAACAACATTATTAAAGATTTCGAGGCAGTTATGAACGAATTAGAATGCTATTAATGTAGGGCCTACATAAACTACATATTACATATTGATCTATCCAAATAGAAAATTTATTTCAACAATAAAACTCATTTTATGCGTACGTTTTTACTTTCATTCATTTAAAAATGTCTAATAAACTTACTAATCAGGTGGGTAGTTAGTAACACTGATTGATATTTATAGATTAGGTATTTATATCTACCTACCTGTTGTTTTATTATTAAAAGGAGACTGTTTTATATTTATTGTACAATTTCTTAATATTAACAACATATGATCAATACTACTGTACAATATATGAAATATTGAACAATAATATTGATCCCCTAGATGCTTGCTTTTGATCACTACTGGTTTTGTAACTATTGATATAAGTTAAACTACTACATACACCCCGACCGGGACCGTCAGATCGTTGCAGTCGGCAGGCTTACTACAGCCGAGCGCGCAAGAATATGAATATTGAATATTTGGCCCGTTAAAAAAAATCGCTGACTCAATACTATGAACGGGACATGAAAAATTTTTAATCTAAAAACTTTTTTCAACTATTGGCTTCAATTTGTACGCAGCATGTATATACAAATTTTCATAAATAAATTTTTTTCTCGATTGTCTAAAATTACGCTATTGAAAATAACAAGTTTGAGTTTCCTATTATTTTTCCAACTTAAGAAAAAATAAATCGGGTTCACGTGGGACGTTGTTCGAAGCGCTATTGTGTCTACTTTTTTTCTTAAAAAAAAAAATAAGCTTGATAGCACAAATATTTTCAGAGATATAGCGGTGGAGACTTTAAAAAACATATTTAATTAACAATCTATTTTTTTGAGTTTTTTCGAAATAAAAAAGTTCTCGACCACCAAAAAATGTAAAAAATGATTTCGTGTACACGATTATCCTACTAAAGAATCCCACTAAGTCTGGTTTGGTTCTACGCCGGTTTTTTTTTCTCGAAAACTAAGCTACTTTACTTCCAGATTTTACTCTACTAACTTGCATTCACAGCCGTGTTCACTGGGCGGTTCAGCCATCTGACGTCACAACTCGACTACATGGTTATCCCGAGCGTTTTTAAGCTCGCCGACTTCAATAATTTTTTTATACATGAAGGCGGCGTCAGTAAATTCTATTTTTTGGCATACTTACTATACTCACCAAGCTAATAAAAAATTGTTAAATGAGCCTATTGATATTAAAATAAAGTTTTCATTTTTGACAGCTGTTCAAATTTCTGTCAACTTAATGAAAATGCCATTTAATAACACAAGTCTACAAATAAAAAAAGGTCTTGTCCTAAGATCCTCATCTAACTTTTCTGAAGTATTTTGAGGCGCTGAAACCAATTTTGGACAACATTTTTTTTCTATCGTGTCAGTTTTCCTGTACCATCCCTTTCATCCCCTAAAAAGTTTCCCTATACCACCCCCCTTTTATCCCCTAATTTTTGTTTGTTTCAGCACGTCAAAATACTTTAGAAATATTAGATCAGAACCTTTGGACAGCACCTTTTTTTTTTGCCCTTTTTTAGAGGATAAAAGGGATGGTAGAGGGAAGGAAACTGACATGATGGAAAAAAATGTTGTGTCCAAAATGGGCTTCAGCGTCCCAAGACGCCTCTGAGAAGTTAGAACAGAACCTTAGTACAGACAAAACCTTTTTTGCCTTTTTAAGGGATGAAAGAGGGTGGGGAAACTGACACTATAGAAATATTTTTTTCGTCCAAAATTGGCTTCAGCGCGTCAAAATACTTTAGAAACCTAGATGAGAACCTTAGGACAAGCCCTTTTGTAGGAGATAAAAAGGGTGGTAGACAAAAACTGACGCGATAGAAAAAATATTTTTGTCCAAAATTGAGTTCAGCACGTAAGAATACTTCAGAAGAGTTAGATGAGAACCTTAGGACAAAACCTTTTTTTTGTAGACCTGTGTTAGTAAATGGCATTTTCATTAAGTTGACAGAAAGGGCATAGCAGGATAAGCATGTAAAATCTGCCCCCAAACAAAATTTTGTTTGTTATCAACTATTTGAAGGAGCTTACCCTAAATATGAATTTCCCAAAATTTCAAGCCTGCAGCCGCCATATTGGAGGGGTGGTGGAGGGTTTTTTGATTCTCGTTTTTTAAAATTTCCTCGGATACCGTTGTACCAAAAAATCCGAAATAATTCACAGTTGTTACTTACATGTTGGACTATTTACCCAATTTTTTTCATAATTTTAAAATCCAAATTTCATATGCAAAAAAAATTTGCAAATTTTTCAACACAGTTTTTTGGCACTTTAAGAAAGAGGGCCACTCTGAATTTTTTATCGTAAATTACTCATTTATCAAGGCCTGTTCCCAAATTTTTTCATATTTTTAAAAGATGTGGAAGATAGTTAAAAATACGAAAAACTGCATTACCGACCATTCTCTTATACGCGCCTCACTATCATTTGGACGCGTGTTAGTCTATGTAATGAAGGCAAAAATAGTGTAAATATTTCGTGCAAAGACGAGATTACTTTTCCGCCAATTTCGAGGATGTTGAACACGATGGAAGTGGTGGGAGAAGTTTTTGACCGCCGTAACCCCCTGAAACGGATCCCTTTATGTTTTCAGATATAAACGGGTCTGGGAGTGATTTATCAATGGGTTATACTTGAAATATTATATAAGGGGAGTAAGTGGAATTCAGACAGCAGGCCTAGGGTTGATTAAACCCTCTCGAGGGGTGGAAAATCATTTTTTTTCAAATGATTGGGTTCAAACGCATATCCCCCCATTTTCGGGGTCGCTGATCACGCGAAAAATATTCATTTCCCTCAAACGGTGAGTGAGGGGTGGTTTTTGCCGTTTCTACCCGGGGATTAATACCTATACTACTATCGTCATACAATTAGAGTTCTCTATCCATCATTACAGAAGTTATTAATATTAACACGCCCTGATTTTTATAAACGTTATTTCTTGGAAACTTGATAACTGGTACTTACTAAACTTGTACGACTATCGGATAGTTAAATTGTAATGAATAAACCTTGTGATTTTCCATCGAACATTAATAAAAGAATAATTACTTCTACATCCAGTGTAAGTATAGTAACGACAAAAAAATTTCGAAAATTTTTATTGATCAAATATGCTTAGAATATCGTGAAACGTCGAGATTTTAAATTTGAGCGAAAAAAAATTTCTGTCTGTCGGTCTAACTTTTTTGTGCGCACGATTACTCTGGAACCGTTTAAGATATTGACTTGGAATTTAGTATACGTATATACTTTGACGGGATCTGGAACTAGATTATATTTACATCTTATTCCGTCGAAGGGGGGTAAATTGGGGTAAATAGGTAAATCAAGCAGTCCATACATTTGGAATTTAATATATACAAGAGAAGTTAAGGTCTCAAAAAATTTTTTGGCATTAGCTACCCCCATTACCATCCCCACCCCATTGTTTAAGGGGATGAAAAGAAATTGTAATTTAGTGTGTTTACAAGAACCAAAAACGTCGAATTATTTTTTTACTTCATCCACCCCCCACTACCACCCCCCATCCCAGTACCGATGTGGGATATCGTTTTATGGGTTTTTGGGGTAGACGATTTCAAATATTATATTATTGAAGTTCCATAAGCAATTATTTCCACATACAAAATGTTTTCGTTGTGATAGACTTGGTTAGAAAATCTAGATGTGGAAGTAGTGATTCCTTGGGCAGCGGTTTTTACACATAAACGATGTTATGATCGAAAATGCTCTTAAATGAATTTTTTCTGTCGAATTTTTATTCTGGCTTCGACTCAGGTCGATTCTGGGAGGTTCTACAACAAGCACATGCTGTGCGTTTAGTTCCGATTCCTACCAGTAGATTTCAAGCAAATATTGTTGAAAGTACTGAATTGATAACAATATGGAAATGATGATTTTAAAGAAATTAAAATTGTTGATGATGAAAATCTGTTGATTCGTAGCTTTAATTTAAAAAAATATATAAATTGTTGTAGTGGGAGTCACTGGTGTATTGTAGAAAAAATGCAACCGGGACATCTTTAAAAGTTTACACAATCTAATTCCATATTTATTACAGTACACTATTAAACAGAATTAACTCATTATCTATAGCAAGTGAGAGGTACGCAAACGTTAGAAATTTGTGATGTAATCAAAGTGATGCATTCATACATAAATGTTATATAAAGGTATTAAATTTGATGGTGCAATAAAATGCATCGTTTTCGCAAATGAGGAGGTAAGTGTATGGCAAAGGTTTAAAAATTTTTATGAAAAATAATGTTATGCTACAATGTGAAACGATCGAGTAATCCAGGTGACACCTGCCAGTAATGATGGGCAATACAAATAAACTACTCCAAGACATTGCAAATTATCATACGTCGTGTGTTTTTCAAGAGACTTCTGAAACTAATAAAGAAGCGCAAAGAAATTGAATTTATTGCGATTCTTGCAACATTGTAGTGGCTGTGCTCTAAATCAGCGAAGTTAAAAAATCTGCACCACTGTATGTATAAAGCGGTACCTAAAATTTCTGGATACAGTGGACGCTTTCATTACGCATTTTACCGCTATATAGTTGATGACATCCTCCGCTAAATTGATATTATTTCCGCATAGGAGGTGGCATATGGTACCTACATAGAGAAATAGAAATTAAAAAAAGAAATACAAGCAAACTAGATAAAAAAGTCTATAACTGGAAATTATTTTCGAATATACAGGGCGAGCCAAGACGAAATTACTAGACCCTATTCATTCCTATATTGTTATTGACTATCTCCCAACTACTTGGATGTAATGAATTTTTTTGTTGAAATAATGCCATCTGCAAATGCAAATTGAACAAATCACCAAAGTCACAATTATGGGTTTTAAGAAAAACTTATGTGAATACTAGTTACGAGACATCTAATTAATGTTCTTGAATCATTTTTGCTTCTTAAAAATGTACAGGGTGACAAAAAATTATTTTTAAATTGAATTATCTCATTTTTTTCAAATGTAACACCCTGTATATTTTTCGACGATGTAATGTAAAAATGAAAAACGAACATTTTTTTGTAAGTACTTCCCTATGGCTAATTGCAATCATTTTCGTTTTATTGAGCAATAAGTACAGCATTCAAGAATAAACTTTAAAAATAGAGGTTACTTCAAAAATTCATTAGAAAAAATTATAATAAGTGCTCCACATGTTGCCCATTTTGATTGAGAAACGTCTTTATGCAATTTTGAAATGAGGCCATTTAGCGGGACCATTTCTTCCAATCCATTGAAGTGGGTAAATGGTATTTCACTGGTCCCTCACTGTAATAGTTTTTTTGTAATCTTTGTAAATTTTTTTGCTGTGTTCGTTATTCGACAAGCAATAAAACCTCAGTTTGGTATTAATTGTCTTGTACAAATATTATCATTTGTATTAAATTTAAAATAGTTCGAGTTTTACAAAATGAATTTTAATAAAACGGAACTTGTAGACATGACTTTTGTTTTGGGCGAGTTGAATAGAGATTGTTTTCTTGCCACTAGAATTTATAAGCAAGGGTATCCTGAAGAAGGATTCCTGATGTTAGCAGCTTCCAAAACCTTCTCGATAGATTTGTGGAAACTGGAAATGCCGAGGGGTCAGCCACTTCGGGAATACCTGTACAAAATGTTAGGAATACCATGGCAATATTTGGGAATATCGGGAATACTAGGAAATACGCGGGAATACTAGGAAATATGCGGGAATACTCGGGAATACATGAGAATATTCGGAAATATCAGAGAATACTTAGGAATAACTGGAAATAACGGGAAATATCTAGGAATAATCGGGAATACATCGGAAATATTCAAGAATAGACACATTCCTGAACATTTCGGAGAATCTCGGGAGACGTCGGCCGACGATCTTCCTTTCTGTACATTTGCGAGGAACACACGCAAACTATCAGTCATCAAATAGTGAATTACATTGTTTTCTCGATATTTTATTATTGTTAATAAACGTTAACGTGAAGCTGAGCATGGAGGAAATACAGAGCCATTTGACGGCAATAAAATTACTTTATCATAAAAGATAACAACTGTGATTTGAATTCAACTCAAAAATCGCTTATTTCTGATAGTTCAGCCCGTTCGGCCCATGTTACAGAATTAAAACTAGATAAAACTTGCACATGGTGTAAATATATGGCGAGAAAACTATAGAAATCGCTACTTAGTGTATTGTAACACTCTTGAAGCTCTGGTTCAATAATAATCGAAAGGTCTAAGGTATTATTTTGAACATAAAGGTAGATTAAGTGTCCTTTATATTGGTGTATAATTTTTAAGGTATACATCACTATACATTTAAAAATAATTGCTTTAAATTTCTACGAAATATTAAATAAATCTATTAACTATGCGCACCATATCTTTTATTTTTCACGATACCAATTTTGTTTAAAGTAAAGTATTGTCTGTCTGATGTCTAATGTCTATCTGTCTGTTGGCGCTATATCTATAAAACTATTTGACGGAGAAAATATTTGGTAGGTAGTAGACTATTATCTAGGAAAAAATATCCCATTTCTTTCACACTATTAATGAAAAATATACAGGGTGGAAACCTAAAAAAATAAATAATGAAAAAAATTTGACGGAGGACAAAAATATTTTGCACACAATTGTCACGGAAGATATCTGCAATACTTTTAGAAAAAAATATGCAGGGTGGACACGCTTAAAAATTAATAATATTAGTAATAATTAATTAACAAAAGATGGTGGAACATATTTTGAAAGTAGTTGGTATTATTACCGAAGAGGAAACCTGATAAACTTTTAGTGAAAATATACACGATGGTCACTCTAAAGAAATGATTAAAAAACGACGCGACGCAGAGAAGTATATTTATAATGTAGTTGTCGCAATTGCCAGCAAGAAATAATATACAGGGTGGTCATTTAATAGAAAAATAACACAGATTTACAAAAAAAGAAGGGCTTGTCCTAAGGTTCTCATCTTTTCTGAAGTATCTTGACGCTCTGAAGCCAATTTTGAACACACAAAATTTTTCTATCGGATCAGTTTCCCTCTACCACTCCCTTTTATTCCTTAAAAAGGTCAAAAATGAGATTCTGCTTCATATATCGACAATTAATATAAAATATATTTTCTTTATTTGCCTATATACAGGATGAAATTTGAAAAAAGTCTCAGATAAAAATTGTTTGAGAAGTGTGGCATATTCTAAAATGATATATATTTTTGAACTATTTATTTAACGTATATTAAAATCTACAGGGTGTTTCACAGAGTAGTGGCAAACTAATACTAGGATTTTTTAAATAGAACACCCAATATTTCTTTATATATTCGTATTTGACTCTTACTTGACTCTTAATTTTCTATCCAGAAATATATTATTTTTGAACTTACAATGCAGCATTGTTACTTTTCCATTTTTTCCGAAAAAAAATGCGTTTGCAGCTATCAAGAGAAAAATCTGCAGGGTGTTGTCCATGTTGATTCAAACTTTTACTAGGTATTTAAACTGTCATAACTCAGTTTTTTCAAATGGAACACCCTGTATATTTTTATTTAAAAAGTTTCGGCAATTAATTACCTACATGATGATATCATAATGACTACTTTTTTCGATGGTTTCAAGCGCGAAAGAAAGTAGTCATAGTTTAATAAGTGTTCAAAATGATGCTCTCTTTTGCACAAGTGTACTTTCTTACTAGTGTAGATTACAGATTTTTATTTTAATAATTACTTAGTATTAATCTCGATATTGATTATTGATTGTATTGATTATAACAACGCACAGTACGCATACACATTATTTTTAATACAAAACATTTTAAAAGGCAGGTGCGAAAAGTGATCTTAAATATTGAGATCTTCATTGCACTTTCAAAATTATAAGTACGCCAACTGGCTATGAATTATAACTTGCTTTAAACATTTCAGTTTATTAATCAGTTAATAATAATGGCGAGAATAATGTTATCAAAAAATTGATGATATATGTTGTGGCCCATCCCGTAACAAAATTTTAGATGGTATATTTTACTTTCTCATAAAATATGGAACACTCTGTATTTCGTACAATTATTTTGCCTATACGTTTAACAAAAATAAAGGCAAATTTTATCGTTATTAGAGCGGCAGTCGAAAAAACACGAGGAATAATGTCGTATGCATCTCGGTCTGTATACAGAGTGACCCAATTAAAATGGGAGCACTCTTATAACTTCTTTTTATTTTTTCTCCGATTTGAACCAAATTAAGATCTACTACTTATTGCCAAAAACACATTCGCATCCTACAAGCGCAAAGCCACGGTGTCGAAATAAGCAGAAAAAATCAGGGATTTTCTTCTATCGAAAAATTTTATTAATGGAAGTTGTTCTCCAAAATTTAATCAAAAATATTGAAATTTTGTTTAAAATAGTGTGCAAGTCCGAAAATATAATTTTCTTAATTTTTTTGTTTTGTTTAGAAAATTGTGCTATGACAATTTTGTTAGAAATTAAACCCAAGCTGTTAGGCAGTTGTCAAATAATGGGTAGCTTTTTCTTATTATTCTTCAGTGTTAAATTTTTTAAATTTAAAAGTTTTCAAATTTTTTTATTTTCATGACATTTTGGAAAATTCTGAACAACTTTTATTAATAAAATTTTCCGTTAAACAAATGCCTAATCCTAATATGATTTATTGATTTTTTTTTTCGTTTATTTTGGTACCGCAGGGGGCTTTGCATTTGTAGGAGGCGAACGTTTTTGGACTATAAGTAGATCCTAATTTGTTCTATGCTTGAGTGAACTTTGGTTGAAATCAGAAAAAAAAAAAAGTTATACCTAAGGGTGCTCACAGCCAGCCATGAGAAGTGAAATTTCCGAGAAATTTCAGACTGTACACACACACAATTGTATTTTTATTGTCGAATACCTTTCTGTTGGGTACGGTTAGGTTTAAAAAGTTTAGTACCATTTAACTAATATAGAACATTTAAAAGTGGTATGTTAAAATCTGGGAATATAGGAAATACTTAGGAAATAATTGGGAATGTTTGGAAATACTCGAAAAAACTTGGGAATAACTGGGAATACTTGGAAATAACTGAGAATTCTCGGGAATAGTTGGGAATAACTAATAATTATCGGAAATACTTGGGAATAACTAAAAATTCTTGGGAATATGTGGAATAAGTCGGGAATAGAGGGTATTCCCGGAATACCTGTACAAAATTTTGAGAGTGGCTGACCCCTCGGGAAATGCCGAATATAAAAAAGTGAAAAAGAAGAAGAATGAAACGTCTTGTGAATTCAGAAAATGAGTTTTCTGTGGTGCTGGCAACGGTTGAAAATCCCCATATTAGTCAGAGAGAAGTGAGCTCGTTAGTAGCAATAAGTAGACGAATCTTAAAAACAAATAAGTTTCATGCATATCATATTCAAATATACCAGGAATTATCTGATGACGATTTTCAAAGGCGTCTGTCTACAGTTTTGTAATTGGGCAATAGATAAAATGCAAGATATCACCTCCTTTCATAATGTTTTAGGTATTCACTGATGAGGCAACTTTTCATAAAAATGGATTTATTAATAGACATAATTTCCATTATTATGCTTCGGAAAATCCTCACTTTTTTAGGCAAGTTGATAACCAGCGCAGATGGTCTATAAACGTGTGGGGAGGAATTATTGGAGAACATGTAATAGGGCCACATTTTTTTGACGGTACATTGACTGGAGCTATTTATCTTCATTTTCTGGAAAACTATCTGTCACAATTATTGGTGAATCTTCCTGAAAGGATTCGAAATAGGATGTGATTTCAGCAAGATGGTGCTCCACTACATTATTTAAATGCAGTTAGAGACCACTTAAATGATAACCTACCCACTTCATTGGATTGAAGGAAATGGACCTACTAAATGGCCTGCTAGATCCCCAGATCTTAGAAAAATGGATTTCTTTTTATGGGGATACGTGAAGGAAATTGTTTATAAAGACACACCAACAGCAGTACAGAATACGAAGGAAAGAATAATTGCTTTTAGATCTATCACACCGGCAACAAAAAATTTTTTGGCATTAGCCACCCCCATTACTACCCCCACCTCATTATTAAAGTGGGTGAAAAAAATAAAATTGTAATTTAGCGTGTATACAAGAACCTAAGCCTCAAAATTGTTTTTTACTTAATCCACAACCACCCCCACCCCTCTGCCGCCACCCCCAACCCCCACTACCGATGTGGCATATTGTTTTATAGGTTTTTGGGGTGGGCGATTTCAAATATCATATTATTAAAGTTACTTCGAGTAGTATGGATGCGCAGTGGCTTTCCTCGAGTACCATCGATGCGCAGTAGTATGGATGTGCAGTAATTTTCCTCGAGTATTTTGGATGCGCAGTGGCTTGTCTAGAGTACTATAATTATTAAAGTTACTTCGAGTAGCATGGATGCGCAGTGACTTTCCTCGAGTACCATCGATACGCAGTAGGTTGCCTCTAGTAGTTTGGATGCGCAGTAGGTTTCCTCGAGTATTTTGGATGCGCAATGGCTTTTCTAGAGTACCATAGATGCGCAGTAGATTACCTCAAGTAGTATGTATGCGCAGGGGGTTTCCTCGAGTCAAAAGGATGCGCAGTGAGTTATTTCAAGTAGTATGGACGCGCAGTAGGTTTCCCCGAGTATTATGGATGCGCAGTGGCTTTTCGTGAGTACCATTGATGCGCAGTGGGTTACCACGAGTAGTATAGATGCACAGTAGGTTACCTCAAGTGATATGGATGCGCAGTGGGTTTCCTCGAGTAAAATGGATGCGCAGTGGGTTATTTCAAGTAGTATGGATGCGCAGTAGGTTTCCCCGAATGTTATGGATGCGCAGTGGCTTTTCTTGAGTACCATTGATGCGCGGTAGGTTACCACGAGTAGTATAGATGCGCAGTAGGTTACCTCAAGTAAAATGGATGCGCAGTGGATTTCTTCAATGAGTATGAATGCGTAGTGGATTTCCTCTAGTAAATTAGATACACAGTGGGTTACCTCGAGTAATATGGATGCGTAGTAGGTTTCATTGAAGAAAATGCTTGAAGTAGAGGCTTTACTTCTATCGTGTAGTCCACGGCACAGAATGGTGTTTTATATCTTTGTCATGCTATTTTCTGCATATTACTTGCACATCCAGTTGAAGTATACTAACGCAAGAAAAATTTCTGAAAATTTTCATTGTACAAATAGGCTTAGAATGTCATGAAACGTCAATATGTTAAGTTTGAATGAAATAAATTTGTTTGTCGCGTCGGTCTGTTTGTCTGGTATCTGTTTGGTGCTCACGATTACTCTGGAACCGTTTAAGATATTGACTTAAATGTGGCACACGTATGTGTTTTAACGAGATCTGGAACTAGATTATATATTGATCTTATTCCGTTGCAAAGTTGAAGGGTAAATTGAGATAAATAGGTAAATCAAGCAATTAAGAGTGCATGAAATTGGTATTTAGTAAATATAAGAGGAGCTAAGGTCTCAAAAACATTTTTGGCAATAGCCACCTCCATTACCTCTCCCACCGCATTATTAAAGAGGGTGAAAAAATATTGTGATTTAGTGTGTGTACAAGAACCAGTCATCAAGAATTGTTTTCACTTCATTCACCCCCATCACCACCACCACCACCCCTACTACTGATGGGGAATATCATTTTATGGGTTTTTCTGGTACACGATTTCAAATATTATACCATTAAAGTTCCATAAACAATTATCTCCACTTAGTGGAGTGCAATTATAGTATTTTCGTTGTAAGATACTTAGATAGGAAGTCCGGATGTGGAAGTGGTGATTCCTTAACGAGCGGTTTTTACATTATAAGAGACGAGCTAAAATCATATTTCCACGGTTGTGTATTACTTTATGAAATATATATTTGTAAAATATATAAATATGTAAATATTGAAATGAAATATCATTTCACCAGATTTCTATTCAATTACAAAAACATAAAAATAAAAAAAAATTTCGAATTTAAATCATTAATAACATTTTTATTTATTAATAGATTTTGTTCAAAAACAATAGGGTTCTTCCTCTAGCTAACACTAACTTACTGTCCAAATTCCAGTACAATCGGATTTTTCTTTCTTGAGTTATCGTGCTTACATGAAACGTGACGGACGGACGGAGAGACGGACATTTTGAAAGTTGTTCAGAATTCGTTCACTAACACAATGATATGAACATTTTTTGTCTGCGAGCGATATTTACGGTTTTAGAAATGTGCCGATCAAATGTAATATATTCTTCGTTTTCGTATTTGCGAAGAGTATAATAATGGAAAAATACAAAATTGACGTTTAAACAACAAATTTAATAAGTAGGTTCATTCTAATCTTTCGAAATTAGTTTCTTGCAAAAAGTCTTTTTTTTTTTTTCAAACGGCACCACTGCAGCACCTCAGTTAAATACAACTTTCTAAAAACAATCCAACGGTACCCTGAAACCCAATATCCATTGAGTATTAAACTCAAAAATAATTATTATTATACTCTTCGTAAATACGATAACGAAGAGTATATTGTATTTGATCGGCACATTTCTAAAACCGTAAATATCGCTCGCAGACAAAAAATGTTCATATCATTGTGTTAGTGAACGAATTCTGAACAACTTTCAAAATGTCCGTCTGTCCGTCCGTCTATCCGTCCGTCCGTCACGTTTCTTGTAAGCACGATAACTCAAGAAAGAAAAATCCGATTGTATTGAAATTTGGACAGTGAGGTAGTGTTAGCTATTGTTTTTGAACAAAATCTATCGGCAAATAAAAATGTTATTAATGATTTAAATTTAAAAAAAAAATTTTTGATTTTTATGTTTTTGTAATTGAATAGAAATTTGGTGGATTGATATTTCATTTTAATATCTAAATATTTATATATTTTACAAATATACATTTCATAATGTAATATACAACCGTGAAAATATGATTTTAGCTCGTGTCTTATAATGTAAAATTTACATTTTTTTACGTGTAAGGTGGTGGTGTAGTTCTTACGCTTTTAATTGAAATTGACTCGGAATCCAAGGGTCCCGGGTTCGAAACCCAAATGGGTTATTTATCCTATAGAATGTGTAACAATTATATAAAAAGTTCAGTGAACAGGCGAAGAGTACGTTTTTAGCTTGTTTGTTTTTCATTATGATAGAAAAATAGTATAAATGATTTTTAAAGTGAGCTATGAAAAACAAAAATTGTTTGACAGTTATAAGCAAACATAGGATTTTTGGGACACATGAGTCATGACAGAGATGGACTTGGAATCTAATACTATATTCTGAAAAACGTATTAATAAAATAAACTGTAATTTGTGACAATATTTACGCATAACACGTTAGTTTTTTGTTTGTAAAACTGGCTCCGATGAGCAATGCAACTGCCGTATCATTGCTCTATGTATTTAACTTTGTTTGTTCAGTTCGAGAACTCTTAACGTATAAATGCAGACCTTGGAGACGGCAAGTATAGAGACGTTTTTATTACTTTTTTTTCGGCCGACCAGAAAATACTGGAGAAATTTTCCGTCAAAAATTAATGTTTACCCGGGCTAGACCAGAAAATGGGCATCAGAGATCGGCAAAAGCTTTACCGATCCCCGTTATTCTCTTTTCCGATCCATGAAGGTCAAAAATGCTGCCACTTTATGGTATAGGCGGCTTTGCTTTCTCATTGCTCGCCTGCGGCTCGCCCTGGAGTCTGCTTGGGTTGACATGCAAAATACCTCTTTCCGGTCTTGTAACGTAAATTATTATTTCGTAAATACGAAAAGTATATACATTGCATTTGATCCACACATTTCTAAAACCGCAAATATTGATCGTAGAGAAAAAAATTCATATCATTATGTTAGTGATCGAATTCTGAACAACTTTTAAAATGTCTGTCTGTCTGTCCGTCGGTCCGTCCATCCGTCACATTTCTTGTGAGCACAGTAACTTAAGAAAAAAAATCGATTGAAATTATTTCAGTAAATTAATATTATCTAAAGGAAGAACCCCATTGTTTTTGAAAAAAAAATCGATCAGTATATACAAAAGTTATGAAACATTTTGAGGAAAAAGTACGCGCACAAAGGAGGGGTATCGATAAGCTAAGAAAATTAACCCCAATATATGACAAAAAATTTATATAACTATATTTTTTTTATATTTCTCATTATTTTAGTAAAATACAGGACACTAACTTAACGCTACAATAAATTAAAAGTAAAAATGACTACGTTTTCTTCACGAGAAAAATCGACAAACTAGCTTATCGATAACCCTCCTTTTACGCTAGATATTACATCAGTAGAAATTTCGAAATTGCGTAACTTGATCATACCTTGTGATTTGGTTTTATTATAAATCAAATTATTAGAACTAAACCATTGTTCAATTGCTGTCTGTATTTTACTTTTTTTTACTCCAACATCGTATAAATTATCGGATCTAATGGAAATTGTGGTATCGTCTGCATACAAAATATATGTGAGAAATTTCATTGACAGAGGCATATCGCTAATATAAATCAAAAAGAGTAAGGGTCCTAATATAGAACCCCGAGGCACACCAGTCCTTAAAATTTCTTTACTTGATATTATATTATTGAATTTAACAATTTGACTGCGATTATACAGAATCGGAAAGTGTTGGTTTTGGTATGGCAATAAGAGCAAGCTAGAGCGAAGAAAGCAATGATGTACATGATGGGGCGTGTCACTCTTTGCCTCTGCTAGAGTACTGGTAGACGCCTTTATTGTGGGCGATCGGTTAAGTCGTTGAAACTATGCAATACCAAAACCAACACTTTCCGATTCTGTATACATATGATTTCAATAATCAGAGCCCCACAAAAAAAAAGTGGTCTGTCCGGCGGACCAGACCAGTGTACCCTTATGTATTTGGACCCGCTAAAACCGAATCCGAAGTCAGAATTGTCAGATTGGCTCGTTTTTTACCCATAACCTCAAAAAACAGCCCCCAAGAACATGGTCTGTCCGGCGGACAAGATCAGTGTACCCTTATGTATTCGGACCTGCTGAAACTGAATCCGAAGTCAGAATTGTCAGATTGGCTCGTTTTTCACCCCCAACCCCAAAAAACACCCCCTAAACAAAAAAATTGATCTGTCCGGTGGACTATACCAGTGTATCCTTATGTATTTTGACCTGCCGAATTCGAATTCAAAGTCAGAATTGACAGATTGGCTCATTTTTCACCCCTAACCCCAGAACCCCCCCCTAAGAAAAGTGGTCTATCCGGCGGACTATACCAGTGTATCCTAATGTATTTAGTTGCGCTAAAACCAAATCAGAAGTCAGAATTGTCAGATATTTATAGTAATTTTATATTTTAGTAACTTTTCGATTAAAATTTCATGCGAAACACAATCAAAAGCCTTATTAAGGTCTAGGAATATTGTATCATTAATTCAAGATTTCCATATGCGTCGAGGATATGATTAAAAAAGGCCAATATGGCACTATTAGTGCTATTAGTCTATTAGTGCTGTGGTTCTTTCGAAAGCCACTCCGGCGTTTTAAAAACTTTTATTAAATTTACGTGTGCCCATTAGGTACTAATTTCCCTACGAAGTCCTCTATGTACAAACAGAGTCGTACTTGACCAAGTTATTTATTTGTTAGATGTTATTTTACGGCATTATTTATTTTTTACAGGTAATCTTTTATGACAGTGATTGGAATCCAACGGTGGATCAACAAGCTATGGACAGAGCTCATCGTTTAGGTCAAACGAAGCAAGTGACTGTATACAGATTGATATGTAAAGGAACTATAGAAGAAAGAATCCTGCAAAGGGCTAGAGAAAAGAGCGAGGTAATAATTGGTTTAAAAAACATCAAAGGTAGAAATTGAGTTCAAATATAAATTTTGTTTCAGATTCAAAAGTTGGTAATCAGTGGAGGCAATTTTAAACCCGATACTCTTAAACCGAAAGAAGTGGTTTCGCTTCTGTTAGACGATGACGAATTGGTTCAAAAATGTAGGTTGACCTTATACATCATTTTAATTATGTTGTAATAATGTGTTGGGTTTCAGATCATTTGAAAATAGAAAGCCCGCCTGAAGAAAACAAGGATTTGGACAGGAAAAGAAAATTGCCGTTCAAGGTAAGTTCTACAAGTTATTTACAGTAGAAACCATCTTGTTTACTGAATAATATAGCAAACAGTTAGAAAGAGAACTAAAAATTAAATTCACCACTACTTCAAAAAATACATTTTCGTGGCTCATGTATATATTTTCAGTCTTTTTATGTTCCATCAAGAGACTAATCAAGATCTACAGTGTGTCCCGTCTCAAATGGTATTTCCGTTATTATTAGACAGCCATGAAATTCTTAAGATGCATCTTTTCATGATTTTTAATAAATTTTCAATTGTCACATCAACACACTGTCATAAAAAATGAGTTTTTTCTGTATTCTACTTAGCGTTAGAGATACAGCAAAAATGTATTAACGAAAGTTGTTCGGAATCAAAAAATATCCCTAGATGCCGAATTTCATCAAAATATGCCAATTTTGGTTATTTTCATAACTTTTGTACAATTTAAAAAGTAAATTTCTGTACTTTTTAAATTGTACAGAGACTCTAACAAGGATTACCGTGAAAACAAAAATTACTGGAAATCAGTTTATTGTGAAATAATTCAAAATCATAATACAAAAATTTTAAACTGTATTTAAGTATTTAAATGTAGCCTTTTTCAGCTAAACTACCAGCAATAGCAATACATTTCTCAATGCGTTTTTCATTATTCCTTGCTACTGGTCGTAGTTCTTGAACGTTAATTTCTGCATCGAACTGTCGCGCTATCTCCATGATTTGATTATCCGCGCCGACTGCGTCAGCATTGTAGAGACCAGTAAAAAGAGAAACGAATATATTATTATTTATTAAAACATGTTTCAGTATATAGTTTTTATAATTCCAAGCTTATTATATTACCACGACTATAAGACCTTTTGAAAAGATTTTCTATGGCGGCTCTTAAAAACAGGTGGGATTATTATTCGCAAATATTTTTTATATAACTCAATACAAAGTCGATTGTCAAAAATTTTAGAATAAATTACAGCCTTATGCCCGAGGCTTTTTACTCAGATTGTGCAAACTTTTTGCTCTCCACTTCACGCCCCAACAGACTTAATTTTTTTCCTTTGTAACGTGTCAAAACTTAAGCAAACTGTGATAAATTTGATATTTTCAACTGCTGTTAATTCCATAAAATATTGTTATTGGCGATTCAAATTAATATTCTCGACTTTCGCAAACAGTGCTCGAGCGCCAAGCATTATTCGCATTGGACTTCATTGCATAGGTCATTCTCGTGGCGCTTTAAACAGTTTTAAATAATTTTACATACAATTTTAGTGCGTATGTGTGTTCCTGTTTTCTGGTTAGTGGGTAAATAGTAATATTTTCATATTATGTAACAGTTCAGCAAGGGTAAGGATACTCTTCGCTAATACGAAAATGAATAGTTTATTGCATTTGATTTGCACATTTTCAAAACCGTAAATATCGCTCGTAGAGGAACATTTTCACTGCATTATAGTTAACGAATTCGAAACAAGTTTCAAAATACCCCTCTGTCTGTCTCCCGTTCGTCCGTCTGCCCATTCGTCCGTCACGTTTTTTGTAAGAACAATAACTTAGGACCGAAAAATTCGATCGAATTGAAATTTGGGTGATAAGTGAGCGTTAGCTGAAGAAAGAGCCTTATTTATTAACCCCCGACCCAAAATATATAAGTTTGAAGCGTATGTTTGTCTGTCTGTGGCTTCATATCTCTTCAACGGGTGATCCGATTTTGATGCACTTTTTTTTATTTGAAAGAGTATTTTGTCGAGAAGGTTTTTGCTATATTAGATTTTGATATTTGGTCGCCATCTTGATTACAAGCTTTTATTTAACTTGCCTTGTTCCTGTGGGTCAAATCTTGCAACTGAATTTTAAAATAGTTATCTCCAACCGATTGAGCTGAAATTTTGCATACACGTTTAGTTTGGATGACAATGCATGGTTAGCTAAGTGACGTCATTCCAAATCCAATATGGCTGACTCCCAAATATGGCGGACCAGTTATTTTTTATGCACCCCCATGATATGGGTATCAAATGAATGGGTTTGCTGAGAAGAATACGAAAATAAAATGGCGTCACACTAAATTCAATATGGCGGACGCAACTGAATTTTAACACAGTTATCCCCAACCGACTGAGCTGAAATTTTGTATACACGTTTAGTTTGGATGACAATGCATGGTTAGCTAAGTGACGTCATTTCAAATGCAATATGGCGGACCAGTTATTTTTTATGCACCCTCGTGATATATGTATCAAATGAAAGGGTTTGCTGAGAAGAATACGAAAATAAAATGACGTCACACCAAATTCAATATGGCGGACAAAATTTTTTAGTGTTAACACTATAATTTGATTGTATAGTGTATTCGCTCATACGTTGCATTCTAAGAAATGGTGAAGGATTCGGTTTAAACTATAAGTTTTATATTGAATAGGAACGACGCAATGAATATACACTTCTCCAAGAAATTAACGCACCGCCAAAAAATAACCGAAAGTTTGAAGTTAGTTAATTTTTAACCCCCGATTCAAGTTAAGTTTGACGCGTATATTTGTATGTCTGTCTGTCTGTCTGTCTGTCTGTCTGTCTGTCTGTCTGTCTGTGGCTTCATATCTCTTCAACGAGTGATCCGATTTTGATGTTTGGTCGCCATCTTGAATTCGCCATGTTGAACTTCTCTAGAAATTGTCCGATTGAAGTAAAATTGAAAATGTGCAGACAATTATGGTAGCCGAATATGATTTCGGCCTCACTTTGATTCGGTCATATGAAACTGGTACAATTAGATACATTGATCGGAAGTTTTTAAAGATTTTCAGTTTTTTAACCCCCGACCCAAAAAGAGGTGTTATAAGTTTGACTCGTATGTTTGTATGTTTGTTTGTCTGCCTGTCTGTCTGTGGCTTTATCTCTCTTCTTTTGATGCAATTTTTATTGAAATTAAATATAACAAATATATTTATAATAGAACCGGTCTTGTAGACCGTGTGCGACTAGTAGAATACAAAATTGGACCGCGTCGGCTTAAAGGTTAAAAAGTTCTGTGTGGGACTCGTGTTATAATAATACGCTATGTTGTATGTATATGTTTAGTTTAAAAAGTATAAAATTAAATTAAATTACAAATTTAAAAAAAAACCCCGACACAAAAATATCGACTAAATAACTAATATAAAAAAATTAATTAATACAACTTTAAAAATTATGAAATAATTTTGATTCCATATACGACCTCTTATGATTTATTTATGTCCAGCTTACATTTTCTTTATGTCCTCGAGATTTGCTTTCTTATACGCATGAATATGTCGGGAGCTGCTGTAAAGACGAACTACTAAATAGTTATATTCAAAACAGCAGCTCCCGACCTCTCTATTCACCAATTTTCATACCAATATTTGAAAAACTTCAAAAGTTGTATGAGTGAGAGAATTGAAAATATAATATTGACTTTAGCAATCGGTACCTCTGTTAATATCAATTTTTGGACCAATATGTGTATTTTTATATTTTCTGTTGTATGTGTATATTGCAACCAGTTTATTGTTTGTTTTCTGTGTACCTGTCTTACTCTGTAAATGTGTAATACCTGTTGAGCAGTGTATGCTAAATGAATAAATAGAACAATTACAGGCATTCAGAGCGACAAACCACACACCCTGTATACTGTTGATTTATAATAGGTGCTAATCTCCGGCAATTATTTTACGCAAAAGCCCAAATACCTAGTTGGGAAGTATTTGAACAAATAAAACCCGACTACACAAAAAAATAAATTCTTGTTATATTTTATGCGAAAGAACTCGACTTATTCCAAGAATTTGAACCGTCGTTTAAATATTAATTTGTCGGTGTTGTTATTAGCTCCATGTCCAATTCCACTGACAAAGTAAACGTCAAGCCTTGTTGTTTTTTGCCGTTTCAGACAATACCTGCTGTATCCGAAGCGAAACGACTAAAACAAGATAATCCTTCATTAGACAGCAGCTTTGAAGAGCAGTCCAATGGTGGCAATGGGACCACGCTGGACAGCGGACCCAACAGCCCTCGCAGTGTCCACTCACCTGATTTGACAGATGATTTGACGGACACGTATAATGATGATGCAGACTCGCCAATTACCAACAGTGAGTATACTTTTTTGAAGTTCCAGGCCCGTACTCTTAAAACTTGTCAATTTTTAACATTGTTAGTAAAATGCATTAAGTGACTCGCAAAAAATCAATGCACTGCCTAACCGGATCACTCAATTTGAATAATTTATATTTCGCTTGGATCAGGCATAATTTGAAATTGTACCTTCACATTCAAATACCTTCTAAATACCAGGTGTAACAGGATCATGGTACAGCACCTTTTTCTCTTTTATTTTTGAAGATGATTGAAATTTGGGATATCCTATATACACAATAAGCGGCACTTTTTGACATCCATGTGATTTTTTTTCACTTCCGGTTTCGCCGGAAGTGACACTAACTTTCGATTTTTAAATGGAACGCCCTGTATATTATTGCATTTTTTGAGTTCTGCATAATTTTCTGACTCCAACGGTACCAAATAAGTGACATTTCAAACGTCAATATTTCTTATTAATAGTACTAATAAATGGTACCACGGTACCAATATGGTTCCATTTGAAAAAATTGAGTTTTGCCCCAAAAACCATTTTGATAAACTTTATTTGCTCATAAATCACGTAATTTAATATTTTTGACGGGATTTCGATTTTTCTAGAATTACACGGGTCATTTAGAATAAATCGAAACCATCATGGCACACTTAAATGGAAAAATAAAAATTATATTATAAAAAATATTGACGTTTGACCTATTTAGTATCGTTGTATTCAGAAAATTATACAGAATTCTAAAATGCAATAATACAATGTCCCACTTTTCACCCTTAACACCTTTTTAGCTCAGTTATTAGTCACCCAATTTTAACCAAGTTTGGTTGGGTATCAAAGACCTTTATTATACCTTTTTTAAGTAAAACAAAACTTATTTCAGTCATTTGCGTGCATTTTTATTATGAAAAAAAGGGTCGATTTGTCGAGGAATTATATTAGTCATTTTTTTGTTGAAAAATTAATGCAGCTATATCCAGAATTTAACAACATTTTGATTTTTGGTTTTTGAATTACGGCCCACTTAAAATTACCTATTTTAAACATTAAATAATCAATAAATTGGTAACGAAATATTTTTCGAAAAAATGTTATTCTTCATTTTCTCTTTAAATTCATACTATCTCATATCATCGAAACTTTCAAATTTCGAAGGCCAAGAATTTTCATTGAAAAATTTTGGGTCATCAGACCTGTAAATTATTCGGGTATTAAGGATTACCAAATTTGAAAGTATCGAAGATATGGGGTGGTAGAAAAAACGAATTTAAAGAGAAAATAAAGAATGACTTTTTTTCGAAAAAAATTTCGTTACCAATTTATTGATTATTTAATGTTTAAAATAGGTAATTTTAAGTGGGCCGTAATTCAAAAACCAAAAATCAAAATGTTAAATTCTGGATATAGCGGTTCTACAGCATGCTGATCAATAATATTGCATTAGTTTTTCAACAAAAAAATGCCTAATATAATTTCTCGAAAAATCGACCCTTTTTTCATAATAAAAATGCACGCCAATGACTCAAATAAGTTTTGTTTTACTTAAAAAAAAAGTATAATAAAGGTCTTTGATACCCATCCAAACTTGGTTAAAATTGGGTGACAATAACTGAGCTACAAAGGTTGTTACCGTGAAAAGTGGGACACGATGTATATAGGGTGTTCCATTTAAAAATCTAAAGTTAGTGTCACTTCCGGCAAAACCGAAAGTGAAAAAAAAATCACTTGTATGTTAAAAGCTGCCGCTTATTGTGTACATAGGATATCTCAAATTTCAATCAGTTATCTTCAAAACTGTTACACCCGTATATCTCAAAATTTTATTCTAGATGAAATTTGTTTGTTTGTTTTTTATTATTTTTTTTTTTTTGATAATGTTGAATCATTTCTTTCGGAATAATAGTCTGGGAGCAAGTTCATCGAAATCATGCAAAACAGAAATAGCCTATGCAACTAATGAACATTCAAAATCATATTCTTATGTAAAATGACCTGCCGAATTCGATTATGGAAGTCGCGGTTCGATTCGAAATTGCAAAATCGGAAGAAATCACACTTTTCCACGTTTTAATGAAATTTCTCGAAAATTCGGTAATTTACATTTCTCATCCCATAACTTTGTTTCTAAGTGTCGTGTTCTTTCTTAGTAGATGCAAAATTTTTATTTATTTTTTACGAACCCGCTTAACATTTTTCCTTCTCCAAATGAAGTAGAAATTGTCCATTTCTGTTGCTAACTTGTTGCTAAATTGTTTTTAAACTGTTGTTAATTTGTTGCTAATTTTTTTAACTTATATTGTCAATTTTAAACACCTCAAAAACCCTTAGAACATTTTTTAGACCTCATAGTTCATTTTTGTTGTTAAATTGATGTTAATTTGTTGCTAATTTTCCGAGTTATTGTTAAATTTAAACATCGTATAAATAATCCCCGACCTTAAAACTCCCCATAACACTTTTTTCGCCAAATAGAACTATTTCATTTTTTTGCTAATTTGTTGCAAAGGACCCCGGAACAAAACCCATGAAAATGTTGACGTATAAAGTCGTGTCCCTGTAAATCAAAAGGTTTCTGAAATATAAAATATATAATAATCAATTTTTGCGTGCCATTTTCAAAGGGCCATAGCTCAAGGTATTTGCGAACATATTTTTGCATGTAGAATCTGCACCAGAAGTTTGTCATTATACACTGGTACATACATACACACAAACGCATGCACGCAGTACACAAACACGCTGGAAGCCATTCATAAACACGTGCATATAGATTACCCGTTACCTCGTTGTTAAGACCTTCAGAGACTCCTGGAACGAAAACCACTTATAATAGATTCAGTGCAATAGGAATTTTTGATCAGCGTGACTATAACTACTAAATAGCAAAGTTTCAGTCAATCCCACCGAAGTATGCCGGAATATGACATATATATATTTTACCTAACCTAAAAATTGATAAAAAAATTCTTGAGCTTTATTGGACTAGAACAAAAATATTTCGACCCTTGAAATTTTTTAATAAAGTTAATAGTTTAGGAGTAAGAAGTTCTTGAATGTCTAAAATGACGCAAATTACCTAACTCTGACAAGCTGTATCTCAAAAACTGTCCATAGGATTGGCTCGATGTGATAAGAACTTTTGATCAGTACGACTTGAACTACAAAATACCAAAATTTCAGCCGATCCCACCGAATCAAAATTTTCATGGGTTTTGTTCCGGGGTCCTTTACTTATAATAATTTCTCGTGTATTTTTAGCTTTGCATATGAAATGTGACTGCTAAAACCCCCTAGAAACTGTTTTTTCATTAAAATTTGAAAAAATTTAAACCACTCTTCCTATTTTGTTAATAATTTATTTATAACATATATAAACAATTTGTACACTTTCGGACCATATAAACTTTGAAGTACTTGTGATTACGATCGAATAACGTTGGAGTCATCCAAATCGGTCTTTCTTAACTGGCATCTGAGGTATAAACCTTCATTGACTGATAGCTAGGGAGCCGCGGGTTCTGAAACGAGAAGTATATGTCTTCCGCTTTCTGAGGTGAAAGTACATACCTCAGAGACGCCCAATATAATATATTTTTGAATTTGGACAGGGTGCGTCCAAGAGTAAGGCAAGATATTTTTAAAATGTTTTAGCATTCCACTTGGATAATCTAGTAAAAAGTGATCAGTCAAAACTTAAACAAAAATGCGTCTTATATATGCTTTCTTTTAAGTTCTTTTACTTTATTATGGCTCTCGTACAAATGAAATTGAGGTGAAAGACTTTTTGGGCACGGCACAGTCACGGGGTTGGCCAAAGTAACCACTTGAAAATCTTGCGCGTGGGGCTAAATTTAAAAATACGTGTACTTGAGGTTCATTTTAAGCTTTGAAATTTTGTATGGGGCTTCTTTAGGGATCAAAAAAACTAAATTCAAGAGGGAAGAAGTTTTGGCTAACTTTACACCCCTTACCACCCCTTTCAATTATAGCTCTTTTTATAGTTATTTACTGTACTATATCATTTGATTTTTTTTTTTTTTTCGATATTTAAGTGATAAAGTTAGCCTGACTGTTAGTTAATAAGAAAAATAATCAATTTCAACCCCTTACATAGGGGTTGTTCTTCTTAATGAAGTCAAGTAGTACATTTTAGTATAAAAAATTACAGGTGTAGAGTACACTGTAAAAAATGATGTAAATTTACCATCGTTGCGTGTAAAATTCCCATGTAATTTTACCCGCAAAGAGACAGAAAAATTTCCATTTACCATGGAGGATTACCCCAAAATATAAGGTAAATAAAAATTTTCCACTCTCTTTGCGGGTAAAATTCCATTACTATTGGGGGTAAATTTACTATGGAAAAAAATCATGTCTGGATAAGAGAGTGCAAAATTTTTATTTACCTTATATTTTGGGGTAATCCTCCATGGTAAATGGAAGTTTTCCTGTATCTTTGCTGGTAAAATTACATGGGAATTTTACACGCAACGATGGTAAATTTACATCATTTTTTACAGTGTAGATAAATGAAGATAAATGTAAACTTCGATGAGGTTACGCATTCTCTGTATTTTATATAGGGTTTGGGTCCCGGGACGTCTCGTGTCTCGACGTCCCGGGACTTTCCCCCAATTTAATTGTCTCGTGTCCCGGGACTTTGGGGTCGAGACTCGAGACACGCTTGTAATAATTTTATTACCAAAAGGACATAATAAGCTTTATTAGCTCAGGCTTCCCGCACTCTGTCACTGAGAGACTGTTTTATTAAATCAGGAAAAAAGACTAATTGATAATTCATTATAATGGCTGGAGACTAAATGATGATTATTGATGATTAGTATGATTACTTCACTAAGTCTGTTTTATGTTTTATAATTATTAGATTTTGTTACCAAAAAATGAATCTGAATGAATTAAACATACGAATTGTTTAGACTATTGGGCTCAGGCCCCAGAATGAGATAGTCGAGGCTCCTTATAAAGGGGCCCTCGATTGAGATGGATGGTAGGCCTGATAACAGGACACTGTCCTGTGAACACCTGCATATAATGCAGTTGAAAGATGATCCTACTTGTAGGATGCGTGGATAAGGATGAAACCATCACTTATGTTCTATACCATTGTGCACCAATAGGAGTGTCAAGGAATATGTATTTTGGAAGGCAGTTTCTACAGTCGGAGGAACAACGGGATCTACCCTGGAAAGGGCTGCCCTCCTTCGTGGAGAGCACTGGTCTTTTCTAAGAGATCCTAAATGTCGTGACTATACTATGGGCCGATAGGCCTCAGTACTGCGGATCTTCCGATCTGCACGCGTTTTCTAATAATAATAACGTTAGAAATGTTAGAATTTGATTTTATGTTCAATAAATGTTGATTTTTTACTAAAATGGCGATTTTATTGATACGTCTCGCCAATTTTATTTTGAAAAGTCTCGAAGTCCCGGGACTTTGATCCCGCGATGTCTCGTGTCCCAGGACTTTGAGAATGTCGACACTTCCCAAACCCTAATTTTATATAAATCACTTACAAAAAAAAATCAACCGTCCAAAGTGGAGGCTAACGAATAAAATATGAAAATCATTCACTACTTTACATATTTTTATGTGCCTATTATATTAGTAACTTTTTTATAGAGAATTTAAACAATAAATATATGTATGAGAAGACAATGAATATTTTTGCAAAAAGGGTTGTAAACTTTACGGCTTAGCGGTAACAAGAACTGTAGCCGTGCGTCCTATTGCATGTAATATAAACACTAAATATTACTTGAATAGCGTTTAATCTTCATAGTTTATGTAAAACAGTAAATACAGAAAAAGTAAAACAGAAAAAAACATAAAAACTTAGTTACCAATTGACTGTTTATCTATTCCACATGTCCAACTTTTTATGCTAAAATGTACTATTTGGATAAAGTAAAAAAATATTTTGAGGTTTCTGGTTCTTGTACACACACTAAATCACATTTTTTTTTCATCCCCTTTAATAATGCGGTGGGGGTGGTAATGGGGGTGGCTAATGCCAAATTATTTTGATACCTTAGCTACTCTTGTCTATACTAAATATCAATTTTATGAACTCTTACCTGCTTGATTTACCTATTTACTCCAAATTTACCCCAATTCACCCCCCAACCCTTCGACGTAACAAGAGGAAAATATAATCTAGTTCTAGATCTCATTAAAGTACATATGTGTACCAAATTTCAAGTCAATATCTCAAACGGTTCCAGATAAACGTGCGCACAAAAAAAGTTACAGACCGACCGACAGAAATTTTTTTTCGCTCAAACTTGAAATCTCGACGTTTCATGACATTCTAAGCCTATTTGAACAATAAAAATTTTAAAATTTTTTTTTGTCGTTACTATACTTCCACTGGATGTGGAAGTAAAATAAGAAAAACCACTGCCTAAGGAATCACTACTTCCACATCCGGATTTTCTATCCAAATCACACAACGAAAAAATTTTGTATGTGGAAATAATTGTTTATGGAACTTTAATAATATAATATTTGAAATCCTCTACCTCAAAAACCCATAAAACGATACCCCACATCGGTAGTGGGGTGGGGGTGGGAGTGGGGGGTGGATAAAGTAAAAAAATATTTTGAGGTTTCTGGTTCTTGTACACACACTAAATCACATTTTTTTTTCATCCCCTTTAATAATGCGGTGGGGGTGGTAATGGGGGTGGCTAACGCCAAATTTTTTTTTGAGACCTTAGCTACTCTTGTCTATACTAAATATCAATTTTATGAACTCTTACCTACTTGATTTACATATTTACTCCAAACTTACCCCAATTCACCCCCCAACCCTTCGACGGAACAAGATAAAAATATAATCTAGTTCTAGATCTCGTTAAAGTACATATGTGTATCAAATTTCAAGTCAGTATCTCAAACGGTTCCAGAGTAAACGTGCGCACAAAAAAGTTACAGACCGACAGACAGACAGAAATTTTTTTTTCGCTCAAACTTGAAATCTCGACGTTTCATGACATTCTAAGCCTATTTGAACAATAAAAATTTTTTAAATTTTTTTTGCCGTTACTATACTTCCACTGGATGTGGAAGTAATTGGCCATATAATCACCTTCTGAATTTTCTTAACGTACTTAGGAAACATCCTTTATACTATTTCGTAAAAAAATAGAAAAGTACAGTTTTTTCCAAAACAAATCGCGACCTCAAAAATATATTTTGTAAGGTATTTTTACATAAGAATAAGCTGTCTGTTTTTGTATGTTCGAGAGTTGCATAGCATATGAAGAATTCAGGGGTCTCGCTCTTTGACTAGTAAGTTACATTGCAAAAGATGCCTCCCGAATATGAAATTGACGTGACTAGATCTTTTTAAAAAAAATCGATTTGAACTATCCGGCAGGGCACCGCCGTGGGCTAAATCATGCTAGTGGCAAGCACCCTTGATATTGTGGGAGAACCCTACAAACGGCGTCTGAAGGACGCGACTCTCATTTATTTATTAAAGGGCGCCAGTCGCGTTCTCCCTTGTTCGTGTGTGGTTTTCCACTCCTAGACGGGTTCTACAGTGTGCCCATTTCAAATGGAAACACCTTCGTAACTCAGTTATTGGTCATCCAATTTCAACCAAATTTGGATCGGTATCAAAGATCTTTAATAACTTATTTCAGTCAGTGGCGTGCATTTTTATTATGAAAAAAGGGTCGATTTTTCGAGAAGTCATATTTTGCATTTTTTTGTTGAAAAACTAATGCAATATTATTGATCAGCATTCTGTAGAACCGCTATATCCAGAGTTTAACAACATTTTGATTTTTGGTTTTCGAATTACGGTCCTCTAAAAATTAAATATTTTAAACATTTAGTAATCAATAAATTGGTAACGAAATTTTTTTCGAAAAAAAGTCATTCTTCATTTTCTCTTTAAATTCAGTTTTTCTACTCTCTCATGTCATCGAAACTTTCAAATTTCGAAAGCCAAGAATTTTCATTGAAAATTTTTGGGTCATCAGACCTGTAAATTATTCGGGCATTAAGGATTACCGAAAGTATCGATGATGGTGGTAGAAAAAATGAATTAGAAAAAATAAAGAATGACTTTCTTTCGAAAAAGGATTCGTTACCAATTTATTGATTATTTAATGTTTAAAATAGGAAATTTTAAGTGGACCGTAATTCTAAAATCAAAAATCAAAATGTTGAATTTGCATGCTGATCAATAATATTGCATTAGTTTTTCAACAAAAAAATGCCTAATATGATTTCACGAAAAATCGACCCTTTTTTTCTTAATAAAAATGCACGCCACTGACTGAAATAAGTTTTGTTTTACTCAAAAAATAAATATTAAAGATCTTTGATACTGAGCCAAATTTGGTTGAAATTGGATGACCAATAACTGAGTTACGAAGGTGTTTCCACTTGAAATGGGTCACACTGTATATTTACGAGATGTTCGACAGACGAGAAAAGTAAAAGTAAAAGCTTACCGTAGATTGCTAGGCGCTCTCCCAATTGGTTTATCTTTTTATATACTTTATCTTATTTACCTAACAATTTAATGAATTTGTGGCTTAGAGATCTCTGATTTTCCTTCATAAAAAAATCCCTCTCGAACCTCCGTGATGTGACCGGTGATTGAGTTACAAACTTGACGATGTCTGGAGACGCCCGATACTCAATTCCGCCCTAACACACAAAAGCTCTCGAGGATAAGATTGAAAGTTAACCATTCAATCAATAAAAACACGACAATTCGAATAATACGTAATAATAAGTACAAATGATATTATGCAATTATCCTATCTAAGGGAATCTATATGTTTCAATGAAACGCCTTCCCAAGTAGGGCAAGGACGAACGAGGACTTTGGTTTCGCAACTACCATTCAATAGAGAGAGTGCACTAACAATCGATTAGGTAAAAAGATTCACACAACTTCCTCGGGAGTTTATGCACTTTGGTTTAAGGATTGACTGAAAATAATATAAAAATATTTTACTTTTTAAAAATTTTGGGACACTAGTAATTAGTTTTAAGGTTCCTTTTAGCGATTATATCATTCACAAGAACAGAGTTCGATTTGAGTTCAATTATACCGTGTGGCACAGGCTAGTGGCTCCCCCCTATATTTCCTTTATTTTTTAACTTATTTGAAAAAAAAGTTTTCGATAAAAAAGTGATTTGTTCAATTTTGGAGGCTTCGTAAATAGTTATTAATGAAATTAAACGAAAAATTATATTTTTCCCTTGGACTTTACCTGCCGTAGAACAAATTTTGATATTCCAAAGCACTCTAGACGAATGTCTTAAAATGCTTAAAAAAAACTGAACAGCGACTCAAAAATTCACGAAAATCTCATGGTATACTCAGAATGTTGCCTTGAATCCAAATATTTAGAAATATACAGGGTGTTCTATTTAAAAATCGAAAGCTACGATCATTTCCAGGTAAACCGGAAATGGTCTGATGCCATTTTTATGTCAAAAAATCCATTTTTACAGGTAGTTTATGCCCCCCAAATTTCAAATGGATAAGTTAAAAAATAAAGGAAATATAGGGGGGGAGGGGACACTAGCCTGTGGCACCCGGTATATGACTTATTACAACTATCCGCCTCGCGACATATAGTTTGTACCATCGATAATACAGCGATATAAAAAAGCTCGCAAAAAAACGTAAAAGGTGCCGAACGTGTATCAATTTCAGTCTATTTACATAAAAGGCCATAAAAGTGTTCGGCTTCTTTATTATCTTCACAAAATGGTCATATATTTCCGAACAAAAATGTAGGCCACTCCCACTGAATATAATTGGTTGAAATTTTCTCTATCGGAATTATGATAGGTTGGAATAAACTGTATGGTCAACGTGGACTACCGATAGACAACGTGGACCGGCGGGCGGTACATTAATCAAAGGCGGTCGGTACCCTTTACCTTTTTTTTTGTGAGCTTTTTTATATTGCTGGGTTACCGATGGGACAAACTATACTGGCTCTCATATAGGTTCAATATAAGGGAAGTGACACGATTTTGCTTTCGAAATAACAAAGTACACTTCTGCGCAATAAAATCTCGTACACCTATTTTTCGCTATATTAAATCACTCTATATTTATTTGTCAGTGTCAGTGTCATATTTTCGAAATGCCGAAATTAACTGAACATGAAAAAATTCTAATTCTCTCTAAAATTGAAGAGCATTATCACTTAAATAAAAGTACCGTTATGAGGGTGAAAAAAAAGGTGGGAGGAGGAAGGTATCATGAGAATAGACGGTTCAGTCCGACCGAGAAGTTCAAAACTCGCTCAAGATGAAGCGCTCCTTGGCTATTTGAGGAAAAATCCGTTTCAAACAGCAGTAGACGCTGTGTCCATGACAAATATTTTCTAGCATCGAGGTCAACAGCTAGCCGAAGGATAGGAAAATCGGAATTAAAAAACTGTGTAAGTGCCAAGAAGACCATATTAACAGAAGAACATAAGCAAACCCGGATTCTGTTTTGTTTAAATTCTATCGCCCGTTGGAGTTTGTTGTGTTGTGTTTACCGATGAAAAAGTTTTTCAGTCTTGTAATGACGGACATATTCGGGTGTACCGTCCTGCAAATACCAGGTTTCACGAACGTTACGTGCCTCCGCGGAACAGGTCCGGGCGATTTTCTGTTAATTTTTGGGCATGGATAAGCGTGTATGGCCCTGGTGTAGCGTGTCGTATCACGCCAACAATAAAAATTTTCATTTCACAATCAATGTCACTTTTTTATAACCTATATGATAATAAAAAATCTAAATTTCAAAAAGACTCACATCAATTAATATTAGTAAAAACTGGATTACTTGATTTTTCAAGTGTACGGGATTTTATTGCACAGAAGTGTACACTTTTAGCGTACTTCTCAAAAAGTATATTATCTGCTTTTCCTTGTCCAGAGAAGTCCAATTTTGGCGCACTTGTTTCGAAAAAGTCTAATATATTTTTTCCTGAACCAAAAATATACTTTTATTTTCGGTACACTTTTATATGACCATAATATTATACTTTCACTCTCATGGCCTGGACATAAACATATTTTTCTAAGAGAAACATTTTTAGGCGCCACGTGTGGACGCGGATGAGTTCAATTTTTTGTTTAGTTAAGGTCTAACAGCCTTTTTAATGATTTTTCTCCTAAGTCGAAATTTTTATTTATTCTTCGACTTAGATCGATTCTGGGATGTTCTATTACAATAACACTGTCTATCGTATACTAGGTTTGATCCCCAACTCCAATACTTACCATGTCAGTGGGTAACGGACGTTGTCTGCGTTTTTTCAAATGAATGTTATTTTTATTCTTTTATAATAAATAAAAATTGTAATTTACTAACAAATATTTTAATTTTCTTTCAGAATATACCGTATATAATGTGTACGGTTCCACAGTAAAACCGCGAATTCCTGGACGGGGAACCTCACGTCGAGGTCGACCCAGAGGGTCTAGAAGTCGAACAGCAGGCCTAGGAAGGAATTACTCATCAGCTGTGGCGTCTTCTTCATCCAGTGGAGTTTATTCTGCTGGTAAGTAGAAAGATTCTTTTATTATTTTGAATTCTCATCTTAATTTCTAGATTTATTACTAACGTGAGTGGAGAATAAATTATATATCCTCTTTTTGATTTCTGGCTTGTATCGTGAAGTATTTTAATTGAGATAGTATAATAAATTTTTCCAATCACGTTAACCATTCTTAATAAATAATTCAGTTTTGTTTGTTGATATTACATGCAAATATAAGGACTCCGAGTTCTCAGAGTACTACGTAAGTTGCCCTGGATGTTTAGGTGTTTTAGTAATTTATTTTGTGTTGTGTGTTTACTATTTACGTCTTTGTTTGTTTATACAGGATGTCTCATATTAAGTACATTCTATCAAGAAGTTGATAGGACACAAACAAATAACTCGTATTTTGTCTATAATAATTTGCCCTAAAAAAATAAATAAATAATCCCCTCCTCCCCCGGTTTTCACACGAAAATTAAATTTCTGTCAAATTGGGTGAATTATTAATATGTTGTAAGATTTCGACATTCTCATTGACCCAACTCGATCCTACGTCTAGTTTTTAAGATATGGCTCAAAAAAATTTACAAGCGGTCAAGTTAAAGAAATTCCGAATTTACCAATGTTTTTCATATTGTAATACTGTCTAAAGTCGAGTAAAGTTTGACTTGGCGGGTCCACGAATCGTTTCATTAATCATATAAACTGAGAGGATCGGACATATAATAGAGTGCAATAATAGAGTGCATTAATACGCTTATTGTGACTTCCGTGGGGGTCTCGTTGTCACAAGCTGAATTTTATATAAAATTAATGATGATAATCTGATGTTTCAAAATCTCGAAGCCGTCAAAAAATGTCATGCTCAAAAGGGCATTATAATCAAAAAACGATTTAAGCATATGGCGGCAAAGAAGAGATAAATTGCGATTTTTTAAAATATTTTTCATAAAAAGTTTTGTACCGGAAATATGTTTAAATCATTTTCAAATATTATATTATACATTGGACCTTACGGGAGAACGAATCTTAAAACCGCAATATCTCGGTTTGAACTGCCTCAAAATTTAGTTCAATTTAGATAATTTTTGCGTCTCCATCGTATTATCTTCGAAATGAAAGCGCAAATCAAATTTTTGCACTCTTAAAAAAAATTTGCTTTATCCTTTCCGAACGTAATGTCGTATGATTTATAATTTTACGATTAATAATAAGTAAGATATACAACTAAGTGCAATGTGACGCAAATTTCCTATGATCCGTCTGAAGTCGTCTAGTATGCGACCCCGCTCCAACAGCGCCGTCTTGCATTTCACTTTTCCTCATAGCTCCATTGCATTTTATAAAGGGAATGTCGTATGTATTAATTTTATTTATGTGTATTCTTGTTTGAAGTTAAAATTTAAAAAATAAATGCTGATAGGGATTCATTTACAGTTTTGTAAAGTGTTTAAGAGTGGAACGGAAATATTGTTTTTGTGTGTGTTAGTAGCTTTTGTGTTCGGTTTACACCATTTAACATTTAATTTTACTTTTATTGAAACTGTACCTGTACCTAGTTAACAGATTGCGGTTTGTGACTTTTGTGAGTACCTCATTTCTTTTTATGTTTGATTAACTAAATTTAATTAGAGTTTGCAGAAATCCACCCTAAACATGGAAAGTACGGATGGTACAAGTTCTGGAAGTGAACTTGAATCTTTAGCAACATTTAAAACGAAACGTCGACCAATTTGTATAATTTACATAAATGAAGGTGCGTTTTTAAATGTTACTGAAAAATCAGGCCATACCTTCATAAGATCTACAGAACTTAGGGAAGCCATAACCAAAACATGCGACTCAGACATCCATAAAGTAATTTTTGATGTTAAAAATGGAGAATGGGAAAATTTATTTTGATATAAGTCGTGTTATTTAAGTTACTCCAGTAAAAAGAATATAGAAGTTTTACGAAATTAATTAAACAGGCAAGCACAATATAAGGAAACGAATCGAACCGCCTTATCCAATAGGTAGGGCTCTACGAGAAAATATCTTTGACGTAAATAAATGCGTAATTTGTCAAAAGTGGTCTTCTGAAAAACGTTTATCACAAGTTATGTCGATTAATATTGATAAGAAAATAAAAAATATAGCTACTATAAATTCAGAAGTATTGAAAAGGATAGGAGCGAATGATTTAATTGCACTGGAAGTGAAATATCACACAAGGTGCTTAATTAGAGGGCTAAGAAAATTTTAAAAAATCGTCATCTCAGGTACCAACACTGAGAATCGACGTTAAAGAAGACGAAGCTTTAAAAAATATTATAAATATGGTAGATAAAGGTATTTCAAAAGGAAAGGCTTTTGCTATGACATCTATATACGACAAATATATTGCATTAGAAGGAATCAAATCAAAACGTACTTTTACAGATGCTTTAAAGAAGAAATTTGGAAAAAAAATTGAAATTGAAACTATCATTACGTATATATTATTATTTCTTATGTATTTTTTTACCGCCGTAGAAATCACATCCTTTATAGTATTGCGCCTTATAAAGTGGAAGCGCAACGGAGCTATGATAGAAAAGTGAAATGCAACATGCGTTGTTGGAGTGGGGTCGCCTACTAGATGGCTTCAGACGAATCTTAGGAAATATGCATCGCATTGCATTTAATTGTATATCTTCTTTACTATTAGTCGTAAAGTTATGGATCATACGCCATTACGTTCGTAAAGGATAAAGCAAATTTTTCTTAAAGAGTACAAAATTTTGATTTGAGCTTTCATTTCGGAGATAATACGATGGGGACTCAAAAATTGTCTAAATTGAATTAAATTTTGAGGCACTTCAAACCGAGATATTTGAGGAAGTTTCGTTCTCCCGTAAGATCCAATGTATAAGATAATATTTGAAAATTATTAAAAAATATTTCCTTTAGAAAACCTTTTATGAAAAATATACCAAAAAATCCCAATTTTTGCCTTCTTTACCACCATATGCTTAACTCGTTTTTTAATTATAATGCCCTTTTGAACATTACGTTTTTTGACGGCTTTGGGATTTTGAAACTTCAGTATACAATCATCCATTTTATATAAAATTCAGCTTGTGACAACGAAACCCCCACAGAACTTATTTTTATGCGTATATTTGAGCGCTGAGCACTCTACTAATACGTGGCTAGTTTCTCCCTGCGTCGTTGCAATGGCTCAGTGCGCATCGCATATCAAATCGTACGTTGTGTTACCAACTCTTACACCCGCCAACTTGGAAATGGCTTCTTTGATCTCCAACACTAAACCGCGTGAAATGGGATCATGATACATCCCCCCTTTTTCCTTTGATTTTAAAGATAAACGATTGAAATTTGGAACATCCTATACCGGATGCCACAGGCTAGTGCCTCACCCCCATATTTCCTTTATTTTTTAACTTATCCATTTGAAATTTGGGGTGCATAAACTGCCTGTAAAAATGGATTTTTGGACATAAAAAACGGTATGAGACTATTTCCGGTTTACCCGGAAATGACCGCAACTTTAGATTTTTAAATGGAACACCCTGTTTCTTTTTACATATTTGGATTCAAGAAACATTCCGAGTATACCATGAGACTTTCGCGAATTTTTGAGTCGATGTTCAGTTTTTTTAAGCATTTTAAGACATTCGTCTAGAGTGCTTTGGAATACCAAAATTTGTTCTACGGCAGGTAAAGTCTAAGAGAAAAATATGATTTTTTGTTTAATTTCATTAGTAACTATTTGCGAAGTCTCCAAAACTGAACATGTCACTTTTTTATCGAAAACTTTTTTTTTCAAATGGGAAGGTGGAGGCTCATACTGTTCAATAAATTATGTTTTTTTTTCTGGATTCATTGATATCCATTTCAGTTCTATGCTATTTATTTTTCTATTTTATTAAAGGACCCCGCACACATTATAGGGGAAAAACAGCTTCCGTCAAATTCGCCGAATTTTTGATATGACGTTGAGTCATCATCCCTATAAAAATTTTTAGTAACATTGGCGTCCAAAAAGCTCTCGTTTTTAAACTGGACCACAAAGAGTTGACAAAATCGGGATTTTTCGATTTCGCGTATGTCACGGGAGATCGGCGTATTTTGTCGCTACTATTCAGATCGGCGCAGGCAATGTGGTGTTTTTTGTATACACATATTTAAGTTTATGTAAAATATACTAATCTTTGATGTTATTGGGGTCAGTGTATTTCTTTCTGCCGGTTGAACATCGCATTATTTGTGAAACTGGCTTCATCGGAAAAAATGATGTTGAAGGCAATATTATTGTCTCTTTGAAACTTATGAATTAACCATTCGCAAAACCAATTCGTCTTACAGAACCTCCTTTGTACAAATGTTGATGCAGATAGTACTTTAACGAGCGGTAATTGTTTTTTTTTTCAAAATTCTTCTTACTGTTTCATCTATTTGATCATAGTCCTTCCGCTATTTCTCTAACTGACGGTGGCTGACGGTTCCTAGTACATTGATCTCCAACTCTTCATGTACAATGAATTCTTGATTTTGGACACGTGTTCTCGCCGCATTTTCTCTCTAATTTCTTGAAATATTGACGAAATGGGTGTTTTCTTTCAGGAAATCTCTGAGCATACATCTGACCTGCAAGTACAAAATTTTTTCAACATTCGCCATAAATTAATATCATGTCAGTTTTTTCGTTGTTGGTGTAGTTCATGTTAAGAAATATCAATAATGGACACAAATCTTTCGCTAACAATAATTGTTTACATTTGTCACCTTTCTGTTTTATAATATTATGTCAAATCGTAGTGCAAACGCAACTACGTCAAAATTTAATAAAAATTAATAATTTATTGAACACTATGAGCCACCACCTACCCATTTGAAAAAAAAGTTTTCGATAAAAAGTGATTTGTTCAGTTTTGGAGGCTTCGTAAATAGTTGTTAATGAAAATAAACGAAAAATTATATTATTCCCTTGGACATTACCTGCCGTAATTTTGGTATTCCAAAGCACGCTAGACGAATGTCTTAAAATGCTTAAACAAACTGAACATCGACTAAAAAATTCGCGAAAGTCTGATGGTATACTCAAAATGTTGTCTTGAATCCAAATATTTAAAAATATACAGGGTGTTTCATTTAAAAATCGAAAATTGTGGTCGTTTCCGGGTTTCCGGGTAAACCTTTTTTTTATGTTCATCCATTTTTACAGATGGTTTATGCACACCAAATATCAAATAGTAAGTTAAAAAATAAAGAAAATATACCTGTGGCACCCGGCATACTTAATGAACGTCTCGTTTTGATATATAAATTATTTTTTTCCATTTTCGGTTTCACCGGAACTGAGTAACTTTTAATTTTCATATGGAACACCCTGTATATTATTGCATTTATTAATTCTGGATAATTTTCTGGATCCAATGATACGACATAAGTGACATTTTAGACGTCAATATGTAATTTAATTTAATTTTCAGTTTTCCATTTAAATGTGTCATGACTCTTCCAATTTATTCTAATTGACCCATGTAATGCTAGAAAAATCGAATCCCGCCAAAAAGACTAAATTAAGTGATTCATAAGCAAATAAATTTCATTTGGTGCAAAACACAATTTCTTCAAATAGAACCATATTGGTACCGTGGTAGCATTTATTACTACTATTAATAAAGTATGGATTCATTATTTATTAAAATGTGCGATAAATACAAAGTTATAGCTAAGAAAAAATATAAAAATACAATTTATTTATAATTACCTAGGAATGCACAAGGTGGCTTTGCAATACAAAAAAGGAATACAAAACATTACAGCAGCTGTTCAAAATGTCATCCATTAATGCTAATGCACTTCTGAACTCACATAGCTATATCTCGAAGAACATTCACCAATTGCTGGGCCGTTATGCTATTAATTGCGCATCTTACTCGTAGCCCCAAGTTTTCACGGGTTGTAACAGCGGTTGAATAAACCATATTTTTTAAATGACAAACAAAAAAATCCAGAGGAGTCAAATCAGGTAATCTTGGAGACCACCTGACAGGACCATTCGTCTAAATGACGTTTTGTCCGAATCTCTGTAGTACCGAGTATTCCAAGCCAAACATTGAAACCGAACCACTGTTGAAAATTATCCTCCCTTCGTAAATTATGATTTCCTTGTGACCGATAATATCTCGTATTTTGTCGATTAAATAACCCCAAATTGTGAACCTAGACTCGTCCGAAAATAAAATCCTTCCCAAAAAATCATTGTTTGGCAGCACGTTATTTCATAAAATCCAGTTGCAATATTCTATCATACGTTCGTGATCATTTTCGTACTAGTGCTGGTGCAACTGGTATTTAAAAGGTTTGTTATCATATTTATGCAAAACTCGGCTTACTGCTTGGTGACTGATGTCTAATCGTAATTTGCCTTAAAGAAATAGTCTTATTAAATTCTACTCAAGCCAAAACATTAATTTCCGTTCCTTCTGCAATGATAAAGTTTTCTTCGGAATCATTGATGGGCTCTCTTTGGAATCGATTTTCAAGACGATTTAAATAATTTCTTGCAGGACATTGTCTATCAGGATATCTTTGGGCCGCTAGCTATAAAGGTAACTAGCAGCAGCTGCATTTTTTTCTACATTCCCTATAAATAATTAACATGTCCACTTTTTCATCTCTTGTAAAGGGTATAGCCGGATAAGCATAGTGAAAAATGCCCCTGAGCCAAATTGGACTTTGCATACATGGCTTGTTAGCTCTCTATTAATAAACAATTTCTGCCGAGTTTTAAATCCGTACCCCCACGGTTGGGCCAGTTATAGAGGGAGACGTGATTTTCAGTTTCTATTTAATTTCGCTTTTCCTGTTGCATTGAAAATTCTGAAAAAAATCAGGGTCCATACAGTCTTAAGGGTGCATGTCAGGATTTTTTTTCAGATTTTTTGGCTTAAAATTTGGCTTGCTAAAAATTTTTGAAATTTTGAAAAAAAATTTTTTTTAGGATTTTATCAAGTGACTACCTTTATTTTTTTACAGTAATAACTACTTCATATGCTTGTTGGTTTGTAATTTTTTCAGATTTTTTAAAGTGGTGGGCCATGGTGTAAAAAATTAAATTTCGATTTTGAGATGTTTGGGCTCTTAATCTTTATTCTTGAATATATTGTAATTTGTAACATCAAAAAGTTTACTTAGCATTTCTGCAGGTTTTACAATTTTGGAAATATATCGAGCGTGAGATAAATAATAAATTACTGCAGTTATGTGTGAACAGCACCCGACTGGGCGTCTACCATTTGCACACTCGCAGTAGTATCGCCTAACTCCTCGGAAACCAACGGAATTAGGCTCATAATCAATAAAACACTTATAAGTTCTGCTACATGTTGCGACCTCACTTCTACTTTAATTATATTATTATTGTCTTTAACAAAAACCATAATAACTGATACGATCCAGTGAATAAAAAGTCGTTCTGTGTCATTTCTGGGAAATCAAGGAGGTATGAGGATTTCAACTGTTGAAATGGAACCTTTTGCCTAGTCCAATGTTTCATCTCGATCTCTAAAGTTAAAGTATTCTTCACAGTTTGCTGCGATGTCATTTGGAAAATAATGTTTTCGGAAAGACTAACATCTGAAAGGCGTTTTGTTTTCCAAATCTATTAATTAAAAAACAAGCTATCCGAAAGTATGCACGGATTCTAAGAAGCAATTTGTTATCCAACTGCTGATGAAGTAATCGGTACTTCTGTCCGATTACACTGTGAATTGCTTCAGCGACCTAGCGAACTTTTGTTACTCAGCGTGAGGTATTGGATTCGGCTGTGGTCAGCTGACTACGTTTGCCTTTAAGAGCAGCCATAAGTACTTTATATTTTCATCCGCATCATTCTGCGTTGGGTGAAAAGGTCCGAGCATTTCGACAATGACTTGTACCACGATTTGCACCACAAACGGCTATATTGTCGAAATGCTCGGACCTTTTCACGCAACGCAGAATAATGCGGATATCATGAAAATTGTCTTGCAAGATCCGAAAGAGTTGCAAAATCTTCTGAAGGAAGGTGATATTTGTATCGTCGATCGAGGCATTCGCGATGTAAAGGACCATTTGGAACAACGAGGTTATAAAGTATTTATGCCTGCTCTTAAAGGCAAACGTAGTCAGCTGACCACTGCTGAATCCAATGACTCACGCCGAGTAACAAAGGTTCGCTGGATCGCTGAGGCAATTCACGGTGTAATTGGACAGAAGTACCGACTACTTCATCAGCAGTGGGATAACAAATTGGTTCCTAGAGTCCGTGCATACTTTCGGATAGCTTGTTTTTTAATTAATAGATTTGGAAAACAAAACGCCTTTCAGATGTTAGTCTTTCCGAAAACATTATTTTCCAAATGACATCGCAGTAAACTGTGAAGAATACTTTAACTTTAGAGATCGAGATGAAACATTGGACTAGGCAAAGGGTTCCATTTCAACAGTTGAAATCCTCATACCTCCTTGATTTCCCAGAAATGACACAGAACGACTTGAAAATTATGGTTTATGTTAAAGACAATAATAATATAATTAAAGTAGAAGTGAGGTCGCAACATGTTAGTAGCAGAACTTATAAGTCTTTTATTGATTATGAGCCAAATTCCGTTGGTTTCCGAGGAGTTAGACGATACTACTGCGAGTGTGCAAATGGTAGACGCCCAGTCGGGTGCTGTTCACACATAGCTGCAATAATTTATTATTTATCTCACGCTCGATATATTTCCAAAATTGTAAAACCTGCAGAAATGCTAAGTAAACTTTTTGATGTTACAAATTACAATATATTCAAGAATAAATATTAAGTGCCCAAACATCTCAAAATCGAAATTTAATTTTTTACCCCATGGCCCACCACTTTAAAAAATCTGAAAAAATTACAAACCAACAAGCATATGAAGTAGTTATTACTGTAAAAAAATAAAGGTAGTCACTTGATAAAATCCTAAAAAAAAAATTTTTTTCAAAATTTCAAAAATTTTTAGCAAGCCGAATTTTAAGCCAAAAATTCTGAAAAAAATCCTGACATGCACCCTTAAGACTGTATGGATCCTGATTTTTTTCAGAATTTTCAATGCAACAGGAAAAGCGAAATTAAATAGAAACTGAAAATCACGTATCCCTCTATAACTGGCCCAACCGTAGGGGTACGGATTTAAAACTCGGCAGAAATTATTTATTAATAGAGAGCTAACAAGCCATGTATACAAAGTCAAATTTGGCTCAGGGGCATATTTCACTATGCTTATCCGGCTATACCCTTTCCGGTATTTTGAACAAAATTAACAAGAATTTTATACAATTTTTAGACACAATAAAAACATCAGTAAACCAACAAATGTTTGACAAGCTAAATATTTGATTGTTTTCAAAGCCACCCTGGTTACTTCTTACCTTATAATTGAAGGCACAAGTGGATGAAGAGTAACATCAAAGTGATTTTGAGATAATTGATCTCAAAGTTTTTAACAACCTACCAACTTCAACAGTACATAGATCCTTTATAAATGTATAAATCAGATATTTTTGCATTAGAATCAAATGTAATGTACATGGGGGAATTTTGTGTACTTATAGCTTTCATTGATATAAAAAACTCGTTTTTTCCAACAAAGTGATTTTGAAATAATTGATCTCAAAATTTTTAACAGTCTACTAACTTCAACAGTACATAGGTCCTTTAAAAATTTATAAATTAGATATTTTTGCATTAGAAACAAATGTAATGTACCTTAGGGAATTTTGTGTACTTATAGCCTTCATTCATATAAAAAACTCGTTTTTTTCGAAAATGTCACATAGACTCTTCATCCACTTGTGTCTTCAATTGGAACAAAATAGTATTTTCGTATTTTATTTTGGTTGTAATTTTGATTGTATTTATGGCATATTTTAATAAGGCATATGAATAAATTGCTTATTAATAGTAGTAATAAATGGTACCAGGGTACCAATATGGTTCAATTTGAAAAAAATGTGTTTTGTCCCAAAATAATGAACTTGATTTGCCCTTATTTGCCCCTAAATCACTTAATTTAGTATTTTCGACGGGATTTCGATTTTTCTAGCATTACACAGGTCAATTAGAATAAACCGGAACAGCCACGGCCCACTTAAATGGAAAAGTGAAAATTAAATTAAAATAAATAGCGACGTTTGAAATGTCACTTATGTGGTATCATTGGATTCAGAAAATATGCAGAATTCAAAATGCAATAATATATAAGGGGTAGTCCATTTGAAAATCAAAAGTTAGTGTCACTTCCGGTCAGACCGGAAATGAAAAATGTATATGTCAAAAAGTGACGTTTATTAAGTATGTGTGTTTACAATAAAGACATTTATTATTATTATATAGGACGTTCCAAATTTCAATCGTTTATCTTAAAAACTAAAGGAAAATTTGTGAACTCTTACTTGTTACCTATTTACCCCAATTTACCCCCCAACTCTTCAGCGTAATAAAATCAAAATATAACCTAGTACGTGTACCAAATTTCAAGTCAATATTTTAAACGATTCCAGAGTAATCGTGCGCACAAAAAAAATTACAGGCAGAACGACAGATACATATTTTTTGCTCAGACTTCAAATCTCGGCGTTTCATGACATTTTAAGCCTATTTGAATAATAAAAATTTTCAATTTTTTTTGCGTTAGTCTACTTCCACTGGATGTGGAATAGACAGTATAATAATGACTTTATGGAATTTGTAATATTTCGATGGAGTATTAGAGCAATGGAGTTTTTTGATCAGGAAGACATAAAATGTACACTTGCTTTCAAAACTTTCGCATACACCTATTTTTCGCTGTATTAAATTAGGGTTGTAATTAATGAACTCTGACATTTGAAATTTTGAAAAGTCAAAATGCCTGGACTGACAGAGCAAGACAAAGTTTTGATGCTTTCTAAATTAGAAGAGGAGTGGTCCATAAGAAGGGTTGCTACTCATTATGGACTAGATAAAAGCACTGTTCTACGAGTTTTAGTATAGTTGTATGTATTTATTTTTATGTTCGTTTTAATTAAATTTGAATTAAACGTCAATGTCATCTTTAACCTAAACTCAAAATTATCCGTTCACACAGCTAAAATTTTGAAAAATCGTTTTTACTTAATTTTAAATGTGTACGCGAAAGTTTTGAAAGCAAGTGTATGTAAAAAAAGTTTCAACTAACTTCAACAAATTTTTTGCACTTTTCTGTCGCCTTCGCCAAAATTTTTCAATTTTTTTTTGCGCTATTTTTGTTAAAACGAAAAATCTTATTAGTCCAAGATATTCTAAAGCACTTTTAGAAATCATCACACAATATTAATATATTTATAAACAGTCGTAAATTCGATTTTTGTTTAACTTGACCGCTTGTAAATTTTTTGAGCTGTATCTCAGAAACTAGACGCAGAATCGAAATGGGCCTGTGAGAGCTGTTGATCGGAGAGTCTGCAACATATTAAAAAAATTAAGCCAATTTGTTCGAAATTCAGTTTCCATAAGAGAACCGCTGGGTCTTTTTAAGAATTTATTAATGTTATATATTTTAAAACATTTTTATTTAATTATTATCATTTACCGGAGAAAAATAATATTTAGTAGACTGTTGATGTTACACACTAAAAAAAATTGTTTGGAGTCTATATACAAAGCGTCTATATACAAAGCAATTTCTTGGTTGATAAATAAAATAAATTTTTGTTGCTCCAAACAAAATTGTTTGAAGCAATAAAAATTTATTAAAATCCACCAAGAAATTGCTTTGTATACAAAACAAAATTTTTGTTTGCTCCAAACAATTTTTTTTAGTGTGTATTGCCAACGAAATAAATTGTACGGCCACGCCGAACTTACTTTCTCGCGTGACTTTTTGTTGTAACATTTTTGTTCATCAGTAAATTACCTTTATGTGAATTTTGCGGAAAAAACAATAATGGTATGTTGTTAAGTTTGTAAATTATTATTAACATACAAAATTTGAGCAAAATCGTTGAAGATGTCTTCGAGAAAATCGTGATTTTAGATTTTTTACAGCATCTACCGGGTCAACTAATCTTTTCTGAATTTTCCGAGGAAAACCACTAATGGTATGTTGTTAGGTTTGTAATGTACTATTAATGAACAAAAGGGTATAGCCGGAAAAGTTAGGGAAATGTGCCCCCGCACTTACTTAGTTAAAATGGCTTCCAGGTGATGCAGTTTATAGAGGTTATTACACGGTAAAAATTTTAACCCGCTACTACACCTACGAAGGTGGAAAAAAAATAATATGTCTTTAATTATTATATATTTTTTTTCGGTTTCTATGCAACCGATCGATTTGAAATTTGGCACGAGTATTGCTTGCGTGGAGATAACTTACTCCAAAAAATAAGGTCATTTTATGACCATTTTAACCATCGGAAAAAAAATTTTTTTTTGCTGTGGTGGAACAATAAGGAAAAAAATAAAATTGGGTAAAATAAAATATTTACACATGCCTCTTACTTATAGCCTTACAAGGTATTGTTGCATATCTACAACCAACTGCGGGTGCCAGTGCGATGTTGCCAAGTCTACTTTTTCCCCAGACGTACGGAAATTCGGCACAATCTGGCAATACCACTTCTGGAGGTTCCCCCAGGGGCGAAGTATTAACTCTCTAGAAGCTTGGAGATAGGTTTAGCAACGAATGATGTTCTTTGTAATTACTGTCGCATTACGACATCTGAAAAACGACGTATTGAACCAGATGAAGAAAGTGATGGGACGATCGAAGACCAGCCTTCTGCGCCTTCGACATCTTCTAGCACTACGATTAGTGACTGCTGAAATAATGGAACTACCATTGCAAAGACTCGTTGCTACACATAAATACTGTTGCATAAGTGGTGATGGTAAAGAACTGACCGTAATACCCACTACTGCGAGACTACAGTGCTATCGAAACAAACAAATATACATCCCCCGGGGCAATCGTTGTTGTAATAACTGTTACAACTAAGAGGCATGTGTAAATATTTTATTTTACCCAATTTTATTTTTTTCCATATTGTTCCACCACAGCAAAAAATCTGACAATTTAGTATGATAATCACAAAGTGTCAAGACATGATATATCATAGAATGGTGATTGTACCACGAAGGGTAGCCAGTTGTCATTTATATTTTTTTTCCGAATGGTTAAAATGGTCGTAAAATGACCTTATTTTTTGGAGTAAGTTATCTCCACGCAAGCAATACTCGTGCCGAATTTCAAATCGATCGGTTGCATAGAAACCGAAAAAAAAATATAATAATTAAAGACATGTTATTTTTTTTCCACCTTCGTAGGGGTAGTAGCGGGTTAAAATTTTTACCGTGTAATATACTCTATAAACTGCATCATCTGGAAGCCATTTTAACTAAGTAAGTGCGGGGGCACATTTCCCTAACATCTCGCTATACCCTTTGAGAAAATCAATATTTTCGATTTTTTCGCGTAACTACCCATAATTTTGCTGGCAAAGAATGAAAAAAGCACCGGATATTTGTAAATGGAATCTAGATATCGAACTTAAAAGAAATCGGTCAATTGGTTTGGCCGCTAGACATACAGACGCATATTCACACACAGACATTTTTTCTACTCCAATTTTTTAGTGTCTGGGAATGGTGTAGAATCAAAAGTCGAATTTTTGAACGATTACAATACTTTTTTCACTCAGTAGCGCTTGAAACTAAAAATGGGATATACTTTTAATGAAAAATATACAGGGTGGATAAGAAAAATGTGACGTAGGACAATAATATTTGACGTGTTGTTAATACAACTCTCAAGGAAGCAGCCTGCTATAATTGTAGTGAAAATAATTGTAATGAAAATAATTAGTTAAGAAATGGCTGTCGAAAATCATATTTGGAATACAGGGTGATTCACGTAGGCCGTTCGTTAGAAGTTTTTCAACTTGAAACTTGGTATGCAGCCATAATCGATCATGTCCGTTCTACCTAAAATATTTTCTGTCCTCCAGCTATACAGGGTGTGCCAAAAGTCGGTACCAACTTTCTTATTTTAAATGGAAACCTACAATTTTTTTATATGATTCGATTAGCCTTCTAATTCTGAGCTTAGACAACCCAAGTTATGTTAACTTATCTGTTACAGGTTTTGATACATGTCAATTTTTTTGAAAAAAAAAATGCCGCTGTAGTAGTTTACGAACAAATTTGTATCTCGCAAACCATTCAAAATTATTAAATCAAATTGATGAAACAGTTAGCTGGAAATCCAGGCTTGTACCATATGGGCGCAGTCGATTTTCAAATGTCGCAATAAAAAATCAAAAATTCGATTCTTTCAAATGGCACCTACGATTTTTTTTTAAATCATTCATAAGAAAATTGAATTTTAGGGTGAGTTACTTAAGCATTCCCTATACCTAACGTCAACCCCTATCGAGTTATTCAATAAAAATCAAGAAATACCTTCTCTTGCCGAGATATTGCTTTGTTTTTAAAGTATGCCATGGAAACAAAAGACCTTCTAACAATTTACTTAAAAATATGTATGCATATCTTAAGTCGGTTTTGAGTTATTGGCATTTTTTGTAATAGGCTTTGGAAAAGATGCCGAATGTCAAACCACTATTGTGTCATTGTTATCTTATTGTTTCAATTAATTCGTGCAATTTTCATCATGCAACGTTATGATAATAATAATAATAATAATAATATTTATTGTTTATAAGATCAGTTACAATGGTATTGAACTCGTCAAGAAAAAAAAAATACATTTATAATAAAACATTTTAAATCTTTATAAAAGATAAAACAAACAATACTAAAAAAAACCATTAGGTACTTATTTAAAAAACACAGTCCATATATTCACTAGTGTTATAGAAAATATGATTCCGGTAATTTATTATATAATTTAACACCCATATATTTAGGACTCTTTTCATACAATGATAATGTATGACTTGGAATTATTAAATTATCTTGATGCCGAGTGTCATAACTATGGTTATGATTATTCTTTAAGAATTCATGTATATTAGACTTTACGTATGTTATTGTTTCTAAAATATAAATACAAGCCAGTGGTAATATATAAATATAAATACTCTTTCACTGTAGTGAGAAGAGCCCAAAATAAGATACCATGTGTTAACCTTGAATAAAACTGTGCATAATAATATGACAGCAACACACTCTGATTAGTAATTGGTTTTAACCTATACAACGCAAAACATATAGATGAAAGCTTTTTACACAATACATTAATATGAACTTGCCAATTTAGTGAATTATTAATGTGGATGCCTAAAAATTTAGTGGAATTTACTTGAGCTAAGTACTTGCCTTTAATACTGAGTAGGTAACTTTCATTATAATTTATAATTCTAGGTGTAAAATGAATAAAAACTGTTTTATCTCTGTTTATTAGCAATTTGTCACCATTAAATTTTGCAACAAAACAATCAATTTTTTGCTGGGTATTTGTTCTCAAATCATGAACATTACTAAATTACACTCATTGGCAGCTCTTGGAAGGTCGTTCACAAAAAGTATAAACAGTAGCGGACCCAAAACTGAACCTTGTGGTACACCACAAGTTACATCTAATGTATGAGACGTGATACCATTTATTTCTACAGATTGCTTTCTATTTGACAGATAAGACACCAACCACTCACTTAGCTTCCCTCTGAAACCGTATTTAGATAATTTTTCCATAAGTAAAGCGTGATCTACAAGATCAAACGCTTTACTTAAATCCATGAATAGTCCAAAGCACTTATTATTTTTATCCAAACTATCATATAAGTTATTCAGGAAACTAAGTATAGCGGTCGCTGTCGACCTGCCACCTCTAAAGCCATGCTGTTCATCACATAAGATATCGTGCTGTAAAGAGAATGCTACTATTCTTTTAAATATCACTCTTTCTAATATTTTCGATATAGAAGACAGTAATGCTATAGGTCTATAATTATCAATTGATGTTTTATCACCTTTTTTGTAGAGTGGAACAATTTTGGCAACTTTAAGGATATCCGGAAATATTCCTTCAGATAATGACCGATTAATAAGATATGTTAACGGTTTCACTATGTAATTGACGGCAGATTTTAACATATTAGCACTTATTTTGTCTAAACCAACTGAATTTGATTTCTTAAGATTAACAATTATATTAAATATTTCATTCTCGGTAACAGGGTCTAGAAATATAGTTGAATAGTTTTTAATATTTGTCGTTTGTATAGTGACTGGTTCACTGTCGTCAAAGTTTTTGGATAGCTTATTAGGAATTTCTGTAAAATGCTTATTCATTTGATTGGCAATTTCCACTATATTTTTTATTACTTCATTATCCACTTTAATTTCAGTTATACTCTCAGACTTATTATTTTCGTTACCTAGCTCAGAATTAATAATTGACCAGACCGCTCTCGATTTACTACTAGACGAGTTATACATTTTTTCGTTACTTAATTTTTTTGCTGCTTTAACAACTTTCTTATATACTTTTTTATATGATTTGTAGACATTTATATGCTCAGGATTTTTTGTTTCTATCATAACTTTGTATATAAATTTTAATTTCTCAGACGATATTTTTATTCCACGTGTTATCCACGTATTTTTACTTTGACATGTATTAGTGTACACAAAAGGGAAGCTTATATCTATGCAATAAGACAAACTATCTATAAAAGCTTTAAAACCTTCATCCAAAGTTATCGCACTGTATACCCCAAACCAATTTTCTTTGCTTACATAGTATAGAAAAGTTTGATAATCACTATATAATCTAGTTCCAACTGGATTCTTTAAATTTTCTGATATATATTTAGGAATGTCAAAACATAAAATTTGTGACGTGTGGTCTGATATACCATTGGGCACTACTTCGCAAGGAAAATTAGAATTATTTCCACTTAAAAAGTTACTACATATATAATCTATTCCGGATGATGAATGTAGATCAAACCTAGTAGGTTCTTGTACATGAAAATCGATTTCGAGAGAGTTAAAAAGATCATACAATCGGTACTTTTCTCTTGAATCTGATTGAAAATTAATATTTAAGTCACCGCATAGAATAATCATAGATTTATCTCGCAATAGTTCATTTAATTTAATTTGTCAAAGAATATCTCTAGATTTCCACAGGGTGATCTATATATTGCCAAAATTTTAATTTTTTTATTGTCAAATTTTATTTCGACTCCCGATACTTCAAACTGTTTTTCAACTGATTTTGAATTTAGTCCATTAATCTCTCGTATATTTGTACTAAGTGATGATTTATGAAATATAATAACCCCCCCTTTTTCATGTATATTTCTACAGTAGGCTGTTGTTTTACATATCCTCGTATATTGACAGTGTATAATTCAAAGGATTTTTAGATGTCGTTCAACATGCTATATCTATGTTATTTAAATTTAGTTGTACTTCCAGTTGATCAATTTTATTTCTTACAGATTGCATATTTTGGTGATATAAATTTAGCTTACATTTTGTAACATTTCCGTGAAATTTTGATTGCTATTGCGCATTTATAGTATAGTTAGTTTTATTTCTCACAGTTTCAATTTTTTTAGCAAGTACAGGGCAATTTAAGTCATATATCGAATGATTAATATCCAAATTTATTTTTAAAGATAGATTTGCGTCGATACAATTTAAACATTTAGGTGTCTCTTTATCACAATCGTCAGTACAGTGATCACTTAGCAATTTCGCGCATTTAGAGCATCTTAAATTTTCACATACCTCTGCTCTATGTCCAAAATATCCACATTTCTGAAGTATTCGAAAACTCGGCATCTTGACCATTCTATGTATAAACTTTTCTCGGCCATTATTTTCTGGAAAGATTCAGGATCACACTCTAATATCGCCATCCACTTGGTCTTCATTTTCTTCATTACCTTTACTTTAAGGGAAATAAGTTCATGGTTTAAGAATAAATTCTGTTTTGTAATGGAGTTAACCAGTTCATCATTATCCATTTGCCTGTCAATGTCCACTATTTTGATGTTAGGAGTTCTTAATTCAGGTGTATTAATTTTGTAATTCTTCCCTAATTTTTTTCAGCGACATTCTTTATTTTCGTGACTTCCTCCTTCCTTGAGCATTTAAATAAAATAACGCTGCGAATTTCTGCTATTCCAACCTTTAAGTCTGAGGGCTTTACATGTTTTTGAACAGCTTCAATTGTTTTTTTGCTTTCTTGCACATTTTTCGGCTTTATTATTACGACTTCACTTGCCGCTTTTGCATATGATTTTTTACTCCCACTAATGCATTCATATTCTTTACTTTGCATATGTTTAAGCATGTCCTTCAATTCAGCAATCTCGGAAGTAACCTCTTGTTTTAATTCTGCAAAATCATTTTTTGTTTCCCAACGCTCAGAAACTGTTTCCACACAACTGTCACAGAACCACCTTAAATTTTTGAATTTTTCTATAACTTGAAATTCTGATGTAGATATTTCCATACATTTTAAATGAAATACTCTTTTGCATTCCCCAAAACATTTGATGAAGTCTTTTTACATTTATCACACGTATCATCCATGCTTCAAGTATTTATTGGTACACCCGGTAGCTCTTTATAATTCGGTGCTCTGATAGTGAATTCCCTCCCACTGAAAGCGGGCAATATTCGACTTTACGTTATCAGCAACCGAGATGCTATTTTACCATTATAAGTAATTCGTTAATTAATATCTGATACAGATTAGTTTGTGTTTTTGCTCATATGATTTGTATGGAGAATGTTAAATTACATACACTTAATAGAATGAGAATTATGTTGTCTTTGATCTGTTTGTAATTTATGGTGAAGATAACAGAATAGTTGACAGAACATGCCGTTGTATTGAAATAAATTATTTTGTTAATCTCTTCATTTGTTATTATTTGTTATTGCAGTACGATTTTTGAATAAAAATTCAATTGAAACGATTATTTACAAAGCCTACCCTTGAGGAAAAAAATAATATTTCTTTCAAAAGATGCCAATAACTCAAAAACGAATGAAGATATGCCTACATATTTTTAAGGAAATTGTTAGAATTGTCTTTTGTTTCCATGGCATACTTGAAAAACCAAGCAATATCTCGGCAAAATAAGGTATTTCTTGATTTTTATTGAATAACTCGATAGGGAGTGAAGTTAGGTATAGGGAATGCTTAAGTAACTCACCCTAAAATTCAATTTTCTTTTGAATGAAACAGTAGGTGCCATTCGAAAAAGTCGACTTTTTGACGATTTTTTATTGCGACATTTGAAAATCGCCTGCGCCCTTATGGTACAAGATGGGACATCGGGTGTTAGCCTGGAATTCCAGCCAACAACTTCATCAATTTGGTTTCATAATTTTGAACGGTTTGCGAGATACAAATTTGTTCGTGAACTAGTACAACGACAATTTTTTTCAAAAAAATTGACATGTATCAAAACCTGTACCAGATAAGTTAACATAACTTAGGTTGTCTAAACTCAGAATTGGAAGGTCAATCAAATCATGTAAAAAAAACTGTAGGTTTCCATTTAAAATAAGAAAGTTGGTACCGTCTTTTGGCACACTCTGTATAGCTGGAGGACCGATAGAACGGGCATGATTGATTATGGCTGCATACCAAGTTTCAAGTTTGTAATCCAACTGCAAGTTGAAAAACTTCTAACGAACAGCCTACGTGAATCACCCTGTATACGATAAAGTTATTCAAAATCTACCATTCTACTTATTCAAAATTTACCAGGGTTTCGAAGTTGATTTTTTCCTTAACCGTTTGTCAGATTTTAGTCATTTTGTTTTGTTTTGTAGGTTACCTCTTCTAGAATAGAAAGAGATGCCGATTTTAAGTAAGCACACATTTTTTCTTTATATAAAAGGCGTAACAATAAGACTATATTTAAAAAATATCAAAACACCCTTGAGAATCATCAGCAGCAAAATCTAATTTAAAACCAATAATAAAATAAATTCTTAATATCTCCGTTTTTAGTGTACTTTTTATTTAAGGAGATATACCGAGTGTTTATCAGAGCTGGGCAGAGTATCGCACTAAAGTACTCACGAGTACTTCACAACGGGTACCTTTAAAAAGTACTCGTGAAAACTTGAGTACGTGTACTTGTTTTTGAAGTACTCTAAAAAATGAGTACCTTTGCAAAATTTGGAGAGTACTCTTCTAAAAATGAGTAACGAGTACGAGTACTTCGAACGATACCAAATTGAAATAGGTAATAGACAAAAAATTAGAATACCACTTACACCATTATCAGTAAATAAAAGTAGATCGGCATTTAATTTGCATTTTTAATAATAATAATAATAAAAGATCTTCATTGGTCATATAATAGTACAGTAACTAGAGGTTTTAACTTCGAAATAATGACATATTGAACGGATTTCCTTCATTTTTGGCAGTATAATAGTAAATGCTTCACAGAAAAGTTTCTATATTGTACGGGCGCTTGCTAATTTATAGGGGGTGGCACTTAAAAAATATATGTATTTATTGGAGCTGAAGTAGAATTTTAAGAAGAAAAGGTTCTATGCAATTTTTCACATAAATCGATAGTTTTTAAGTTATAACGACTTCAAAATTGCGATTTTAGCTTAAAAAAAAGGTATTTCCAATCGGCTTTCGTCAAGTATCTCGAAAAGTATTACTTTATCGAAAAAATGTTACAGACCAATTACAGAAAGTATAAACTGGGAATTAATTATATTTTTTGTTTATTGATGTAGGATTAATAATTTCGGAGATATTTAAGTTTATATTTGGTATCCAAGTGTTTCGAAATTACCTTTAAAGTTTAAAATGCATTTTTTTTTCTAAAGCAAGTGCTTTAAATGAGCAAAAAAATTTGAGCATCTAGGTAATGCTACATCTTAACGAAAAACTGTATTTGAGATAATCTTTTTAAATTAGTGGCTAATTAGAGTAACAAAGTGGCGACCTTTTTATATAAAAAAATATAAATACGCACATTTTTCCGTCATAACTTCTTTATTTCTTATGCTACAAGAACGAGTAAAAAATAATTTGAAAGCGCAATTACTTGTCTTTAATTTCATATCTTAGCATGCGTGATGTAGGTATCACAATTTCTGAGATATTTAACATTTAAACTGCATTTTTCGTCTTATAAACGTTCGGACGCCATTTGTAAACTTTCATATCTCCAAAACTATTAAATATATGTAAATAAATAAACAAGCGAAATTCATTATCAGTTTATGAGCTTTATTTTTGGTCTCTACCCATTTTTCAACAAAACTAATATTTATTGAGATATTTGGAATAAAAAAAAAAATTACGTGTTATCGAAAATACCTTTATAATTTAAACTGTATTTTTTTCTAAAGCATGGGCTGTATACAAACCAAAAAATTTGAGCATCTACGTCATGCTATATATTAATGAGAAACAGTATTTGATTTTTTTTTTTAATTACTGGCTAATTACAGTAACAAAATGGCGACGTTGTTATTAAAAAATGTGTAGATGCACATTGCTTCGGTCATAACTTCTTTGTTTTTTATGCTACAGAAACAAATAAAAAAACAGTTGAAAGCTTAATTAATAACCTGTTATTCTACCTATTAGCATCCTTGACGTAAGTGTCACAGTTTCTGAGATATTTAACTCTGACTCTAAATAATTATCTTATGAACACTTGGATGCCAAATGTAAACTAAGATATCTCCGAAATTATTAATCCTACATCAATAAACAAAAAATATAATTAATTCCCAGTTTGTACTTTCTGTAATTGGTCTGTAACACTTTTTTGATAAAGTAATACTTTTCAAAATACTTGACGAAAGCCGTTTGGAAATACCTTTTTTTAAGCTAAAATCGCTATTTTGAAGTCTAAACTCTCAATTTATGTGAAAAATTGCATAGAACCTTTTCTTCTTAAAATTTGATTCTACTTCAGCTTCAATAAATATATATATATACTTTTTTAGTGCCACCCCCTGAGAGGGAGAGTATGTCCATAATCTAAAAGAGGCCGGCAAATGGATTTGTATATTTTGGCTGCATTTTTAATTAACTGTTAATTAAAAAATCAGCAACGCCATAATAACATTTTAAAAATCCGCATTTATTATTACAAATCTGAAGAACTACGAAAGTTAGCAAAGCCTAAAGCACCAACTTACCACGCCGTGGTGTTTCACACGTCAAACGCTCACTTCCCCCCTGACTGACACTGACTGCCCTGCACACTTGTATGGAAAAAGACAAGCTGAGACTTACCTGTATTGCACGTCGGTACTCGTACTCGTTACTCGTCAGTTGTGGCCGCCAAAAGTATTCGAGTACCTAATAATGTAAAGTACTTGAAAATTTCGAGTACAGAGTGCCATCCAAATAAAAGTACTCGCGAGTACTTGTTACTGAGTACTTTGGGTACTCAGTATAGTTACGAGTACAATTTACTCGAGTACTGCCCAGCTCTGGTGTTTATTAATTATTCCTACTCAATAATCTCTAATGTATGCTTTTAAATAGCGTTTCTTTCGTAACCAATGAACTAATTTAGCTCAACCTAGTCTTAAAATAAAGAAAAAAAGATAATTCTCGTAGTCATTAGATAACTCAAAAGTAAAGAACGATGATAGAAAAATCACAATATTTAAGGAAGTCGCCATTCTGGTTTTTTAATATCTGCTAATTTGAGCTATAGCTATTAATTTGCCTACTTACTGACACCAAGTTTGTGAGAAGCGTTTAAGTAGCATTTTTTTGTGTTCTATGATATTGAAAGGAGCCACTTAATTAGGACAGACATAAACTGCGGCGCTATCGCTGGTGATAATGTCCCGAAGAAGTTATTAACAATAGAAATTTATTACCGTTTACAAAATAAAAATAATAATAGGTATACTTTTTAGTTTCCGAGATATCGGCCATAGGAATGTTAACTGAAACACCCTGTATGCGCAATATTACATTTCATTACCAAAAAATAAGTTAATACTTTTTTGTGATTTACGTATAGATTGGAGCACTATTTTTTTGCATAAAGAAATTAATTTGACTTTAACATTAGTTTTATTTTAATTTCTTGAGGAATTAATGTATACAAACCGCTGCCCAAGGAATCACTACTTTCACATCCAGATTTTCTATCCAAGTTTCTCACAACGAAAAAAAATACATATGTGGAAATAATTGTTTATGGAACTTTAATAAAAAGAACTCAAAACGAATGCCAAATAGGTAGTGGGGGTGGGGATAGTAGTGGGATGGATGAATTAAAAAAAAAATGAGGCTTTTGGTTCTTGTACACATGCCAAATCACAATTTTATGTTTTCCACCCCCTTTAATAATGGGGTGGGTAATGGTGTGGCTATTGCTAAAAAAAATTTTGAGACCTTAGCTTTTCTTATAGTCTAGGAGATAGCTACATATATGGGGCCTGGGACATAATCTGTTGGCATTGCTGTTATGTTTTAGCAAATATTTTTCTGAGTATTTTATCTTATGTAAGTCAAACCTCCCCCATGACCGTTTTGGCGTTAGCCGCCCCCAAAAAATATTTAATTCTGAAACAGAGAACACTTTGGGTGTTAGTTGAAGAGGGTATCTTGGCGATCAACATTCGATATATGCCAAAAAAAATTTCCCCGTGCAATTGGCAGTACTGGCTTGACCCTTTCCCAGATTTTTTGGCCAAAAATTGGATTTTTGGCCTTAAACGTGCTAAAACTGGTGCTTTTCAAAAAAAAAAATGTTGGCACCTTCTCAGACTTGTAGTTTTTGTACCAAAGAATAATCTCTGTGAGTGCCAACATTCTTTTCACAATGTATCAAATATTTTTAAGGGTAACTTCCCCTCGTTGCACCTCATTCAAATTTTTTTTGTAGCGTCTACTTTCACCCCAATATAACATATTTTTTTCTCAGTATGGTCGGAACATTACGTCATAGTGAAAAAAAATCACGTCCGTGGTCTTTCGAGACTAGTAGACTATGTAATGAAGGCAGAAAGAGTGTAAATATTTCGTGCAAAGACGAGATTACCTTTCCCTCCCATTTTCGAGGGTGCTGAACACGATGGAAGTGGTGGGAGAAGTTTTTGACTGCCGCAACCCCTGAAACGGCCAAAAATCACCCCTTTTATGGATTCCTTTATGTTTTCATATATAAACGGACCTGGGGAGTGATTTATTGACGGGTTATACTTGAAATAAAGTGAGTGAGTGGAATCCAGACAGCAGGCCTAGGGGGTTGATTAAACCCTCCCGAGGCGAGAGGTAGAAAATCATTTTTTGTCAAATGATTCGGTTCAAACGCATATCCCCCCGTTTTCGGGGTCGCTGATCATGGGAAAAACATTCATTTTTAGCTCCTTCGTCATCCTTCAAACGGGCAGAAACCACCAGAAAGCATGCTATCCAGGATTTACGTTTTTTTTCGGCATATGATCGTTATTCCAGTGCATATTCCTTCATTTTCCACGGAAGAGAAGGTGGTGCGACCTCGGGGGGTTGCTTCAATCCTTCCAAGGGGTATAAAATTCATTAATTATATTTTTATCGTGATCAGCGCCTGCGAAAACGGGGGAGGGCGTAGTGTGATTAATGAATTTTACACCCCTTTGAATGGTTGAAGCAACCCCCGAGGTCGCTACCGTCTTCTCTTCCGTGAAAGATAAAGGGATATGCAGAGGAATAACGATCATGTGCCGAAAAACCTGTAAATCCTGTATGCTTTCTGGTGTATGTGGTGAGAAAAGCAGTGGATACACATTTATCATTTAAATACGAATTCAACTCTTAATTCGCAAAAAATAGGAAGTTTCAAAAAAATAATTTTATATTCCTGAAATTTGGTATAGAGGTATAGAATTGCATTCTAAATAACTTTTCTTAGTGGAATTTTTTCATATTTTGAAAAATAAAGGTACTTTATTAGTGGTGATTTTTACAACTTTTCTTATAAAACACCCTGTAGAACACCAAATCAAGTCATTTTTGGTATACTTTAGTTTTACAACAAGCAGGACTCAATCCCCAAATACCATTCCAAAATTCCAAAATTTTTGGTCCATTACACCTCTTGTTACATCTATCCTGGGACACACTGTATATGAAAACATAAAAGGATCCACCGTTCGGCGGTGGTCAAAAACTTCTCCCACTATTTCCATCGTGTTCAGCACTCTCGAAAACGGTAGGAAAAGGTAGTCTCGTCTTTGCACGAAATATTTACACTCTTTCTGCCTTCATTACATAGACTACTAGTCTCGAAAGACCACGGACGTGATTTTTTTTCACTATGACGTAATGTTCCGATATGTTATATGGGGGTGAAAGTAGACGCAACAAAAAAAATTTGAATGTGGTGCAACGAGGGGAAGTTACCCTTAAGAATATTTGAAAAGTATACCTATGTCTTCTCGCCCTTAGTTCTTCTCAAATTGATCGACAATTTTTTCTGAGAATCCTCTCCAATACTTGTCCAACATATATTTTTTCCAAAATGTTCGGTTACTGCGTTTTGGAAAAAAAAAATTGGTCCTTTGGATTTCATACCCCTCGTCACCCCGCGAAATGCGCCACCCTTTTGCGTTAATATTTTGCAAAATTGTTCCCTTCACTTATTGCTAACTATATTCCTTCTTTCAATGAAGATAGGGCCGGGGGCCGTTTCACCCTACTTGTCCGGCTATGCCCTTTCAAGTCAATATCAATTTTTTTTTGCGTTTCTATACTTTCACTGGATGTGGAAGTAATTATCTACTTTCTGATTTTATATAAACTATATTGTATTGTAATTGTTCCTAGCTTGACTCTTGAAAATTTTTATTGTTTAAAATATGTCATTATTAAATAAATTTTGTAGTTATTAATTATTGACTATGTGGATCAAACTTTGTATTTGGACTGCACTTGACATTATTTACGACTTTATTCGCAAGATTTAATTATATTCATTAAGTGGACGGTACTCTTGGTAAAATTTCATTTCCGATGAACACCCTGTACAGTCAATCGTTGGAGATCTATATATAAAGCTATTTGATGAAGAAAAATAATATTTGGTTGTCAACTAAAAGATGGGATATACTTGTAGAGGAAACTTAGAGTGGACACTCTAAAAAAAAGCCGCTGCATGAAGAATCACTACGTCCACGTCCAGATTTCCTATCCAAGTCTTTTATAATAAAAACAATTTTGATACTATATTGCACTTCACTATCTGGAAATAATTGTTCATACAGCTTTAATATAATATTTGAAATAAACCCATAAAACGATGTGCCACAACAGTAGTGGTGGTGAGGCCTTTGGTTTTTGTACACACACTAAATCTCAGTTTTATTCTTTTACCCCCTTTAATAATGGGGTGGAGGTGCCTGATGCCAAGAAAATTCTTAGACCTTGGCTTCTCCTATATCACTAAATACTAATTATATTTGCTTGTTTTACCTATTTATCCCCATTTACTCCCCAACCCTTCAACAGAATAAAATAAAAATATAATTTAGTTCCATATCTCGTTAAAGTACATAGGTGTACTAAATTTAAAGTCAATATCATAAATGGTTCCAGAGTAATCATGCGCACGAAGAAAGTTACGGACAGACAGACCTACAGACAGAATTTTTTTTGCTCAAACTTAGAATCTGAACGTTTCATGACATTCTAAACCTATTTGGACAAAAAAAACAATTTTTTTTCCGTCACTATACTTCCACTCTACTATGTGGATGCGGAAATAATTAATGAAAAAAATGTGACTGAGGATAATAATATTCGGCTAACATTATTGTCAAGGAAAAACCTGCTATACTTTTATTAAAAATATACAGAGCAATAGGAGTAGGAATAAAAGTCTTTCGGCTGGTGTTTGTTGCAATCGAAGCTTTAGCGTTTTGTGGCAATGCATAGTTATTACACTTAACGCGGCCAGGTTTGTAATTTGTAATCCAGCGCTCGTCTAGAGAAAAACTGTTGTTGCAGTCTGGTATGGTTTTTTATACCTTATATATTTAAGGAAATGTATAGAGGAGTTCGACAAATATTACAATAGTAAATATACAGAGCAGCACCCTAAATGAGTAGTTAATAAAGGAAACGGAGAAAAATATTATTTAGAGAATAGTTGACAATATCGCCAAGGAAGAAAACCTGAAGTTGTGTACTCACAGGCGAACTGTAACTGTTACTGCAACCAAAATTCGTCAATATGGACTTCGTACTGATTGCAGCGAACCGTCAGTTGTAGGTTTTTACTGCGAATATAAACAGGCTCTCAGTTAACGTACACACCAAAAGGGCATAACCGGGTAAGTATGGGAAAACTGCCCTTGAAGTAATATTGCTACTTTTTTTGTATAGCGTATATAAATAAGCATTAGATGTAATTCTGCAAAATTTTGACTTTCTAAAACTTATAGTTTTCAAGTAAAAAAATCAATTCTAATTTTTTTTTTTTTTTTTGACAAACTACGTTTACCAAATTTTTGGTGCTTTATATATAGTATACATCTACTTCAGATGGATTAGTAACAAAAAAATTAGGTTATTATTCTTCAAAGAAATATGTTTTTTTAATTTTTTTATTTTTCAAAATTTTTTTTTGACACTTCTGCATTAGGGACACCCACCAATTTTTTTTTAATAATTTATCATTTAGTGTTCTATAACATGTATTTTTATGAAATACTTTGAATTGGTACAACATACTGAAAAATAAAAAAATCGATGCTACTCTATTTTCCACAATAACATTCGTACTAATTATTAATTACACAGGTCAACATTTAGTTTGAGAAAATACACCGGACTCTACCTAGATACCCAGGGGTTTTTGCTAATTCCGATGCCGAGGTTGGTTAAGCTCTATCACGTCAGGTTCAAGGTCATTTGAAGGTCAAACTAAGAAGAGGTGGTTGAAAAAATCTGAAAAAATTCACACATAGGTTTTTGGGGTCGCTGAGTCCGAATTCGATGTCGGTTGACCTCTATCACCTCATGTTCAAGGTCGTTTGAAGGTTAAAGTAAGAATAGGAGGTGAAAAAATTGGAAAAAATTTATACGAATGCTCACCGGCCTACTTATTGTCTGTTTGTCTGTCTGCCTTTATATCTGCATTTTCTCTCTGTCCGTCTATCTGACCTGCCTTCCTGTCGGTAATTCTGTCTATCTTCCTGTCTATCTTCCTGTCTGACTAAATGACTAAATATTTCTATCTGACAGTCCTGTCTGCCTCCTTGTCAGTTTGTCTGACTCAAAAAACCATTAAATTGCTTTAATCCTGACATGATAAGCTCCAAGTGAGTGAAGCCAACGCCCGTGATTCGCACCGAACTTATATCCCTCTTCTGCCCCAACTCACTTGCGGTGGACATGTACTCTCTACTTGCATGTTCGCTCTGCTTCTGAAACTATACCTAAAGGCCAGTCTTTGCGTTCCACAGGATGTATGTGGTGAATATAAGCTCGTCAACTTTCACAGAAAAAAATAAGTAGGTGATTCATTGAGTTAAATATATTGAGATATCCGAAGAAGCTTCATGTGCAGCTAAAGCTGGCGGACGAATGCCGGCTTGAAATGACCTCAGAATGACCTTGAAATGGCCTCTGGATGCCTTTTATGGGTAAGCGAACACCGGATTCGGACTCAGCGACCCCAAAAACCTGTGTGAATTTTTTCAACCACATTTTCTTAGTTTGACCTTCGAATGACCTTGAAACTAAGGTGGTAGAGGTCAACCGGCATCGAATGCAGACTCAGCGACCCAAAAAACCTGTATTAAATTTTTTCAGGTTATTTGACAGCTTCCCCTCTGTTTTCTCAAATTAACCTTGAAATGACCTCCGGATGCCTTTTAAGGGTAAGCGAACACCGGATTCGGACTCAGTGACCCCAAAAACCTATGTGCGAATTTTTTCAGATTTTTCAACCACCTTTTTTAGTTTGACCTTCAAATGACCTTGAAATTGACGTGGTGGAGGTCAACCGGCATGGGATATAGACTCAGCAACCCAAAAAACCGATATAGAAATTTTTCCAGATTTTTTTATTGTTTTTCTCAAATTATCCTTGAAATGACCTCCGGATGCCTTTTAAAGGTAAGTGAACACCGAATTCGGACTCAGCGACCCCAGAAACCTATCCTATATGTGAATTTTTTCAGATTTTTTCAACCACCTCTTCTTAGTTTGACCTTGAAATTACCTTGAACCTGACGTGATAGAGCTTAACCGACCTCGACATCGGAATTAGCGGCCCCAAAAACCCCTGGGCATCTAGGTAGAGTCCGGTGTATTTTCTCAAACTAAATGTTGACCTGTGTAATTAATAATTAGTACGAATGTTATTGTGGAAAATAGAGTAACATAGATTTTTTTATTTTTCAGTATGTTGTACCAATTCAAAGTATTTCATAAAAATATGTTATAGAACACTAAATGATAAATTATTTTTAAAAAATTGGTGGGTGTCCCTAATGCAGAAGTGTTAAAAAAAATTTTTTGAAAAATAAAAAAATTAAAAAAACATATTTCTTTGAAGAATAATAACCTAATTTTTTTATTACTAATCCGTCTGAAGTAGATGTATACTATATACTCGTATAAAGCACCAAAAATTTGATAAACGTAGTTTGTAAAAAAAAAATAAAAAAATTTAGAATGTACTCGAAAACTATAAGTTTTAGAAAGTCAAAATTTTGCAGAATTACATCCAATGCTTATATACACTATACAAAAAAAAGTAGCAATATTACTTCAAGGGCAGTTTTGCCATGCTTACTAGGGTGGGCTGAAAAACACGAAAATTTGAATTTACAGATGGCCCACTTACTAACTTATTACTATGTATCTAAAACTAATTCGGGTAGATTTTTAGCCAAATCGGTCAATATCTAGCTGGCCCACCAGGGCCTTGAAAATGAAAGAAATGGCCAATTTTTCGATTTTTAACATTTTTTAAATTGACATTTGAAATTGTTTTTGACTCTTTATTAATGCCTAAATGCGTGTAGCAAAAGTTTTTCGAATAAAGGATTTTTCAGTTCCAGGGAAATTAGAAATTTGTCACTAAAACGTAGAATTCGACGAAAATAAGGTTTTCTGTATAAAATTTCTAATTTCCCTGGAACTGAAAAATATTTTATTCGAAAAAATTTTGCTACACGCATTTAGGCATTAATAAAGAGTCAAAAAAAATTTCAAATGTCAATTTAAAAAATGTTAAAAATCGAAAAATTGGCCCTTTCTTTCATTTTCAAAGCCCTGGTGGTCCAGCTAGATATTCACCGATTTGGCTAAAAATCTACCCGAATTAGTTTTAGATACATAGTAATAAGTTAGTAAGTGGGCCATCTGAATATTCAAATTTTCATGTTTTTCAGCCCACCCTAATGGTTACCCGGTTATGCCCTTTGATACAGTAACCGTTGCACTTACAGCTACAGTTCGTCTATGGACACTCAAAAGAAAATACGAGGATGTACAAGATATTGAAACTGCAAAATATACTGTACGTCCCTCATATTCGAATGAACTTTACATAGATTAGGTTATATATCAATTTTTCTTTGAAATTATGTTAGAAAGTATTTTTAATAAGACTAGTAGGTATGAAATAATTGATAGTTGCAGTAGGGCGTTGTCGACTGCAATTACTTATTTGAAGAATAAAAATAAAAAGTATGGGCTCCCAATAGCACATTAAGTTTACACGGCTAAATTATGTCTGCGAAAACGTTGGGATAACCGGCGCACAGTGGTGCAAAATACTTGTGGAAAGCCTGGAAAATTGTATTTTTTTTCCTACAAGTATCCTCGGATGTTCCTAGATACTCAATTATTTATCTAAAGTTCAAAATAAGGTCTATGGTGGTTTTCGGGTCGCTGATTACAAATTAGATATGGAAACTGGAAAATTCCGTGAGGAAAATCCAATTTGGCGGCATTTACATTTTTTTTTAATTACAGTTTAGAGAATCGAGTAATATGTACAACAAGGGGTTTTTGAGGTTGCTGATTCTGATTTTTTTGTGGAAATTGGAAAATTTTGTTCAGAAAATCCGCCTCGATGAAAATCTTATGGTAGGAAAACGTTCGAAAATTCAAGTTTTTAACAAAATAGCTTGAAATTCATATTCTGGGAATTTTTTGGGTCGTTGATAATGAATTTGTTGTGGAAATTGAAAAATTCCGCGATAAAATTCAATATGACGGATTTCCAATTTTTTTAACATAATTTTACAGAATTTTGTAATACATACAACAAGGGGTTTTCACAGTTGCGCGGATTCTCTATTTTTTAGTCAAAAGGTTTTTTGGGTCATAAATTATGAATTTGACGTGGAAATCGGTAAGAGTATGAGCGGGTAGCAATGTAAAAAGTGCCCCCGCACCTACCGAACAAAAATGGCTTCCATAAGATGTCTCGTATGCTGATTTTCTTGTGTACAAAGTTTTAAGCTCGTGGACTCTGCATGGGGTGGAAAAAAATAATTTACCCCTAAATGTTTTATTTTTTTCTCACCTCCTATTTGACGGATCGCTTTGTAATTTGGCACAAATAATATTAGTGTTAAGTAGGGATTGCATTACCGGTTAACCGGTTATTAGGACAAAAAACACATGACGATAATTACCGGTTATTTTAATTTTTTACCGGTTATTTCGGTAAACTCTGAACTTACTATATGTCATGTATTCAACGTTTCTATTTATGTCACTGACTAGTATTCACTAAATACAGAGTGACCGTCCCAACACCGAGCAATTTTAACAATAAATAAATAATATTATAAAAAGTAAACTCCAAACACCAAACCCCAAGAAATACAAGAGAGACATTGACAATATCTTACGATAGAAAATTGAATATTTCACTGCCGCAAATATCCGTAGAATACATTTAGAAGTATGTTATTACCAATTGCACAAATATCAGACGACTAACAGATATAGCTTTGAAAAACTAACCCTTTTAATAGGCTATTTTTAAAAAAATATTGTATTTTTAGATTAGGTATTCAGTAAATGCCCTATTTGAGTTTATGTTTATAATTTTTGTTATTTACAGAATAATTATTTATTTAAATTTATTTTATTTATTTTTTCTTTTTGACTAATTAACTCCTATATAAAAAAGTGTATTTGACAGTCACATTTTTGTCACTTTGACAGCGATAAAAAAGGTGCATCGTTTTTGATCACCGATAAAAATGCCTGTTCCTCAAAAGCAGAGTACATCTAGTAGTCGCACGTCACTTTAAAATCTGTACTGTCAGCTATAATTTGTAAGTATTGTGGAAACTATACTGTACAATATGAGTCTTTTTGGGAAAATTGTAATTATTTTTAATAAATTATTGTTGTTGTTCTCACATATTCTGTCGTTAATTTATCTTGCCAAAAAACACTCGAGCTTTTCTTTTATGGATAAATTTCTTTTTAACTCAAAATTTTTCCAATCAGTAATTGTGCTCGAAAAACTGACATTTGACAAAATCGCTCGACCTCCGGTCTCGCGATTTTTTCATGTCAGTTTTTCTTATAAAATCACTGATTGGCTAAATGACTTCGTTACAAAGAGAAATTTATCCGATAAAAAAAAGCTCTTGTGATTTTACTGTTGATAAAAAACCTTTTGTTTGTTCATTATATTAAATATACCTACGTATATAAAAATGTTTTTTGTTAAATTTAGATAATTTTGTACATGGAAAAAGACAACTGCCATTTTTGCCACCCTAATCATTCATTTTAAAAATTACCGGTAAATACCGGTTAACCGGTTATTTACATTTTTATTTACCGATTTACCGGTTATTAAAACTTCCGGTAAATTGCAATCCCTAGTGTTAATTAGAGTTTATTTCAAAAAATATTACTCTTCTACGATGATTTTATGCATTAAAAAAAATTAATATATTTTTTCAATGGCCTGAAGGGTGACTACCCTGTTCGACACTATTACCATATTTTGATATAATATGTATTTAAACTATACCTATAACATATAACAGTTATAGTTTTATTAATGCGGTGGAACAGGATAAAAATAAATAAAAACTATCTGAACTTGCAATATTACGAGTATATTATTCAATTTTTTACAATTAATTATTTTTTTATTTATTTGCTTTTATCATGATTAGAGAATCTTATTTAGGTATTATGCAAATCACAACTTACACATTTTTTATTTATTATGAAAATACCTACTTTCTGTATATTGTTGCCCTAATCTGGGCACGCTAATATACTAGTCAGAAAGTAGATAATTTCATATTAAATAAAAAAAGTGTGAATAACTAAATGTAAATAAATAATTTAAGTATTTTCAATATATTTTTTTCTTTAAAATGCTAAGGATCCTATCATGTAATTTAATACTTCGTCAGTATTAGCTAGAAGAATAGTTGTTTTGATTAGTTCTCCAATAATGAGTGTTTTAAAGTACCTGACTAGTATATTAGCGTGCCCAGATTAGGGCAACAACATACAGAAAGTAGATATTTTCATAATAAATAAAAAAGTGTGTAAGTTGTGATTTGCATAATACCTAAATAATATTCTCTAATATTATTTAATATTTAGATAGGTAATCATATAATTCATTCAGACAAGATTAACTGAGTGATGCAGAAATTGGACTAATTTTGCGAGCAAAAGAAGGGTTCCCACCCGACCAGAATGGAAGAATGTCTCAAACAAAGTAGTAGGATTGAAGGCTTTGTGGTCGTAATGGGATTCACTTAGAGCATTAGACGGGCTGTTATTATTATTACATACGAACATTATAGATGTTCGTATGAAGAGATTTATTTCATTAACTATTAGGAACATGATAACTCTTAAAAAACAAAATTATTTACCCAAGTCGTTTTCCTGATCTAACTGTGGCAGTAAAGAAAGTTTTATTGGTTGATTCGATTATAGTACCTCTGTTTTTTTTTTACATATTATACATTGTTACTGTTTTTGCATTTTAAATTAAGTGAGCTGATTTTGCTCTCAGAATTATTGCTATCAGTTGTAGAACTTTTCGTGCATAACACTAACTATTATCTAAGTTTTTTAAAAAGGAAAAAAATTAAGTATTAGGTACAATACAAATAACATAAGAAAACCACGAGTACGATGCACACACTTAAAATTCGGGAGATAAGATACTATGTATGAGAATGTAACAGTATGAGATGGAGCTACGGAGATTTGTAAGACAGACGCGGTTGCGGCAGAGCGGGCGTGAGTAGTCAGCGGTCCGGCAGACAATTGAAAAATGATTTATTTTGTATTTTTAGTGTCTCTTCAACTGTCACGGCACGCACTTCTGACCGCGGGGTGTCTTAAAAGGCAGCTTCTACTTCGAGGGCACGCACAAAAGCCTCCCTAATACTTTGATGCCGCGGTATTCTAAGAATTCGCCTGACCTCTTCGGCCCTGATGCCATCTAAAAAGGCTCCTACTGCTAGTTGCTCCTGAAATTCTCTTGGTGCACTCGGATATGCCAGGTGTGCCAGTCTCTCTATCGCAGCTTCGAATTCTTGTAAGCTTTCCACAACCTTTTGCGTCCTTGATTTTAGCTGAGCCTGGTATACTTGGGCAAGGTGTTGGTCGCCATATCTCAAGTCTAATGCAGCTTCCAAGACTTTCGAGTCTCTTTGTTTCTCCACCGGGATGGTCTGAAGTAACTCTTTTAGCCTTTTCCTCGTTATCCCAGTTATTCGCACTTGCAGCCACCTCAAATTGTCTCTTGTACGTTGTCCATGAGCTTTGGCCGTCAAATGAGGGAGGTTTTAAACGAGGACCTAATGATGCCACCAGCTGGCCTCCTTTCTCTCTCAATTGTCGTTTAAGGCGCTCCACTTCTCCTTCGACCTCACTCATCTTTTCTTTGATGTCTCTTACTTCCCCTTTGACTTGATTGACTTCTGTCTTGACCACACCTACTTTATCTTCGACCTTGTTTATCTCTTCTTTGATCTCGTTAGTGATTGAATTCATAGCTCCTTGTTGGATTTTCATTTGATCGCTCAGGATTTTGCTCAGTTCTTCCTGGCGTCTTTCTTGTTCCTCTTTTTCTTCTTGACGTTGTCTTTCTTGTTCTTCTTTCTCCTCTTGACGCCTTATTTCCAGGTTTTCCATTATTTCCTTCAATTCGTGTTTTTCTTCTTGACGCCGCCTTTCTTCCTCTTGACGTCTTCTTTCTTGCACGTCTTTTTCTTCTCGACGTCGCTTTTTTTGTTCTTCTTTTTCTTTGCGATGTCTTATCTGAAGTGAAATAACTAAATATGAATGAATTATATGATTACCTATCTAAATATTAAATACTATACTCGTAATATTGCAAGTTTAGATAATTACTTCCACGTCCAGTGGAAGTATAGTAACGACAAAAAAATTTTAAAAAATTTTTATTGCCCAAATAGGCTTAAAATGTCATGAAACGTCGAGATTTTAAGCTTGAGCGAAAAAAAAAATTTCTGTCGGTCTGTCTGTCTGTAACTTTTTTTTGTGCGCACGTTTACTCTGGAACCGTTTGAGATATTGACTTGAAATTTGGTACACATATGTACTTTAACGAGATCTAGAACTAGATTATATTTTCATCTTGTTCCGTCGAAGGGTTGGGGGGTAAATTGGGGTAAATTTGGGGTAAATGGGTAAATCAAGCAGGTAAGAGTCAATAAAATTGGTATTTAGTATATACAAGAGAAGCTGAGGTCTCAAAAAATTTTTTGGCATTAGCCACCTCCATTACCACCCCCACTTCCTTATTAAAGGGGATGAAAAAAAAATGTGATTTAGTGCATGTACAGGAACCAGAAATCAAAATATTTTTTTACTTCATCCACCCCCCACTACCACCCCCTATCACCACCCCCACCCCACTACCGATGTGGGGTATCGTTTTATGGGTTTTTGGGGTAGAGGATTTCAAATATAATATTATTAAAGTTCCATTAACAATTATTTTCACATACAAAGTTTTTTCGTTGTGAGTGACTTGGATAGAGAATCTGGATGTGGAAGTAGTGATTCCTTGGGCAGCGGTTTTTTTTACTTATTTTTATCATGTTCCACCGCATTAATAAAACTGTAACTGTTATATGTTATAGTTATAGTTTAAATACATATTATATCAAAATATGGTAATAGTGTCAAACAGGGTAGTCACCCTTCAGTCCATTGAAAAAATTTTTTTTTAATGCATAAAATCATCGTAGAAGAGTAAAATTTTTTGCAATAAACTCTCTTAACACTAATATTATTTGTGCCAAATTACAAAGCGATCCGCCAAATAGGAGGTGAGAAAAAAATAACACATTTAGGGGTAAACTATTTTTTTTTCCACCCCATGCAGAGTCCACGAGCTTAAAACTTTGTACACAAGACAGTCAGCATACGAGACATCTTATGGAAGCCACTTTAGTTCGGTAGGTGCGGGGGCACTTATTACATTGCTACCCGCTCATACTCTTTAAGCAAGAAATGTTTATATACTGGATTCTTCAATATTTTTCTAAAATAAACAAAGTTATAAATATTTTTAATGTTTAAGTATTTTAAAAGTTAATTAATGTATCTAAATTTTTTAAATATTCCCTATGTTTAAGGAAGCGAAAAAAATAAAGCCTTAAGCATGTTTATTTTGTGCAGGGGGTGGGTATTTTGAACGAGAAAGAAGTATTTCAGACTATTTTTTTAAAACTATTTCAGTTATAAAAAAACCGGACGGGTTGGAGTATTTTTAATGCCGGGTTTGGATACATTGCACCAAAATACACAAAAACACAGTAGCCATAATGTTAAATTTTTTTTTCCCATTCACACAATTTTTATCAAAGTGCAATTTTCCAATTTTGACTAAAATATCAGAATCAGCAACTTTGGAAACCTCTTTATATGTATTACACAATACAGAATTGTGTAAAAAAAAATTGAAAAATCCGCCATATTGAAGTTTCTTCGCGGAATTTTCCAATTTTCATAATCAGCGACCCAAAAAGTCGCCTGAATGAGAATTTTAAGGTATTTCGTTAAAAACTTGAATTTTCGAAAGTTTTACTAGATACCCTAAGATTTTCATCGAAGTGAATTTTCCGAACATTTTCCAGTTTTCACAACAAATTCAGAATCAGCAACCTCAAAAACCCGTTCTTGTTCATATTACATATTTCATTTTTAAGCTGTAATGAAAAAATGGAAATGCCGCCATATTGAATTTTTTTTCCAGAGTTTTCACATCTTATTTCTAATTAACGACTCCGAAAACCTCCATAGAATCTATTTTGAACTCTTTAGATAAATAATTAAGCATCTAGAAACATCTGAGGATACTTGTAGGGAAAAAATACAATTTTCCAGGCTTTCCATAAGTATTTAAAAAAAAAATGGAAAACTATCAAAATTCCACACAGAAGGATCGATAGGGAATTATATGAAGTGTACTAAAAAAAACATGAATTTATCTTAAAAATTGCGTGCGGATGTTGATTTGAACGAAGATTCAAGTATTTTGCCCCACTGTGTGGCGCGACGTTTAGCTGTAATTTGGCTTTGGCATATCAAAACCTTTTATTCCAAATATTTTAACTGCTATAACGTCGCCGTAACATAATTAAACAATCAAACGGCTGCAATTGCTATTTAGATTTCTGGTCAGCTGTAATATGCTTTCTAGAGCTCTTACAACAGCTCAATAGCAGCTGGAACAAATAGTAGTGACTCTTCGTTTTACTATATACTTTAAGGCTGAAAAAATGTGGTTTGGAAGCTACAATTTGTGGCTGCGGATTGGCTTTTACAGCTGCAGGTAACGTCCAATTTCTACTGTCAACTATTTTGTAAATTAGTAAATACAATAATTCAGCTTTAAATATTTCTTTACGTCATTGGCCTCTTTGGTTTTCACAATGTTAGATATTAATGCACAAAGCGGACGGATATAGTTACTTAACAGTTGTTATTCTGATTTTTTTTACATATATCGGATCTCTGCATTTAGCGGCCATATTTCCTGTAAACGGTGAGAACTGAGAAAGGTAGCCATCATGAACAATATTTTATTACATTTATTACGATTTACTTTAGTTTCCGTAATTAAAAAGTGCTGTAATATTCTCTAGTGGGCATGACATTAAGAAGTAAATAATACATACACAAAAAATGATATCCGCATGCAATTTTATGCACGATTCGTCGTCAAAATCGCCTTGATTTTTTTATAAATACATGTACACTTCTGTGCAATAAAATCCCGTACACTTGAAAAATCAAGTAATCCAGTTTTTACTAATATTAAGTGATGTGAATCAGTGTTTTTGGAAATCAGATTTTTTATTATCATATAGGTTATAAAAAAGTGACATTGATTGTGAAATGTCATAAGTAAGGTTATTAGTACTAAGTACTATAAGAAATAAACATTCATTTTAAAACATATATATTAAAACCAGAATGTAATGTTTATAAGGTATGATTCATTTTTGGTATATGTATATTATGTTGTTATTATTATTTTTTTTGTTATTCTGTCTTCCTTTTGTTCCGTTTTCATCTCCATAGTTTCTGAAAACCGTATTTGAGGCAAATGAGTTGCTACAGCACACCCCCACCCCCCGTTAACAAAAAGAACAATCAAGCAAAGTGTCGATGGAAAAACGTACCTTTTTAACATGAGATGGCGGAATATTACATCTATCAACCAACAAAAAAGCAGGTTTGACTCTGTCAACAGTGACAGTCACAACTTTATTATTTTTAACAAAAACTTACTTGTCTGTACGGGACAAAACTTTAAAAGGCTCTTCGTACAGTGGAGTAAACGAAAATAAAATTACATTTGGAAATCTCTTGGTTAGCAAATGTTTTATAATTAACATGGGAAACTGGAGAAAAAAATTTTAAATTGTGAAAGTAATTTCGTAACTTGTCAATAAATATAGGCATGTTTGGAGTATCATATGATTTAACGAAAAATTCGCCCGGTAACCGTAGAGTTTGACCGTAAATTAGTTCTGCAGAGGAACATTGCAAATCCTCTTTGGGAATTGTCCTGATAGCTAATAAAACAATTTGAAGTTCGTCCACCCAATGTGACGTATTAGCTCTTGCTGTTAATGCAGCTTTAAGAGAGCGATGAAAACGTTCTACCATTCCGTTACTTTGTGGGTGAAAAGTAGTGGTACGAATTCTATGAAAACCCAAAAATTTAGAAAATCCGCAAAATAATTTTGATTCAAATTGAACTCCCTGGTCCGTTGACACCGTCAAGGGAACACCAAACCGGCACACAAAATTCTGAAATAACGAACGTGCAACAGTCTCTGCAGTAATATCTTTAAGAGGGTAAGCCTCTGGCCATCTAGTAAATTGTTCGATCACTGTTAGAATGTAAGAGTAACCTTTGGATGGGGGTAATGGTCCTACTAAATCTATATGAATATGATCGAACCTGCACTTAGGTATTTCAAATTTACCCAGCGGACTTCTAGTGTGACGTGAAATTTTGACAGCTTGACAGCTAACGCAAGTCTTAGCCCATAAATTGCAATCAGTGCTCATTTTGGGCCAGAAATAATTATGCGTGACTAAAGTTCTAGTAGCTTTAATCCCAGGATGAGATAGGCCATGAAATATATCAAGTATCATTCTTCTATAAACAATCGGAACATATGGGCGTAGTTCCGGGAGAGAAACATCGCACCAAATAAATTCTGTCGAATCTGGAATTTTAATTTTCTTTAAATTAAAAGTATGTTTAGTATTTGAAGACTGATTGGACAATAAGTGTTTAAGGTCAGAGTCTTTTTCTTGTGCTTAACATAATAATCTCAAATCGAAATTAACATTCAATGAAGGGGTTTTTCGATTTGAATCGGAGAAACAGCATGGGTCAAAGAAGATGTGTCAAGAATACGCGATAAGGTATCCGCTATGATATTTTTAGACCCTTTAATATGTTTAATGTCACAAGAAAATTGAGAAATATATTCCAGATGACGTATTTGTCTCGGAGATCTTTCAGCTTTCGTGAATAAAGCATTTATTAAAGGTTTATGGTCGGTAAAACAAATAAATTTACGACCTTCTAGTAAATGTTTAAAATGCTTAATAGCAGAAAATAAGGATAAAAGCTCTTTATCAAAAACTGAGTACTGAGCTTCAGCCATGGTGAGTTTACGCGAAAAGAATGTTAAAGGAGTAAACACTTCTTTGCTATCTTGTTGCTCCAAAACTGCACCCACGGAGATATTCGAACAATCAACTGTAAGTGACAAAACTTCATTGTCACTACCACAAGGATGAGCTAAAATAACTGCATCTACTAAAGCTTTTTTAGCTTTTAAGAAGAACCTTTTAAGAAACTATCTAAACAGGAAATAGGAAATTCATCTATTTTCGCAATTTTATTATGTGATAAATTTGTACAGAAGGAATGTAAAGGACCAACATCTCAGCGAAATTAGGTACAAAACGATGATAACATACCTATAAAACGTTATAGTTGTTTAAGAGTCGTTGGTAATGGAAAATTATTGATGACATCAACTCTTTCAGGGGAAGGCCTACCTTGTGAAGAAATATGTCCTAAAAAGGTCAAATCATTAGTTCCGAAAACACACTTAGACAGTTTAATATTTATACCATATTGGCTTAACCGTTCAAAAACAAGTTTTAAATGTTCTAGATGCTGCACATTTGAACTACTTGCTACTAAGATATCGTCTAAATAAACAAATACGAAAAGCAAACCGGTAAGGACTTCGTCCATAAATCTTTGAAAGGTTTGCCCAGCATTACGCAGGCCGAAAGGCATCCGAGAAAATTCGAATAAACCAAAAGGAGTAGTAATTGCTGCGACTGGTATTTGATGATAAGCTTTAATCAAATCGATCTTCGAGAAGATAGTACATCCATATAATAGAGAGTTGAAATCATGTAGGTGGGGTAATGGATATCTATCCGGGACCGTAACCATATTTAATTGTCTACAATCCCCGCAGGGTCGCCAGTCATTGGACTCTTTAGCTACTAAATGAAGTGGCGATGAAACGGAAAAAGACGATGGTTTACAAATACCCAACCCAACCATATTATTAAATTCTTTATGAGCTATTTTAAACTTTATATTGTCCAATCTACGTGGACGTGAAAAAAGTAAATGCCCTTCAGTGACAATGTGATGTACAACTGAATGTTTGACAGGCAAATTGTAGTTTGGAGAACTAATTAGGTTAGGAAATTGTAAAAGTAATTCATTGAATTCGTTCTTTAAAGGAAATAATTTAAGTGAGTCTAAAGGACAATTGTTAATTAAACAATTTATTGATAAATTAGTAATATTATCAATTAAACACGCTTTCTTTAAATTAACTACTAAACCAAAATGAGATAAAAAATCAGCTCCAATGATCGGAAATGAAATGGCAGCTATATTAAAAACGAAAGGAAAAATTCTCCGTAAGTTTAAATTGACCTTTAATAATCTTTTTCCGTACGTATGTATAATAGAACCATTAGCTGCGGTCAAAACTGTGTCAAAATTTCTCTTTAAATCAGTAAAAGTATTACGTAGTATAACTGACAAATCAGCTCCGGTATCGATTAAAAAACGTTATTTGAGCGATCGTAAATAAAATGTCGGCGATTATTGACAGATGAGTTAACGTTAGAAGAGTTAACGTCAGATGCCAAAGAATCATTCAATTTTAGTCGTTTAGCACCTTTAAAACTTTTACTGCATTTACACCAAGTACCTCCACATCTAAAAGCCTTATCGTTATAAAGTTGGTGCCAATAACAAACGGTATTATTTGTAGGATCAAATCTATCAAGATAATTATCACGAGAATTACTACGATTTGAAAAACGCGTTCTAGGCCTTGAACTGTTGTTAGTTTTACAACAGTTACAAACTGATGTGGAGGCAGGAGGATCAGTATTTCTCAGAGCAATTTGAGATTGTATTGAATGAAGCTGCGAACTAAAACCTTCTTGACGCTGCAAAACTTGATCGAGGGAACTTTGAAAATTAGTTGTAAAATCTCTGAATGAAGTTACTAAATCTGATATACTAGGAATAGGTTCAGTATTAAACTGAGAGACTGAAGCTCGAATCGTATTTTGAGAATATGTAGATGCTAACATGGAACCTTGACATGATTACCAAATACAGTCTGCAATGTCCGTAATGTCCTTAATTTCGGGTTTCCCTGAGGCCATAAGAGCGATATTAATAGTTTGAGGTAAGCGCCTTTTCCACCATTTAATAAGAAGCTCTTGGCTTACCATATTGATGTCTCCAGCCACATTCAACATGGATCGGAAAAATTCCGATGGTTTGAGGTCCCCAATATGCGAAGCAAAAAGTAGATTATCTAGGCGCTTCTCCTCACTTGCCGTCAGCCTAGATATTAACGCGCTCTTTATCAACAGGAGGACTTGCAATAACATCGTACACGTTAGTTATAACTTCTAAAGGCCATGAAGCACTACCTGAGATCGTATTCACGTCTATCACTGACAATTCTTGAGACAGCAAATTGTGACTTAACTTGAGCAAACCAAACAGGCTTGGAAACCCATAATGGGTGCAGTTTGACAGATGCAATAAGTGACTATGAGGTATTACGACCGGATTATCAATTAAAACATCGTTTGCAGGTAGTGACCTGATTGATTAATTGTTCTTTCAATCAAAGAAGGAATATCGAAAAACAACTCACTTACCGTAAAATAAAAATTCAATTGGGGAGTATCTTCGATTAACTTCTATAAGATTTAATAATATGGGACTATTCCTGGATGAATTAATTAAGTTTCCTCAAATTAGCACTTCAGATAGGGGGAATCTCTCTCATGAAAAAGGATCTAGAGATTTATTCTAAATAATATATTTTAATGTATAGCCTCTTCTTAAACTTCGGAAATATATATAGGGTTTAATATCAATTTAAGTTGCTCCAGTCTCTTCTAAATGTTTAAATGCCTTCCATAAGCGTACATGTCCATACCATTGCTCGTATTCGTATATTCTTAAAATTTTTGCGGGTAAAAAATCGGGGTCACAGTTTTTTTATTCCGATTTTCCTATCCTTCGGCTAGCTGTTGACCTCGATGCTGGAAAATTTGTCATGGGCACAGCGTCTACTCGTGGCCTACGTAAATGATTTATCAGGCCTACGCATTGGATTTCAATGGCGGCCGTCGGAGTCCTAGCATTCCGGTGCATACTGAAACCCTTAACGCTTTCTTGAATATTTCTAATAAAATTATATGAACTAATACAACAAAGAATGCTTAAAAATGATTTACTTTATATAATTAATAATAAAATATATTATAAACACATAAATAGTTTTCTAAAAATAAATAAATAATATGTAAATGATTAAGAATCAGTATTATTGTACTATTAAATAAAATATATCTATAAAACTAAAATACACACTTGATACCTTTTAGATTCAGAATAAAATAAACACTTCTAATAATAGTTGAAAACAAAACAAAACAAAAAATAATTATTTCTTTAATCTCTAACAGCAATAAATTGTGGATAACAAAAATTTAAAATGCCTCTCTAATAATAAGTTACAACAGTTATTGTAATAAATATTAAAAGATCGGTACATACACGAGTATGTACAACATATTTATTTTAAATTTAATTCCTATCACAGAGATTGCAACTTTTCAACTTTTCTTTTACTTCCACATCCAGTGGAAGTATAGTAACGACAAAAAAATTTTAAAAAATTTTTATTGTTCAAATAGGCTTAGAATATCATGAAACGTCGAGATTCTAAGTTTGAGCGAAAAAAAATTTCTGTCTGTCGGTCTGTAACTTTTTTTTTGCGCAAGTTTACTCTGGAACCATTTAAGATATTGACTTGAAATTTGGTACACATAATATGTACTTTAACGAAATCCGGTACTAGATTATATTTTCATCTTGTTCCGTCGAAGGGTTAAGGGGTAAATTGGGGTCAATTTGGGATAAATAGGTAAATCAAGCAGGTAAGAGTCCATAAAATTGGTATTTAGGATATACAAGAGAAGCTAAGGTTTCAAAAAAATTTTTGGCAATAGCCACCCCATTACCACCCTCACCTCATTATTAAAGGGGATGAAAAAAAATTGTGATTTAGTGTGTGTACAAGGACCAGAAACCTCAAAATATTTTTTTACTTCATCCACCCCCACTACCACCCCCTATCACCATCCCCACCCCTCTACCGATGTGGGTTATCGTTTTATGGGTTTTTGGGGTAGAGGATTTCAAATATTATATTATTAAAGTTCCATAAACAATTATTTCCACATACAATGTTTTTTCGTTGTGAGTGACTTGGGACAAAAAATTTAAATGTGGAAGTAATGATTCCTTGGGCAGCGGCTTCTTTATCAGACTTTATTTTAAACTCTTCATTGCTAGTCATTTTTTTTCTTATTACACCTCATTTTCTTCCTCACTGATACGATTATTTTTCACTTTAGAATAATTGTTCAACAATATATTAGAAAAGTATATCAAGTCTCTCACAACGAAAAAATTTTGTACGTGGAAATAATTGTTTATGGAACTTTAATTAATATTTGAAATCATCTACCTCCAAAAACCCATAAAACGATATCCCACATCGGTAGTGGGGTGGGGGTAGTGAAGGGGGGTGGTATTGGGGATGGATGAAGTAAAAAAATATTTTGAGGTCTTTGGTTCTTGTACACACATTAAATAATAATTTCTTTTCACCTCCTTTTATAATGGGGTGGGGGTAGTAAGGAGGGGGTGTGGCTAATGGCAAATTTTTTTTGAGACATTAGCTTCTCTTATATATACTAAATATAAATTTTTTTGGACTCTTACCTGCTTGATTTACCTCTTTACCCCCATTTACTCAAATTTACCCTTCAACGGAATAAGATGAAAATATAATCTAGTTCCAGATCTCGTTAAAATACATACGTGTACCAAATTTTCAGTCAATATCTTAAACGATTGCAGAGTAATTGTGCGCACAAAGAAAGTGACAGACACACAGAATTTTTTTGCTCAAACTTAAAATCTCGACGTTTCATGACATTCTAAATCTAAATGAACAATAAATTTTTTTTAAATTTTTTTGTCGTTACAAGACTTGTGATTAACGCAGATTACTGAATTTTTATTCGAGATAAAATGTTTTCGGTGAATGCTGTGAGACCATTTTTTGCCAGGTTCTTGTCCGACTGAAAACGAAACAGTAGTATATCGTTGTTTATTGTAATTTGATTTGCACTGGCACACAACATCGACGCCATCGACGGGACATTCTTTTAATTGACATTCATTAATTAAGGGCGTTTTCATAATGTTCACAGTATAAAGATACAGTAATAAATCAATATCTAATTTCAGTATTAGGAGGCTGAATCATTTATTTCTAGTATTTCTCACGATCTATTTTGTGAATTATTACTGTGTTAGGCACATTAAATATTTAAGTAATTCCCTTTTCATTCGACTCCAGTACAAATTGAAATCCAATTAGTTGGCACTAATCCATACTCAACTTAATATTAAACAAATTATATGAAGAAATAAAATATTAATCTTGCAAAAGAGCGCTAAATCCACCCGTAGCCGCAGTAACTTTGTAAAGTCGTAGGACTCCTTTCGTGACGTCACACGCGGACTCGAGTGCAATGCGGAGGCCTGATAAAATCATTTACGTAGGCTACGGTCTACTGCTGTTTGAAACGGATTTTCCCTAAAATAGCCAAGGAGCGTTTCATCTTGAGCGAGATTTGAACTCCTCGGTAGGCCTGAACCGTCTTTTCTCTTTATGATACTTTCCTCCTCCCACCTTTTCTTCCCACTCATAACGGTACTTTTATTTAAGTGATAATGGTTAGCAACTGCTCTGATAGACCATCCCTCTTCAATTTTAGAGAGAATTAGAATTTTTTCATGTTCAGTTAATTTCGGCATTTCGAAAATATGACACTGACACTGACAAATAAATAAAGAATGATTTAATATAGCGAAAAATAGGTGTACGGAATTTTATTGCACAGAAGTGTACAATAAAGCATATGCATCCATTTTCATATTAGTATCCAACAATGTCTATTAAAGGTACAGCCAAATAGTTTATCATATGTATTGCCAAAAATATACAGCTTAGTTCCTCTAATCTGGTTCCATCGACAGCCAAATGGTTGCAGCTAAAAGGCTTTAGCAAGAAAATGTTGTACCATTTTGACTGTTACAGCGCTGACGCAACTTCCACATCCAGTGGAAAAAGTTTGTTCAAATAGGCTTAGAATGTCATGAAACGTCGAGATTTTAAGTTTGAGCAAAGTCGGTCTGTAACTTTTTTTTGTGCGCACTTTTACTTTGGAATCGTTTAGGATATTAACTTGAAATTTGGTACACGTATATATTTTAACGAGATTTGGAACTAAATTATATTTTGATCTTATTTCGTTGAAGGGCTGGGGGATGAATTGGGGTAAATGGGGGTAAATAGGTAAATCACGCAATAAGAGTCCGTAAAATTGGTATTTAGTATATATGTATAAAAGACGTTAAGGCGTCAAAAAATTTTTTGGCTTAGCCACCCCCATTACTACCCCCACCCCATTAATACAGGGGTTGAGAAAAATAAAATTGTAATTTACTGTGTATACAAGAACCCAAGGCCTCAAAAAATTTTTTTTACTTCATCCACCCCCACCCCATTACCGATGTGACATATCATTTTATAGGTTTTTGAGATATACGATTTCAAATGTTATGTTATTAAAGTTCCATAAACAATAATTTCCACATAGTGAAGTGCAAATATAGTATCAACATTTTTTTCCTTGTGAGAGACTTGGATAGAAAATCTAGGTGTGGAATTTTAAGATTTATAAACACCTTATAGGTTGCATTGTAATTCGAGGCCTATGAACAAACGAACATCAGCATGCCTGCCTTTCAGGATTGTTTTAGCAAGTTGCTAAATTGACATCAATGTTTCAAGGATAGATGAGGAGATAGCGTCAGAGACGCGTCATCGCGCGTGTGTCTAGCTTCTCATTTCAAATCAGAATACCATGCAACCTGTACGATGTTTATAGATCTTCTATTATTTTCTTGATTCTATAATAGGTGGGTTTCCTCGAGTGCGTAGTAGGTTTCCTCGAAGAAAATGCTTGAAGTAGAAGCTTTACTTCTATCGTGTAGTCCACGGCGCACAATTATTTTTTTATTTCTTTGTGATGCCATTTTCTGCGTATTACTCCCACATCCAATGGAAGTATACTAACGCAAAAAAATTTTTTGAGAATTTCACACGTCACTTTTTTAGCCAATCAGAAGTTTGTTCTTGATTTCGTTACCATAGCAACCCAAAAAATTTCCGGAAATTTTCATCCTCCAGTGTATCCTGAACGATATTAATAAGTGGAAATTTGTCTGTCAAATTATTGACATATGATCATATTTGACATTTGATTTTACATAAAAATGGAATTTTATTTGTCATATTAAACGAGATAATTATAAAAAAAATCATAGAGCTCGTGAAACAATATTTTATTTCATATTTAATTATGATACTGAATATTTCAAATGTGTTTGAAAATCCTTTAAAAACTCCTCGCGTTTCAATGGTGAATACATCGGTGAAGAATCTATACCAATTGAATGTCTATGCTTTACTACATAAATATAATATTTTGAAACAATTTTATTTAACTTATCTTTCCTAGTTCGTGAAAACTTAGTTGAAACTTCCAGTAGCTTTCTCTGTACTACGCTGAATAACTTCTCATTTTGGTTTTCGTCCATATTACACTTTTCAATCAGGTACGATAAGTATTTCAATTTTGGGTGGCTTTTTTTAACCTCACAAAGTTCTTCACAGTATGTGCATAATGTATATTTCTGTTCTTTTTCCGTTCTTTAATATCTTATTCTTTAAAAACCTCGAAAACAAGTTCAACAGTAGAAATATTAAGCTTACACTGGTTAAACTGTCAATGAAATAATGATAAATAACTAATGACATTTTATTTCCAAGCCATCTCTGTTAAGTTATAATGTGCTGAAACTTAGCTATACCATGTGCATAAAACATGAAAATAAACTAAAAAAACAATATTCCACCTATTTTAGTGAACAAAACTCATTTCATAACACACAAATAGAGTTGTCTTAAACAATTTTCAGTAATTTTTTGAAACTAAAATGGGTGAAAAAGATATTATTCATCTGTTTTACAAATATAGGTATTCCGGTTCACCCAAATTGTTGTAACATTAGAAAATATAAGAAAAACAGAATTCCACCCATTTTAGTGAAGAAAACGTAATATCAAACATTTTAGTGAATATATATTAACCCCTCATGTAGTAGTTTTTTGCAACTAAAATGGGTGGAAATATTTTTTTTAACATTTCATATATGTAAATATCTTTCTTACAACTATATAGATATCTAGTGTTATGGTATTAAATTAGTATTTATTTAATTTATGTAGGTATGAAATTTTCTTACCGAATCCCCCGCGTGCATGAATTAATTGCAAAAAATTCAAGCACTTCGGAGATTACAAGTGAAAATTTTAATTGTTCAAATAGGCTTAGAATGTCATGAAACGTCAAGATTTTAAGTTTGAGCAAAAAAATTTATGTCTGTCGCGTCGGTCTGTCTGTTGGTCTTGTAATTTTTTGGTGCTCACGATTACTCTGGAATCGTTTTGATTTATTTTTTGACGTTATCTTGAATATATGAGCCAGTCGATCAATTCTGACCTCGGATTCGGATTCAGCGCGTGAAAATACATAGGAATATACTAATGTAGTCCCCAAGCCAAAAATTTTTGTGGCTGTGTTATTTACATACAGTGTGTCCCAGGACAGACGTAACAAGAGGTGTAATGGACCAAGAATTTTGGAATGGTATTTGGGGATTGAGTCCTGCTTGTTGTAAAACTAAAGTATACCAAAAATGACTTGATTTGGTGTTCTACAGGGTGTTTTATAAGCAAAGTTGTAAAAGTCACCACTAATAAAGTACATTTATTTTTCAAAATATGAAAAAATTCCACTAAGAAAAGTTATTTAGAATGCAATTTTATACCTCTTTACCAAATTTCAGGAATATAAAATTATTTTTTGAAACTTCCCATTTTTTTGCGAATTAAGAATTGAATTCATATTTAAAGTTGTGTAGGAGCAAATGTTAATCATCTCAAAAAGTAGGCTATTGGTAAATAAAAAATTGAATATACGAGATGTAAGAAGGTATAATATTAATCGAACTAATTGTAAAACAAGAAACAATTACTAACAGAAGATTAATGAGGTTTAAAAATTATAACAAGTAATAAATGTCAAAAACATAACAGATTCACAAACAAATTAATTATTGACCAATACAAAACAATGTTTACAATTTTTTTATTATTCGACGTAGCTACCACCCACATCCACACACATTTCGATCCTTCGCCTGAAGTCCTTAAAACTGTTTCGAATATGATCTAACGGTATGGAGTTTACGGCATTTGTAATTATCTGCTTCAATACTGCTACATCGTTAGGAAGTGGTTCAGCGTAAACCAACTGCGTGAGGCGACCCCATAAAAAGAAATCCAATAAGTCTGGGGATCTCGCTGGCCACTTGATCGGTCCATTCCTGGCAATCCAATTTTCTCCAAAATTTAAATTCAACCACCGATTAACCATTCCTGTGGAGTGGCCAGGGCAACCATCATGTTGAAAATGAACTAAAGCCATATCTCTTAAAATATTTAAATGTTCTTCAGAAAATCTTTCAAGAAGCTGTAAGTGTGCTGATTTAACCTTCCCTCAATGAAATAAGGTCCAATAACTCCAACGTGATAAGAAACGGCACACCACAAATTCACTTTTTTATAATATTGTCTTCTACAATGAATTCTAAAATTTGGATTTTCAGAAGCCCAAAACCGACAATTCTGAGATGAAACAACACCATTGGTTGTGAATGTGGATTCATCTGAGAAAATTATGAAATGATGAAAAAATCTCTCTTCCATGATTTTTTCTCCAATGGTCAAACAAAAATCCAACCTACGGCCGTCATGTCCCTCTTCAAGCGTATGTTTATAATTTGCTTTATATGCCTTAATTTTCTTTGCCTTCTTTGGAGTTCAGACTTGCTAATATTAATAAGAGCTGATCTCTTAGTGGCATCCTAGGATTTTCTATAACAGAGGCATGAGCTATAATAGCCCCAATATTGTCTTCATCATATGCTTTTATTTTTCTTTTCATGTTAAGAACACTACCAGTAGCCAGAAACTTTTTAATTATTCTCATAGCCTGAGTACGTGACAAAGCAGTGTTTGGAAATTTCAAATTAAATTGGCTTACCACTTCTCTTAGCTAGTTTTCACCGCCAATTCCGTAGCATTGCACAATATAAATTTTTTCACGTACTGTGAGTACCATTTTCACTTAATTTTTTATGCTTGGTTCGTTAATTTGAAACAGAAATTAAGGATAATATTAACTACGTTTGACAGATATGTCAATAATAAATGATAAATGTGTATCCACTGCTTTTCTCATAGCCTACTTTTAGCTTCTACATAACTTTAAATATTAATTCACAAAAAATAATTTCTATGCAGTTTTAATTGAATGGTTCAAAATAAAATTCTAATTTATTGAAAAAATGGGAAGTTTCAAAAAAATAATTTTATATTCCTGAACTTTGGTACAGAGGTATAAAATTGCATTCTAAATAACTTTTCTTAGTGGAATTTTTTCATATTTTGAAAAATAAAGGTACTTTATTAGTGGTGATTTTTACAACTTTGCTTATAAAACACCCTGTAGAACACCAAATCAAGTCATTTTTGGTATACTTTAGTTTTACAACAAGCAGGACTCAATCCCCAAATACCATTCCAAAGTTTGTGGTCCATTACACCTCTTGTTACATCTATCCTAGGACACACTGTATATATTTTTTTCGTTGTGAGAGACTTGGATAGAAAATCTGGATGTGGAAGTAGCGATTTCTTGGGCAGAAGTTTATTATAATGTTGTCACGGTAGCTGCTATAGCTAAATAACTGCTTGTTCTCGTTGCCGCAACGTTGGCGCAGCTTTTTTTCAACTTATTGTGCTATTTGAGCTGTATACTTAATCTTAGTGACACCACGTAAAAGTGAATAGGGCCATATTCGAGTAAAATGTTAGTCAAATAGGTATTCGCAATTTGCCATGCCCGATTGCAACGTATACTTGTTCATAACTACAGTTGTTTATAGTGAAGTCAAATTAGGACTAAGAAATCGACTTAAGTTCACAGTTCAATTTTGCAGTTTCTGCGAGGTCGGCGTATTGTTCATTTAAACAATTTAATTTTTAGTATCTCGAAATCTATAAGTCCTATGGAAAACGACAAAAGGAGGGAAAATGTTCATTATGAGCTGTACAATAAAAGTACATAAACTGTAATTCATTCCAATTGTTATTATTATTTCAAAAAAATGTACATTGCAAAATTATGCGTTTCTAAACAAATCACCGTTCTTTAAAAAATGATAAATAATATTCAATGAAATTTTGGAGAAATATAGCTCTTATAAAATACAATTACCACTTAAAATTTCAAATCAAAATGATTATTAAAACGGCTCAAATATACAATTGTTGTTAAAACTTTGCACCCTTGTGAAATCCTGATATCAAAACCAAGAAATGTGTACGATGGCTCAAATTGTAGCTTTTTATAAGTACTTTAAGATCACGGAGAGAGATTTTTTTTTTTTCAAAATTTAAACCCTTTTTATTGCAGTTTATAATTTTCAAAATTGTAGTTATAAACAAATTCAAATAATTCTCTGTGTTTTTTTATGAAATCAAAAATGGTAAAAGAGTAATGAAAGTAGATTAAAAAAGCCAACTTTAAAAAAAAATAATGCTCTACTTACATTTGGAGCTGAGATACGTTAGTTTTTACGTTTAGATCACATAAATAAACAAATCGATATTTCTTATTGAAATTTGGACTGGTAATTTTCCAATGTCTATTATTTTGTCTCTGCTACTTGAAAATAATCCACATCCACAATTGTTTAAAGATACTGTATAGAGGCCGGAAAATGGGGTCTTTAGCGATTTTGTTAGAGATCCGAAAATCACCGAATATGTCTAAATGTTATATTATGTTTTTACAAACCGGACTTTAGTCGCTAGATAGCCCAGTGGGTAAGGCGACTAGCACTTTTTCTTTAGGATGCGGACGTCTCGGGTTCAAATTCTACCCGCGAAATATTTTTTTTATTGTATCAGTAATATTAAAAATTTTGCAAAGCTGTTTACATGAACATAAGGGTAGTTGTTCAAATTAGGTTAGTTTACCATTTTCGTGACAAAAGTTAAAAAAGCTGCAAAAAAATTGAAAATGTGCATTATGTTCTCAAAGCCGCTTTATTCAATGTTATTTTTACAGTTGTAGCTTTGGATTATTTTCAAATAGCAGGAACAGAATAATAAGCATTTGAGATAACCAGCTCAAATTTCAAGAAGACATATCGATTTTTTTATTTATAAGTGACTAACGTATCTCAGCTCCAAATGCAAGTAAAGCATAATTTTCTTTTCAAAAATTGGCTTTTTTAATCTACTTTCATTACTCGTTTACCGTTTTTGGTTTCATAAAAAAACAGGGTTACTTGAATTTATTTATAATTAAAATTTCGTAAACTATAAACAACTGCAAAAAAAATGGGTTTAAATTTTGAAAAAAAAAATGTTTTTCTCTGTAATCTTAAAGTACTTATAAAATGCTACAATTTGAACCATCGTACACATTTCTTGGTCTTGATGGTAGGATTTCACAAGGGTGCAAAATTTTAGCAACAATTGTATATTTGAGCCGTTTTAGAAATCATTTTGATTTGAAATTTTAAGTAGTGATTGTAATTTATAAGAACTGTATTCTTCCAAAATTTCATTGAATATTGTCCATTATTTTTGAAAGAACAGTGATTTGTTTAAGAACGCATAATTTTGCAATGTTCAATTTTTTTTAAATAATAATAACAATTGGAATGAATTATAGTTTACGTACTGTTATTGTACAGCTCAAAACGAATGTTTTCCTTCTTTGTATTGTTTTTCATGGGACTTGTAGATTTCGAGATATTCAAAGAAAACTGATAAAACATTAAATTGTTTAAATAAACAATACGCCGAGCTCGCAGAAACTGCAAAAGTGAGCTGTGAACTTAAGTTAATCCCGTGAACACGTGAAAACAGAAAAACTGCCCTGACCAGATAATTCACATTAAAAAATCCTAATTTGACTCCACTATTAGTAGCGTTTAATAATACTATGACAGCATTTTTACTCACATTTTATTATAATTTTTAGCTTAACAAATGATTTTATCAATTTTCTAATATTTTTCATTAAACAATATACTCACCTCAATGCACAGTAAAACGTATTTGGGAACATTTACGTTATTTATTTATCCCCCACAACGGTAAACTTTTATTTTCAATTAGTGACACCAGCCACAACTCTCCATAATAGTTCCATCCATTCACTTCTCCACTTGAGTTCTTTTGGAGCAGATGTTGGCCTATATATCGGAATAAAATGTTGGCCAAATAAGAATTCTCAGCCGGTAGCGTTCTAATACAATTATTATTACGTTCATCTGTTTTTAATGATGAAACTTACAATTATTTTTAATTTAATAACACCACTAGAAACTTTCATAAACTTAGAATCACGTACCTATAAGAAAATAATTGTCTTTATAATATATATAATAAAGTACCCCTTGCCGTAGTTGTTAAGTCTCATCTTGCATCTATTATACGTATGTCCCATATATGGGAAGGTGTATTTTGAGGCTGGTTATGCCTCCATCTGGCGGATATCCTTCAGGAAATCTATTGAAATTAGGTCTGGAGGTGTTTTCAACCATTTTTTGTATTTATTCAAAGACTCGGTCATTTGCTGAAAAACGGAAGTTGTGTAAAAAATAGCGCTCACGAAAATATTTTAAATAAACACAAAAATTACGTATACAGTGTGTCTCAGTTTTGATGAGGATACCTCTATGCCGTCTTTGTTTGTTAAGGAATTCTTTAATTTTTCTTACCAGCTATAGAGGGTGTAACGTAACGACGTTACATTTCAGGAAGTTATTCCTTAGTTAATTCTACTTCCACATCCAGTTAAAGTATAGTAACGACAAAAAAAATTTAAAAAATTTTTATTGTTCAAATAGGCTTAGAATGTCATGAAACGTCGAGATTTCTGTCTGTCGGTCTGTAGGTCTGTCTGTCTTTAACTTTTTTGTGCGCACGTTTACTCTGGAACCGTTTAAGATATTGACTTGAAATTTGGTACGCATATGTACTTTAACGAGATCTGGAACTAAATTATATTTTCATCTTGATCCGTCGTGGGGGGTAAATTATGGTAAATTGGGTGTAAATAAGTAAGTCAAGCAGGTAAGAATCCATAAAATTGGTATTTAGTATATACAAGAGAAGCTAAGGTCTCAAACAAATTTTTGGCATTAGCCACCCCCATTACCACCCCCACTTCATTATTAAAGGTGATGAAAAAAAATTGTGATTTAGTGTGTGTACAAGAACCAAAAACCTCAAAATATTTTTTACTACATCCACCCCCATATCACCACTCCCACCACTACCGATGTGGGGTATCATTTTATGGGATTTTGGGGTGGAGGATTTCAAATATTATATTATTAAAGCTCCATAAACAATTATTTTCACATACAAAATTTTTTCGTTGTGAGAGACTTGGATAGAAAATCTGGATGTGGAAGTAGTGATTCCTTGGGCAGCGGTTTTAAGAATAAAGTTCATATAAACAGGTGCCACAAATTCCTGTTTTTAAGTGCTGTAATTACCGAAAAAACATTTGACTTTTTCTTTGTCGGTAGTAGTGTAGCTATTAAAACAAATTTGGCACTTAGTACACCTAGATAGGATGCCTCAAGATCAGTGACCGTAACGAAAAACCACACCGTAATTACTAATTTTTTCTAACCAAAATTGAAAACCGGGGTGAGAATTTCTGGTAAACCGAAACTGAAGCCCAAACCGAAATTAAAATTTTCAGATAACCTAGACCGAAATTAAACTGCAACATAATAACGTTGAAGTATAATTGGTTGGATAAATTGTTTTGTCTTATTCAGTGCAGAGGTCATCCGGTATCCGGTCGGCTAGTTCAAATATAAATTCTCCAATAATTTAAAATTAATATTTGTATTACTAATAAATATTTGTCGTATTATATTGCCAAAAATTGTAATAACATCTGACAAATATAGACTTTTAAATATTGTAAAATCAGTGTTTATTTGTATTGGAAAATATTACTTAAACAATAGGTTTTTAAGGAAAGTATGAATTTTGCAATATTTAAAAATCAATATTCATCATTATGAAATGATATTAGATGTACAATATTAACAATTAATATCAAAATAGAAGATGTAAATAAAGCATGACCAATATTGCAATAACATTATTAATTTGTATGAATGAATATTTGTTAAACAATAGGTACCGGGTGTAACAGGATCATTTTTCTTCTTTAGTTTTGAAGATAATTGATTGAAATTTGGGATATCCTATATACATAATAAGCGGCACTTTTTGACATACAAGCGATTTTGTTTCACTTCCGATTTCGCCGGAAGTGACACTAACTTTCGATTTTTAATTGGAACACCCTGTATATTATTGCATTTTTGAATTCCGAATAGAGCCTAACAATGATCCCGAAGGAACGGAAATTAATGTTTTGGCTTGAATAGAAGTTGATAAGACTGTTTATCTACTCTTATTAGGTTATATACTAATTAATGAACTGCTTTTGATCAATTAATAGTATCCAGAAACAAACAGCCTGAGTTATAATGCGTGAGTTATTATAACTTACGCTAGGTACAGAGCCAATCACCCTTATCTTCATGTCTAGCCTGTCCAATTGACGTAACGCGCGACACACGAAGGTGGAGCCAGGGAGGTAGTGACAGATTATTCGCGTTAATATCTATAAAGATTTTCTGAAATGTCACAAAATGCTACTTTTGATTCGTTCGTACCAAGCCGAATTTTCGAATTTCGCCGTGCAATTTACGATCAGGTTTATCTGGAAGACTTCCTTTTTACGTCGCGACATCGGACGGCCGTCCCAATGGCGTTTTTCAAAAAACATGAACGTGTCAAGATTGCAATTTTTGCACTTTTTTCGGCTCTGAAATGTAAGCTGTTTTTTGCTATTTTTCGCAGATATCTCCGAAACGGTGGGAGTTAGCTCGAAATAAAAAATAAGGTCAAACGAGTATTTTCCACTACGAATCTTTTGCTTCCATAAGAATTTTGATTTTTTTTTCGTTTCGGAGATAACTACTGAAATGTTGGCCATGTACGGCAAAAAATCGCAAATTTTGAGCTTCTACAGTTGGCAACTTTTTAATCTTGGCTCCTACGGCAAAAGACTACTCTGGATAACTTAAATAGGATTAAATTTGCTAAAAGTCTTTTTTTTATTTTTTGAATTCCGACAAAAGTGAAGGAATTAGAGGGGGCGGGATTTGGGACTTTTTTTTTTTTCGGTAAATTTTCTCCATTTTGTCACCGTAATTAATCGGTAATTAACTGAAATCGATCTCATACGATGTTCACTTAATATCATGTACTACTTTGACGCTCCGTTAATCTTGGCCCTTCGAAATAAAGGTTTCTGAGAAAAATTATTTATTTAAGATTTGCGTTTACAGTTAATTTTATTAATAAACGAACTCGGTAATTTAAACAAAATTTTCTCAATTTAATATTTATTATTATAATCGTAGATAAAGTATAGTATTCAACTTGCGGTAATGGTAATAACTCACTTGATGAATTACAGCACTCGCCTACGGCTCGTGCTGTAAACTTTCATCTGCGTAAGTTATTACCTACATTACCGCTCGTTGAATTATATACTATTCTTTAAGGTAAATTGGGTTTGAATTGGAAATCAGTCACCAAACAGTAAGCCGAATTTTGCACAAATACCACTATAAATCTTTTAATACCAATTGCACCAGCACTTGTACGAAAATGATTACGAACGTTGGATGAAATATTGCATTGGATTTTGCAGAATAACGTGCAGCCAAACAATGATTTTTTGGGAATGATTTTATTTTCGGACGAGTCTAGGTTTACAAATTTGGGATTATTTAACCGACAAAATACAAAATATTGGTCACAAGATAATCAACATTTATTACGGGAGGGTAACTTTCAAGTGCGGTTCGGTTTCAATGTTTGGCTTGGAATAATCGGTAGTAGAATCATTGGTCCAATAATATTTGAAGGACACCTAACTGGTGCCAGATAGGTACTTGAGATTCCTGCAAAATCAGATTGAGGACATTTTAGATGAGTTACCTTTTGATTTAGAACAGGGAATGTATTTCCAACAAGATGACGCTCCTCCCCATAATTCAAGGATAGTAATTGATTACCTTCAAAGGAGATTTGGAGAAAACGTAATTTCGATGAATGGTCCTGTGAGGTGGCCTCCAAGGTCACCGGATTTAACACCCCTTGATTTCTTTGTTTGGGAACATTTAAAAAATATTGTCTATGCCGTTACAACCCGTGAAGACCTGGAGCCACGAGTAAGACGCGCAGTTAACATAACGGCCCAGCAATTGGCTAACGTTCTTCGAGAAACAGCTATGCGAGTTCAGAAATGCATTGACGTTAATAATAATAATAATAATAATCTTTATTAAACCTTTGTTTGCCAAATACAAAGAAATGGATAAGGTACGTCAAAAGAGGCCAGTGCCTAAGTTATTTTGTAAAAAAAAAACACATAGAACATTTATACAAAAAATAGGACATTAACATAACTATTAAAATAAATAAATAAACAATAAAAATCCAGTGTAAACATTTAGTAAACATTCAAAATAGTTATACAAACATGAAACAAAAATCAATCATACCTAAAATATAATTAGGCAAGGTACGTATTACTTTGAGTAAGGTACAATTCAAATTCATTTAAACTGTAGAAACAGTTTTCTAACAATAAGGATTTTAACTGGTTTTTAAATCTAAACGGCATAAATTTCTAACTTTTCCAGGTAACATGTTGAAATAATTCGGTCCCGCGTAATCCGGAGATTTCATATAAAATGTGTGCTTAAAACTATCAATATGTATGTTGTTCTTTTTGCGCGTTGGATAGGAATGGAGGTTACAATTTTTCAAATAGTTATCAATATTTTTATAAGTATGCTGTAATAATTTAAAAATGTATATTCCCGTAAGAGTTAGGATTTTTTTACTTTTAAATGTATTCCTACATGTCTCATTATAGGATAATCCAAATATGAGACGAATTATCCTTTTTTGTAGGATAAAGACCCGAGGCACGTAAGTAGCTAAAGCAAAATAAGCGCTGTTAAGTTTAGCGCAGATGGAGTCAATTTGGTTACCCCAGCCTAGTGAACTATCTAATGGGATACCTAGAAATTTTGTAGTTGTACTAGAAGTTAAACTAATGTTATTTATATTAAAATTTAGATTCAAATCTTGCTTTCTGTAGGGATTCGTAAATTCAATGCATACGGTTTTACTCAGGTTAATAATTAGGTGATTCCTTGCACACCACTCCGTGAAAGATGTAAGTATTCTAGTTGTTAGAATGTTAACCTCGTCTCTGGTTTTTGCAGATATTATTATTGTTGTGTCATCAGCGTACATAAACAACCTCCCCTCCTTTATATAGGATGGCAGATCATTTATGTACACCAGAAACAACAACGGTCCTAATACGCTTCCCTGGGGCGTACCAAGCTCAACATCAAATTGGTCAGAGTAGAAATCTTCAATTTTTACTACTAATTTTCTATGTGTTACGTAGGAGATAATCCAATCATTAATTGGCCCACGGATTCCCATACAATTCAGTTTTTTTTGACAGAAAAAGAGGATTAATAGTGTCGAATGCGCGGGATAAGTCGAAAAAGACTCCCACTACCATATTTCCAGTATCTAGCTTGTTAATTATATGTTGCGTAAGTTCAGTGGTGGCTGTCTCAGTTGAAAATCCCTCACGGAACCCATGTTGACAGCTAGTTAATAAATTACTTTTATTAAGGTAATCGATTAGCCGAATAAAGACAGCTTTTTCAAGAATTTTAGCGAAAGGACTGAGCGTTACAATGGCTCTATAATTTTCAAGTAAAGCAGAATCGCCCTTTTTGAATACAGGAGTTGACACATCTGGCTCGCTATTATTCGAATCAGCGCGAGTCGCGAGCCGAGCTCGTGGCTTCGCGAATCACGCGCCGTGTAACCGCGCCTTTATGTATAACAAGATAATTAGAACAAAATTGTATTTTATTATTTTCTTTTAGCTGAGTTTTGCCCCAAAAACCATTTTGATGAACTTTATTTGCTCATAAATCACGTAATTTAGTATTTTTGACGGGATTTTGATTTTTCTAGCATTGCACGGATCATTTAGAATAAATCTGAACCGTCATGGCACACTTACATGAAAAACTAAAAATTATATTATAAAAAATAATGACGTTTGAAATGTCACTTATTTGGTATCGTTGGATTCAGAAAATTATGTGGAATTCAAAAATGTAATAATATACAGGGTATTCCATTTAAAAATCGAAAGTTGTCACTTCCGGCGAAACCGGAAGTGAAAAAAAATCACTTGTATGTCAAAAAATGCCGCTTATTATAGGATATCCCAAATTTCAATCAATTATCTTCAAAACTAAAGTAATGAGTAATAATTATCATTATATCGTCCCTCGAAACACGTAGTGGCGTATCTCAAAAAATGCAAAATTAAGATATTCCACATACTGACCAAACTTTACATTCTCCATCGATATTACGTATAAGCATAACCCGAAACAGCATTATTTTATGAGTATTTCCTATTACTTGCGTATCTCAATTGTAATGAATTTTGTTCATCACGAATATGTGCCCTCACAACTGCATACTGTTTTCAAATTGGCCAGGCGTCAAAATCCATACGATGTCAATCCCTTAAAATTTAATGTTTTTTACGATTTCAAAAAATTGTCCCAAGACTTGCGGATCTTACAAAGCAGACAGGGTGCTGTTAAATGGAATGAAATAATGGAGATCAAAGTATGTAAGCTGAATCCAGATACAATATTTTTGAAGATTAGTCATCTTCAAGAACATTATAGATCAATAAAACTGACGAGGCAAAAGGTAAATTTACAGGCAGTCACGCTGCATTGTCTGAATCCAGAACCAAACAAGATAACAAAAAAGAAGTATTACCTGATGGCTCTATGTCAAGGAAAAATCCCAGTTATCAAATTAACCGAACACATTTTTTTTTAAATCTCTTCCACATCATTAGCGATGGTGATGATTGAGTTATTTTTTGGAATAGATTTCCTTTTCCTCTATTTTTAATTGGTTTTCAATATTCAGTAACTTTGATTTCTATTACGCCACATGGCGTAAGTGGTCTTTTGTATCCTAAAATGAAAAACGCAAATTTCACAAACATGTAGCTCATTTAACATAACTTTTTCATAATCTGAGAGGCAGCCGCCTTGCAATCATTAGCTCACATCAATTGATTATGCCACAAGTATTTGTCTACAAAGGAACAATTACACTAATTGCTCTAGCTATTACCCTGAAAGACTTGCAAGCTCACTCTAAAACTTTAAATGCTTCTCCTGAAAAATCAGAAAAACTGAGATAAGCCACTACGTGTTTCGAGGGACGATATGCTCGCTGAACAATCTACTATACTTCAGTAGTTCACAAGAAAGACGCATTTCACTTTATTAAAAAATCATCCTGTACACATTTATTTAATTCGTATCGAATACGTTTTTAACATCAAGTTTTACTTATTTGTTAATAAATTATTACTTTTTAAATAATTTATTAAATTAAAGTAATATAAAATTAAAACTTAAATCATTCGTTAGATTTTTATTAGAATATTATTACAAGTAGAAAAGTATTAAAGCAACAATTATTTATTTATATATTTGTACTAATAGTCCAAGCACATTAACTAAATCCAATGTGTGTCTGCGGACATAAAAATTGGAACTGTTTTAGAGTACCATACTTACTGTTAGGTGTCGTCCCTTTTTTTCCGAATCAAAAAATTAATGAATATATTTCATTGAAAATTTCGTGGAAGGTCCATATCACGAAAATTGTCTAAGATGATATCTAAAATCAGAAAACAAAAAACTATGACAATACAGAAAGACCATTTTTAAAATTTATGTAGCAACAACATAAACAAAAAAGGTCTAAAAGTTTGTTCTGGCATGTAGTGTTTTTTGGAAGTCCACAAATAAGTGTAGTTTTTCAGATTTTTAATTGCATTTTAAATGACCAATACAAGCCATTTTTGAGGCTTTGGCGGCCAATATCAACTTAATTATCAACTGTACCATTTCTTTTGTAACGACCATTATTTTAGAGAATTTTGTACGCTACCAAAATAGTTTTTATAGCGTTTTGCTTCAGCTCGCTTAGTTATCAAAATATTGACCTCCTCATTTCGATGCTATCATTATTAATATTTTTTTAACCTCACAGTACGTATATACTCTAAAACAATCCCAAATATAAACATTCTATATACTTACCCTTAATATATACAATGTGACACACTTAAGATGAAGACACCCTTATAATTTTTTAATTTTTTTTCCGATTTGAATCAAATTTTACTCAAGTATAGAACAAATTAGTATCTACTTATGAAAAAAAAAACATTCACCTCCTACAAATGCAAAGCCACCTGCGGTACCAAAATATGCGGAGAAAATAAAAAAATCATATTTTTTTAGTTGGAAAATTTTGGTAATGAAACTTTTTCAGAATTGTCCAAAATGCTTATGTAAAAAATTTAGTCAAAATTAAAAAATTGAAAAATTTTTTAAATAAATTTTTAAAAACTACAAATCTACCTGGCAGCTTGGGTTTAATTTCAAACAAAATTATCATAGTGCAGTTTTCTAAACAAAAAAAAACTCTTTGACATTATTTTAATCAAAATTTCAATATTTTCTGTTTTGACTAAATTTTGGACTTTGGGTTTTTGAACAATCGTAAACAAGTTTCATTGACAAAATTTTCCGATAAAGAAATGCCTAATATGATTTTTTGATTTTTTTCCTCATATTTTGGTACCACAGGTGGCTTTGCATTTGTAGGAGGCGAATTTCTTCTGGTCATAAGTAGATCCTAATTTGTTCTATACTTGAGTAAAAGGTCTAGCATGATAACCATATAAATGTGCCAGAACTGAATATGACAACTATTTCCTTTAACAGGTTATCCATTTATACTATTATTTATATAGTTTTTACTAACTTATCCCATAACGTTACTGAGTAACGTTGAAAAAAGAACGTATTTTAAGACGTATTACTTCCACATCCAGTGGAAGTATGGTAACGACAAAAAAATTTTAAAAATTTTTTATTGTTCAAATAGGCTTAGAATGTCACGAAACGTCGAGATTTTAAATTTGAGCGAAAAAAAAATTTCTGTCTGTCGGTCTGTCTGTAACTTTTTTTGTGAGCACGTTTACTCTGGAACCGTTTGAGATATTGACTTGAAATTTGGTACACATATGTAGTTTAACGAGATCTAGAACTAGATTATATTTTCATCTTGTTCCGTCGAAGGGTTGGGGGGTAAATTGGGGTAAATTTGGGGTAAATAGGTAAATCAAGCAGGTAAGAGTCCATAAAATTGGTATTTAGTATATACAAGAGAAACTAAGGTCTCAAAAAAAAAATTGGCATTAGCCACCCCCATTACCACCCCCACCCCATTATTAAAGGGGATGAAAAAAAATTGTGATTTAGTGTGTGTACAAGAACCAGAAACCTCAAAATATTTTTTTAATTCATCCACCCCCACTACCACCCCCTATAACCACCCCCACCCCGCTACCGATGTGGGGTATCGTTTTATGGGTTTTTGGGGTAGAGGATTTCAAATATTATATTATTAAAGTTCCTTAAACAATTATTTCCACATACACAAATTTTTTCGTTGTGAGTGACTTGGATAAAAAAATCTGGATGTGGAAGTAGTGATTCCTTGGGCAGCGGTTTTTTTTTAACTTGTTTTTCTCTGAATCTAATAGACATACAGTGATCAACCAAAAACGTTGTTGTAGAGAGTATCAATATATCACGGCTGCTGCATGTGAACAGCAGCCCACTTTTGTTGCCATTAAGGACAATCACAAGTATAGCGCTTGATGCTGGTATAATTCTTACCGTGGAGAACATAACCAACATAATAAGTACGATAAAACTGACAGTTTCTGTGCCGTCATTTGACGTTAACTTTAGTATATTTAGAGATTTTTTCACATATTGTATTTCAGGACTGTTTTGTTCGGTGATTAATTCAGCCAAACATTGAACAGTCTGAGATAATTAGTAAAAGCCGGTAAATAATATTTTCGACTCACATTAACTAAGTTCAGGAAAATCTAACGCCTCCGGTGCCAATAATAGTTTAAAAGGCTTTTTTCGTCGGTTTATTGTTGGTTTTAAACTTCTTCACTGAGATTATTTCGTATATTCTTCTTGTTTGTATATTCAATGATTTCATCAGCCAATTCACTCTCAGAACCCAAACGTTCTTAATATGTTGATTATGTTCTCTCCACGGTAAGAGGAGTTTTAAATCGTTTACATGATGTCAAAGTTATTATTTAAAGAAAGATTATACTTTCTTTAAACTATTCACAACAATATTAATACTAAGAATCACACTAGCTAAACTTTACCTAATTATAAAACTTTGATCAATGACACCAACAAAAGCAAACATCGATTAAACGTAAAATAAAATGGCAATATGATGAGGTTAAGCCAAGTTGTCCGAAGCAACGCGTGGCAGTATGCCATGTAAACATAGTTGTAACGCAATACCAACTAAGTTTTCCGTATATGCATACGGAATTTGCTAGCTGATATAACTTTGAGTTGGTATTTAATGACATCTGAATATCACTAGTGATGACGTGTATAGCTTGATATATTGGAATTACTTTATACTTGAATTGTCCTTAATGGCAATAGAACAGTGGGCTGCTCTTCACATATGGCAGCCGTATTATATTACTTATCTTATGCTAGGATCTCTCTAGATGGGCTCATTTGGCACTTTTTTTAAATTTGATTATCGGAAAGATCTTAAAATTCTAAGACCCTGTGCAAAAACCTAAAATTTTGCGACACCTATAAATGATATTTTTTGGACAATCGTAAACAAGTTTCATTGACAAAATTTTCCGATAAAGAAATGCCTAATATGATTTTTTTATTTTTTCCGAATATTTTGGTACCACAGGTGGCTTTGCATTTGTAGGAGGCGATTTTTTTCTGGTCATAGGTAGATCCTAATTTGTTCTATACTTGAGTAAAGGGTCCAGCATGATAACGAAATAAGTGTGCACCCAGAATTAAATATGACAACTACTATTTCCTTTAATAGGTTATCCATTTATACTATTATTTATATAGTTTTTACTAACCTATCTTATAACATTACTGAGTAACGTTGAAAAAAGTATGTATTTTAAGATGTATTATTTCAATTTGTTTTTCTCTGAATCTAATAGACATACAGTGATGAATCAAAAACGTTGTTGTAGAGAGTATCAATATATCACGGCTGCTGCATGTGAACAGCAGCCCACTTCTAATGCCATTAAGGACAATCACAAGTATAGTGCTTGCTGCTAGTGTAACTCTTACCGTGGAGAACATAATCAACATAATAAGAACGATAAAACTGACAGTTTCTGTGCCGTAATTTAACGTTAGCTTTAAGTATATTTGGAGATTCTTTCACACATCGTATTTCAGAATTGTTTTGTTCGGTGATTAATTCGGCCTGAGATAATTGGTAAGAGCCGGTAAATATTTTCAACTCACATTAACTAAGTTCAGGAAAATCTGACGCCTTCGGTGCCAATAATAGTTTAAAAGGCTTTTTTCGTCGGTTCATTGTTGGTTTCAAACTTCTTCGCTGAGATTATTTCGTATGTTCCTGTTGTTTATATATTCAATGATTTCATCAGCCAGATCACTCTAAACGTTCTTGATATATTGATTATGTTCTCCGCGGTAAGAGCTGCACCAGCATCAACCTCTAAAGTGGTTCCAATATATCGAGCGATGCACACCACTCGACCACTCCTCTACTGACATCACAGTTTTAAATCGTATACATGGTGTCAAAGTTATTACCTATAATCTTTCATTAAACTATTCACAACAATATTAATACTAGCTAAACTTTACCTAATTATAAAACTTTGACTAATAAAACCAACAAACTAAAACAACATCGATTAAACGTAAAATAAAATGACAATACGATGAAATTAAACCGAGTTGTCTGAAGCAACGCGTGGCAGTATGCCATGTAAACATAGTTGTAGCGCATATGCATACGGAATTTGCTAGCTGATATAATTTTGAGTTAGTATTTGATGACATCTAAATATCACTAGTGATGACATGCACCGCTTGATATAATGGAATTACTTTATACTTGAATTGTCTTTAATGGCAATAGAACAGTGGGCTGCTTTTCACATGTGGCAGCCGTGATGTATTACTTATCTTATGCTAGGTATCTCTCTGGAACAATTAAACAAAACAGTAGTTGTTATATTCGGTTCTGGGGGTACATTTCATATGGTTATCATGCTAGACCCTTTGATTCAAATAAAAATAAATAAATAAAAAGTTATAAGGGTGTCTTCATCTTAAATGTGTCACACTGTATGAACAACTGAAAATAACATTGTATAAAACTTTCTTATTCTAAATCTTTCAAAATTATTTCTTACAGATCCTGTACCTACAGATTCTGCCTCATCAATCTCATCATCGCAGTCATCACCTTCTGCTACTTTCATGGATGTGCCGATTAGTCCAAGCACCAGCAGTACTACGCAGGCGCCTACTGTCAGACGGGGGCCTGGACGGCCCCGTCTAAAACCAGGTGGGCCATCTAACGCCGGATCAAGGGGTACATACAGACCTCGTAAACCCGCAAGGCCGTTGCCTGTACCATTGCCGTCGGATGGAACTAATTTAAACAGCTCAAATGCCACTACCGGTAGTAGTCAGTATTCAAGTTATTCGTTCTACGATTTCCCGGATGATTAGGATGAGTTTAATTATTTTAAATTTTCCAATGTTTGTAAATTCCATGTACAGAAGGGTTACTTAATAGTTTTGCTATTATCAAGATGTTTTTATGTACATATACTATCCGTCATGTTAGTCCAGTGCATTTATATAAACAAAGGGCATTGTTTTAAAAATACTCTGAATTTGAGGGATTTGAATGAAACCTTGTGCAAAGTACTCTAAAAATGACTAATTTAAAAGTTCAACCATTAAAATAGTGAGCAATTTTTTTTTAAACTTCAAAAAACTGTGATAACTAAAACAGTGATAACAGTGGTAAAATTAAGAGAAACTTCAGGGGTTTTCGAGACCATTGATTATGATTTTAATACTATAATTTCAAAATTCAAATTGGTGAATTCAAAATGTGTGATTTAAATTTAAAAATCATGCAAATATCGTAAAAAAAATACATAAAAATGTTGCACTTGTACACAATACACACATTAAAATAAGAACGTTGCCAAAATGTTAAGGGATATGAAAAAAAATATACAAGCAAAGTTGCAGATAATTATAATTCTCTATAAAAAAGTCAGTGAGAGTATAAGAACGAGCAAAGCAATCGTGCAAAGTGTGGCATCGTACAGATTCATCGAATTTAAACCATAGAGAAAATCTCATGCAGGAGTCATGTCTACGTAAAAAAGGTACCCTTGAGAACTTGAAAATTCCAACCGTCATAGTCAAAAGTGCCACTACGTTTCGTAAAAAAGAGAGAAAATATTCATCATCAGGTATAGCTCATGAGGCGCCCTCCACGGGCTAGCGTGATGTAATACATAAATTATTGTTTCTTAGCTTAAAAAATGCTTCCTTACCAAATTGGGAGAAGATCGGTCGAAAGGTAGTTGAGATATTGCAAAGGAAAAGAAAAAAAACTACAATTTTGACACCTTGTACCTTTTTCCACACCAACAATTTACTAAAGCATGTTTGGTTATATCCTCATATTGTGGTCCAAAGAATCTACACTTCAACTATGTCCTATTATTAATGTTCCACCCTGTATATAAGTCTATGATTGAAATGCATATCAAATTTAATTCTCCACAACTTTGTTCCTATAGTTTTTTTCACAGATCTTACCATTTTGGTACAGAGTGTTTCAGTTAAAAGTCTCCGGGCTATTATCTCGAAAAATAATAAAGATATTTGAAATTTGTTAATAGCTGTCTGGAATCTTGAACCATGATTCATATGATTAAGCACTAAATTATAAATGATTTTGACTGTATAGAAAAATTTTCTAAAAACGAGCCATTTTCGGCCTACATGATTTCTTTTCTTTATTTTTTAGCCTATGTAAATTTTGAAAATTCCTGTAACTTTTTTGTTAATAATTTTAAAACATCGATTATTTATAACTTTGTTATTAAACACAATACTTTCTATACAGGGTGTTTCGAAAGAATTGGGACAACGCTTATCCTTAAAGTAGCGGTCTAACTCGTTTCATTTTCAAGATTCAGGGTGGTATAGTAAAAAAAATGTATTCGTATTTTGTCTCTATCTTGGAGACTATTATACGTATCTAGAACACTATTGACGATTTTAAGACATCATACTTGACGTACACCTACTAGATAAAAAACCGCTTTTAGGTACAATTGAATTTCTTCGAACTGGTGTATGACATAGTTGTAAATCGCGTATTTCTCTGAAAGGGTGCATTTCATTGCGTTTAAACTAGTACAGCTTTTCTTTAGAAAAGTAAACTGCATTTCGATTATAATAGAAAATAATATCCAAAATCTAACCTCAAAAAAGTTATGGCTTAAAGTGTCACATAAAGGTACTGTAACTAACGCCATCTATAAAATATGACATCGGCAATATCACCATTGTAATTAGGGACCTGATAAACATGTCGTTACCAACTTTGAAGTAGCTACGTATAATAGTCTCCAAGTTAGAGACAAAATACGAATACAGTTTTTTTTTTACTTTACCACCCTGTACTGTCTAACAAAAGAGTTAGACCGCTACTTTTTGGGTTAAATCGACTTGTTTTGATGTCAAGAACCTACGGCTAAGCGTTGTCCCAATCTTTTCGAAATACCCTGTATTATTACATATTTTGAAAATTTTTATAATTTTCAAAATAAGTAGGTAATAATATAAAGAGTATTGCATTTAATAAGATAAAAGTTCTAAATAACCGATGGTCTAAACTTATTAACAGAAAAGTTACAGGAGTTTTCAAAATTTACATAGACAAAGAAAGTAAGAAAAATATCATGTAGCTTCAAAACGGCCGGTGTTTAGAAAATTTTAATAATTTACTCCTTAATCATATGAAGCATGTTTCAGGGTTCTAGCCATCGAAAAATAATTTGGCACCGCAGCGCCATCTTTCCCAAGTAACACATAAAGTCGCGGGAACGTATCGGCGACTATAAAAGCCACGATAAAGTGGACCGCTACCATAGGCTGCCACGTCCCTGCTACGTGGCAGCTACGTAGCCGCCACTAAAATGGGGAAAAATTTTTAGTCGCCGGGTAGTGTTTCGGGTAGTCCCGGCCTCTATAGATGTGACTATGTTTAGTTACTATAAAGGATCGAGATAGTAGCGGGTACTACTCCGCGACTCGGCGGTCCAGTAACCCCTACGTGGCTGCCTAGTAACTGCCACTATCACTTTTTAAAATGGTGTTTATCTTTTAGCGACCTCTTTGTTTTTTTCTTTTATAATAATGGCGCAGTGAAATAATATTATACCAAAAAGATGTGTACTTTAGGCGCGTGTTTAAAGTACTTCTTTAGCCATTTTTTCAAACGCAACTTACTTTTTTGATATAAGTTGACATATTAAATGATAAAATTTCAACGCGCCCTCAAAATAACCTTTTTTGTAATTTTTTGACAAAATAATTTTAAAAGACAAGATTAAAAAATTTAAATATTTATTAGGGAAACATTTGGAATACTTTCAAAATCATTTTTCGTAAAATTTATGATAAGATATTAACATAACCATTGTCTATTTTTTATTAAAACCAATTTTTTTTTTCTAAAAATTTTAACAACAACTAATAATAGCCGATTTTAACAAAGGTACTATAAAGTTAGACCCTCCACCATAAAGTATAGGAGACCAGCCCATTTTAACTCTAACAGATCTGTGACTTTGGTGACCCAATAGCAACTATCCTGATGTGGCTCTATAGTATCAGATTCTATTTTGGAACTGTAAAGTACCAAAAGGAACTATTTCGTTACCCATGTTGTCACTAAAATGCCATGATACTTTAAAGTTCCAAGTAATGGTCTCTGGAACTATTCTGAAACCTAGATTGCCTCTCTATGTACCCAGTTACTTTATTTAGGCATCTTAATGGCACTGGTGGGTGGCCAGTAACTGATTCACTGGTACTATATAGTTTTTGCCACTATAGAGTAACAATAAAATGATACTGCCTAGTTCCAGTAACTACTCAAATGTTACTTTGACTTTGGGTGTTTACAGTTCCAATAAATGGTATCGGTGTGGTAACACTTACTTTAAAAGAATCATATAAAGTAGCCTTACCTAATAAAGTAGCAATATTAGTACCAGGGTGTACCCCAGGCTTCATAGCAAAACCGAAACCGAAAGGATTTGGTACCATGTGTGTTACTTGGGTTGTGCACTGCGAAGGAAAAATTCTAAGCACACTTATTTAAGGCCTTTTTGATATCAATCACGCGCCATTTACGAAGAGTAATATCAAATATCTTTATTATTTTTCGAGATAATGGCCCGGAGACTTTTAACTGAAGCACCCTGTATACTAGGTAGGGTATTTAAGTTGACAAATGCGAATAACTTGAAAATAAAGCATTTCAGACAAAAATGTTTCAGAGAAAAGTTTTCATCCTTTCAAAATCGAGATCTAATAACACAGGCCCACAAAAAAAAAGTTGTCTGCGCCGCAGTATTGACCATACCTATCCCTTGTATTTTGACTCGCTGAACACGAAACCTGACGTATAGGGGAAAAACTAAGGTCAGATTCGTGTTCAGCGGCACAAAATACAAGGGATAGGTATGGTCAGTACCCCGGCGCAGACAACTTTTTTTTTTGTGGGCCTGTGATAATTTTAATTTTTTTTAGTTTGATGGCGGACTTCACGATCATTTGAAGATCAATTTTGTTTTTTTTTTACACATTCGTATTCTGCGTGAAAAAATAAATAACTTCAACCATTTTTCTTTTTCCTCCCTTGTTTGTGAGTAATTAGGCATTGAACATGGTAATGTAGATGCAGCACATCTCTGTAGTTAGAATATAAGAAAGATGGAAAAAGGTTCTTCTTTGCAAATGTTTTCTTTAAAAAAAAATGACGAAGTTAAGACAGGTGATCGTGTGGGCCAGTGTACTAGACCACCTCATCCACCACCGACCGTGATAATCTCGATCCAATATTGCACATGCATTCACTGCATAACTTCTTGAACATTTACCAGTACAAGAAATGCTAAACATGTGGTTCGACCACGATGGTTGTCCAGCATGTTATGCAGAAATTTTTCAAAGAATTTCTTGTTTTCTGGTTAGAGAGATGTGCTATTACTACATCCAATGCTTAATTACTCGCAAACACTAGGGCTAACCAAAAAATGATTGAAACAAAAGAATGTAGAATACGAATCTGTAGGGATTTCCATTTGAAAAACAAAGTTGACCTTCAAGTGACCGTTAAGTTCTCCATCAAACTAAAAAGGATTATAGCCATTAGCTTCCGCCTTTGAAATGATAAAACTTTTGTCTGAAACACTTTTCTCGAAAATGCTTTATTTTCAATTTATTCGCGTTGCCAACTTAAACTTAGGTCTAAGGCCTAAGGTCTAAGACCTAAAACTTATAATTGTAGCCATATTTTAAAATTTGCAATTTTTTGAACTTGAAATTTGGATTAAATTTCAAATTCCTAGCTCATCGAGAAGTACCCATACAATTCACCGCGCAGATAAGTATAGCTAAAACCATTGTTATACTCTGTTTTATATAAAGGTAGTGTAACTATGTATGTCTTTATGTCTTTGAATTTGTTGGGTACATGCCAGGTACGAGCTAGGAACTTAAAATTTGGCATGATGGTAGGAAGTACCTTCACGATTTCCCAAAAATTCAAAAACTTGAAATATTCAAAATGGCGGCTTCAATATGGCGTCCGAAATTTAAATAAACTTATAATTTTTAACGATTCTGCTGGTTTCACTTAAAGAATAAAAAAAATAATAGCAAATATAAGCTTCGGCAGTAAGATCCTGAAATAAAAAAATATATATATTTTTGTAAAAGTTGCAGCTGTTGAAAAATTGGTAAATTCCGATTTTTTGTCCGATTTCGTGAAAACGATAAGTAAAAAATTTTTATGTTATAAAAGGTTCTTTGCAATATCTCAAAGTACATCATTCAAGCTTAGACAAGGTGGGGCAATAGCTAGACATTAAAAAAAAATACAAGTAAACTAGATAAAAAAGGTCTATAACAAATTATTTTCGAATATACAGATTGAGCCAAGACGAAATTACAGGATCAAGTGTCTTTTTTTTAAATGGAATGTATATCAGTGCATTTTTTGAATTCTCTTTATAGACTCTATTCGTCCCTATATTATTATTGACTATCTCCCAACCACTTGGATGTAATGAATTTTTTTGTTGAAATAATGCCATCTGCAGATACATATTGAAAAAATCACCAAAGCCACAATTGAAGAGCTAAGTGGATAAAGGTGTTATGTCACAAAAACACGTTATTGAGTAATTTAACTCGAAAGTTTTTAGGCGAGAACTTTTTTGTTATAACGACTATATAGCTTTCATTTTGCGATGATATTGACATTTGATGTACTTTTCAGAGACAAATAACTAAAGTTGTCAGTTGCCATTATTTTCGAAAATTTTGAAAAATTAATGTACATAACACCTTTATCCGTTCATAAGTTTCTCTGAAATGAATAAGAAATTAGTGAATAAAAGTGTTAAGAAATTAAACATATTTTATTATTATTAAAACATTGTACAATTTTTAGGTAGTCGGACAGTTCTACGGTTTTGAGCCACAGTTTGGTCATTTCCAAGTATGTTGTGATAATACGGCCTTACCATTCATTTATGAATGGTAATTGTTCTTTAAGATTGGCCAGTTTTCCTACACTTAGGCTGCCCTTGTTTTCATTAAACACCGTTAGAGCAATACCGTCGGAATTTATCTTATGCATATTCCTTTTCTTTAAAATATCGACTTTGTAAAATGGGGTCATTTCATCTAGTGATGTAATAGTAGCACCCATAGGTGCCATTTTACACCGTCGCGAAAATAAACCTTTTCATTGTTCAAGTTTTTCTTCCTGTTGTACAAATTGAGTTTTGAGGCAATTCCATCAATATCCTTGAAATGATTCTTCATATCTATGACAACGGCGTCTTTGGGAGTTCTTAAAATTTCTCGATACTGGTCCGGAACGTAGATGTTTTGATGTATCCTTAAAATTTTCTCGACTCTGCCAAAGTCTCTGTCTGAATCTAAATATGAATGTTCCACCTCCGAAAATTTATGGTCGATAACTTGAAAATTCTCTCTTTAAAATCAACAACTGGTAAAGTGTAATGATATTGAAGTTTTTATTTTGTTCCTCAATGTATGTATACCAAGTTGTAAAACCACATTTGTCGAAGGTAAAATGCTTTCGATGTACTTAATTTTGGCAGCGGCATGGTTTGCTGAAGATCTAAAGTAAGAAAGCAAATCGTTCTATCTACTGTAACTTTTGCTCCGTCACGCTTTTGTTGTTCGAAAGCTAGTTTGTAATTTTCTCCGTATTCTTTAGTATTATTTCCAGCATCACATTTGGGAAAAAAATGTGACTCATTTCATGATCTCAATTAAACAATTTTGAATACCATGGGCGTAATTTCAGCATTTTTATTGGGTAGGCAGAGATTTTTCACAGATAACCCAATAGATGTAAGCATAGCGAACCCTGTAATTCTTAAACGATAACCTTACAAACCCAAATGACCTTTGACTTGATGGGCGTAATTATCATACTTATTATTTTTTCCACAAGAATTTCGGAATTCGCCAGATTTGCCTTAAACAATTTAATGCTCTTTCAAAATATTGGGTGGGCAGAAGCCATACCAGATATCAGTTTTGCTCTTGTCATAAAAATTTCTATGGTCCAGCCCTCTTCTACTTGTCAGCATAAAAATGTTTGTACAAAACTCAACACCGCAAAGCGTCACTTTTCAGTATTTCTGATTTACAGACTATTTTGCTAGAATACTTTGGTAAATTCGTATTTTATTATTGCATTTTATATTGATAATGTTTTGTTTTTAAAACATTATTAAAACTTGCCTGGGAAGAAATTGCCACTATGTAACTGATTTCTGCTGAATTGCCAAAAGGTATAAATGTGTTTACAGCAATTAGATACTCAAGTACCATCTCGACTCTTGTACCATCTCATACCATTTCGAAATTGAACAAAATGAATATATGGATTAAAACACTATAAGCACTATTTCCAAATATCAGCCAATTTATAAACATCTTACATGATTCATGAAATCGTTTATTCATTGCCATTTGTAATATCAGTTTACTACGACTGGCCATCTTCACTATAATAGTAAGAAACACTTAACACAACTTGTCACATTAATGTCAATATAACATAACTTTAAAAGCAAAGTGTTTTGGATTAAAACAATTTAATATCGTACAGTAATGGATAAAGGTGGTATGTGATCATGACACCTTTATCCATTAAATTATATAAAAACCATATGTACATAACACCTTTATCAAACATTAAAACACATTTAGGAAAAGTTTATTATCCCAAAAACTTATTGAAATTATAGATTATATGTTAAAATAGTTGCCTGTGTAGAAATCTCAAAATTTTCAAAAATGTCACATAACACCTTTATCCACTTAGCTTTTCAATTATAGGTTTTAAGAAAAACTTATGTAAATGCTAGTTACGAGACATCTAATTAATGTTTTTGAATCATATTTACTTCCTAAAAATATATAGGGTGGCCAAAAATTATTTTTCAATTAAATTGAATTTTTTCAATTTTTTCAAGTACTTCCCTATGGCTAATTGATTTATTTTCGTTTTATTGACCAATAAGTACAAAAATCAAGAATAAACTTTCAAAAATAGAGGTTTCTGCAAATAATTCATTTGAAAAAAATATAATAAATGCTCTACATGTTGCCCATTTTGATTGACACGCATCTCTATGCAGTGGCGCAGCCAGGAAATTCATCTGGGGGGGCAATAAACCCGGCCTCCCCAGAGGTTGAGGAAAACTTTTCAGAAAACGGTTAAAAACGAATTTGTCGCTATTATAGAGCATCTGCACGTGACGTCACAGCTAACCTCAAAAATATGCGTTTCTTAAGATTTAAGAGTATTACACACCTGTTATTAAAATTTCTGCCTGGTTCCCGTATTTTCAACTAAAATCTAGTTCAGTGTAATGTTTATGAAGTTCTAAATACTTTGTCCTAATAAAATAGAACTCTTTTTGTAGGTTAGAAATCTAACCTGTAATTAACAATCTATTTTTAAAAATCAACAATATTGAAAAATTATTTACGTGGATTTTTAAATATTTGCTTGAAGCCAGTACGGCTCCAAGCTAAAAATGCATGTACAAACATTAAAAATGAGAATAAACTTGAAAATCTTAAAATTTAAGGTTATGTTGGTTACATTGAAAAGCACTGTACTAAAAATCTTGACTGTGGAAAAGCAGTTTTTAGCCAAACGGCTGGCGTTATTAAACTGAAAAAAAGATATTCTTATAAGTAAATGTACATTTCTGTTGAAGAACATTTTTAGCTAAAACTTGTTTATTAGGAAGATCTCTCTTCACATTGGCTAATAAATAAGTTTTAGCTAAAAATGTTCTTCAATAGAAGTGTATTCATTTACTTACAAAAATATCTTTTGATCAGTTTAATAACATGAGCCAGTTCGCTAAAAAATGCTTTTTGCTGGAATTTTTGGATTGCAAAAATAATTACATTTATAACGGATGCGCACTCATTTCGTGTATTTGAAGCTTGGTCTCGATGTGTTTTTGACCTTTTAGAAGTGATTGTAAGTAGGCAGAGCGTTAGTAAAGAAAGTACGAACGCCAAAACTAGACAACCAGCACAACAGCTCTCTGTACTTTATTGGCTCATTTCCACCCACTCCCCTCTGATTTGATCGCGTTGCTCCCTCTTAATTACAAAATATTTATTTCAAGAGATAATTTGGATACTGCTTTGTACTAATAGTGATTATGTTTCTTTATTTTTTGGTTCATGGAAGACGGCTTGGAGAGGGCCCGGGCCCCATACCCCCCCCCCCCCTGGCTGCGCGCCTGTCTCTATGCGCTTTTGAAATGATGTTTCTACGTTCCTAAAATTGCCGGTGTGATAGATCTAAAAGCAGTTATTATCCTTTCGTTCATATTTTGTACTGTTCTTGGTGTGTCACGTATCCCCATAAAACGAAATCAGTTTTTGTAAGATCTGGGGATCTAGCAGGCCATTTAGTGGGTCAATTTCTTCCAATCCAAGTGGGTAGGTATTATGTAAGTGGTCTTTAACTGCATTTAAATAATGTGGTGGAGCACCATCTTGCTGAAACCACATCCTATTTCGAATCCTCTCAGGAAGATTCACCGGGAATTGTGTCAGACAGTTTTCCAGAAAATGAAGATAAATAGCTCCAGTCAATGTACCATCAAACACGTATGTCAATCAAAATGGGCAACATGTGGAGCACATTTTTTCTAATGAATTATTTTTTAAGTTTATTCTTGAATATATTATTGCTCGATAAAACGAAAATGGTTGCAATTGGTCATAGGGAAGTACTTACAAAAAAGGTTCGTTTTTCATTTCTACATTACATCCTCCAAAAATATACAGGGTGTTCCATTTGAAAAAAATTGAGAAAATTCAATTTAAAAAGTTCTTAATTGAAAATTAATTTTTGGCCACCCTGTACATTTTTAGGAAGTGAAAATGATTCAAAAACATTAAGTAGATGTCTCGTAACTAGTATTCACATAAGTTTTCCTTAAAACCCATCATTGTGACTTTGGTGATTTTTTCAATATGCATCTGCAGGTGGCATTATTTCAACAAAAAATTCATTACATTCAAGTGGTTGGGAGATAGTCAATAATAATATAGGAATGAATAGAGTCTAGAAAGAGGCTTTAAAAAATATACTGATATACATAGGATTCCATTTTAAAAAAAGGCACTTGATTCTGTAATTTCGTCTTGGCTCGCCCTGTAAATTCGATGTATGTACTTGTATTTTTTTTTTATTTCTGGCTATCGTAGAACTATTGTCCCATCCTCTATATCCGCCCTACAAAATGTTGATATCCGTTATCGCCATTTGAATTTTAATGTGAGGGACAGAAATAATTTGTTTAAAAATTTATATCCTTCAAAGGACTATGTTTTACTAAATAAATTGTTCACTTCATACAGTGTCCGCCAAAAACTCCACCACATGGGAAACCCCGTTGTTATTGACTCCACAAATGTTTGTTAGTCCTGGTGCTTAGGTCGGAAAATTAATTTTTTTGAAATTGCCCTAAGAGTAAACTACCTTTATTTTTAAAGATATCGAAAAATGTTATTTAGAGAAGTTGCTTACAGTACGAAGTTATATCCAGATATCAAGTTTGGTTGTTCTGTTTTAAAAATAAAAATTTACCATTTTTTACGCATATTTCCCGAACTATATTTTTAAATATTTTTCTGTTATTAATAGTAGTCTCGATTTAATAGTTTCAGCCTAAGTAATGGCTTAAAATCCACTTCGAACAACTTTTAGCAATACTTTTTTGACCAAATAAATATTTTGGGAAAATATGCTGAATTTCTTGGTGCTTAGCTTAGTGTTAAATTTTTCGGAATTTTTTAAATGCAAGTCACTTAAAAAGATTTTCTTTTAGCGATTTCTATTGAAAAAATTCGAAAAAGTTAATATTAGAAGAAAAAGGAACAACTATGCACCAAGAGATTCAGCATTTTTTCCCACAATATTCATTTGGTCAAAAAAGTACTAAAAGTTCTTCAGAGTGGATTACAATTCATTACTCAGGCTGAAACTATTAAATAGAGGAAATTAATTATTAATAGCAGAAAAAGATTTAAAAATATAGTTCAGGAATTTTGCGTAAAAAAAAGTGGAAAATTTATATTTTTTAAGTAGAAGAACCAAATTTGATATCTGAACATATCTTCGCATTATAAACAACTTTTGTAAATAACATTTTTCGATATCTTCAAAAATAAAAGTAGCTTACTCTTGCGACAATTTCAAAAAAATTAATTTCCAGACCTAAGCGCCAGGACTAACACATTTGTGCAGTTCACTTTTCGTTTGAGAACATGCACTAACTTTTATCAAAAATAAAATTTTTCAGAAAGTCAGTAACAGCAGTTTCCCATATGGTGCAGACTTTTTGGCGGACACTGTATATTGTAATTTAACATTTTGAGAGCACTGTCTTATAATATAAAATCATTTTTATCGATAGTTAATAATTTAAAAACGTCAATATATACACCAATTAAACGGTAATATCGACTTTAAAGTGCGTTTTGGTTTTTCATTAGGTCTTGTCAGTCAAAAGTTATACCACTTTTTGCGTAGTTAATATGAAAATTTCTAACTCCGATAGTTTTGCTCCAATGAAAAAGATTGTATATTTTTTTATGTAAGATTTTTTCCTCTTTCTTTTTGTCCTCTTATAATTTGCCGAGAAAAATCAAATTAACACTGTAATTTACAAAAAATCATATTCGGCACCTAATTTTTGAAATAAAGAAATTGCACAAGAGTTAACTCTGTAAACTTTTCGAATTATAATTTTTGGTATTTTTGAGAATATCCTCTTAAATTGTCAGCAAGTTCAGAGAATTTTCGAAACAAAAATCGAAAAGCATTGGACTATGCACCATATGGGAAACCGTTGTTGAAAAATGTTACTGGTCTCATACGAAAAAGTGGCTACAAAATTTGTGTTAGTCCGGGCGCTTAGGTCATAAAATTAAGTTACGTATAATTGCTCAAGAATGAACTACTTTTATTTTTGAAAATATCGATACATGTTATTGGAAAAGGCTTTTTATAATGCAAACTTATAACCAAATATCAAATTAGGTTGCTCGATTCGAATCGTTTTTACGCATAATTTCTAAACTATTTTTAAATATCATTCTGCAGGGTTCGAACTCGCATGGAAAACCTGAAGAACCGTAAAATTCATTAGATTTTAAAACCCAAAAAATCATAGAAGTCTCAGGGAAAATTTCTTAAAAATCAGGGAATTTTGAGTCACAATATGGAAAAGAATAAACTTACGACTTCTTGTTGTTATTTTAAATTAGTTTTAATTTGCAGCTTTAAATTCTTAAAAATGTGTATCACAAAAACTTGGCTTCGTCATGTATTTTTTTTAAATAAATAAATACCTAATTACCAATGAAGTTGGTTAAAAAGAAGTACTGATGTTTGTTGAGACACTTAAACAGGGTTTCCACCAACCAGGAAAGTGGTCCTGGGAACCTTGGAAAGTCAGGGAATCCAAGGAATTTAAGTAAAATTCCTTGAATTTCATATTTTGATTTCTACTGAGCAAAAATGATAAAATTTGATTTATATATTTGCTTCGGTTATTCAGAACTGAAAATAACAAATAAATGTACCTATTGAAAAATATTACTTTAGTGATTAGAGAATATTATTTAGGTATTATGCAAATCACAACGTACACACTTTTTATTTATTATGAAAATACCTACTTTCTGTATATTGTTGCCCTAATCTGGGCACGCTAATATACTAGTTAGGTAAATACTTTAAAACACTTATTATTGGAGAACCAATCAAAACAACTACTCTCCTAGCTAATACTGACGAAGTATTGAATTACATGATAGGATTCTTAGCATTTTAAAGAAAAAATATTGAAAATACTTAAATCATTTATTTACATTTAGTCATTCACACTTTTTTTATTTAATATGAAATTATCTACTTTCTGTATATTGGTACCTTAACCGGGTCACGCTAATATACTACTTAGGAAAACACTTTAAAACACTCATTATTGGAAAACCAATCAAAACAACTACTCTTCTAGCTAATACTGACGAAGTATTGAATTACATGATGGGATTCCTGGGATTTTAAGGCAAAAAAAATATATTGAAAATACTCAAATTATTTACTAATTAATTAAAAAATTAAATTATTTATTATTAATTACTTTAGTTGCCAATGTTTTTTTATCTGAACCAAATTTTGATAAACACATTAATATTGAATTATATACATATTTCATTAGAATACAATAAATATTCCTATTTTAATTCTGGAAAATTAAAATTTTGTTCCTGGAAAGTCAGGGAATTCTAAATTCCAATGTTGGTAGGATGTCTGTTAAACCTTCAGAGATATTTCATATTTCGGACAAATTGCAAAGAAAATGGTGTGAAATTTCGCAATTTGGAATTCAAATTCGTGTTGAGCGGTTCAAAATACATGGGAATATGTATGATCTCTGGAAAAAACGTTTTTTTAATTTTGTGTGCTCGTGTAATTATTGTTATTCTGTCATTGAAAGACTTTTTTGTCATGGAAAAAATGCCCTGGAAAATGCAGGGCATTTTTTCACGTTCGTATTCGTACCTATTCTGTTACTAGATTATTAATAATTTCAACTTGAACAATGTGTTCTCGTTTATTTCAATATTAATTTTTTCTGAAAATTTTCGCACAAACCGTTTAAGAAGTATTTTATTTAACTCTGAAAATAAGCTAAATGAGAAATTTTCTTAATAGTATAGCACAATGGGTGAAATATCTTGCATTCATTTCCCGGTACTCGAAAAAATTATTTTTTTTTTACCATTAGATGGGAATAGTTTTTCTAAGTACTTTTCAGACATCCCCACTTAGAAAAAAGAAAGTTCGAATTTCGAGGATGGTATTTTTTTACCTTTCGCCAATTACGTCGTTAGCTCCAGCGGGTTGTCTCGTGTGTAGTCCCCCCCCCTCAAGAAACATGTAATTAGGTTTGTAACCTGTTTGTTTCTTCTTCTAAATAAATAAATAACGGCAATTAGTGTGTCAAAAATGTACTGGACCTTTTTTGTCCAGTATTGAAATTTCAGCAAAAAAATCCGCGAATGCATATTTTTATCCGAGTTTACGAGCTGCAGAGACGTAAAGATAACAATTTTTCGCGCCACTTTCCAAGCGAACCGGAGGCGCTGACTTAATTGACAATGGAAAATAAAAATGAAGAAATACTCTAAAAAATTTGACAAAGTTCATAGAGCTTCTAAATCGCGCATCTTTGCACATCCATTGTACTCGAGGAAACCGACTGCGCATCCATAGTACTCGGTGAAACCCACTGCGCGTCGCAATTTGATAACAATTCATTATTATATTTTTGTATTAGAGCGAGTTAAACGAAAAAAATATTATTTTAATCGACAATAGAGCACATGGGCGCGTATGTGTCAAATTTCATGCTTAAGAACATCCCTCTTCCTGTTCACTCGTTCGGAGGGTCACTTTTTGAAAACCGTTGAATACGTGTCTCCTTATTTCCTCAGAAGAGCCCATCGTTGGAATATTGTGTTTCTGACTTACGCGATTTCAGAGATACGGGTACCCTTTATTCCATCTACCACCCCCGTTTTCACTCCTTCAAAAAGCAGAGCTGGGTAATTACTTGTAATTTAAAGATAATTACAATTACAAATTACTTTTTTAAAAAAGGAACTAATTACAATTACAAATTACTTTTTTAAAAAAGGAATTAATTACAATTACAAAGTACATGTCTTTAAAAAAGGAATTAGCAATTACTTTTCTAATTACTTTTATGATAAAGTAAATTATAGTGACCAAACAGACAAAAAGGTAAGTTAAAAATATTAATTAATTAAAAGTGTTGTGTAATATTGCGTTTTAATATCTATTAGAATCGTTATTATAATGTTTGACCTTAAGAGTAATCGGTATAAATTAAATAAATATATAGAAAATGCAGCTTAATAGTGAAGTCGGTTTAGGAAAGGATTGGGAAAATTTTTAAGATGGATGCAGACCCTGCGGAAATTATTTGTAATGACGAGTATAATAAAACCCTAAAATTTTAATTTCCAAAAACGGGTGAAACCATGCCGAAAAGGGGTATTTTGGACATTTTAAAGGTCAAATTTGTTGTTTTAATTTTTTTTTTGATCACTTAAACAACTACATAGTTAAGAAAAGAAAATGGTATTCTTTTATTCTCAATATTAAAGAAACCTTCAGTTTAAATTTGGGGAAGATATCTGACCATCCCCCCTCCTGATATTCATATATATATACGAAAAAAACTGAGAAAATCAAATTTCGGCTGTCTTGATCAACCGATTTGGCTGGAAGTAGTCTTTATCACACAAAAACTGTTAACCAAATTTCAGCCAAAAATGTTAAATAGTTTGGCTGAAATTGCAGTTTCAGTCAAATTTTCTGAAATTTTCAAATCGAAATATCTTCGGACCTAAAAGTCGGATCAAAATTTGCTTTATAGCAAAAGGTAGGCGAGCTATAATATCAAAATACTCGTTTTGAAAAGTAAAAGATACACCACGGTTACCCTTCGATTATACATGAAGCGGCTATCCGAGTCACGTAAAAATAAAAAAAAATAAAAATTGTAACACATTTACATACAGAAATAAATACACGCACGCACACACATATATAATATAATATACATTTATCTATACCTAGTCAAAGCAGTAGGCACGACTATACAAATAAAAAATATATAAATTTTTTAAAGTTTTATAAATAATAAATACAATTGTTTTCTGCTTTAAACCAGTGCGCGCACACATAGTCACTGAGTACACATATATTATATATATAATGTAAATGACTAAAAAACGACCGAATGTAAAAAAAAAAGTGATTCTTGACTTATATCATGTAAAAGTACATAAATAACCAACTTTTTGCCATAAAGCAAAATTCGATCCGTCTTTTAGATCCGAAGATATTTCAATTTGAACATTTCAGACAATTTGAGTGAAACTGCAATTTCAGCCAAACTATTTAATATTTTTGGCTGAAATCTGGTAAATAATCTTTGTGTGATAAAGACTACTTCCATTCCAAATTTCATCCAAATCGGTTGAGATCTGATCAAGATAGCCGAAATATGATTTTTTCAATTTTTTTCGTATATATATATATATATATATATATATATATATATAAAACTGCAAATTCAAATTTGCAGTTTAAAATGTCCAAAAAACCCCTTTTCGGCCAATAAAACACGGTTTCGCCCAAGATTTGATAGAAAGGCCGTCCTAATAAAGCCATCTCTTGCGTCAGCGCAAGATTCTGGGGTTTTGTTATACTCGCCATGACAAACAATTTCCGCCGGGTCTGCATCCATCTTAAAAAATTTCCCAACCTCGCTATTTTATTTACAAAATCGACTCCACTATAATAACAATGCCTAATAATAATAAGAATGATAATAATAAACAGTAAACATATTTAGTTTTTAAAAGTTTATAGAACAAAAAACATAAATGTGCAGCGGACCATGGCAAAAACTCGTTTTTAGTCAATAACTTTTTTTGAACTTTTCAGATTCATTTTAAACTATGGAACTGTAAAATTCTGCTTTAATGCATTCTTGTTTGTTAAACCACATACGCATGTTCTTAAAGTAATTGTAATTGAAAAAAGTAATTGTAATTGGAAAAAGTAATTGTAATTGGAGAAAGTAATTGTAATTGTAAAAAGTAATTGTAATTGGAAAAAGTAATTTGTAATTAAATAGTTCAAATAATATAATTACAAATTACAATTCCTTCAACAATTTTCCTGCAATTACAATTCCAAATTACTTTAATAAAAAAAGTACTTAATTACAATTACACGAAAAAAAAAGGAATTGTAATTGCTAATTACTTTTTCATCAGGAATTACCCAGCTCTGTCAAAAAGTGAAAATCGAAATTTCGTCTAACTCGTGTCTAATAGATTCGAATAAAGAGTATTTCTGCCAAATTTCACGCTTCTAGATCTAACTGTTCCCGAAAAGCTTAAAAACCTCCCCCTCCCCGTTCATCTTTTCGGGGGTCTCTTTTTGAAAACCGTCGAATAAATGTCTTCTTATTTCCTCAGAAGAATCTATCGCTCGAATACGTTTCTGACTTACACGAATTCAAAAATACGGGTGCGCTTTAAAGCATCTACCACCCCCGTTTTCACCCTTCTGAAAGTGAAAATAGAAATTTCGTCTTACACGTATCTAATAGATTTCAACAAAAAATATTTCTGCGAAATTTCACGCATCTAGATCTAACCGTTTCTGAAAAAGCCTAAAATTTCAACCCCCTTTTCACCCTCTAAGGGCCGGTACTTTCGATCCCGATTAAGCGTTAACGGTGGGTCAAACCAATTCAGTTACCATGGAAACAATTGTACTTTCAATGATTTGGCAGACGGTTAAAGTTTAATCGGGACCGAAAGTAACGGCCCTTAGCGGTCGTTTTGAAAAATCTTTTCTTAGTCATTCGAGGAACCTCTATGCAAAATTTGAAGTTTATAGACTCAGCAGTTTGAACTGTGCGTTGATAGATCAGTCAGTCAGTGAGTCAGTCAGATTAGCTATTCTATGGAAAATTTAAAATGACCGATTACTTTTACTTATGTATTTTTGATTGCTCTACACGTTCTTTTTCTTATACGTGGTCTCAGTCTCGAGTCGTTTCCTATAAAAGATAACGTAAATGTTCAAAAATGAGGTGGTAGGGCACACAAAGGTGTATAGTTTAAAAATATTTTGAAGGATGATCTACTTAAACGTGACGCATAAACTTGTGTTTTTTTAACGGAAACTCCGATATATTATTGCATTTTTGGATTCTTCTTTTAAAGACCATTCAAACGATATGCCATTTGATGGATTTGCGATGGGTCTTCTTTTTTTAGCGCGGCGACGAAAGATCTCCGCACTCAGGGACCTTGACTTGAGAGAGTAGAATTAGTGAGAGAAAGGAAAGAGAAAGAAATAGAAAAAATAATGAAATAAAAAGAGAAAAAATACCCCGATTCACTTCTCCTAAGCTGGAGAATAGGGGTCCAGGTCTTGTGGACCATTGTGCCATCGCTACGAATTTATGGAATTCCCCCATTCAGGCCGGATTCTAGCCCAAAAGCCAAAATTCTTTCTATGGAGGCATTCCTTATTTCCTCCAGCAACGGAAAACCAATGTCGAAGAGTTTGTGCCTCAAGTTCACAAGACTAGGGCAGGAAGTTAGGATGTTCCTCCTCGCCCCCGCAGAACCTGACAACCTGTTATTTTATTAGATCTTTAAATTACCAAAAAAGGATATTCCTAATGTCTACCTTCTCTTTGTATTAAATTTATAAAAAAAAAAAATTATAAAATCTACAGTGTGTTTCACACCCCAATAACTTTTTTGTTTTTTTTTTTTTCGATTTGAATCAAATTTTACTTAAGTATGGAACAAATTAGGATCTACTTATGACCAGAAGCACATTCGCCTCCTACAAATGCAAAGCCACCTGCGGTACCAAAATATGCGGAGGAAAACAAAAAACATTATTAGTCATTTTTTATCGGAACATTTTGTTAATGGAACTTGTTCAGAATTGTCCAAACAATATTCCCAAAATTTAATCAAAATTAAAAAATTGAAAAATTAAAATTTTAAAAATAATTATTAAAAATAAACTGTAAATTGCTTGGTAACTACCTAGCATCTTGGGTTTAATTTCAAACAAAATTGTCATAGTGCAGTTTTCTAAACCAAAAAAAACCCTTAAAATGATATTTTCGGACTTGGACATTATTTTAGTCAAAATTTATGTTTTTTTAATTTTTATTAAATTAAGATTTTTGGACATTTCTGAACAAGTTTTATTAACAAAATTTTCCGATAAAAATATACCTAATATGATTTTTTGATTTTCTCCGCATATTTTGGTACCGTACGTGGCTTTGCATTTGTAGAAGGCGAATGTTTTTTTGGTCAGCTTGGGTTTAATTTCAAACAAAATTGTCATAGTACAGTTTTCTAAACAAAAAAAACCCATTAAAATGATATTTTAGGACTTGGACATTATTTTAGTCAAGATTTATATATTTTTTAAATTTTTATTAAATTAAGGTTTTTGGATCATTCTGAACAAGTTTTATTAACAAAATTTTCCGATAAAAATATACCTAATATGATTTTTTTATTTTCTTCGCATATTTTGGAACCGTACGTGACTTTGCAGTTGTAGAAGGCGAATGTTTTTCTGATCATAAGTAGATCCTAATTTGTTCCATACTTAAGTAAAATTTGATTCAAATCGGAAAAGAAATAAAAAAGTTATTGGGGTGTTACCATTTCAAGTGAAACACACTGTATAATCATAATCATCTTTATTACACTATTTACATAGATAAGAGACGTCAAACATAAAATAATACAATATATAACACTTAATATATACAGTGTGACCCATTTAAAATGAAAACACCTTTATAACTTTTTTAATAATTTTAATAATTTTAATTTTTTAATAATTTTTAATAATTTTTTTAATAACTTTTAATTAATGAAAGTTGTTCAGAATTGTCCAAAAACCTAGAGTTCAAAATTTCAGCAATATTAAAAAGTATTGAATTTTGTTTTTGAATTCCAAAATTTCGACAAAATTAAAAAAAAAAACACAAATCACTTGACAACTACCTGACAGCTTGCGTTTAATTTCAAATAAAATTGTCATTGCACAATATTCTAAAGAGAAAAAAACAATTAAAATAATATTTTCAGACTCGGACATTATTTTAAACAAAATTTCAATATTTTTTAATATTGCTGAAATTTTGGACTCTGGCTGAACAATTCTGAGCAACTTTCTTTAATAAACTTTTTCGATAAAAAAATGCCTAATATGATTTCTTTATTTTTTCCATTTATTTTGGTACCGCAGATGGCTGCCTTTGTAAGAGGCGAATGTTTTTTTTTTGGCCATAAGTAGATCCCAATTTGCTTTATCTTTTGGTAAAATTTGGTTCAAGTTGGACAAAAAATAAAAAAGTTATAAAGGTGTTTCCATTTTAAATGGGTCACACTGTATAACACATTCGGACTTGCACACAGACTTACATATATATTTTTTTAAAATCAAAATAATATTTGAGAGTCAGATCATATGTATTTTGGCCAGCAGGATCCAAATATGCAAAAATATACAGGTTGTCCCATTTAAAAATTTGGTTTTCATGTCAATTGCATCGAAACCGGAAGTCGGCCATCATTGAAAATTTCATCCCATATCACTACACCCGGTATTCTCCTTGGTTGTAGACCTTACCCTGTTAGGGGTCATCTTGTGGGGACACATCGTCCTGCTGGAACCACATTGTTTTCTCTGGCGTCTTCATCTACATCTTGGAGCAGCTCCTCTAAATTGAAATAGAAGAAATTATGGTGTCTTTGTCGTTTAAAAAACCGTGGTCCAGTGGCTTATTATACCACCTCATACGTTAATTGATCATCAATTATGTGTTGCAGTTGCCTTATCCAGGGTGGGTTTTCAATCCCATAATAGTGCGTATTGTGGCGATTTACTATTGTATTATTGCGAATGCTTCATCGCTAAATGAGATCTTCTATAAAAATTTTACATCTTTAACTTTGTTTAGCATGATATTCCAGAAATTAATACGATTTTGAAAATCTTCCGCATAAAGGTTTTGATGTGATTCAGTGTCATAGGGTTTGTATTTCTTGACGATACGATTTACTTACATATATTATTTTATTTAAATATTTGAAAATAACCCAATTTTGGCCCCTTTTTCCTAAAAAAAAAAATGTCCCTAATTTCAGTTAGAGCATGGTGTGGTACAACCAAATTTAAATCAAAGTTGATGCCACTCGGAATTTTTTTTACACATTCTTGGATGTACAGTGTATCTCATTTAAAATGGAGACACCCGAATATTTTCGTAATTTTTTGAAATCCAGATTTGAGCTTTGGCACAATTCGTCACTGGAAAGACGAAGACGATAATGTATATTTATGTGAGATACGCCTCTTCGTCTTTCCAGTGACGAATTGTAGTCCTATATAAGACGTACATTTTGAGACTACCAACTTAAATTTAAGTAACAAACTGAGACAACGGCAGTCCCCCCAAATGGGGCCCATTCCCGATATTTTGCTTCGCGTTGAAGATATCGAAAAAAGTTGTTCAGAATCTAATTTCGCGCCCCAATACCACTAAGAATGTTTTAAAAAAAAGTTCCGAGTGGTAACATTTTTTATTTCAATTTGGTTGTAGGCCACCGAGCAACGAGCAATGCGAAGGGTAATTAAATTTGAAAAAGTAAAATACTTGTAAAAAAAAATTCTGCTACGCATCATTTTGAATATCGTGTAAATTGGTTCTTTATACATCTAAGAATGTTTTTAAAAAAAAGTTCCGAGTGGTAACATTTTTTATTTCAATTTGGTTGTAGGCCATCGAGCAATGCGAAGGGTAATTAAATTTAAAAAAGTAAAATACTTGTAAAAAAAATGTCTGCTACGCATAATTTTGAATATCGTGTAAATTGGTTCTACATACATCTAAGAATGTTTTAAAAAAAAGTTCCGAGTGGTAACATTTTTTATTTCAATTTGGTTGTAGGCCACCGAGCAATGCGAAGGGTAATTAAATTTGAAAAAGTAAAATACTTTAAAAAAAAATTTCTGTGACACATCATTTGGAATATCGTGTAAATTGGTTCTATATGTGAGGCGGAAAGCAAAAAGGGACCTCTTGTCGGCGATGTCAATTTTTCAGTACAGTCGAATTAGTGGTTTGGGTCAAAATAATCGATTTTCGGATTTTTGCGATTTATTACCTTTACAAGTTGTAATCGATTACAAAACCGATATAATTGGATGAGACACTTAAAATAATCGATAAAGCAGTCGATGTTCAGCCCTGGAAAAGGTACCTCTTGTCGCTTATGGAGAAATAACATGGGACCGACAAGAGGTCTCTTCATAAACGCACTAGTAACTTAAACAAAAAAAAAACATAGAGATATGATTTTTGCACCAAATTGTTCGGAATTAAAGCTTAATTAATTTAATATCAATAACTAAAAACTGGAATTTGCCGACAAGAGGTCCCTTTTTGCTTTCCGCCTCACATATACATCTAAGAATATTTTTATATAATTTCATTACGAAATTTGCATTTCTAGTTTTTTCAATATTTTCCCGCAAAGTCCACACACGGTTACAATTATGGTTTTCAGTTTAGTAGGCTGCCATGGAATTACAAAAAAATTTATTGAACAAGTGTCGATTTGACAAAAAATATATTTTAGGAGAAAAGAAAACAAACAATTAACTTTTGGTAACTGAAATAAGTAAAAAAAACCAGTTTAAAGTAACGATCATTTTTTGAAATAATTACTCATTACATTTATTTAACAGAAAATTTTAATTAATTATCGGATGTAGCCTTTCTCAACTAATCCTCCTTAAATTTAAATACATTTCTCAATTCTTTTACGATTATGTTTGGCTACTCTTCCCAGCTCTGGAATGCTGATTTCGCGACAGGCTCGTCTTATTTTAGCACAAAGTTCTTCTCTATTTCTGGGCCTTGTTTTGTAAACTTTATTCTTCACTGTTCCCCAGAAATAAAAATCTAATGGTGTAATATCGGGTGACCTAGGAGGCCAGAGTTCAAAAGGACTACTTCTTCCTATCCAGCGCATTGGAAAATGTTCGTTCAACCACTGACGAACATTTATGGAATAATGCATTGACGCTGAAAAAACATCTCCTGTCGCACATTAAGAGGAAGATTTTCAATTGCATCCCATAATTCCGTATCGAAGAAGTTAACTAAACGCTCACCATTTAACGAGTTATTAAAGAAAAACGAACCAATTATTCGGTCTCCTAAAATTCCACACCATACGCTAACTTTCTCTGAATATTGGTCTTTACAATTAATAACCCAATGAGGATTTTCTGTGGCCCAGTATCTACAGTTTTGAGCAGTTACCACCCCGTCCTGGTTAAGTGGTAGAGTAGCATTAGCTAAACTTCGCCAGGACGTTAATATAAAAAAGGCATTTAAAATAAAAAAATAAAAAAAATTAGTGGTAAATGTAGCCTCATCGGTAAACAAAATTTTATTTAGAAATTTCCGATCGTCTAAAAAATGTCCCTGGGCCCAATAGCAATAATCTAACCTTCTATTTTAATCACTTTCTTTCAAAGTGTGTAAAAATTTTGGTTTCTAAGGCTTGATTTTATGACGTATGAAACATCTTCTAATTTTATCCTTGTCGATATTTAGTTGAGACGCTAAATTTCGTAGACTCGCTTAATTTGCAGCTAAGATTACGTTATCTTCAGGATGCGGATGTATTTGACGGGGTTGGTCATTTTGAGGTCTTTTAATAACACTGCCAGTTTCATTGAAACGAGCATTTATGGTGGCTGCAGTTCCATGAGTAATATCGACTCGTAAAGGATGTCTTCGGTTAAATTCGGTGGCTACTTCTCTGCTACTACGAACCCATCACCAAATAATCTTATTATTTCGATTTTTTCCCTTAAATGAAGACTCATTTTACGTGTGTAAACTAAACTTTACACTATAACTCAAAGTTTTGTCAGATTGACATTTAATTTAATATAGTTTTTGTTTCCATGGCATCCTATTAAATTGAAAACCAAAATTGTAACCGTGTGTGGACTTTGCAGAAAAATATTGAAAAAACTAAAAATACGAATTTCGTAATGAAATTACGTATTTGGGCTCAAAATTAGATTCTGGACAACTTTTTCTAATAACTTTTTTCGATATCTTTAACGCGAAGCAAAATATCGGGAATGGGCCCCATTTTGGGGGCTGCCGTTGTCTCAGTTTTTTACTAAGTTGGTAGCCTCGAAATGTACGTCTTATATAGGACTACAGTTTTGCCAAAGCTCAAATCTGGATTTCAAAAAATTACGAAAATATCCGGGTGTCTTCATTTTAAATGAGACACACTGTATATAGAACCAATTTCCACGATATTTAAAATCATTCATCGCGAAATTTTTGTTTACAAGTATTTTGTTTAATGACTCAGCCACACAAAAAAAAGTGGTCTGGCCTGCGGACCACACCAGTGTATCTTTATGTATTTGGACCCGCTGAAACCGAATCCGAATTGTCAGATTGGCTCTTTTTTCATCCCTAACCCCAAAAAAACACCTCCGCCAAAAATGGTCTGTTCGGCGGACTATACCAGTGTATTCTATGTATTTGGACCCTCTGAAATCCGAATCCGAAGTCAGAATTGTCAGATTCGCTCGGTTTTGGACCCCTAACCCCAAAAACACCCCCAAAACAAAAAAAGTGGTCTGGCCTGCAGACCAGACCAGTGTATTCTTATAGCTCGGTCCAGCTTTGAGGTTTTTATGTGCAGTATAAATATGCTATGAACTATAATTAAAAAAATGTGACATTTTTAAGCTTCCATAGGGCGGCTAATATTTAACTGCAAAATTTTGAAAAATCGATCCAAAGTTCGCCAAAAAATCATGAATTTGACCTTCTAAGTCCATGAATTTTTCAAAATTTTCGAAGACTTCCTTCATTTTTCTTTTTAACCCCCGACCCCAAAAGAAGTGTTATAAGTTTGACGCTTATGTTTGTATGTCTGTCTGTCTGTCTGTTTGTCTGTCTGTGGCTTCATATCTCTTCAACGGGTGATCCGATTTTGATGCACTTTTTTTTATTTGAAAGAGTATTTTGTCGAGAAGGTTTTTGTCATATTAGATTTTGATGTTTGGTCGCCATCTTGATTACAAGCTTTTATTTAACTTGCCTTGTTCTTGTGGGTCAAATATTGCAACTGAATTTTAAAATAGTTATCCCCAATCGATTGAGCTGAAATTTTGCATACACGGGGCTGTCGGGGGCTGCTGTAAAGACGAACTACTAAATAGTTACATTCAAAACAGCAGCTCCCGATATATTCATGCGTATAAGAAAGCAAATCTCGAGGACATAAAGAAAATGTAAGCTGGATTTAAATAAATCATAAGAGTTCGTATATGGAATCAAAATTATTTCATAATTTTTAAAGTTATGTTAATTTATTTTTTTTATATTAGTTATTTAGTCCATATTTTTGTGTCGGGTTTTTTTAAAATTTATAATTTAATTTCATCCATTGTCCGGTTATTTTTAGATTTATGCACGGGCGCCTAGCTCATAAACTATAATATATAATAATGGATAAAAATATGTATTCGCGAACTTTTTTGTAGAAAATTCGATGTTCTACAAAAAAATCCAGTGCATACGACCTTTGTCGTATTTATTACTATCCTCGCTACTCGTGGAAAGATGTAGTAATACTGTAGTGATTTTAAGGGAAGGTTTTTGTTTTATCAGAGTTGAATGACATTTTTCCTAAATGAAATTGAAAATTTGAATTTGAAATATGAAAATTTTTCGAATAAGTTAATGTAGGAACATGCGAGGTCAACTTTACACCAAGAAATGTAGCATTTTTTCCAAAATATTTATTAGATCAAAAAGTATTGATAAAAATTCATCAAAGTGCTTAACTTGAAATTATTAGTTTTTAGAGAATTTTAGTCAGAATCTGCCTTCTCAAAAGACGCTCCTAAATGTCAGGGTGTGCACTCGAATATAGTTTTGAAAAAATCGTACATTATCGGGAATGATCTTGAATTTTTCCGAAAATTTTTGAATTACTGAAAATTGATAAATTTTATGATCCTATCCTATTTACAGGCTTGTTTTTTTAACATTTCTTAATGATTCTCAATCCAATGGAAAGCTTATTTGGTGCTGCCCAATAATTCTCGAAATTGTTTTTCACAAATGCTACCAGAATAGTTCAGTGTGAATTTCAGCATTGATGCATTTTAAAAACTATTGGAGATAGATGCATAGTTGCAATAGTTTTTAAAATGGCAGCACCTGCGCCTAGAAAGAATAAGCTTTCCGTTGGTTTGAAAATCATTATAGTAGAGTGCCACGGAGCGTTAAATATGCTTAAAAATAAATTATGTGGGCGTCGCGGGGTTACAAGCTGAATTATGGATAAAACTTAATTTTATACATTAGTGAATCAGAATTCGGGAGTAATAAAAAAATAACGCGACAGGAAGGGCAGTAAAATCAAAAAACGAGTTATTATCACGGGCGGCACATAGGCTACACACAGCCTACAATTTCACATAAAAATTAATTTATATTTTGTACAGAATGTATTTTTTATCAGTTTTTGAAAGTTGCTAACAATGTTGAGCCTTACGGGAGAATAAATTTTGAAACTTGAATATCTCGGTTCGAACACATCGAAAATATTACTATAATTCAACATTTTTTAAGGTTACACGCCATTTATTTGAAAACGAAGATCTTAATCGAAAAAACTATCACAAAAAGTTTATATCATGAATTTGGAACGCAACAGCTTTAATTCAAAATTTTTGCTTCAAATAGTAAAGAAGATATAGATAAAAATAGATACACAGTCGCATCTGTCTCACAAATCTCCGTAGCTCCATCTCGTACAGGCGCGGATCCATTGGGGGGGGGGGGCAAAGGGTGCAATTGTCCCCCCTCCCCCTTGGGCCTTCCCTGTGCTGTGCGAAAATCTGAAACGTCCGGTCCGGCGGCGCCGCTTTGTCGAAGTCACCCAGCGTATGTTTTTTACACCATTCCCAAGTAGCTAAGTAATTTTATAAAGGTTGTATAAACTACTATAGTATTATTTTGCTACTTGGGTTTTTTTATCAGGTACTTTTCAATATTTGTCAATTTGTGCAAGTCCCCCCCCCCTTAGGGAGCTCCTGGATCCGCCCATGATCTCGTACTGTTTCAATACGCACATGAGTGGTGGTATCGCCACTAAATACAAGCGTAGCACAAGGTAGAAAACCGTACAAAATTAGTAAAAAAAAAAATAATGTATGACTCCTACATGCGAACATCTATAAAACGTATTTTATTAATCATTAGGAACATGTAACTCATAAAAAACAAAATTATTCATCCAAGTCGCTTTCCTCATCTAACTAGGGCAAATCTGTGATCTTGGCCAATTTATTTTTGTAGGCTTTCTGAGCCATGCATTTAAGGACCAAATACAACTCATATTATTCTTCTTGCAAGTGCAGACCTTGCTTCCACAATCTACAGAAAATTTTAATTTTATTGCTAATTATTTCCCTCAAATTATAGACCAATGACATTTCGTGAATTTTTAAATTTCAACCAATAAGTACAGTTTTACACTAAATAAATGCCTAGCTTTTAAATGCACGTAATTGATTTAAATTCACTTTCAATTGGACTAACAATAAAATAAAACATATTACAAATTCAAGAATTATTATTTTTGTTTATAATTATCATGCATCAACGGTGTATTTATTTACAAAACTATTTTTAATATCAAACTGTCAGACTTACAATCACGATCGCGTAACAAAAGTCAAATAGCATGTAGCGCGTCCGTTTCCATGGCTACGAAACAAAAGTCGTTTATAGAACGCGTCGTCAATTAATTAATAAGGAAGTATGTTTTCCAAATCAAAAAGAATCGTTTTGGGAAGATAGAATTTGTTAAAATTAACAAAGAAAAAAGTAAGTAATTTGTTTATTTGGGAAATAATTTAGACACTCGAGTTCTAAATCTTATCGGACAAACTGCGGGTAGCTATATTTTTTGAAAAATTTTGCTTTTAAGCAAATGTTCTCGACTTAATAATTTACACAAAAAAAATTTTAAGGTTAATTACACAGCCCCACAAAAGAAAAAAAAAGTTCTGTACCAGAGACGTGAATACATAGATTTTGTGTATTTTTTTATGCTGAATCCGAATCCGCAGACAAAAATATGGGTTACGCAGGGTAGTTTTTTAGTAAAACGCAAAAACATCCCCTAAAATAGAGTGATACGGTAAAGCTTTATAATGAAATACAACAATTTGTAAATACTTTGAGAAAACATTTTAAAATAAGATTTTGAGCATTAGAAAGAAATATGTAAATTAAATCCATACCCACCCCTGCGAGGGCGTAATTCCACCTCCGAGATCAAATAACGTATGTTATAGTGCAAAACAATGTGAAAAGCCATAGCCTCGTAGTTTGTAATTCCAAATATACAAATGTAGGTTGACAGACAATATACCTAAAAAATATAATATAATCTTATTTTAAGGGGCTTGAAACCACCTCTGCAGACCCCCTCGAGTCACATATTTTTCTATTCAATGATTTGGTCTAAATTTTGTTACCGCGGGTTTTAGTCGAAGTAAATTAGGTTTTTCAAGAGAAATAATTTATAAAGTTTTAAACATTTGGGTACGAACTTTCTAAAGGCAAGTGTATATAGATCAAAAGAGTTCCCACCTCTCAGGAGGGTGCTTCATCCCCTTTAGCTTAAGAAACCACCCTTCAATGTTACCTTCTGCTAGTTTTTTACATTTATCTCGAAAACCGTTACCCTGACGTCAAAAATGAATAGGAATTAAATTATTCGCTATAAAATTCTACACAATTTATGTCCTATACAATTTTTCCCTATATGGCATCCTAATCTCACAAATTTAGATCAAATACTAAAGTTACGCAAAAACAACTTAAAATACCTTGACCACAGAAAAATGTTACATAAAAAGCAGATTATTGTTTACAAAGCTAGCAATAAAAACAAAAAAAGACTTCAAAAATGTTTTCATTACTACAATATAATACTACTAAAAACTAACAACTGCTTATTCAATAATTGGATTATCTTCAGGTAATTCTTCCTAATGAATTAAGACATCCTTGTCCATGACAACTGGGGCACATTGTTGAACATTTTAATCCAACCTTAGTACAACCGCACCGTTTTCCGCAACCCTTTTTACAATTACAAGAATGAAAGTAGGAGCTGGTATCTCAGTTGTAGGATTAGGCACCAAAATTTTTCTGACTGATTTCCAACCCCAATCATTAGGCTTCAAAATCTTTCCACGCCAGCAGTGAATTTGTTGGAAAACGCGATACGAATGTTGTCCTAAAGCAGCAGATGTGGGTGGTAGTTTTGATAACAGCACCGATTGATTATATTGACCGACAAATTTGTTAAATGAAATGAATCTATATTGGTTTAATGATGTAACAGTACGAGGTGCCTTGTAGAGAGCAAGTGTAATTTTTTCTCCAGCTCGAACAATGTCAGGCTTCATCGATGATGGATTGTTAAATATATTCAAAGCATCGTCCAAGTCCCTTCTAGTATTTATCAACTTTACAGTTTGTGCTTTTCCTTTGCCAAAAAAATGTCGATGTAGTATCACATTCACTGAATGCGTGAGCAAATAATATGTTATTTTTACAGTTATAAAGGACTTCCGAGCTCTGAATATCGAGAGAACTATATGCCCTTTCCTTGATATTTCCTTGAACAGCAGAGAATCGAGCCGAGCGTCACGATTAAAATTTTGTAAAAATATGCTTGCTTCTATCATCGTAATTTTAGGGAATTTGTCTTCTCTACCATCCAATCGCTATTTCTGCGATTAGGGCTCGATGTAGGAAAAAAATGTATAGAACATAAAAGATGCAGAAGAATAAATAGAATAAATTAAGTTCTATACATTTTTCTCGCCAGGGTAACGGTTTTCGAGAAAAATTTAAAAAACTGGCAGCATGTATCATTGGAGGGTGGTTTTTGAAGCAAAAGGGGATGAAGCACCCTTCTGAGAGGTGAGAACTCTTTTGATCTATATTTGGATGGCTATTAAGACTCTGTATCCAAATTTTTAAAACTTTATACATTTTTTCTTCTAGATGCCATTATTATATCTAATTTACGTCGACTATTTTTGAGGTCGCTGATTACGAATTTGAAGTCCGAATCCGAAAATTCCTGAATAAAAGATGGCGGATGTAAAATCGGAAAAGCATTCAAAATTTGAAGATTATGGCTGAAATTTGTTACTCTGGAGTTTTTAGAGTCGCTGATTACGATTCTGGGGTCTTAATTCGCAAATTCTTAAATCCAAAATGGCGGACCCATTATGGCGGATTAAAAAGTACCATAGAAATTGGTATTTACCACCCAAAGAAATACGTTATGAATGTTTAAAAAAATTGAGTAAAAATAGGCAAATGTCTAAAAATGAGAAACAAGGAATATAAATTCGATTTGCAGTGTGCAGTCTCGCTTAAATGTGAAAGTGAGGACGAATGAAATAGAGACGATTTGGACCCAAATATATAAAACTGATCATCGTGGCAATATCATGGGGAATTATAATTTATAGCTTGAAAGTACCGCTTTCCTAACGAGTTATATGAGCTGGGTGGAAAATTTGAATGGCGAATGGTATATTATTATTATTAATCTTGACCACGTCTATCCAGGCAGGGGGGGTAGCTGTTAGTTTGACATATCTCAAAGTGACGTTTGTCCCGTTTGGCATCTGTCAAAGTGACGTTTACTTCCTTTGACATCTGTCAAAGTGACGTTTATCCCGTTTGACATCTGTCAAAATGACGTTTATCCCGTTTGACATCTGTCTGGTTGATATCTGTCAGTTTGACATCTGCCAAAGTGACGTTAATCATCTGTCAGTTTGACATCTGACAGTTTGACATTTTAACGTTTGTTAAAAGTATTTAAGATAATAAAGATAGATTTAAGTTGGTAACTATTGCGGAAATTGATTTATAAGTAATTATTCTGATTAGGGTATATGGAAATAGATGCCCAAAATGTCGACTAGATATAATAGTATATTTAAAATGTGTCGCGAAAAAAATTTTCTTTTTATAATTTTTACCAAATAGGCGTCTACGGAGAATCGTGATTAGAGACTCCAAAACCCCCGAGTAACAAGTTTCAGCCATAATCTTATTTTTAGACATTTGCCTATTTTTACTCAATTTTTTTAAACATTCATAACATATTTCTTTGGGTGGTAAATACCAATTTCTATGGTACTTTTTAATCCACCATAATGAGTCCGCCATTTTGGATTTAAGAATTTGCGAATTAAGATCCCAGAATAATGATCAGCGACTCCAAAAACCCCCGAGTAACAAGTTTCAGCCATAATATTCAAATTTTGAATGCTTTTCCGATTTTTACAGCCGCCATATTGGATCCGCCATCTTTTATTCAGGAATTTTCGAATTCGGACTTTAGATTCTAATCAGCGACCCCAAAAACTCGCGGTAACAAAATTTATACCAAACCATTGAATAGAAAAATATGTGACTCAAAGGGGTAAGAAATACCTAGGTCTGCAGAGGTAGTTTCAAGCCCCTTAAAAATAAGATTATATATTTTTTAGGTATATTGTCTGTCAACCTACATTTGTATATTTGGAATTACAAACTACGAGACTATGGCTTTTCACATTGTTTTGCACTATAACATTCCTTATTTGATGTTAGGGGTGGAATTAAGTTCTCGTAGGGGTGGGTATTTATTTAATTTGCATATCTTTCTTTCTAATGCTCAAAATCTTATTTTAAAATGTTTTCTCAAAGTATTTACAAATTGTTGCATTTCTTTATGAAGCTTTATCGTATCACTCTATTTTAGGGGATGTTTTTGCGTTTTACTAAAAAAATACACTAAATCTATGTATTCACGTCTCTGGTACAGAACTTTTTTTTTTCTTTTGTGGGGCTGTGTTATTAAGTCTAGAACATTTTCTAAGCAAAATTTTACAAAAAAAGCTACCCGCAGTTTATCCCATAAAATTCAAAGCTCTCGGGATACAACTTATGAAAAAAATTGTTGCTACCTATGCTTACCTTTTTAAAGAAAGTTTTATCCATTGATTCGATTATAGCACCTTCAATTTTTTTATATATTATGCATTGTTGCTGTTCTTGCGTTTTAAATTTGACAAGTGAGCCGATTTCGCTCTCAGAACTATTGCTATCAGTTGTAGAACTTTTCATTTCGTGTACATATAACACTACCTACTATTTAAGTTTTTTAAAAAGGAAAAATTAAGTTTAATAAGTATTGGTATATATAATACAAATAATATAAGAAACCACGAGTACGATGCACACACTTAAATTTCCGGAGATCAGATATAGGTCTATGTACAAAAAAAGAGGGTTGAAAGGAACTAAAACGTTAAAGGGTTTTTATTGTTCATTATGTTCAATTGACCCCAAGATATGAAAAAACCGCGGAGTGCTACCATTTAAAGTGGTGCGTTTTTGAGATCGAAGTAAAAAGGTCCACTTTTCATATTTTTTTTTGCTCGAAAACTATGAATTTTTTCTATAAACGCGTCAATAGAAAAGTGCGTAGAGAATTAAATTCCCAATCGAAATGGCAATTTTTTTTTACAAAAATACGTCCAAAAAACAAAACAAAAAAAACGAAAAAATACAATTTTTTATTTTTTTTTTTTTTAGCCTGTAACTATCTTTCGGGTACATTTAGGCATAGACATTGCTGCATAACAAAAAAAAGCTGGCGTTTTACCCGTTAAAATGAGATTTTGTAAACAGTTTTACGATTAATAGTGACCGAGATATAGCGTTTCAAAGTTGGCAACTTTTAAGTTGTTTTGCTAATTTTTACTATTTTTCTTCAAATTTCGTCCTGTAACTTTTTTCTGAGTGAATTTAGGTATAGACATTATTATATTAAAGTGAAAGCTGACTTTACGCCCGTTGAAATGGTGGCTGGTAAAAGTCTCTACGACAAATAGAAACCTAGATACAGCGTTTCGAAGAGTGTTACTTTTATTAACTTTCTTCCAATTTTTACGTTCTTTTTTAAATTTCGGCCTATAACTTATTTGTCAAATGCTTTAAGTACAGATATTGCTACACTGAATGACCTCGCAGCATTCTTGTTTAAATGGTCTGCAATAGAAATTTAACCCATCTTAAAGTATTGTTTTTTCTCCTTATTATCCTTATCCATTTTTCGTATTTCCGGCCTCAGAAAATCAGCTTACTGGCACATTTCAATTACTCAAAGCCATTATCAAAACCTGATAAATTTTTGGCAAATGAAAATAATAATAAAAAAATTATTTCATATTTAATTCAAAAATTTGAAGAAAATAATATTGAGACTGGGCAAGCTGAAGAGGATGCAGACGTACTAATTGTAAAAACTGCAAAAGATAAGGCATCCCAATCAGAAAATGTTGTTATAGTTGGTCAAGATGTCGATCTTCTTGTTATCTTATCATTATTACCAGAAGAAAATGAAAATATATACAGTGTGTTTCACTTCTCGTGAAGACACCCCTGTGAATTTTGTGAAAATCGGAATATTTTCAAAAAAAAATTTTTTGTTTCACTTCTCGTGAAGACACCCCTGTATCTTTTTTATTTGTGGCCGGATTAATTTCAAATTTTTATCAGCCATACAAGTCCATAAGGTGACTTTATTCAACACACAAATGCCGTCTAAATCTAAAACGCCGGCCTACTGTGATAAAAATAAAATGTTAATTTTCGAGAAATCATAGTAGGCTTAGAGATAGACAAAAATTTTGTTAACAAAAGTAGTTCGGAATCACTTGATATGTCCCCCTGTAAAATTTTGTGAAAATCGGAATATTTTCAAAAAAAAAAATTTTGTTTCACTTCTCATGAAGACACCCCTGTATCTTTTTTATTTGTGGCCGAATTAATTTCAAATTTTTATCAGCCAAACAAATCCATAAGGTGACTTTATTCAATACATAAATGCCGTCTAAATCTAAAACCCCTGCCTACTGCGATAAAAATAAAATGTTAATTTTCGAGAAATCATAGTAGGCTTAGAGATAGACAAAAATTTTGTTAACAAAAGTTGTTCAGAATCACTTGATATGTCCCCCTGTAAAATTTTGTGAAAATCGGAATATTTTCAAAAAAAAATTTTTTGTTTCACTTCTCGTGAAGACACCCCTGTATCTTTTTTATTTGTGGCCGAATTAATTTCAAATTTTTATCAGCCATACAAGTCCATAAGGTGACTTTATTCAACACATAAATGCCGTCTAAATCTAAAACGCCGGCCTACTGTGATAAAAAGAAAATGTTAATTTTCGAGAAATCATAGTAGGCTTAGAGATAGACAAAAATTTTGTTAACAAAAGTAGTTCGGAATCACTTGATATGTCCCCCTGTAAAATTTTGTGAAAATCGGAATATTTTCAAAAAAAAAAATTTTGTTTCACTTCTCGTGAAGACACCCCTGTATCTTTTTTATTTGCGGCCGAATTAATTTCAAATTTTTATCAGCCAAACAAATCCATAAGGTGACTTTATTCAATACATAAATGCCGTCTAAATCTAAAACCCCTGCCTACTGCGATAAAAATAAAATGTTAATTTTCGAGAAATCATAGTAGGCTTAGAGATAGACAAAAATTTTGTTAATAAAAGTTGTTCAGGATCACTTCATATGCCCCTCTGTAATTTTATGAAAATCGGAATATTTTCAAAAAAAGAGAACACATAAAGAGAACTTTTTCCAACAAATGAAAGTTGTGAACAAAAATCAACATTCAATAAAACACTAAAAGGGCTTTTTATTTTTACATATCAAGTTGAATGTAATATCTTTTCTTTTTTTCTTTTTGTTATCTCTCTTCTGGAGGAGTAACTCTCCATCATATCCTTCCTCCTTATCGGCTCAGAAATTTAGGAACATGGACGGTTTTATTGCGTTGAATGTAAAGAGTGCCGTGAAATTAACTGTCAATATGTATTGTTTTATTTATTTCGTCATTGCTTTCATGACAGAAGTGATTGTTGTTATTTTCTGTGGAGTTTGTTAGTTTTTCTTGTTTTAATAATTTTATTCATACTAAAGTTTCCTTATTTCATATCTTTTCTCATAATGGTTAGAATACTTTTAACTACTGATGAAAAAATTGAAATAATAAAGATAGTCGGTGAAAATGTACGGTCTTCAAGAGAAGCAGCAGAAGAATTTAATTTAAGACATCCTCTAAGACAACCAATACACCATGGTACCGTAGCAAGAATATGTCACTTGTTCAATACAACTGGCAATGTGCTTAAACCGAGAGTACATCTTAATCGAAATCACGGAGATGATAATGTTATATTAGCGGCGTTTAACGCCAATCCCACTACCAGTCTTCGAAATATGGCTCGTGACCTTAATTTGTCGGCATCAAAAATTTGGAGATGTTTAAAACGCCATAAGCTACAACCGTTTAAACCAAAATGTTTACATACCTTGGAGGAAGGTGATGAAGAGAGAAGATTAGAATATTGTTTATGGATCCAAGGTAATTATTTAAACAATAGAGACTTCTTGAAGAAAGTAATTTTCACGGACGAGGCAACTTTCTCCACCAACGGGGTAGTGTCATCACAAAACTCTAGGTTCTGGGCAGTAGAAAATCCTGATTGGATAATAAATTGTAAAAGGCAATATTCCCAGAAAGTAAATGTGTGGTGCGGAATTTTTAACGAAACAATAATAGGGCCGTTTTTCTTTTTTCAAAATATAAATGCGTTAAATTTGCTAGAATTTTTAAATAATGATCTTTGGAATGCAATTGTTGATTTTCCTTTGGAACAATTGTATTTTCAACTCGACGGAGCATCTATCCACAATTCCGTAGTAGTGAGAGCATGGATGAATGAACATTTTCCCCAAAGATGGATAGGACGAAATAGCCCTTTAATACATTGGCCACCCAGATCACCTAATCTCACTCCAATGGATTTTTATTTTTGGGGTCACATTAAAAACAAAGTTTATATGACCAGACCTCAAAATATAGAGCAGCTTTGTGAGAGGATAAGGCAAGCATGTTTAGAAGTTACAGCTCAAGAACTGCGAAGAGTTGTAAAAAATAACAGAAAACGGATTGAGAAGTGTATTACACTTGAGGGTGGGTTAGTGGAAAGGGGCGCAATATAATAAATAAGTAAAAAAAACATTAACTTCTTTTATTTTTGAACTATTCTAACACTGCGGCTTTTGCTTTATCTGTATTTTTTTTTCCGACAATATTATCATTCATTATTAGTAGTCTTCTCTGTAAAAACAACGGCCCTTTTCAGGGCCATCAATTTAATTCAAAAAGAATTCGTTATATGACAGCATCCTACCAACCTACATATTGTTGACAGATGTTAAAACTCATTAAAGTAATGAGATTTTAATTTTAATTATTCTAAGGCCGGCATTTTAGATTTAGACGACATGGGGCGTATGAAGTGATCCTGAACAACTTTCATTAACAAAATTTTTGTCTATCTCTAAGCCTACTATGATTTCTCGAAAATTAACATTTTCTTTTTATCGCAGTAGGCAGGTGTTTTAGATTTAGATGGCATTTATGTATTGAATAAAGTCACCTTATGGAGTTGTATGGCTGACAAAAATTTGAAATTAATCCTGCCACAAATAAAAAAGATACAGGGGTGTCTTCACGAGAAGTGAAACAAAAATTTTTTTTTTTGAAAATATTCCGATTTTCACAAAATTTTACAGGGGGGCATATCAAGTGATTCCGAACAACTTTTGTTAACAAAATTTTTGTCTATCTCTAAGCCTACTATGATTTCTCGAAAATTGACATTTTCTTTTTATCGCAGTAGGCCGGCGTTTTAGATTTAAACGGCATTTATGTATTGAATAAAGTCACTTTATGGACTTGTATGGCTGATAAAAATTTGAAATTAATTCGGCCACAAATAAAAAAGATACAGGGGTGTCTTCACGAGAAGTGAAACAAAAATTTTTTTTTGAAAATATTCCGATTTTCACAAAATTTTACAGGGGGGCATATCAAGTGATTCCGAACAACTTTTGTTAACAAAATTTTTGTCTATCTCTAAGCCTACTATGATTTCTCGAAAATTGACATTTTCTTTTTATCGCAGTAGGCCGGCGTTTTAGATTTAAACGGCATTTATGTATTGAATAAAGTCACTTTATGGACTTGTATGGCTGATAAAAATTTGAAATTAATTCGGCCACAAATAAAAAAGATACAGGGGTGTCTTCACGAGAAGTGAAACAAAAAATTATTTTTTGAAAATATTCCGATTTTCACAAAATTTTACAGGGGGGCATATCAAGTGATTCTGAACAACTTTTGTTAACAAAATTTTTGTCTATCTCTAAGCCTACTATGATTTCTCGAAAATTGACATTTTCTTTTTATCGCAGTAGGCCTGCGTTTTAGATTTAGACGGCATTTATGTGTTGAATAAAGTCACCTTATGGACTTGTATGGCTGATAAAAATTTGAAATTAATTCGGCAACAAATAAAAAAGATACAGGGGTGTCTTCACGAGAAGTGAAACACACTGTATATATTTTTAAACCTATTATAGGAAATGTAACTGCCAAATTATATAGCCATAATAGTTTCAAATTTAATCATCTACAAAAATACCTTGGCTTCGTCCACGCATTCAGTGGCTGTGATACAACCTCTTCCTTTTTTGGTATTGGTAAAGAGAAATTCTTGAATTTCATTAATGAGAATATTTTGCTTTTGGAAAAGTATTTAAATGAATTTTTGTGTGAAAATGCAAGTCCAGCAGCCATCGGTTCTGCTTCTGAATGTATTGTAACATTACTATACGGTATTAAAATTGATGGCCAAAGCACCTGTCGCTATAAGTTATTTCAGAAGTACTCAACAGGTGCGAAATTCTCATTGTCCCGATTGCCTCCAACAACTGATGCTGCTAAACATCATGGTTTAAGAACTTACTTGCAAATGCAACATTGGAAAGGAAATATTGTAAATTCTCTCATCTGGGGTTGGAAAAGTTCAGAAAATGGACTAGTACCAATTTTGACAAATAAACCTCCCGCACCACAAGTTTTGCTGGAAAAAATAGCCTGTAAATGCACCAAAGGATGCAGAGGAAACTGTGGTTGCAGGAAATTGGGAATGAATTGCTCCATTTTTTGCAAAGAATATATGGGAATGAACTGTGAAATCGCTGATGTACCTCAAATAACGGAAGACGATGTTTACATAGATGCCGATGAAGAAATCGACTTTGATTTTGAAAATATGTTAAATCCAGCATTTGAATAATTTCCTAATGTAAGATATTAATCTAAGTTATTTGAACAAAAAAAAACACGTGATATAATAAAGTTCAGAAGTGGAAAAATGTAAAAACTTATTTTTTAAGTACAATAATCTACTATATCTAGACTGTATCTTGGTTACTATTGATCACATAAACTTCTATTGCAGACCATTTAAACAAGAATGCTGCGAGGTCATTCAGTGTAGCAATATCTGTACTTAAAGCATTTGACAAATAAGTTATAGGCTGAAATTTAAAAAAGAACGTAAAAATTGGAAGAAAGTTAATAAAAGTAACACTCTTCGAAACGCTGATCTAGGTTTCTATTTGTCGTAGAGACTTTTACCAGCCACCATTTCAACGGGCGTAAAGTCAGCTTTCACTTTAATATAATAATGTCTACACCTAAATTCACTCAGAAAAAAGTTACAGGACGAAATTTGAAAAAAAATAATAAAAATTAGCAAAAAAGTTCAAAGTTGCAAACTTTGAAACGCTATATCTCGGTCACTATTAATCGTAAAACTGTTTACAAAATCTCATTTTAACGGGTAAAACGCCAGCTTTTTTTGTTATGCAGCAATATCTATGCCTAAATGTACCCGAAAAACAGTTACAGGCTAAAATTAAAAAAAAATAAAAAATGGCATTTTTTCGTTTTTTTTGTTTTATTTTTTGCCCGTATTTTTGTAAAAAAAGAAGTTTTCGACTTCCGAAGGTGCCATTTCGATTGGAAATTTAATTCTCTACACACTTTTCTATTGACGCGTTTATAGAAAAAATTCATAGTTTTCGAGAAAAAAAAATCTGGAAAGTGGACCTTTTTACTTCGATCTCAAAAACTCACCACTTTAAATGGTAGCACTCTGCGGTTTTTTCATATCTTGGGGTCAATTGAACATAATAAACAATAAAAACCCTTTAACGTTTTAGTTCCTTTCTACAGTACATAGACAATAGACTAATACATAGTCCATGTAAAACGCGGTGTTTGACGCTCGGAATGCCCCCCTCATCGGGACCACTTATATTTTACGTTTTTTGGATCGCTGATCACGAAAATCGGAGTCCCGCGGCTCTAAAAATAGTGCGTCACCCCTAAAAATTTCATTTCCTAAAAATGCCAAAAACCACTCCGTTTGGGGTGTTTTTCGCGGTTATGTGAATAATACTGTAAAATAATTTTATGAATGTAATGATATTTTGCCAGTTCAATATGTTCATCTAAAATAAGGACAAATTTTATGCTGAGGGTTAACCAGAGGGGGGTGAAACTACCCCCAAATAGACGTAAAATGGAAAAATGATGGAATTTTTTTTTTTTTTTTCAGTTTTTGATTTGAGTTTAGATGAATGGGGATTGTACAATGAAGACAATTTTTTTCCAACCCTTTAGGGGTGAAGACTACCCCTATACTTATATTTTTCATTAAAAATATTGCAAACAATATGAAGTGTTCATTTATTAAGAATATTTCTACTTTCTCTTTCAATTCCCTGCAAACTTGAGGGTAGTTTTCACCCCCAAAGTATTTTTTTCGACGGGAGTTTATCAGAAATTACAAGCAAACTAAAAAGTATACATCTCTACTTCTTTTCTAAGCGTTAGTGCAATTTAAAGTCGATATAGGGGGTAGTTTTCACCCCTGAAAGGTTGCAAAAAAATTTTCGTCATTGTACAATCCCCATTAAACTCAAATCAAAAAGTGAAAAAAAAATCATTTTTTCATTTTACGTCAATTTAGAGGTAGTTTTACCCCCTCTGGTTAACCCTCAGCATAAAATTTGTCCTTATTTTAGAACTGGCAAAATACAATTACAATTAGCGCATTCATAACATTATTTTACAGTATTATTCACATTACCTCGAAAAAAACTCCAAAAGGAGTGGTTTTTGACATTTTTGGGGGTGACGCACTATTTTTAGAACCGCGTGATCAGCTACCCAAAAAACATAAAATACAAGTGGTACCGATGAGGGGGCATTCCGAGCGTCGAACCCCGCGTTTTACATGGACTAATATGAGAACGTAACTGTACGAGATGGAGCTATGGGGATTTGTGAGACAGATGCGGCTGTGGCAGCGGTCCGGCAGCAGGTTGAAAAATGACACCTCGTATTTTTATTCATATCTTGGTTACAATTCAAGTAAAAAATTTGAATTAAACGCTATTGTCTTCTAAGTTGATGATAGAAACTATTTGCAAGAGTAAGTTAAGGTCTTCGTTTTCGAATAAATGGAGTGTAAATATAAAAATTGTTGAATTTCAGTCAGATTTTCGAAGTGTTCGAACCGAGATATTCGAATTTAAAATTCTCCCATAAGACTCAATACTGTGAGCAAATTTGAAAAATTAATGAACAATACATTCCGCACAAAATATGCATTGAATTTTATGTGGATTTGTAGCGTGTGTGCTGCAAAATCCCCCCAAGGTAATAACTCGTTTTTTGACTTTACTGCCCTTCTGCCCGCGTTATTTTTTTAAAACCTCCGGATTCCGATTCACTAAGGTATAAGCTTCAATTTTATACACAATTGTAACCCTGCGACGCCCACACAAGCAAAAATAAATTAAAGCTAGCACTCTATTATTAAAAAATGTTAAAAAATGTGCTTGCAAATGCAGTGGGAATATACAATTGATCAATTTTCAGTAATATAAAAATTTTCGTACAAAGGGCATAGCAGGATAAGCATGTAAAATCTTCCCCCAAACAAAATTTTGTTTGTTATCAACTATTTGAAGGGGCTGATCCTAAATATGATTTTAACAAGATTTCAAGCCTGCAGCCGCCATATTGGAGGAGTGGTGGGGGGTTTTTTGATTCTCATTTTTAAAAATTTTCTCGGATACCGTTGTACGAAAAAATCCGAAAAAATTCACAGGGGTTACTTACATGTTGAACTATTTACCCAATTTTTTTCATAATTTTTAAATGCAAATTTCGTATGCAAAAAAAATTGCAAATTTTTGCATACAATTTTTTGGCACTTTAAGAAAGAAGGTCACTCTGAATTTTTCATCGTAAATTACTCATTTATCAAGACCTATTCTCAAATTATTTTCATATTTTTAAAAAATGTGGAAGATAGTTAAAAAAACGAAAAACTGCATTACCGACCATTCTCTTATACGCGCCTCACTATCATTTGAACGCATGTCTTGTTAATATACAGGATGTTTCATTAATAATTGGACATACGCTAATCCTTAGTCCTAAATATGAAGATTTAACCTGAAACACTTTGATAAAATGTGCCTCCTTACTGAGATATGAGGTGTCAAATTTTTATTCTTTTTTGCAATATCTCAACTACCTCTTGACCAATTTGGTAAGGAAACATTTTTTAAGCTAAGAAACAATAATTTATGTATTATATCACGCTAGTCCGTGGAGGGCGCCTCATGAGCCGAGAAAATTTTAAAAAACGAAAACCAGAAAACCTTCCACCACTCCTCCAATATGGCGGCTGCAGGCTTGCAATTTTGGGAAAATCATATTTAGGGTAAGCCCCTTCAAATAATTGATAAGAAACAGAATTTTGTTTGGGGGCAGATTTTACATGCTTATCCTGCTATGCCCTTTTTTACGCTTTTTTGCAATCATGGACAGCCTGGCGCCCTCCACATTTAGACCCGCAATGTCATTCCAGATAATGTACGAATTTTTTCAAAACTATATCTTCGAGTGCACGAATGTGCACGAGTGCTCGAATTTGGCACTCCAGACTCCCGAGTAGAATAATATTCAAATATAGGTTCAGAAATTATGCATAAGAACAACGAACATTTTTGTTTTTTGAATCAAACAACCAAATTTGATATTTTGAATGTCCGGACTAACACAAATTTGTGTAGTCAGTTTTGAAACCATGGCATTAACTTTTGTTAAAAATAACATTTTTCTGAAAGACCATTATTACAATGTGGTTCCCCATATATTGCACACTTTACATTATATCATGAGCATTAATTTTTGTATACGCAACTTTAATCAGTTTTTATACACAATTTTAATTATACATTTTTTTTATTTATCTTTTTTAATTACTTATGATCACCTTATATTGAAAGGGTACGTTTAAATTAAGGTCACTCGTCGCTGATTCCTAAAACTAGCCTCTGTATGTAATTGTAACAAAACGAAATTGTTATTTATTTTTCTTTATATTTATTTTTTAACTAATAATAATAATAGTAATTTTACTTGTTATATCAATTATGAAAAAATGTATATATTTATTTCGTATGATGTATTAATAATTTCGTTAAATACATATTTTTGCGATATACTTGTGTTATTTAGTCCTGGAGGGTGGTTAGAAAAAAATACTAAACTCGTCGCGCGTTTTGAAAACTATGTTGGAAACATCATCTCCAGATGATGGCAACATAGTTTACGAAACGCGCGTCGAGTATTTTGGTGTTTGCTTAAACTTTTTCATCGTCGGTTGTGTTATCTGTTTATTAGTGATTTCACTAAACGCGACACTATCAAAGATTTCTGCACCAGGTATTTTCCAAAATCAGTCAATTGCAAAGTCGTGCTAAATTATTTTACCATAACTATTATGAATCCTAACAAAAAAAAAACATTGAAAATGGAGAAAATCAGTGGTAGACATATTTTCCAGTGGATGGTTGTCAAAGTGGCAGAGATATCATCTAACACAAAATCACACAGGTAAAGTATTCACGTCTCATTCGGTATTACTGAGAAAAATTAATAAAGACATTTTTTAAGAAAATTTTGAAATTTTATTTTTTTCATGTGGAATTCTCATGAGTGCTAAAATTACACCTCTTCATTTTTATGCACTCCTGATGGTAATACCAAGTTATTTTTTTTTAGTTTAGAAATCTCTCAGGAGTATTAGGGTACTAATAGCAACATTTTTGAGCTTAGAAATATAACAGGAGTATTAGGATAACAGAAACGCGAGGAGGTATTTTAAAATGTATCAGGAGCACCGAAATTACACCTCTTCGAGTTTATGCACTCCTGGTACTAATAGCAAAATTTTCGAGCTTAGAAATATGTCAGGAGTATTAGGATAACAGAAACACGAGGAGGTATTATTTATCAGGAGCGCTGCAATTACACCTCTTCGAGTTTATGCACTCCTGGTACTAATAGCAAAATTTTTGAGCTTAGAAATATAACAGGAGTATTAGGATAACAGAAACGCGAGGAGGTATTTTAAAATGTATCAGGAGCGCTGAAATTACACCTCTGCGAGTTTATGCACTCCTGGTACTAATAGCAAAATTTTCGAGCTTAGAAATATGACAGGAGTATTAGGATAACAGAAACGTGAGGAGGTATTATTTATCAGGAGCGCTGCAATTACACCTCTTCGAGTTTATGCACTCCTGGTACTAATAGCAAAATTTTCGAGCTTAGAAATCTATCGGGAGTATTAGGATAACAGAAACGCGAGGAGGTATTTTAAAATGTATCAGGAGCGCTGAAATTACACCTCTTCGAGTTTATGCACTCCTGGCAATAATAGCAAAATTTTCGGGCTTAGAAATATGACAGGAGTATTAGGATAACAGAAACGCGAGGAGGTATTATTTATCAGGAGCGCTGCAATTACACCTCTTCGAGTTTATGCACTCCTGGTACTAATAGCAAAATTTTCAAGCTTAGAAATATGTCAGGAGTATTAGGATAACAGAAACGTGAGGAGGTATTATTTATCAGGAGCGCTGCAATTACACCTCTTCGAGTTTATGCACTCCTGGTACTAATAGCAAAATTTTCAAGCTTAGAAATATGTCAGGAGTATTAGGATAACAGAAACGTGAGGAGGTATTATTTATCAGGAGCGCTGCAATTACACCTCTTCGAGTTTATGCATTCCTGGTACTAACAGCAAAATTTTCAAGCTTAGAAATATGACAGGAGTATTAGGATAACAGAAACGCGAGGAGGTATTATTTATCAGGAGCGCTGCAATTACACCTCTTCGAGTTTATGCACTCCTGGTACTAATAGCAAAATTTTCGAGCTTAGAAATATGTCAGGAGTATTAGGATAACAGAAACACGAGGAGGTATTATTTATCAGGAGCGCTGCAATTACACCTCTTCGAGTTTATGCACTCCTGGTACTAATAGCAAAATTTTTGAGCTTAGAAATATAACAGGAGTATTAGGATAACAGAAACGCGAGGAGGTATTTTAAAATGTATCAGGAGCGCTGAAATTACACCTCTGCGAGTTTATGCACTCCTGGTACTAATAGCAAAATTTTCGAGCTTAGAAATATGACAGGAGTATTAGGATAACAGAAACGTGAGGAGGTATTATTTATCAGGAGCGCTGCAATTACACCTCTTCGAGTTTATGCACTCCTGGTACTAATAGCAAAATTTTCGAGCTTAGAAATCTATCGGGAGTATTAGGATAACAGAAACGCGAGGAGGTATTTTAAAATGTATCAGGAGCGCTGAAATTACACCTCTTCGAGTTTATGCACTCCTGGCAATAATAGCAAAATTTTCGGGCTTAGAAATATGACAGGAGTATTAGGATAACAGAAACGCGAGGAGGTATTATTTATCAGGAGCGCTGCAATTACACCTCTTCGAGTTTATGCACTCCTGGTACTAATAGCAAAATTTTCAAGCTTAGAAATATGTCAGGAGTATTAGGATAACAGAAACGTGAGGAGGTATTATTTATCAGGAGCGCTGCAATTACACCTCTTCGAGTTTATGCACTCCTGGTACTAATAGCAAAATTTTCGAGCTTAGAAATATGTCAGGAGTATTAGGATAACAGAAACACGAGGAGGTATTATTTATCAGGAGCGCTGCAATTACACCTCTTCGAGTTTATGCACTCCTGGTACTAATAGCAAAATTTTTGAGCTTAGAAATATAACAGGAGTATTAGGATAACAGAAACGCGAGGAGGTATTTTAAAATGTATCAGGAGCGCTGAAATTACACCTCTGCGAGTTTATGCACTCCTGGTACTAATAGCAAAATTTTCGAGCTTAGAAATATGACAGGAGTATTAGGATAACAGAAACGTGAGGAGGTATTATTTATCAGGAGCGCTGCAATTACACCTCTTCGAGTTTATGCACTCCTGGTACTAATAGCAAAATTTTCGAGCTTAGAAATCTATCGGGAGTATTAGGATAACAGAAACGCGAGGAGGTATTTTAAAATGTATCAGGAGCGCTGAAATTACACCTCTTCGAGTTTATGCACTCCTGGCAATAATAGCAAAATTTTCGGGCTTAGAAATATGACAGGAGTATTAGGATAACAGAAACGCGAGGAGGTATTATTTATCAGGAGCGCTGCAATTACACCTCTTCGAGTTTATGCACTCCTGGTACTAATAGCAAAATTTTCAAGCTTAGAAATATGTCAGGAGTATTAGGATAACAGAAACGTGAGGAGGTATTATTTATCAGGAGCGCTGCAATTACACCTCTTCGAGTTTATGCACTCCTGGTACTAATAGCAAAATTTTCAAGCTTAGAAATATGTCAGGAGTATTAGGATAACAGAAACGTGAGGAGGTATTATTTATCAGGAGCGCTGCAATTACACCTCTTCGAGTTTATGCATTCCTGGTACTAACAGCAAAATTTTCAAGCTTAGAAATATGACAGGAGTATTAGGATAACAGAAACGCGAGGAGGTATTATTTATCAGGAGCGCTGCAATTACACCTCTTCGAGTTTATGCACTCCTGGTACTAATAGCAAAATTTTCGAGCTTAGAAATCTATCGGGAGTATTAGGATAACAGAAACGCGAGGAGGTATTTTAAAATGTATCAGGAGCGCTGAAATTATACCTCTTCGAGTTTATGCACTCCTGGTACTAATAGCAAAATTTTCGAGCTTAGAAATATGACAGAAGTATTAGGATAACAGAAACGTGAGGAGGAATTATTTATCAGGAGCGCTGCAATTACACCTCTTCGAGTTTATGCACTCCTGGTACTAATAGCAAAATTTTCGAGCTTAGAAATATAATAGGAGTATTAGGATAACAGAAACACGAGGAGGTATTTTAAAATGTATCAAGAGCGCTGCAATTACACCTCTTCGAGTTTATGCACTCCTGGTACTAATAGCAAAATTTTCGAGCTTAGAAATCTATCGGGAGTATTAGGATGACAGAAACGCGAGAAGGTATTTTAAAATGTATCAGGAGCGCTGAAATTACACCTCTTCGAGTTTATGCACTCCTGGCACTAATAGCAAAATTTTCGAGCTTAGAAGTATGACAGGAGTATTAGGGTAACAGAAACGTGAGGAGGTATTATTTATCAGGAGCGCTGCAATTACACCTCTTCGAGTTTATGCACTCCTGGTACTAATAGCAAAATTTTCGAGCTTAGAAATCTATCGGGAGTATTAGGATAACAGAAACGCGAGGAGGTATTTTAAAATGTATCAAGAGCGCTGAAATTACACCTCTTCGAGTTTATGCACTCCTGGCACTAATAGCAAAATTTTTGAGCTTAGAAATATGTCAGGAGTATTAGGATAACAGAAACGTGAGGAGGTATTATTTATCAGGAGCGCCGCAATTACACCTCTTCGAGTTTATGCACTCCTGGTACTAATAGCAAAATTTTCGAGCTTAGAAATATAACAGGAGTATTAGGATAACAGAAACGCGAGGAGATATTATTTATCAGGAGCGCTGCAATTACACCGCTTCGAGTTTATGCACTCCTGGTACTAATAGCAAAATTTTCGAGCTTAGAAATCTATCGGGAGTATTAGGATAACAGAAACGTGAGGAGGTATTTTAAAATGTATCAGGAGCGCTGAAATTACACCTCTTCGAGTTTGTGCACTCCTGGTACTAATAGCAAAATTTTCGAGCTTAGAAATTTAACAGGAGTATTAGGATAACAGAAACGTGAGGAGGTATTATTTATCAGGAGCGCTGCAATTACACCTCTTCGAGTTTATGCACTCCTGGTACTAATAGCAAAATTTTCGAGCTTAGAAATATGACAGGAGTATTAGGATAACAGAAACGTGAGGAGGTATTATTTATCAGGAGCGCTGCAATTACACCTCTTCGAGTTTATGCACTCCTGGTACTAATGGCAAAATTTTCGAGCTTAGAAATCTATCGGGAGTATTAGGATAATAGAAACGCGAGGAGGTATTTTAAAATGTATCAGGAGCGCTGAAATTACACCTCTTCGAGTTTATGCACTCCTGGTACTAATAGCAACATTTTTGAGCTTAGAAATATAACAGGAGTATTAGGATAACAGAAACGCGAGGAGGTATTTTAAAATGTATCAGGAGCACCGAAATTACACCTCTTCGAGTTTATGCACTCCTGGTACTAATAGCAAAATTTTCGAGCTTAGAAATATGACAGGAGTATTAGGATAACAGAAACCTGAGGAGGTATTATTTATCAGGAGCATTGCAATTACACCTCTTCGAGTTTATGCACTCCTGGTACTAATAGCAAAATTTTCGAGCTTAGAAATATAACAGGAGTATTAGGATAACAGAAACACGAGGAGGTATTTTAAAATGTATCAGGAGCGCTGAAATTACACCTCTTCGAGTTTATGCACTCCTGGTACTAATAGCAAAATTTTCGAGCTTAGAAATCTATCGGGAGTATTAGGATAATAGAAACGCGAGGAGGTATTTTAAAATGTATCAGGAGCGCTGAAATTACACCTCTTCGAGTTTATGCACTCCTGGTACTAATAGCAAAATTTTCGAGCTTAGAAATATGTCAGGAGTATTAGGATAACAGAAACACGAGGAGGTATTATTTATCAGGAACGCTGCAATTACACCTCTTCGAGTTTATGCACTCCTGGTACTAATAGCAAAATTTTTGAGCTTAGAAATATAACAGGAGTATTAGGATAACAGAAACGCGAGGAGGTATTTTAAAATGTATCAGGAGCGCTGAAATTACACCTCTGCGAGTTTATGCACTCCTGGTACTAATAGCAAAATTTTCGAGCTTAGAAATATGATAGGAGTATTAGGATAACAGAAACGTGAGGGGGTATTATTTATCAGGAGCGCTGCAATTACACCTCTTCGAGTTTATGCACTCCTGGTACTAATAGCAAAATTTTCGAGCTTAGAAATCTATCGGGAGTATTAGGATAACAGAAACGCGAGGAGGTATTTTAAAATGTATCAGGAGCGCTGAAATTACACCTCTTCGAGTTTATGCACTCCTGGCAATAATAGCAAAATTTTCGGGCTTAGAAATATGACAGGAGTATTAGGATAACAGAAACGCGAGGAGGTATTATTTATCAGGAGCGCTGCAATTACACCTCTTCGAGTTTATGCACTCCTGGTACTAATAGCAAAATTTTCAAGCTTAGAAATATGTCAGGAGTATTAGGATAACAGAAACGTGAGGAGGTATTATTTATCAGGAGCGCTGCAATTACACCTCTTCGAGTTTATGCACTCCTGGTACTAATAGCAAAATTTTCGAGCTTAGAAATATGTCAGGAGTATTAGGATAACAGAAACACGAGGAGGTATTATTTATCAGGAGCGCTGCAATTACACCTCTTCGAGTTTATGCACTCCTGGTACTAATAGCAAAATTTTTGAGCTTAGAAATATAACAGGAGTATTAGGATAACAGAAACGCGAGGAGGTATTTTAAAATGTATCAGGAGCGCTGAAATTACACCTCTGCGAGTTTATGCACTCCTGGTACTAATAGCAAAATTTTCGAGCTTAGAAATATGACAGGAGTATTAGGATAACAGAAACGTGAGGAGGTATTATTTATCAGGAGCGCTGCAATTACACCTCTTCGAGTTTATGCACTCCTGGTACTAATAGCAAAATTTTCGAGCTTAGAAATCTATCGGAAGTATTAGGATAACAGAAACGCGAGGAGGTATTTTAAAATGTATCAGGAGCGCTGAAATTACACCTCTTCGAGTTTATGCACTCCTGGCAATAATAGCAAAATTTTCGGGCTTAGAAATATAACAGGAGTATTAGGATAACAGAAACGCGAGGAGGTATTATTTATCAGGAGCGCTGCAATTACACCTCTTCGAGTTTATGCACTCCTGGTACTAATAGCAAAATTTTCAAGCTTAGAAATATGTCAGGAGTATTAGGATAACAGAAACGTGAGGAGGTATTATTTATCAGGAGCGCTGCAATTACACCTCTTCGAGTTTATGCACTCCTGGTACTAATAGCAAAATTTTCAAGCTTAGAAATATGTCAGGAGTATTAGGATAACAGAAACGTGAGGAGGTATTATTTATCAGGAGCGCTGCAATTACACCTCTTCGAGTTTATGCATTCCTGGTACTAACAGCAAAATTTTCAAGCTTAGAAATATGACAGGAGTATTAGGATAACAGAAACGCGAGGAGGTATTATTTATCAGGAGCGCTGCAATTACACCTCTTCGAGTTTATGCACTCCTGGTACTAATAGCAAAATTTTCGAGCTTAGAAATCTATCGGGAGTATTAGGATAACAGAAACGCGAGGAGGTATTTTAAAATGTATCAGGAGCGCTGAAATTTTACCTCTTCGAGTTTATGCACTCCTGGTACTAATAGCAAAATTTTCGAGCTTAGAAATATGACAGAAGTATTAGGATAACAGAAACGTGAGGAGGAATTATTTATCAGGAGCGCTGCAATTACACCTCTTCGAGTTTATGCACTCCTGGTACTAATAGCAAAATTTTCGAGCTTAGAAATCTATCGGGAGTATTAGGATGACAGAAACGCGAGGAGGTATTTTAAAATGTATCAGGAGCGCTGAAATTACACCTCTTCGAGTTTATGCACTCCTGGCACTAATAGCAAAATTTTCGAGCTTAGAAGTATGACAGGAGTATTAGGGTAACAGAAACGTGAGGAGGTATTATTTATCAGGAGCGCTGCAATTACACCTCTTCGAGTTTATGCACTCCTGGTACTAATAGCAAAATTTTCGAGCTTAGAAATCTATCGGGAGTATTAGGATAACAGAAACGCGAGGAGGTATTTTAAAATGTATCAAGAGCGCTGAAATTACACCTCTTCGAGTTTATGCACTCCTGGCACTAATAGCAAAATTTTCGAGCTTAGAAATATGTCAGGAGTATTAGGATAACAGAAACGTGAGGAGGTATTATTTATCAGGAGCGCCGCAATTACACCTCTTCGAGTTTATGCACTCCTGGTACTAATAGCAAAATTTTCGAGCTTAGAAATATGTCAGGAGTATTAGGATAACAGAAACGTGAGGAGGTATTATTTATCAGGAGCGCTGCAATTACACCTCTTCGAGTTTATGCACTCCTGGTACAAACAGCAAAATTTTCAAGCTTAGAAATATGACAGGAGTATTAGGATAACAGAAACGCGAGGAGGTATTATTTATCAGGAGCGCTGCAATTACACCTCTTCGAGTTTATGCACTCCTGGTACTAATAACAAAATTTTCGAGCTTAGATATATGTCAGGAGTATTAGGATAACAGATACGTGAGGAGGTATTATATATCAGGAGCGCTGCAATTACACCTCTTCGAGTTTATGCACTCCTGGTACTAATAGCAAAATTTTCGAGCTTAGAAATATGACAGGAGTATTAGGATAACAGAAACGTGAGGAGGTATTATTTATCAGGAGCGCTGCAATTACACCTCTTCGAGTTTATGCACTTCTGGTACTAATAGCAAAATTTTCGAGCTTAGAAATATAACAGGAGTATTAGGATAACAGAAACGCGAGGAGATATTATTTATCAGGAGCGCTGCAATTACACCGCTTCGAGTTTATGCACTCCTGGTACTAATAGCAAAATTTTCGAGCTTAGAAATCTATCGGGAGTATTAGGATAACAGAAACGTGAGGAGGTATTTTAAAATGTATCAGGAGCGCTGAAATTACACCTCTTCGAGTTTGTGCACTCCTGGTACTAATAGCAAAATTTTCGAGCTTAGAAATATAACAGGAGTATTAGGATAACAGAAACGTGAGGAGGTATTATTTATCAGGAGCGCTGCAATTACACCTCTTCGAGTTTATGCACTCCTGGTACTAATAGCAAAATTTTCGAGCTTAGAAATATGACAGGAGTATTAGGATAACAGAAACGTGAGGAGGTATTATTTATCAGGAGCGCTGCAATTACACCTCTTCGAGTTTATGCACTCCTGGTACTAATAGCAAAATTTTCGAGCTTAGAAATATGACAGGAGTATTAGGATAACAGAAACGTGAGGAGGTATTATTTATCAGGAGCGCTGCAATTACACCTCTTCGAGTTTATGCACTCCTGGTACTAATGGCAAAATTTTCGAGCTTAGAAATCTATCGGGATTATTAGGATAATAGAAACGCGAGGAGGTATTTTAAAATGTATCAGGAGCGCTGAAATTACACCTCTTCGAGTTTATGCACTCCTGGTACTAATAGCAACATTTTTGAGCTTAGAAATATAACAGGAGTATTAGGATTACAGAAACGCGAGGAGGTATTTTAAAATGTATCAGGAGCACCGAAATTACACCTCTTCGAGTTTATGCACTCCTGGTACTAATAGCAAAATTTTCGAGCTTAGAAATATGACAGGAGTATTAGGATAACAGAAACCTGAGGAGGTATTATTTATCAGGAGCATTGCAATTACACCTCTTCGAGTTTATGCACTCCTGGTACTAATAGCAAAATTTTCGAGCTTAGAAATATAACAGGAGTATTAGGATAACAGAAACACGAGGAGGTATTTTAAAATGTATCAGGAGCGCTGAAATTACACCTCTTCGAGTTTATGCACTCCTGGTACTAATAGCAAAATTTTCGAGCTTAGAAATCTATCGGGAGTATTAGGATAATAGAAACGCGAGGAGGTATTTTAAAATGTATCAGGAGCGCTGAAATTACACCTCTTCGAGTTTATGCACTCCTGGTACTAATAGCAAAATTTTCGAGCTTAGAAATATGTCAGGAGTATTAGGATAACAGAAACACGAGGAGGTATTATTTATCAGGAACGCTGCAATTACACCTCTTCGAGTTTATGCACTCCTGGTACTAATAGCAAAATTTTTGAGCTTAGAAATATAACAGGAGTATTAGGATAACAGAAACGCGAGGAGGTATTTTAAAATGTATCAGGAGCGCTGAAATTACACCTCTGCGAGTTTATGCACTCCTGGTACTAATAGCAAAATTTTCGAGCTTAGAAATATGACAGGAGTATTAGGATAACAGAAACGTGAGGGGGTATTATTTATCAGGAGCGCTGCAATTACACCTCTTCGAGTTTATGCACTCCTGGTACTAATAGGAAAATTTTCGAACTTAGAAATCTATCGGGAGTATTAGGATAACAGAAACGCGAGGTGGTATTTTAAAATGTATCAGGAGCGCTGAAATTACACCTCTTCGAGTTTATGCACTCCTGGCAATAATAGCAAAATTTTCGGGCTTAGAAGTATGACAGGAGTATTAGGATAACAGAAACGCGAGGAGGTATTATTTATCAGGAGCGCTGCAATTACACCTCTTCGAGTTTATGCACTCCTGGTACTAATAGCAAAAATTTCAAGCTTAGAAATATGACAGGTGTATTAGGATAACAGAAACGCGAGGAGGTATTATTTATCAGGAGCGCTGCAATTACACCTCTTCGAGTTTATGCACTCCTGGTACTAATAGCAAAATTTTCGAGCTTAGAAATATGACAGGAGTATTATGATAACAGAAACGTGAGGAGGTATTATTTATCAGGAGCGCTGCAATTACACCTCTTCGAGTTTATGCACTCCTGGTACTAATAGCAAAATTTTCGAGCTTAGAAATCTATCGGGAGTATTAGGATAACAGAAACGTGAGGAGGTATTTTAAAATGTATCAGGAGCGCTGAAATTACACCTCTTCGAGTTTGTGCACTCCTGGTACTAATAGCAAAATTTTCGAGCTTAGAAATATAACAGGAGTATTAGGATAACAGAAACGCGAGGAGGTATTTTAAAATGTATCAGGAGCGCTGAAATTACACCTCTTCGAGTTTATGCACTCCTCCAACTTTTCTAGTTTAAAAATCTGCCAGGAGTATTAAGATTACAGAAACGCGAGGAGGTATATTATGAACTATCAGGAGTGCTGAAAGTACACCTCTTCGAATGTATGCACTCCTGGTGCTAATGGCAAAATCTTTCAAGTTTGGTAATCTATCAGAAGTATTAGGATAGCAGAAACGCGAGGAGCTATTTATGAACTATCAGGAGCGCTGAAACTACACCTCTTCGAGTTTATACATTCCTGGTACGAATAGCAAAATCTTACGAGTTTAGAAATATATCATGAGTATTAAGGTAAAAGATACGAGAGGAGGTATTTTATGAATGATCAAGAGTGTAAAATTGCACCTCGTTGATTTTATATTCTAGGTACTAAAAGCTAATATTTATTTTGATATCAGTCCTAATAGTTCTTTTTTAATAGTTTTATTTTGTGCGTGTAGTTAATCATGCTACTTAAATATTATCGTACACTTATTTTTCTGTGGATATCTGTCGGCAATCTGGTAGATTTCTTGAATCGTCTTCTATTGGAATTTTCTTCACTTACAAACCATACTTGGAGGAACTCCTGATGTATAAGCAAGTGTAAAGAGAAGCACGAAGGTCCAAAGTCAAAAGACAACTCCTTTTACAAAAATGAGCTATCCATCAACTTCAGTCAGCCGTGTCCTCAATTCCTCCTCTCCAGGTAGTCGATGACCACTATCTATCAAACAAAAGTATCTTTTAATATGGGCACTAAGTATTCGTTTTTAGAAATTTCATTTTACCACAATTCATTTCCGGGTTTGTTAGCAAAAAGTAAACAATGAACAACGGTAAAGAGAAAACAGTAAGCGCATATTAAAAAATCAATTTTCCAAATTTCTACTTTAAAATCTCAATATAGTAAGAGACGAACAAATGCACAAACTTTCCAGATTCCCATGCCTGCTTGGTGCCACCGGGGGTAAAAATATATAAATGGATAAGAGATTCAAATACTCTGAACAGATAATAAACAAGTAAAAAGTGTATTAAAGCCGGGTTTCTACAAAAATATTCAACTTCGGTTATTCAACAATAGTTGATTACAAATCAGCACATAACTGTTTAATTGTAATTAATAATGATTACCAATAAATTTTAATAAACAATTAATAATTTTATTTCCTCGGGTGGTCCTGTAAAAAAGTACTTTCCGAATCATAAATATCGGTACAACATGAGTTTCAGGTGCTTCTACATTTCTTTACCATATTAAACTGCAAAAATGGTACTAAATCCATTTCTTCTACAATAGATCGAAATCGAATTGTAGCGAAATGGCCGAAAATTTTAGAAGATCAGCCAGCTTACAACTATTACATATTTGACTGAAGATAACCACCAAGTCAGCGGACTAACGTCATTTTATGAAGTCAAATTTACCTGGGGAGAAAATGACGTCTCCGATACGTCACCTCGATGTCTCAACATGAAGCCAGAATAACGTCACAATATGACGTTACTGAGTGTTATTTTTTCATCATGACGTCATTCTTTGGCGTCAAATTGGCGTCATATGTCACCAATAGATGACGTTAAAAGAAAACATGATGTCATCAATACGTCACAGCGACGTCTCAACATGGTGTCATAATTTCATCACAATATGACTTGTGCAAAAATTACGTCAAAGGCAAAAAATGACGTCTCCGGCCATAATTACCTCACAATATATATGACGTTACTGATTGTTATTTTTTCGCATTGATGTCATTTTATGGCAACAAATTGACGTCACTTGTGCCCAAAAAACACGCCAATAGAAAAAAAATTACGTCATCAATACGTCACAGCGACGTATCAACATGGCGTCATAATTTCATCACAATATGACTTCCCTATGGACTCCACCGCAGCAGCTAACTTCATTTTGACGTCAAATTTACCTCATCTGTGACAAGAAATTACCTCGATGGGAAAAAAATGACGTCTCCAATACGTCATCGTGACGTCTCAACATGAAGCCATAATTACGTCACAATATGACGTTACTGAGTGTTATTTTTTCATCATGACGTCATTCGGTGGCGTCAAATTGTGACCAAAAGATGACGTCAAAGAAAAATGACGTCACCAATACGTCACAGCAACGTCTCAACATAGTGTCATAATTTCATCACAATATGACTTGGCCCTAGATTCCACCGCAAGACATAATTACGTCACAATATGACGTTACTGAGTGTTACTTTTTCGTCACGATATAGATATGATGTTAATAATAATATATATATAATTATTTAAAATTAATTTTATTATATGTAAATATATATTCGAGGATAAAAGGTTTAAATTAACATTTTATAAAAATACATGTTATTATCTTGATAAATATAATTGTTATGTTTTGTTTCTTCTCTTTCCTTGGTTACTTGAAATTGGATCTTATATTCACTAGTAAGTGAACTGATTGCCACCTTACTCCTCAAGAAAAAGAACAGTCAGTCATTTAATTCGTCAATAGCAAAACGAACTTTCTTAAGCGACGGTGTAGTGACATCGCATTTGTCTGTCAGTAAATATGCTGATTTAATCCTATCAACATTTACCGTGACGGGTTTAGTTCCTTTAACAAAAGTAACCAATTTGTCTGTACGGGACAATACTTTAAACGGTCATCATACAGTGAAGTAAAAGATTTCTTAAAACGTCCTTTCCGAACGAAAACAAATTTACAAATCGAAATATCTGAACTGACAAATGATTTGTAATTGACATGATGAAAAGGTGGAATGAACGTTAAATTATTAAATGAAATACGTAACTTAGTAATAAAATAAGGAATATCAGGACAAGAATATAATTTAATAAAAAATTCACCTGGTAATCGCAAAGTTTGACCAAAAACAAGTTCAGCGGAGGAACATTGCAAATCGTCTTTGGGGATGGTCCTGAGAGCTAAAGTATGATAGGAATCTCATCCACCCAATGTGGTGTGGAAGCTTTAGCTCTTAAAGCGGTTTTAAGAGTTTTGTTAAACCTTTCTATCATGCCATTGCTACTCGGGTGATATGCGGTCGTACGAATCCTATGAAATTCCAAAAATTTTGAAAATTCTTGGAATAATTTCGATTCAAATTGAACTCCCCGATCCGTTGTCACTGTGACAGGGACATCGAATCGGCAAACGTAATTTTGAAATAATGTACGCGCTACAGTTTCTGCAGTAATATCATGAAGTGGATAAGCTTCGGGCCATCTGGTAAAACGTTCGATCACAGTCAGAATATAAGAACAACCTTTAGAAGGAGGTAATGATCCTATTAAATCTATATGTATGTGGTCGAAGCGCCCTTTAGGAATATCGAAGTTAGCTATCGGACTTTTGGTATGTCGTGTCACTTTATTAGTTTGACAGCTAATACAAGTTTTTGCCCAGAGATTACAGTCTGAAGTCATTTTGGGCCAAAAATAATTTTTAGAAACTAACGTTGTAGTCGCCTTAATACCAGGGTGAGATAAACCATGAAAAATATCAAAAATTGTCCGTCTATAAATAATTGGAACATAAGGACGAAGTTTAGGGCGGGAAACGTCACAGCAAATAAACTCGTCAGAATATGGAATTTTAATTTTCTTTAAATGAAAAGTTCTCTTTGTGTTCGATGAAGTATCTGACAATAAAAACTTAAGGTCAGAATCATCTTTTTGAGCTCTGCTCAATAAATTTAAGTCAAAATTAATATCAGCTAGGTTAGACTTTTGGGTTACAATTAGAGAAACACATCGTTGTAAAGAAGACGTATCATACTCACGTGATAAGGTGTCAGCAACAACGTTATGTTTTCCCTTGATATGTCTGATCTCGCAGGCAAACTGAGCAATGAATTCTAAATGTCTAATTTGCCGGGGAGATCTTTCAGTTTTAGTGAATAGTGCTTTGGCCAAAGATTTATGGTCAGTAAAGCAAATAAATGTACGACCTTCAAGTAAAAACCTGAAATGTTTAATCGCTGTGAATAATGAAAGAAGTTCTTTGTCAAAGGCACTGTATTTTGTCTGTGCTAAGGTAAGTTTTCGTGAGAAAAAGGCTAACGGAGCAAGTACACCTTTGTCATCGCGCTGTTCAAGAACTGCACCCATAGAGACATTTGAACAATCAACTGTCAGCGATAAACACGAGCTATCACAATGAGGATGACCTAAAAAGGTTGCACCAGCTATAGCACCTTTGGCTTTGGAAAAACTGCCAAGACAGTCGATAGGCCAATCATTTATTATTTTAACTTTATCATGCAGTAAAGTAGTACATAGAGCATGTAAAGGAATTAAGATTTCAGCGAAAGAAAGTATGAAACGATGATAAAAGTTAACCATGCCTATGAAACGCTGAAGCTGTTTAACTATAGTAGGTAAGGGGTCATTTATGACATCAACACGTTCAAAAGAAGGTAAAATACCGGCTGAAGAAATATTGTGTCCTAAAAACGTCAAATCATTGACACCTAATATGCATTTTGATGGTTTAATATTTATACCGTATAATTCTAACCTCTGAAAAACAAGTCTCAAGTGTTCTAAATGTTGCGAACTAGATTTACTTGCACTCAGAATGTCATCTAAATAGACGAAAATGGAGGGTAAACCTACTAAAACTTCGTTCAAAAAACGTTGGAATGTTTGACCAGCGTTACGTAAGCCAAAAGGCATACGCGCAAATTTAAATAAACCAAAAGGCGTAGTAATCGCTGTTTTATAAATGTCACTTTTCGCGACAGGTATTTGGTGATAAGCACGGACCAAATCTATTTTTGAAAAGATAACACAATCATATAATTGTGAATTGAAGTCATGAAGATGCGGTAATGGGTATCTGTCAGGGACAGTAACTGAATTGAGTCGACGATAGTCTCCACAAGGTCTCCAGTCGTTTATTTTCTTTTTTAGCCACCATGTGCAATGGTGAGGATACGGAAGAAGAAGAAGAAGGTATACAAATGCCTAATTCTACCATAGCATTGAATTCGTTCTGAGCTATCTTAAATTTAACATTATCTAACCTACGTGGCCGTGACAAAGGTAAATGACCTTCTGTTATAATATGATGCACTACGGAATGTTTAGCGGGCAAATTGTAATTTGGCGAACTTATCAAGCTTGGAAATTCTAAAAGTAATGTATTGTATTCATTTGATAAGCTAAATAACTTAGGAGAATGTAATGGACCATTGTTAGAAATTAAATATGTTAATAAACTAGTCATATTGTCAATTAAACATTTATGTTTCACATCAACAATTAAACCAAAATGAGTTAAAAAGTCGGCCCCAATAATAGGGACATCAATATCTGCAATATTAAAAACAAAACGTAAGTTTAAATCGATTTTCAAAAATCTCTTCCCGAATGTATTAATAATTGATCCATTAGCGGCTGTCAGTACTATATCAGGGTTTTTCTTAAGATCTGTAAAAAGATTCGGAGGTACTATCGACAAATAGGCGCCTGTGTCAATGAGAAACTTTAAGTTATTTGCATTATCAAATATAAAAAGACGACGTTTATTATTTGAAATGATAACGTCAGCTGTCAAAATATCATTAATCTTTAGTCATTTCTGATTGTCAATTTTGATGTCTTTGGCAAATGAGCACCAGTCCCCAACACACTTATAACCTTTACGACCATAAAGTTGGTGGTAATAGCAAACTTTGGCATTAGAAGGATTATACCTAATGCGGGTATTGTTTCGACTACTAGAATGGGGCCTTGAGCCCATGCGATTTCCTGAGTCGAGGCGATTTTTACAATTATCGCAAAAAGTGCCAGAAACTGTAAGAGTAGCAGAAGTTATTGAAGAAACTTTAGATTCAATTGCATGTAAAGTTTCCTGCTTGTGCAAGACTTGGTTCAATGTGTCTTGAAATAATTTAACTAAATTTGACGTAGGTAAAGTATGATTAGCGTCGTAAATTGAGTTAGAGACAGGGGAATTTATAGGATTCTGACACGACTCCCATATACGGTCTGCAATATCGATCATTTCTTTAATGTCAGTTTTTCCTGATGCGGTGATTGCAATGTAAATAGTTTTAGGTAATCGCCGTTTCCATAACTTAAAAAGAAGCTCCTGGCTCACCACATGGGATCCTCCGACGGTTACTAACATTGACCGATAAAAATCGGACGGCTTGAGGTCTCCCATCCGGGAACCGGATAACAAGTCCTCTAATCGTTTTTCCTCGCTTGAGGTTAAACGAGAAATAAGTATAGTTTTTAAGTTATCGTATAAATCCTGTTCAGGTAGACTAGTGACAACGTCATAAACTGTTGTAATAATTTCGGGCGGTAAACTTGCAATCACGTAATCGTACTTTCTCCGATCATTGACAACTCGATGGATGGAAAATTGTGATTCAATTTGTGTGAACCATATTTCGGGTTTGGACACCCAGAAAGGAATAAATTCAATGTTTGTGACATAATTATTATGCGATGTCACAACGGTTTGGTCGTCTGAGATGCTTGTTGAGATGTTGAGATGTCTCTGAATGAGATGCTTTTTTAGATGTCATCACCAAATGACTGACTGATTCCTTTTAATATCAGGGAGAAATGATAAATGACAATACAATTCACTTACCATATAAATAAAGAGAAAAAGGATAATTCTTGAAAATTCGACAATCTTGGGATTATGAAAATTCGATAGTCTTGGGATCAATCGTCCGTTTTCGGGAGTTGAAGAAATTGTTTATCTTTCAAAAAGGGATGTCCAAAATTTAATAATCCCAGTCCTACGATATTTTGTCTAAAAATTGACGTGTGGATCCTGTCCAATAATTCCAAGTGGTACTCTGCTTCGAATACATGTGTTTATGACCATATTTAACCATAATTAAACGTATATTCTTCTTCGAAGCGGTCACCAATTTATAGATATGATGTTAATAATAATATATCTATAATTATTTAAAATTCATTTTGTTATATATAAATATATCGGCGTCAAATTGACGTGACTTGTGACCAAAATAGACGTCAAAAGAAAAAATTATGGCTTCGCCATGGATTCCACCGCAACAGCTAACGTCATTTTGACGTCAAATTTACCTCGTTGTGACAAGAAATTACGTTAAAGGAAAAAAAATTACGTCTCCGATACGTCATCGCGAGGTCTCAACATGAAGCCATAATTACGTCACAATATGACGTTACTGAGTATTATTATCTCATCATGACGTCATTATGTGGCGTCAAATTGACATCACTCTTGACCAAAAGATAACGCCAAAAGAAAAAATGACGTCATCAATACGTCACAGCAACGTCTCAACATGGTGCCATAATTTCATCACAACATGACTTGGACCTAGATTCCACCGCAGCAGCTAACGTTATTTTGACGTCATATCAAAAGTGACATCATCAATACGTCACATCAACATCTCAACATGGCGTCATAATTTCATCACAATATGTTTTCGACTTGGATTCCACCACTATGAAGAGAGTAGGTAAGAAACGAACAAAAACACAAACATTCCAGATTCACATGCCTGCTTGGTGCCACCGGGGGTGGAGAAGTTGTTTCTTTTTTTATGTAAAATACACCTCAATTTTTTTCATATTTTTCTCTCAAAAAAAATTCCAATTTTTCCAGAATTAAATATTTTAAATAAGTAGATCATATATTCGATGTATTTTTGGCCGCTGAACACGATCCCTGTGTCAGTCTTGATCCATCAGGTCAGGAATTTTTTAACCACGAAAAACAGGGGAAAATAGACCAGAATAGGATTTAAAATATAAATTAAAAATTTTAAATAAGTAGACCATGTATTCGATGTATTTTTGGCCGCTGAACACGATCCCAGTGTCAGTCTTGATCCATCAGGTCAGGAATTTTTTAACCACGAAAAACAGGGGAAAATAGGCCAGAATAGGATTTAAAATATAAATTAAAGATTTTAAATAAGTAGACCATGTATTCGATGTATTTTTGACCGCTGAACACGATACCAATGTCAGTTTCAACCAATCATGTCATGACTTCTTATTGATCCTGATTTATTCTTTTCTGTGATAGTTTTGTCTTCAAATTATTGTGTAATGGTTTTCTTTTTCGTTTTATTCCCTTCCCTTTTCAATGTACAACAGCAGTTTGCCATCATATTAACATCTCATCGACCTTGATATCTACGCTCCATTTTCTTTATGTCTTGGTGAAAACGTTTACCATGCTCCACTATAATCACCTAAATTTTCTGGTATATATGAGAACGCAGAATATGCAGTTTTAAATTCATTAGACAACCTAATTTTCTGAATTTTCCTGCCATGTTGGATACTATTTCTTTGTAGTCTTCGTTCTTGTTGTTTTCTAAAAATGTATCAACAACTTCTTTAAAGCTCTGCCAGCTCCCTTTTCCGTATCTGACATTGTAGTGATGAATTTCTATCTCTTACATCGAATACATAGTCTACTTATTTAATATCTTTAATTTATATTTTAAGCCCCATTCTGGCCTGTTTTCCACTGTTTTTCGTGGTTAAAAACAAATCCTGACCTGATGGAGCAAAACTTACATCGGGATCGTGTTCAACGGTCAAAAATACATGGGAGTATATATGTGAAACCTCAGAAAATTTGCCCTTTTTTTATTTTGTGTCTGTATAATCATTCTCATACAAAAAAACCGCTGCCCAAGGAATCACTACTTCCACATTCAAGTCTCTTACAACAAAATACTATATTTGCACTCCACTGTGTGGAAATAATTGTTTATGGAACTTTAATGGTATAATATTTGAAATCATGTACCCCAAAACCCCATAAAATTATATGCCACATCTGTAATAGAGGTGGGGGTGAATGAAGTGAAAAAAATTCTTGATGACTTTGACTCTTGTACACACACTAAATCACACTATTTTTTCACCACCTTTAATAATAGGGTGGGGGCGGTAATAGGGATGGCTAATGCCATTTTTTTTGAGGCCTTAGCTCCTCTTATATTTACTAAATACGAATTTCATGGACTCTTACTTGCTTGATTTACCTATTTACCCCCATTTACCTCAATTTACCCTTCAACTCTGCAACGGAATAAGATGAAAATATAATCTAGTTCCAGATCTCGTTAAAAAACATACGTGTGCCATATTTTAAGTGAATATCTTAAACGGTTCCAGAGTAATCGTGAGCACCAAAACGATACAAGACTAACATACACACCGACGCAACAGACACATTTCAATTTTGCTCAGACTTAAAATATTGACGTTTTTTGATATTATAAGCCTATTTAAACAATGAAAATTTCCAAAAATTTTTTTTGCGTTAATATACTTCAACTGAATATCGAACTAATACGCAGAAAATGGCAAGACAAAGATATAAAAAATCGTTGTGTGCCATAAACTACACGATAGAAGTAAAGCCTCTACTACAAGCATTTTCTTCGAGAAAACCTACTACGCATCCATACTACTCAAGGTAACCCACTGTGCATCCAATTTACTCGAGTAAAGCCACTGCGCATTCATACTTCTTGAAGTAACCCACTCGCATCCATTTTACTCGAGGAAACCCACTACGCATCCATATCACTTGAGGTAACCTACTGCGCATCTATGGCACTCGAGAAAAACCACTGCGCATCCACACTACTCGTGATAACCTACTGCGCATCCATTGTACTCGAGGAAAGCCACTGCACATCCATACTACTTAAAGTAACCCACTGCGCATCCATACTACTTGAGGTAACCTACTATAATACTCAAAAAAAGTCTGAGTATCCAAATATTCGAGGAAAGCCAGTGTGCATCCATAATACTGGGGGAAACCTACTGTGCATCCATAGTAGTTGAGGAAAGCCACTGCGCATCCATACTACTCAAGGTAACTTTAACAACATAATATTTGAAATCGTCTACCCCAAAAACATATAAAACGATTTGCTACATCGGTAGTGGGGGTGGGGGTGGTGGTAGAGGGTTGGTAGTGGGGGTGGATGAAGTAAAAAAATATTTTGAAGCTTTTGGTTCTTCTACACACACTAAATCACAATTTTTTTTCATCCCATTTAATAAGGGGGTGGGGGTGGTAATGGGGGTGGCTAATGCCAAAAAATTTTTTTAGACCTTAGCTTCTCTTTTGTATACTAAATACCCATTTTATGGACTCTTACTTGCTTGATTTACCCATTTACTCGAAATTTACCCCAATTTACCCCCCAACCCTTCGACGGAACAAGATGAAAATATAATCTAGTTCTAGATCTCGTTAAAGTACATATGTGTACCAAATTTCAAGTCAATATCTTAAACGGTTCCAGAGTAAACGTGCGCACAAAAAAAAGTTACGACAGACCGACAGACAGACAGAATTTTTTTTCGCTCAAACTTAAAATCTCGACGTTTCATGACATTTTAAGCCTATTTGAACAATAAAAAATTTTTTAAAATTTTTTTGTCGTTACTATACTTTCACTGGATGTGGAAGTAATTGATGCAACTGATATTTACAGGAACGATGGCCGTGTTTCTTTAAAATTTTCCTGGCTGATTCTTTGGAAACTGGTAATTCATATTCAATTTGTCTTAACGAAATAGTTGGGTCAACACGCACTAAAGCTAATCCATTAATTTCCGTTTCTTCGTCCACAATAAATCTTTCTTCAATTTCTATTCAGGGCCGAATGCAGTTATTTGCATAATCGAATTTTTGAGAACTTACACAATGAATGGTCTGGCAGTTCACACCAATAGATGTATTTATTAAGTAAGGTTTATTTGGGGTATGCTCTGTCAATCATAGAACTCCATATCTATTTAAATGGATTATGGATAAGGATGCCGCTGTGGACCAATTAAAAAAGAGTGTTCAAAGAAGTGCAAAATTTGTGAACGACTCTGCAAATGTTTTTGAAAGAAGTTGAATTGTTGTAATTAGGTCGGTAATTAGATTATTTACTTCAAAGTTTATTTTCATTATTTAAGTAATACAATTTAGTTATCTTATTTTCTATTAAATGTTTTTTGTTAAGTATACCATTATTTGTATATTTTTTTGTTAATTCGTTATCGTAAAAGAAATAGTGAAAATATTGAGTATTCAATATATTATTATTAAAAATAGATTCTAATACAACTACACGTGTTGTTTTTTCCATGCACGCCACCGACGGCCTTATTTAAATAAATAACATTTTAAAATTATATACCAATCGATAGAAAAGGTAATATAATTTTTCATATCTAATATCTAATTTATTGGATCGCTTGAGTGACAGCCAAAAATAGCTAAAAGACCCTCCTCATTTATTTTGCTAAAGAGCTTTATGCAAGAAAAAAATAGTAAAATAAAAAAATGTGAAATAATAATAATAATAGTACATTTTTAAATAATTACAGTTACATGTGCAACTTCTTCTTTATACGCCACTGGCGGCTTTATTTATATAAATAACGTATATAAAAACCGCTGCCCAAGGAATTACTACTTCCACATCCAGATTTTCTATTCAAGTCTCACAACGAAAAAATTTTGTATGTGGAAATAATTGTTGTAATTTTGAGGCTTTTGGTTCTTGTACACACACTAAATCACATTTTTTTTTCATCCTCTTTAATAATGAGGGGTGGTAAGGGGGTGGCTAATGCCAAAAAAAATTTTGAGACCTTAACATCTCTTGTATATACTAAATACCAATTTTATGGACTCTTACCTGCCTATTTACCCCATTTTACCCCCCAACCCTTCGACGAAATAAGATGAAAATATAATCTAGTTCCAGATCTCATTAAAGTGCATACGTGTACCAAATTTAAAGTCAATATCTTAAACGGTTCAGAGTAATCGTGCGCACAAAAAAAAAGTTACATACCGACAGACAGAAATTTTTGTTTCACTCAAACTTAAAATCTCGACGTTTCATGACATTCTAAGCCTAGAACAAATTTTTGTATTCCAAAGCACTCTAGACGAATGTCTTAAAATGCTTTAAAAAAACTGAGCATCGACTCAAAAATTCGCGAAAGTTTCATGGTATACTCAAAATGTTGTCTTGAATCCAAATATGTAAATATATACATTTAAAAATCGAAAGTTGCGGTCATTTCCGGGAAACCGCAAATGGTCTCATACCGTTCTTATGTCCAAAAACCCATTTTTACGGGTAGTTTATGCACCCCAAATTTCAAATGGATGAGTTAAAAAATAAAGGAAATATGTGGGTGAGCCACTAGCCTGTGGCACCCGGTATATCAATTGATAGAAAAAATAATGATCTTTATCTTTTATATTTTGTAGGATTTTGATTTATTGGGACGTTTTAAAGTTGCAGCCAAATATGTGTCATTATTGGTAGGCTCCCCCCACTTTTTTGCTGTGGTGCCTTACATAAGAGAAAATAATAGAAGACAAAATAAGGGTCTTATGCAAAATTGTGTGCTCCATCGAATGGCATCAAGACCAATTCTCTATTTTCTACCGTTTTAGAGAAAACAATATGTATATAGGCAGATGCAAGTTGCCCCTTTGAGAAGGGGCAGGGGGAGCAGGCGTGATTTCTCGAGGTGGGTCTATTCGAAAATTTACTTATTTTGACTAGTTCTATGCATGGTTAAAATGATTTGCTTTTACTCAAAAGTGGAAATATCAAACACCGTCTAAGCTATAATATCTGAGGAGACAAACATGTTTACGCTTGGGACAAATTTGCCTTGCATAATTTAATGGAAAAATATTAATATGCATTTCAGTATAAAGGACGTGCAGTTGCATCTCCAATAAATATAGTGTGGCAGGAGGCATCGCGACGTTCATGGCGGCATCAAGCACTGGACGGATTTAGATTTCTTGTAATTGTCTCAGTGTTTTAAGCGAAATTCGTCTGTTGCAAGTCTCTGAACTTTAAAGAGGCTCTCATATAAATTAACTTTCAAATCAATAACGAATTATGATGCTCGATCGATGTACTATTTATAGATAATTAATAACCTTTCCTTTTTGGTTTGTTTTTAACATCAATTAATTTCTTAATGAATGGCTGATAAATCAATAAATATTCTAAGTAACTTTATTTCACTCTTGTCTTATTAATTCAATATTTCTTAGTATCAGCTTAATTCAATAATTCTTAGTATTAACTGGTTTTAATTGATTGTTGAATAATATATATTTCAAAGGCTGATTTTAAACTGTCTTTACCTGAGTTGCATGTTAGTGTGCACTGATTCTCTTCTTATTATTCACGTCTTGATAAACGTGTGATCGAAGCATACTCTAGTTGGTGTCCATTTGCCGTATGGTGCGTCCGACAGCACCACGCCATCTGTCGCGGTTGCTTGTTCGGTGCTCAACTTCACCAAAGCTTTTTCTCATCAGATCCTTCGTGACGTCTGCCCAATGATTTGAAGAACGTCCTCTTCACTCCCTGCCATATGATTTTCCCGGCAGTATCATTGTTCTTTATCCGGATGATGTCGCCAAAAGATGATAGAATTCGGAAGAATACGATGCTGAAGACTCGCTTTGGGGGACGTATTTCTTGGAAAATCGACTTTTGGTGCCATCTCAGATGCCATTGGCTGTCCAGGAGATTTATACCAAACATCTCCAGACCTCACATCTCAAAAGCATTAATGCGCTGTCTAACCGTCTCCCTAGCGGTTTTATATGCCTTAGAGAAGATGGAGATGGAGATCTTGTCTTGTCTTGTCTATTCTTTGTCGATTATCATATTCGCAGTTTTTGATATTATCTACAATGGCTTAGAGGTATATCATTTTACCGTGCCTGGGTGGTGGTCATTTGCTCGGTCTACAATAATATTATTCGTTTTGTAATAATTTATGTTTAAACTGTACTCAAAGCTTATTAATTGAAAATCGTTCAGCAGGTGTATAAGCTCATTCTTCTTGCTGCAACTAAGGTGGTATTGTTGTCATTCTAAGTGAAAGGTTACTAATAGCCAACACAGGCAAGAACCCTACTTTTGTTACTTTAGTGCGTAAAGAAACCTTATGCTCGAATAACATAAGCGATAATATTATAAATTGGCATGTGTCAAAAAAGCCATCAGGCTCCGATCAAAGATTTGATATCACAACCTCATCTCTGACGGAAACAAGGTTCAGAAATCCCCGAGGGGCCAACTGCCCCTCCAACTGGTAAGGCTATTCAGAGTCCCTCAGACGGCACCTGGAGGAAGGAACAGCATCCGGAAGAAATGTAGAGAGCCTTGAGGTGGCAGTAGAACAGGTAAGCGAAGCGATAATAGCCGCTTACCAGGAACACTGACCAGAGAAAACAAGGAAAAACGGGGGTAAAACAAGCTGGTGGAACAAACATCTAGAAGGCCTCAGAACATAAGTAAGAAAACTGTTCAATAAGGCCAAATCCAACCAAGATTGGGATACCTACAAAACAAAACTCACGCAATACAACAACGAAATCCGCAAGCCCAATAGAGACTCATGGAGGAGGTTTTGCGGAGAGGTCAATGACGGCCCTGCAGCCTCCAGAATCCATAGTGTCTTGGCCAAGGATGGTTGTACTGCAAATGAAGTAGCCTTCCTCAAAAAAGAGGGTGAAACCTACACAGAAACACTAACGGAAAGCATCCAAGTGCTCACGGAGGCCCGGGCTTACTGATATTGCAGGGTTTGGAGGCCGGGTAACTCCCAGATCAAAGGCCGGAGCGGCCCAGACCTGCGAATTGAAGGCTGGCCAATGAGGTAGTAAAACTCGACAAAATCAGATGGGCAATTAGCAAGTTTCAACCATTCAAGTTTCCTGGGATGGATGGATGGAATTTACCCAATTCTGCTTCAAAAAGAGCAGAATATACAAATACCACGCGTGTGTAAAATATTCAGAGCATGTCTGACCTGGAAGTACATATCACACATATGGCGGAAGGTGAAAGTCACCTACCTACCAAAAATAGGTAGGATACCAAACGCCCAAGTCATAATATACCCACAAGCCTCTTATAGCGACTATAGCGACTCACTCACTGGAAATCGAGAAGTTTCCATGGAGTCGCTAAGAAACAAAAAGGAAAACTCGATCCATAATGGAGAAGTTTCCATGGAGTCGCTAAGAAAAATAAAAAACATTCGATATAAAAATATAATATCAATATACTAAAAAATATCATAATCACATAAAATATGAACATGTATTAAAAAACAAATATTCGTATATTAACTTCGATTTTAATTTTATTTATAGCGATAACGCTATACCTCTCCTCTTTCCTACTTAAAACGTTGGAAAGACTACTGGACAGGTATATTAGAGACGAAATACTCATGGAAACCCCGCTTAGTGAGCGTCAATATGCCTACCAGCCGGGAAAGACAATGAACCTCGCGCTAGATGATTTAAATAGGCTACTGACAAAGTCATTAGATTGCAAAGAAATGGCAGTGGCAACATTTCAAGATATAGAAGGAGCGTTCAATAACGCGACAACGCAATCTCTAACGAATGCTTTGTTAAATAGAAGAATCCTAACAGCACTCTGCCAGTGAATTAGAGCCAGCTTAGAAAAGAGGATAATGGTATCTAATCTAAGCGAACGTGAGTACAGGCTGCCATCAAGGAGGGGTATTATCTCCACTGCTGTGCGCAACCCTTGTTGACGAACTCCTCCGAACAATTTCCGCAGAAGGCTTTTACTGCCTAGGATATGCTGACGATCTAGCGATAGTAGTCAAGGGGCGATTTGCGTTCGCAAAGAGCCCTAAACATTGTCGACAGGTGGTGTAGTGAGCAAGGACTTTCCGTAAATCCGAATTCTTCATATCTCGGTTCCAAAGCATTGGCTCGGCTTCATATCTCGGCTCCAAAGCATTGGAGCACAAATTATTTTTTTTTAAATTCGTGTTTTTTTATGACAATTGAAATGCCGTTGGTTGCAATAAATTGTATGCAAAATCCACTGAGATGTTTACATTTGTTTAATTTTTTGCGTAAAAAAGTCGCAAATTAAAATTTGTTTGCAATTTTCTTTTTGGTTATGTAAATATACGTCAAGTACAATGTATTTACCGAAACAGAACTGTAAAATATTAATTTGATCTTTTAATATAACAGTTTGATTTTTTTTTTTATAAATTAATCGCAAGAAAAAAATTAATATTTTGCAACGGGACAAAGTGCATTTTATTAAGGATAAAGATATGTACTATTTATCATAACATCGTTAACATACAGATTTTATATTTGTTTCTACAATGCTTCAAAGTTCGAGAATCGAAAAATTCAATTTTTTTAGTTTTTTGTCATAAAGTGTTATTAACAGTCAAAGATTCGTTCTTTGCGTATACCTACCTTATAAGGGAACTCATGACGAAGAAATTGACGGGTCGAGCGTTTTTCTAAGACCTTTAGAAGCGAAGATATAAGCAAAAAACTAAGTTGCAAAATTCATTTTGTTTACAAAAAGTTAAATAACAATTAAAGCCACTGTTTTGAGTGATCAACACAATTTTTTTCGGATCCCTTAGTTTTGAAGCTAAAATCACTGGATCAGTAAGCACGGTAGGTATAACTTTCACCTTTTCTCGTCTATTACAGGACTTCGGTCCTTGGAGTCTCATAAATTTAACCTAACCGCACTGAGAGTAGATAAGCCATCCTACGTTGGAGAAGGAGCAACTTGGTGCCCTTGGTACAAAATAAATTTACTTACGTCCTTCAGACCACTGGTGGTGAGTTCATCTACATATTTTTTAACAAAGTGTGTTAATACGATGGTCTAATTTGAATAAGCGTAGAAAACATAAATTTTTTTAAGGATATGTCGATAAAATGTAAAAATTTGCAGGGGTAAATATAGCAAGCGATAAACTTTTTATCTTTCTACATATATAGCAAGTATATCGAGAAGAAATAAAGACAAAGGATGGACATAACTTTTTATTTGAAGCTTTTTTTTAGGTTTAGCAATTTTCGAGAAAAACGCATTTGGAAATACTGAACGCCCTCGCAGTGCACAGTTGGTATCTCCGTCCATTATCAGAACAGAGTCCCATTAGAATTCCTTATTATTAGCCTGTCGATGTCATAAGCAATAATTTAACAAAACTCACAATAATCGCACTAGTGCCTACTTAAGCCAATCTGTAAAACTAGTCTACGAATTACACAGGGTCGCTAATATGTTAAGACACAAAAAAAAGTTTTAGGGTTTTTTAAAATCTAATACAGTAAAGAAAAATTAAGTATACAAGATCAGTCAAAGAGACATGACGAAACGAAGTTGCTTTTTATTTAATGGAACACCCTGTATATGGTTCCATATTTCAATTCTTCTCGAAATTCTAAACAAAATTCATATAGCACATCATATACCTAAACTTAACCGTTTTCGAGATATCGAATTTCGAAAATAATTTTTTACTAAAAACCACTGCCCAAGGAATCACTACTTCCACATCCAAATTTTTTATCTAAGTCATTCACAACGAAAAAATTTTGTATGTGAAAATAATTGTTTATGGAACTTTAATAATATAATATTTGAAATCCTCTACCCCAAAAACCCATAAAACGATACCCCACATCGGTAGCGGGGTGGGGGTGGTGATAGGAGGTGGTAGTGGGGGTGGATGAAGTAAAAAACATTTTGAGGTTTCTGGTTCTTGTACACACCCTAAATCACATTTTTTTTTCATCCCCTTTAATAATGGGGTGAGGGTGGTAATGGGGGTGGCTAATGCCAAAATTTTTTTTGAGACCTCAGCTTCTCTTGTATATACTAATGGTATTTATTATTTTATGGACTCTTACCTGCTTGATTTACCTATTTTCCCCAAATTTACCCCACTTTGCATTTTGGCCTTCTTTACGTGCAAGGGGTTAATTGTTGACAAAATATGCATACGACACTGCACACTTCGGCATTTTTTTTAAGTATGGCGTAATCTTCGCACAAGACTGGGAAAAAAACATAACATAAATGAGTCCCCAGACATGCTACAGAAAAAAATTCAGGCTGGTACCCCAGGGATAAGTAACCCTAAAAAAAATTTGAAAATAATATATATGTTTTTTTTACTGTATCTGTTTTCGGAATTTGAGCATGATTTTTTATTTAGTACTTTCTCAGTAGGTCTTTAACATATATTTTTTACAAAACGATTGAATGCGCCGTTTCTTAGAAAAAAAATAGTTTTGCTAAAATCAACCCTCCCTTACTCACCCCAAACCGGTCCCTTTTTCGGGCTAATATTTTGTGAAAGTGCTACTTTCCAAGATTGCTTCCTACTGCACAAATATAAGCGCCAGACGCTTGGGGGCAGTCACACCACGCTTACCCGGCTATGCCCTTTACGTTTATAAAATAGGGACCTATGACGTGTCCACCAATAATGGCCACACCAAACATTTACTTTTTGTGGTCGTTGGGTGTGAACTTGCTCCATCCAATGTGGATTTTGGTCTGACCAATACCTACAGTTGTGTCGGTTTACGTGCCCGTTTAAACAAAATGTAAATTCGTCAGAAAACCATAGGTGGTTGACAAAGCTGATATTTTCTTTTAATTTGTCCACAATAACTTCGCAGAACTCGATTCTACGATCAAAATCGTCTTCACTCAATTCTTATAACAAATGAATTTTATATGGATGGAATTTTTCCCGTTTGCAAATTTCTTGAATGGAATATCGACTCATGTTATGATTTAAAGCCCTCTGTTTTGTCGAATTTATTGAATTTTCCACCACATCTAACATGACATTCAAAGAATTCTCTTCATTTGTAACGCTTACCGGTCTTCCACTTTTTGGTCGATCTTTGACATTTCCAGTTTCATGAAAACTTTGCAAAACGGTTGATTTAGAAAGAGGTTCCCGATCGGGATGCAATTCATTAAAAATATTTACTACTTGGTCACAACTTCTTCTATCACCATATCCTATGATCATTAAAATTTCAATATGCTCGATTTCATTTAAACGTGCCATTTTTGCGCGAAAATTATTATATTTTTTACATGTGTTGTCAAGATCATCACTGTTAGACAAAAGAACGGCGCGGCGTTGTTATAGAGCTAGAAACTTTCAAAGGTAACTTGATGGACTATAAACATAATAGACTAATGGACAGGGAGCTGGCGACTGAAAACTTACGTCATAAGGTACAAAATTTCTGACTTCTGAGCTATTTAAGATTTTCTTTGTCTTACGCGTCAGACTGGGGGCGTTTAGTCAGTAGAGGCTCTCAAATTTCGAAGAAAGGGCCAAATTTTACGTGATATGACATAACAAAAACCAACGAGGCTTTGTGTGGAGGATCCTCCCTAACTCAAAACAAGATCGTAAGACAAAATATTATGGGGCTTTTTTGCTTGACAAGCTTGATTTTTACAAAAAGAGCCGAAATTTACGTCATATGGTACATGAAAAAAATCAACGAGGTATTGTGCGGACACCCCCTCTTAGCCGAGAACCGAACAGTAAGACAAAATATTCGGGGGCTTTTGGTCCGTAAGACAAGTTTGATATTTATAAAAAGAAGGGCCAAAATTTACGTCATAAGGTACATGAACATTTTTTTCGCCAAATTGTTCGTTTCCATGTTCTATTCAGGAAATTCCATCGTAAGACACAATTATTTTTCGACAGCCTGTTCGTTTCCATATTCTATTCAGGAAACTTCACGTAAATCATTTTTGTGGGCTTAACTGCTGTAAGACAATTTTTTTGTCAAAAGAATAAAATTTACTTTATATGGTAGGTACATGAAAAAACCAACCAGGTATTGTGTGGAAACCACCCTTAACTGAAAACCGAATCGTCCACAGAGACCCTCATAGGACAACATTTTTGTGGGCATGTGACAACTGGGTAATTTGGGTAATACCAAAAATATATAAAAATGGTTTCTAAAAATTGTTTTACACCTGTTCGAGAAATAATCAGGCCTAAGGTACTTTTTTATTTTACTTCAGAAAATATAATAGGCGATACATAATAAGCTAAGATAATAAAACAGTATTTTAAAAATCTAGTTTCTCAAAACAAGAAAATTTATCTTCATCTATCAATGAATCTCAAAAAGTATGAGCGGGTAGCAATGTAAAAAGTGCCCCCGCATCTACCGAACTAAAATGGCTTCCATAAGATGTCTCGTATGCTGACTGTCTTGTGTACAAAGTTTTAAGCTCGTGGACTCTGCATGGGGCGGGAAAAAAATAATTTACCCCTAAATGTTTTATTTTTTTTCTTACCTCCTATTTGACGAATCGCTTTGTAATTTGGCACAAATAATGTTAGTGTTAGGAGAGTTTATTTTAAAAAATATTACCCTTCTACGGTGATTTTATGCATTAAAAAAAAATAATACATTTTTTTCAATAGCCTGAAGGGTGACTACCCTGTTTGACACTATTACCATATTTTGATATAATATGTATTTACACTATAACTATAACATATGACAGTTATAGTTTTATTAATGCGGTGGAACAGGATAAAAATAAATAAAAATTATCTGAACCTGCAATATTACGAGTATATTATTTAATTTTTTACAATGAATTATTTTTTTATTTATTTGCTTTTATCATGATTAGAGAATATTATTTATGTATTATGCAAATCGCAACTTACACACTTTTTTATTTATTATGAAAATACCCACTTTCTGTAATATACTAGTCAGAAAGTAGATAATTTCATATTAAATTAAAAAAAAGTGTGAATGACTAAATGTAAATAAATGATTTAAGTATTTTCAATATATTTTTTTCTTTAAAATGCTAGGAATCCTATCATGTAATTCAATACCTCGTCATTATTAGCTAGAAGGGTAGTTGTTTTGATTAGTTCTCCAATAATGAGTGTTTTAAAGTATTTACCTGGCTAGTATATTAGCGCGCCCAGATTATGGCAACAATATACAGAAAGTAGGTGTTTTCATAATAAAAAAAAAGTGCGTAAGTTGTGATCAGAGGCGTAACTATGGCAGGGCAAATCGGGGCAATGCCCCGAGGCCCCAGCCGGCGCCTGGGTGAGGCCGAGTATTAGGATAGATTTTTTTTCGGATTTCTCCCCTCCCCCCTCGCTCATCAAAAAAATGTTTGGATCAGAAAACATTTTTTTCGGATTTCTCCCTCCCGCTCATCAAAAAAAAAGTTGGGATCAAAAAATATTTTTTTCCGGATTTCCCCCTCCCCCCGCTCATCAAAAAAATGTTGAGATCAAAAAAAATTTTTTTTTCAGATTAGGATTGGGTATTAAGAATATGTAATAGGGGGCACCCCAACAATTTTTTGTCATGGGGCGCCATGATGTCTAGTTACGTCAGTGGTTGTGATTTGCATAATACCTAAATAATATTCTCTAATATTATTTAATATTTAGATAGGTAATCATATAATTCATTCGGATAAGAGTAACTGAGTGATACAGAAGTTGGACCCATATTGCGAGCAAAAGTAGGGGGAACCCGGCCAGAATGGAAAGATGTCTCAAACAAAGGAGTAGGATTGAAGGCTTTGTGGTCGTAATGGGATTCACTTAGACCATTAGACGGTCTGTTATTTTTATTACATACGAACATCTATAAGACTTATTTTATTAACCATTAGGAACATGATAACTCATAAAAACAAAATTATTTATCCAAGCACTTTCCTCATCTAACTGTGGCAATAAAGAAAGTTTTATTGGTTGATTCGACTTTAGTACCTCCGGTTTTTTTTACATATTATACATTGTTACTGTTTTTGCGTTTTAAATTAAGTGAGCTGATTTTGCTCTCAGAACTATTGCTATCAGTTGTAGAACTTTCCATTTCATGCATAACACTAACTACTATCTAAGAGATAAGATACTATATATGAGAGCGTAACAGTATGAGATGGAGCTACGGAGATTTGTAAGACAGATGCGGCTACGGCAGAGCGGGGGCGTAAGTAGCCAGCGGTCTGGCAGCCAATTGAAAAATAGCTTATTTTGTATTTTTAGTGCCTCTTTAACTGTCACGGCTCGCACTCTCGACCGTGGAGTATCCCTACAAGCGGCTTCTACGTCAAGTGCACGCACCTAAGCTTCGCTACTACTTTGGTGTCTCGTCAGCCTCAGAACTCGCCTGACCTCTTCGTCCCTTATGCCATCTAAAAAGGCCCCCACTGCTAATTGTTCCTGAAATTCTCTAGGTGCACTCGGATACGCCAGGTGTGCTAGTCTCCCTATTGCAGCTTCGAATTCTTGCAAACTTTCCCCAGCCTTTTGTGCCCGTGATTTTAGCTGAGCCTGGTATACTTGGGCAAGGTGTTGGTCGCCACATCTCAAATCTAATGCAGCTTCCAAGACTTTGAAGTCCTTTTATTTCTCCACCGGGATGGTCTGAAGTAACTCTGAGGCTTGACCCTTTAGCACCAGAACTAATGCCACAGCCTTTTCCTCGTTATCCCAGTTATTTGCACTTGCAGCCGCCTCAAATTGTCTCTTGTACGTTGTCCATGAACTTTGGCCGTCAAATGAGGGAGGTTGTAAACGAGGACCTGATGATGCTACCAGCTGGCCTCCTTTCTCTCTCAATTGTCGCTTAAGGCACTCCGCTTCTCCTTCGACCTTACTCATCTTTTCTTTGATGTCGCTTACTTTCCCTTTGACTTGACTGACTTCTGTCTTGACCACACCTACTTCGACCTTGTTTATCTCTTCTTTGATTTCGTTAGTGATTGAATTCATAGCGCCTTGTTGGATTTTCATTTGATCGCTAAGGATTTTGCTCAGTTCTTCCTGGCGTCTTTCTTGTTCCTCTTTTTCTTCTTGGCGTTGTCTTTCTTGTTCTTTTTCTCCTCTTGACGTCTTATTTCCAGGTCTTCCATTATTTCCTTCAATTCGTGTCTTTCTTCTTGACGCCGCCTTTCTTCCTCTTGACGTCTTCTTTCTTGCTCTTCTTTTTCTTCTTGGCGTCGCTTTTTTTGTTCTTCTTTTTCTTTGCAATGTCTTATCTGAAGTGAAATAACTAAACATGAATGAATTATATGATTACCTATCTAAATATTAAATAATATACTCTTAATATTGCAAGTTCAGATAATTTTTATGTATTTTTATCCTGTTCCACCGCATTAATAAAACTGTAACTCTTATATGTTATAGTTATAGTTAAAATACATATTATATCAAAATATGGTAATAGTGTTAAACAGGGTAGTCACCCTTCAGGCCATTGAAAAAATATATTAATTTTTTTTTAATGCATAAAATCATCGTAGAAGAGTAATATTTTTTAAAATAAACTATCCTAACACTAATATTATTTGTACCAAATTACAAAGCGATACGTCAAAGAGGAGGTGAGAAAAAAAATAAAACATTTAGGGATAAAAAAATTGTTTCCACCCCATGCAGAGTCCACGAGCTTAAAACTTTGTACACAAGACAGTCAGCATACGAGACATCTTATGGAAGCCATTTTAGTTCAGTAGGTGCGGGGGCACTTTTTACATTACTACCCGCTCATACTCTTTAAAACTAAATAAGTATGTAGAGAAACACTGTTGTAATTACAAATCCTCTTCTGCCTGTTTTCAGAATATTCCAATAGCTCGTCTTGATGTTCTTCCAGAGCTTCAGGGAGATATGGGGCAGCATCCCTTTTCAGTAATCTCTCAACCATTTTGTCCCGGAGTTAATGTGTTATGCGGATTTTATTTTCCAGAACGGACTTACATGGTGACAAAAGTGCAGGATCGATTTTCTTTATGGCTGAAAAAGGATTTATACCATTTTAAAAACAACTGAGTTCTTGTTTTATTACCGTGCTTGCACTTTTTGAACAAAAACGAGACATTAATAAATCGTCTATTTTTTCCAACTCCAAAATCTAGCCAAAGCCTGTGGTAAAATTTAATAATGTAAATGTTGCTTAAAAACAAAATCAAAACATCTGTATCCCCTGTTCTTACCATTATATCTCTGTGGTACTTTTCTTCCGATTCCCCTAAAGAAGAGTCAATTTTAAAATTATTTTCGCAATGGAAAAATGGACGTGAATCTGTATCTTCGTGTTTTATTAAAAAAAAAACATGTATCCTCTTGTGTAAAAAACAGTGTCTTGTTTCTTAAGGCATCTTTATGGATTTCTTGCTGCCAGCCTCTTACAAACCACATGCTTTGCTACATTTTGGAGTGGAAAAAGCCCCCGAATATTTTTTTTTACGATCTTGTTTTGAATTAAGGAGGGTCTTATCACGTAAAATTTGGCCCTTTCTTGAAAATTTGAAAGCCTCTACTGACTAAACGCCCCCGGTCTGACAAAAAAATCTTAAATAGCTTGTCTACGCACACCAAACTTAGGAATCAAAATTTTTGTACCTTATGACGTAAGTTTTCAGTCGCCAGCTCCCTGTCCATAAAATATTTTTGTATAATTTATAAGAAAATGATTTGCAAAATTCGACATCTCGGAAACGGTTAAGTTTAGATATATGATGTGTTATACGAATTTTGTTTAGAATTTCGAGAAGAATTGAAATATGGAATAATATACAGGGTGTTCCATTAGAGAAAAAGCAACTTTGTTTCGTAATGACTGATCCTGTATACTTAATTTTTGTAATAGATTTTAGAAAACCCTAAAACTTTTGTGTCTTAACATTTTTCACTAGCTATCTTACTTTAAGAGATAATCGACCGTTTCCATACATATCAGCGACCCTGTCCTGTATTTCAAGCAATGTATGTATTAGGTATAATAGACTTAACATAAATCGTAAATTAAGCCAATTTTTTGGCATGTTATTAATAATTATTTATTTTTACAAACAATTTTTTAATAACAGTTTATTTCATAATTATTCAATAGAAAATAAATCAGAAAAATGTTTTTTCATTTGTTTATTTTTTATATCCATTCATTTTTTTTGTCTTGACTGATTAACAAATTAAAATTAAAGTATTGGGCAAAACAACTTACGGGGTGTGTAATTTTGGTTTTAGCAACCATTCCCTTACTGCATTAGCTGAAAAGGAACCCTGGTTTACTTTGAGAGATACATTACAAGATCTAAAAATGTATTCTCAATACACGTATTGGAAAATGGTACTGACTAATTAATAGTTAATAGCGTATAATAAAAGTGAATCAAAAATAAAAACAAATCAAATCACAACCAACACCTGACTTAATTGAATTTGAATGAATCCAAACAAATAGTACATTAAACAGACTCAAGATATTTATATCTTCCTTAGAAGAGGTCGGAACTTCGAGCTTCTATCTATTTCGCTAAATATAAAGCAGTGAAAAGTTAACTCCTTCGTTGTTCTGTAAACACGAAATATGAAGTTTCAGTATGTTTCAGTATTTTTCAGTGCATGAATCCCTATGAAAGAACATTGTTATTGCGGGGTAAATCAATTATTGTGTCTGGTTGATTTTCTGTTTACAGCTGTGATGAAAATGACTGCGTGTGACTACAGATAGTGGCAAGTGTAAAACGAGTTGTTAAAATCGAGTGTTCTTCAGTGAATTTATATTTATATCTACTAAAAATATCCATAGTGAGTGTGTTTGTTTATATCTTAATAAAGATGGTTTTCCAAAATCCAAAGTGGTGATAGTGAGTGACCTTGAAATGGGACGAAACACTATTTTGGTATGTTTAAAATTATACACCTATATTGAATTGCTTTTGCTTAAGCTTGGTTATGTTTTATTTGGAATATTTTCAGTCAACGTAACATTTCTTCTATTAATACTTTGTGTTTTCATATCAAGAATTATTTCATTTTACTATTTTTAAACTCAAATGTATGTACATAATAGATGCCCACATACATTTTTTCGTTGTAACAATATATTTCTTTCAGAAATCCCCCCAATCTCTATTAAAAATATTGATAGAAGCTAACAAATGTAAACCGACGAATATATCCCAGTTGATTTAATTATCGGGTGCCCCATTTAAAATGGGCACAAGTTCATGTCGTCAACAGACCTCATTTGTCAAAAAATAGTGTTGTTAACAACTGGTATGTCTTACCAAAATTACCATGTTAACCTAAAAAATGCAATTATTATTTACATAAATAGCCGCGATCATCAAATTTATAGTATGAGTATACCTCTAGTACGTCAAAGCGAAATAAGAAAGGGTCATTGTTTCCAAAAATTATTTTTATTTTAAATAGATTTCAGTCTCTATTTTTAGTCAGAAATGAATCTCTTGTGTGTATTGACAATTAATAATTACAGGGCTGTGCTACACTTTATTAGAAAATCTTCAGCATATACAGGGTGTCCCAGAATTTCGTTAACAAGCCATATCTCCTTATTTGAGAAGATAAAATTCCAGAGTAATTGTGCGCACAAAAAAAGACAGACCGACAGAAATTTCTTTTTCTTGCTCAAACTTAAAATTAACTAAAATGGAATGTTAGAGAGTTCTGGTTACATCCTTGAAATCACATTTTTTTATCTGCTTAAATAACGGAGATATGACTCGTTAACGAAATTCTGCGACACCTCCCAATTAGCATTATTGGACTAATACTCAGCTGAGTTGTATAATTATTTTATAGTAGTGAAAAAATGTTCTTTTATGTTTTATTAAAATACTATTGTGAATTTATGGTGAACTTCCACAGGCCTTCCTGGAAGAGGATGCACATCGTTCTACCAGGGAAGGAAAAAGGCTAGCTGGAAAAATATTCACCCCAAGTAGAATTAAATGGGCTGTATCGACCTTCAAGCCCTTTAAATCACCAGGCAAGGATGGTCTTTTTCCTGCCCTGCTTCAACATGGAATTGAGGAACTTATCCCAAGCCTGAGAAACATATTCATAGCAAGCTATAGTCTCGGGTATATACCCCAAGCTTGGAGGGAAGTTAAGGTGGCGTTTATCCCAAAAATAGGCAGACGTTCACCAGACGAGCCTAAATCTTATCGCCCCATCAGCTTAACCTCTTTTCTCCTTAAAACAATGGAGAAGATACTAGATCAACAGATTAGAAGCGAAATCATTACAGAGAAACCGCTTCACTCGAAACAATTTGCCTATCAACCTGGCAAATCAACAATAAATGGCCTCGTCGAAGACATCGAAAAGACATTTACAGCAAAGGAACTGGCTCTGCGTGCTTTCATAGATATAGAGGGCATACATTCCCCAACAATCATATGGCTACAATCCATGCTAAGAAGCAAAAAAATTACCACAGATATGGGGAACGAATCGGCCACCGTGACTGTAGTTAGGGGCTGTCCACAAGGTGGAGTCTTATCGCCCTTGCTGTGGTCAATGGTGGTCGACGATCTCCTCCATAAGCTGAGTAATTATAGCTTCAACGTTCAGGGCTATCCTGATGACCTGGGCGGTACTGTTAGAGGCAGGCATGAGGTTATGATCTCAAACCACATGCAAATTGCCTTATATATAATATCTAAATGGTGCTCGTCAGAGGGCCTTAGTGTCAATCCGAACAAAACAGTTATTGTTCCATTGACCAAAAGGAGAAAACTAAATTTGAGAGCTCCTATGTTAAATGGGACAGTACTGAATTTTTCCAGTGAAGTCAAGTATCTAGGAGTAATCCTGGACCAAAAACTTACCTGGAACTCACACTTAGAAAGGACACTTACCAAAACAACGACGGCTATTTGGACGTACCGTAGGCTGTTTGGTAAGCCTTGGGGTCTGAAGCCAAAAATGATACATTGGTCCTACCTTTCGGTTGTCAGACCCATGGTCACCTACGCATCATGTGTATGGTGGTCAAAAACAGAAGAGAAAATAGCACAAGGAAAGTTGCAGAAATTGCAACGCCTTGCCTGTCTAGGGACTACAGGAGCAATGCGCTCGTGTCCCACAGCAGCTATGTAGGCAATGCTGGACTTACTTCCTCTGCATTTGCATGTAGGGAAGGAGGTAGCACTTAGTGCCTTAAGGCTGCATCAGGCACTTAAATTCAGATCAGGCGATCTGGTTGGTCACTTAAGGATTCTGGAAGTAATCCAATTCGAATCCACGACCAAACCCACTGACTCAATGCCAATCAAGCAGACTTTGACTGCCCGTTTGATGTGCTGATTGAAAGCCGTCAGACGAGCAGGGTCAAAGTACTGCGGTTGGAGAAAGAGTCACACAGCTGGTACACAGATGGACCCAAGATGGACGAAGGGGTTGGTGTGGGCGTAGCAGGACGTAAATGCAGGCTATCTAAAGCCCTTGGTAACACCTCAACCATCTTCCAGGCAGAAATCTATGCTATAGATCAATGTGCCCAGGAATGTCTAAATAGAGGCACTCGAAGGGCAAAGATACTTTCAGATAGTCAGGCAGCATTAAAGGCAACCGTAACTGCGAAATATATACTTTGTGAATGCAAGGTACTAATCCGCATTAGGCTAAAGTACCTAGAACAGGCGGAATTAACGCCTAAAGACATAGGGAAATTAGCTCCCAGGAAATCGCAACCTTTGCAAAAAGTCTTGGAATCCTGGGCAACAACTAATTGCTTGCAGGGGAATTCACAAAAGACCTTTTAGGTCGAGGTGAAGAAAGGCCAACCCAGGGCCAACCTTAAACAATCTACAATCTACAATTGTGAACTTATTGGCAACAATTTGTTGTTATAGAAACGCCCTAAAAAGGTTATGATTATAAAACCATTTTATAAAGGTTCTATTATCCACTCGTAAAAGTTTTCGATATATCTCTTATAGAGCTTCGAGTAACTATGCGAATATTTTTGTTTTATAACGATTACATAAATGATGGTTACAGAGCTATTATAAAATGTATGGGTTTTTCCTTGAATGCCATATTACCAGGTCATATAAACGTTCTTACAACTAATTATAAAGCTGTTAGGCTTATACAGGTAGCAGTTCTTGTTAAGTACTCTTATACAGAAACTTTATTAAAGTGTTTTAACGGACTCCACTGAATGCAGAATAAAATTTTTATACAGCCGAAAGTTTGCCGTTGCAGCATTTCACCTGAGGCAGTTACATTTATAAAACTGTGGAAGAAATTAATAACATGGAAATATATCGTTGATCTATAGTTTCCCATCTCGTCAGCTAACGTATTTAAAGAGCATTAGAATAATCAGAATTATGTCAACATGGAAGGGAATGAAACGGAAAATTGACTCTTTATTGGCAATATTGAAATTATCACATAACAACTGGAGACACTAGGAAGCTGTGAATATATAACTACCGCCAATCTAACCAAAGAGCAGAAAGGCTTTATAATAGCTGCGTAATACACTGTTCTATGAGAGAACCCATTGTATTACTATGCGAGCTTCGTGGTTGTTTAGTGCCTGTATAAGTAGCTGAATTGTTGAAACCACGATCTGTTATAAACTAATAGTGTTTGAGGCTGTATAGTAATGCATACCAAGCCGAATTGTTTTATAGCAAAACCTGCGGCAGTTTTTATACTGTTTTTACAATTACACAGGCCCACAAAAAAAAGTTATTTGAACTGGACATCTGAATATACTTTTCTTTAGTATTTCTTCCCGCTGATTACGAATCTAAGTGAGAATGGGGGGTTAATGCGCATATTACAGAGAAATACCCGAAAAACTGTAAAAAAATGCGTATTTTATGGTTTTTTTGGGTGGAAAAATATGCATGTGCCGTCTTCGGCTAGGATGCATGTATTTTTATTATGTTTTTTTCCCCACTGACCTCGAATCTATTGTTTGGACCCAGGGCTAATTGTCAAAATGTTGAGGAAAATTTAAAAAACCGTCAAAAATCGGGTTTTTCACGGATGTTTTTTTATGGATATCACGTTTTTTCAGTGGAAAAAATTACTCGATAAAGGTATATGCAGACCATTGGAACACGCTATGCGTTCATGAAAAAACGGGACATCCATGACAGTTTTTTTTAACAGTTTTTTTGATTTTTCTCAGTATTTTCATCACTGACCTTCAAATTTGACTCAACATTTGTGATCAGCGGGAAAAATTACTCAAAAAAGGTGAACGCAGGCCATCTTAACACGCTATGTATCATTTTTTTATTTTCCTCAACACTTTGAGAATTAGCCCTGGGTTCTAACAATAGATTCGAGGTCAGTGGGGCAAAAAAACATAAGAAAAATACATGCAGCCTAACCGAAAAGCCACATGCATATTTTACCACCAAAAAAATCATAAAAAACCATAAAAAACGCACTTTTTGACAGTTTTTCGGGTTTTTCACTGTAATATGGGCATTAACCCCCCATTCTGACTTCATATCCGTAATCAGCGGGAAAAAATACTATAGAAAAGTATATTCAGATGTCCAGTTCAAATAACTTTTTTTTTGTGGGCCTGTGTTATTTATGGCACTTATAATAACGTTTATAAATACATCTGTTGCAGAATCAATATCTGCTTCAAAATATACTGGTTCCCGATTTATGAGGTTAATTTTCTGTAATAAACAATTTACCAAAAATAAAGGAGTGGCACTATTGGATAATGAACACAAGGTAAAACAGAGTATGAAACAATATATAAATAAATAAATTCCAACAGGTATAAATACCCAATTACAGGAATCATAGTGTACATGAATTAAAAGAGAAACAGTAATACGAATTACAAAACTACAATACAAATATAAAAATAAAAGAACTACAAAAGTGTAAAGAAAAGAAAGAAAAAACATAGTATGATATAATATTATTATTAATTATATGATCAATTCTTACGGATTTCTTGTAGATATAAGTATTTTTTGTAAGATATAAGTATCCTATCTAAGCTATCATGATGAAGTCAGAACAAAGTGACCGTGGCATGGGTACCAGGACATGATGGACACAGGGGAAATGAAAAGGCTGATGAGCTGGCTCGGGAAGGCGCATCTAATGCCCTGGTAGGCCCCGAACCCTTTTGTGGCGTGGATAAGCCATGCAAACGAGAATCCATTAATAAATGGGTACAGGACAAATCTCTAGAATGGTGGAAGAGTTTCCCGCGACAGAGACAGGCCAAAGAGTTCATTAAAGAACGGTCGGCCAAATTCACGGAAGATCTACTAGGCCAAAGTAGAAAGGCCATTAGGATAATAGTGGGTCTTCTAACTGGACATTGTAGGCTCAATAGGCATATGAGTCTAATGGGCCTGGCAGATGATGCAACATGTAGATTCTGTCAAGAGGAAGAGGAAACCTCAGTACATGTGCTGTGCCATTGCGAAGGCCTAGCCAGACTGAGATTCCAAATACTTGGTGAGGAAAAACCAAGAGCGGATAGCTATACTAAGGAGCCCCTATCAAGGCTATGGAGTCTGGTACAAAAGACAAAGCTGGATGAGGAACTCTAAATGAATTAGATTAGGAACGCCACAATAGATCCAAAGGGGTCGCGGTGGCCAAGGCTAAGCGGCCAGCTCCTCCCTTCAATCTAATCTAAGCTATCATGATTAATGTCACAGACGCCAGATATAGAATTAAATATATTACAGGCATTAAAAATTGGTGTTTTGCGCATGAGGTTAGTTCGACCAAAAGGACAATAAAAACAATAATTTTCACGTAAGTTCATGCGAGGAACCAGAAAATAAAACTTATTAACAAGGAACGGACTGTCAATAATATTATTTGCAATATTGTACACAAAATAAAGAGTAATGCAGCTCCTTCTTTTGCTTAGTGACATTATATGAAACATATCTAATAGAAGTGCATTGTCAGTGCCTCGCGGATAATAAAAACCATTTAATTTAAAAAACACAAACTTAAGAAATTTCCTTTGCATAGATTCAATTAATAAAATGGAGTTTTGGTATATAGGAAACCTAATGAGTGCCGCATATTCCAGTTTCGATAGAATATATGTAAAATATAATAATTTTAAGCTTTCAACATTTGAGAAACAGCTCCAATTTCTAACAAAGAACCCGAGTAACTTAGAAGCTGATTTGGTAATTTGATTAATATGGTTAGAGAAACTTAGCTGATAGTCAAATATAACACCAAGATTCTTAAATTCAGAACAACGTTCGAGGGGAAAATTGTTAATATGATAACCAAATTTTATGGAGTTTTGCCTACGAGTAAATGCTATTATCTTGCATTTAACAACACTTAGCTTAAGGAAATTGTTGGAACACCACACAGAAACTTTATTGATTTCAGTTTGTAAATTAGCACAGTTGTTATAATTGTGTACACTTGCATAGATTTTGAGATCATCTACAAAAAGTAGCTGGTGGCAATTGATTGTTGACGTTATATCATTTATAAAATTTAAAAACATCGAAGGTCCTAGGTTTGAGCCCTGTGGAACACCTGACGTAGCTAAGTAATTTCGAGGCCTGTGACCACCGTGTTCTACGAATTGTTCCCTAGAAAACGAGTAGTTCGTAAAAAGCAAGATCAAGGTATCTGAGAATCCGAAGGCTTTTAGCTTGGATAATAATAAATAGTGATCTATCTGATCAAATGCTTTTTGGATATCTGTGTATATAACATCTACTTTTCGGATATGAACTGGATAATACAGGCAAGATTAGCTACTGTGTTGATCTTTGCGTCATGAAGCCATGCTGAACATGCGGTATGAATGGTTTGACTGCACTGTAAATATTGGTATATAAGATTATTTCTATATAATAGATTATTTCTATATAATATATGCGAAACTCGTTTAATGACGAAGAACGTAGAAATCTAGTACCAACTAATTGCAGTACTGGGCCAACGATCACTCATATGCAATTTTCTCGACTAGAAGTACAAAAAAAAAGTTTCAAGTCAAAAAAGTTACGTCCATCTTTTTTATTCTCCATATACTTGGTATCTATTTCGAAAGACTTGCTATATTTATTTGCAAATTCTCACCTTTCATCGACATAGCCTTAGAAAAAAACAATTTTCAATAGCAAAGGACCCCGCTGTTTTCTTATGAAAATTGAATTTAGGTTAAATTGGCTGAATTATTAATATGTTGTAGATTTCGACTTTCTGATTAAAAGCTTTCAGGGGGCAACTCGAGTCTACATCTAGTTTCCGAGATATAGCTCAAGAAGTGTACAAAAGGTCAATTTTTAAAAATTCCAAATTCATGATTTTTTCATACATTTTATATTCTGATACTTTCCACTAGCCCTTTATAGTACTTTACACTAAAAAAATTTGTTGTTTTAATAGAAGTAGCGTAAAAAAAGAAGTTTGAAAAATGTTGGCGAAGGCGCCGAAATTCTACCTAGAAATGACAAGTGAAAAAAATATTCAGTCAAATTGGTTAAAACTTTTTTAACATAAAGTTTGTCTTTCTGATCAAAAAACTCTTATTGAAAAACTTTCGGAAATGGCTCCTTTTACCTCTAATACTAAATCAATAAATTAAAAGTTCGAGAAGATACAGAATTTTACAAGAATTTATAATTAATTTAGTGTTAATATCCGTTATCTGAGCTTAATATTGCATTCAATAGTTGAGTGGATGGATAATAAATATTTTCTTGGTGTCTTGCAAAACCTAAAACCCATAGTATGGCAGCTATGTGGGCATGTTATAGAACCTCCTAGAATCGACCTAAGTCGAAACCAAGTTTCGACTTAGGCAAAAATTTCATTTAAGGACATTTTTAAAAGTCTGAGAGACTTCAGAGCCACAGACTAGTCTTAAAGGACCGTTATGAGTTCAATAAGACATTAGGCACAACAGAGTAAAAATTCGAAGAAACACCGAATTTTTACTTAGGAAAATATATTTTGGTCCAGGATATGAGAGTGAAAGTACATGGCAGTCATGGTAAAATGAATCACATACTTTTTAAAAAGTACGCCAAAGAAGTACTTTGAAAGTATTTAAAATATTTTCAACTTTAATTCCTCCGCCGAAGACATTGACCATGGAGGTAGATTCATTATATACCCTGTTCCAAAGACTGACAATAAAATTTTAACAAAGCAATGTATTAAAAAGGCAGAATCGACAAATTTGGCAAAAGCGGCGTAGCGCCTCTAAGCAAAAATTGGCAAAAAATCAATGAAAATGCACAAGGCCGGTTCCTCGCATAAAACGAGGGACTTGTAAATTGGTTGAGTGCGTTGGGTGGTCAATACAAAGCAATGGTAGAAAAGCCAAATGCATGGCTTTTCGAATAATAAAATAATAGAGAAAATCGCCTTGTGCACAAAGGACTCAAAAGTCCATTTTGCTCAAAAGTCGTTCGGAGACGAGTCGCTGCCATTTTTCCTGTATTGAACACCTACACAAGGGCAAGTAAGTCGTGGATTGACCGAACTTTATCAAACTTATGTAGTAAGTAAGTCATCTTGAATGTCGTTTTAGTACGTGAAATCTCACGTTACGAGAACTTTAAAGCTAGATAGTCTCTAGTGAAACTAAATTTTTTTTTGTAAAACATTTTTGTTATTTTCAGTCAGCCATAATTACCATAATTACAAAAGTCATAAAAATTTTTAAAAAGGCTTATATTTAATTCTGGGAAGGTTGCGTGAATCTTTTCTACCAAATCGATTGTTAGCGTACGCTCTCACTTGTATGGTTAAAAAGTCATTTGCCTTAGTTGGGGAGGCGTGATTCTTTCACAAAATACTGTATTATTCCATACTTATTAAATAAATGGTATTCTTTGAACTAATTGCATTTTATTGATATCAGGACTTCTTGCTAGTCTTAATCCCTGGAATTTTCGTTTGGAAGACCTAAACAAATGAGTTAATTGGGATCTCGTGATTCCCTAGGTTTGATATTCAGTGTTCTGGTCGCCTTATGGGAGCTTGATAGAGATTTTTTATGCGATTTCTCCAGAAATCTTTAAGTGCAGAGACCATCATTAGTAGGTAAATATATACAAATCACGTCAAATTTCAATCCAATCGGAGAGAAATCTTCGATGGAGATTTTTTTTATGCAAAAATCGCAATAATCCAAAGACGTAAAAGTCCTTATTGTCAGTGAATCACGTCTTGAGAGAGCGTCGTTAATGATCTGAGGAAGTGCAGCCTTGACCCATTACTCGTCTATTGAAGCATATCTTATCTCGAACCCGCCTGGGAGTGGAAGAACGGGGCAGAACGCGACTGGCGCCCTTCTAAATATAAATTGGTGTCGCGTCAATTTGACGCCTGGTAGTGTGTTCTTCTACAGGCACACGTGCCTAAAGTTCTTGCACTAGATTTATATGTGCAGTAGTTTCCTAATACTGGGTTTGGATCAGCTTCCAAGTCATCAATTTAGGTATATGCTATCCATAATGGGCTAATTTAGTGATATTTACTTTATAATTTATTTTTGCATTTTCCGTAAGTATTTAACCCATTAAGTATATAGTGAAGAAATTAGGCCGCTAGCGTTAATTTTAACCCTAATATTTGATTTCGAATTCGTATATTTGAAACGGCCAACGCCGCGGATGATGTCACACCATTCCACTGGTTCTATGAGTTATGCGGTTATACATGTGATGCATCAAAATGTGCAATGCATAACTAATAAAATAGCGGAAATTGAATTGTTAGTACACGAAGAAAAACCTGAGATATTATGTATTAGTGAACACTGGCTCGCCAATGGGTATGCAGACACAGTACAAATTCAAAATTATAAAGTGTGCAGCTTCTATGGAAGAACCAACAAAATTCATGGTGGGGTAACGATTCTGGTTAATGATAATGTGATTTGTGAAGACATACCTGATGTCCAAAAATTCAATGTAGCACAAGTCTTCGAGTGTTGTGCATGTAAATATAAATTAAATGATTCATCATGTTGCATAATACTTTGTATCTATAGTAGCCCAAATCCGGGACATATTAAGGAATTTTTAAATTGTTTGTACAGTTGTTTAGAACATTTACAAAGGCCTGGTAAAAAAACAAAACATTGTCTTATGTGGTGATTTCAACATCGATATTTTACAAAAAAATAATAACACATAGTTTCCTGGAAATTTTAGGCTCCTTCAACGTTACACTTACTATAAAAGAACCTACACGATACACCAGCACAACAGCTAGCTGTATCGATAACATTGGTCTATATTTAACGGAAAATTATGAATATGAGAGTTCGGTAATTTTCTCGGCAATCAGTGATCATACAGCGCTGCATTGAGAATCTATTCTGTTGAAGAAAAATACACAGAGAAGGAAAGCAAAATGATTAGACAGATAAGCAGCGAAAACATTAATACATTTAGGTATTATCTAACTAAGGAAAGGTGGGGTACTATTAAAGGAGATGACATAAATAGCAATTTTGAATCGTTTATGCAAGTTATTACTTATTACTTTGAGATTTGTTTCCCAGTTAAAAAAATTGTAACAAAAAGTAAAAGTAACCAATGGATTACGCGAGGATTAACAATCTCTTCACGTAATTTAAAAAATCTGTATTTTATCAGCTTAACTGGTAATATAGATGACATAAATTTTTATAAAAAATATAAAGCTGTCTATAAAAAACTCATTAATTATGCAAAAATGCAGTATAATAGTGAACTATTGAGTAAATCGACTAATAAAACAAAAACCGCTTGGAATATCATAAAAGACAAAAGAAGGTAACAAAACCCACATAAACGAAATAAATTTAAATGGTGAACTTGTGAAATGCCCACTATCAATATGCAACGACTTTAATGAATACTTTAACAACACACCACTTAACCTTCAAAATAAAATTGAGAAAAGCGACTTACCTCGTCTTAACTTTAACAATAATAGAAGCTTTTATATGGCTCCTATAACTGTCTCTGAGATAAAGGAAACAATAAAATCTTTAAAGCCATCGTACTCAGCGGGTGTTGATGAAATCAGTTCAAACTTGTAGTAGCAAACCAAATAGCAGAACCTCTTGCATATCTCTATAATCAATCAATAGCAACTGGCATTTTTCATAATCAGCTCAAACATTCCAAAATTATACCTATATTTAAAAAAGGCTCAGAGCTTCTTCTTGAAAACTATCGACCTATCTCGCTTCTACCGAGTTTCTCAAAAATGCTTGAGAAATTAGAATAACAGTATTTTTCACAAAATGTAGAATTTTTACACCTCAACAGTTTGGCTTTCGACAAGGACTCTCAACTGCCGACGCAGTCACATCTTTTGTAAATCATTTGTATGATTGCTTGGATGCTGGTGATAAGGCGATTGGTCTGTTCCTCGATCTCAGCAAGGCATTTGACCTCGTGGACCATGATATTCTATTATACAAATTGGAGTGTTATGATGTGCGGGGTGTGCCTCATGAGTGGTTTGAAAGTTATCTAACAGGAAGGACACATCATGTGGAACTTAATAATGTAAAATCTACAACACTTAACTGTAATATAGGTGTCCCACAAGGATCGGTACTAGGACCATTGCTTTTTAATATTTTCATAAATGATTTTCCAAATATTGTCAAAACCACTGAACTTGTAATGTTTGCAGATGATGCCAGTCTCTTAGGTAGATCCTCGAATGAGGAAGGCCTAAGAATTAAAATGGGTGCCACGGTTGAAACCTCCAGCACGTGGATGTCGGGTAACAAACTACTTTTAAACCAGGAAAAAACAATTTTCATAAAATTTTCCATAAATCATGCAGCAAATGATCAAAGTACTTTAATAAAATGTAACGGTAGAAGTTTAGAACAAAAATTAGCACATACATTTCTGGGAGTTGAAATCGATAATACTCTAACCTGGAATCACCACATAGACAATGTTTGTAATAAAATCTCCAAATTATGTTTTACTTTGAGCCATTTAAAGACTCATGTCAATAATTTTATATTAAAAGAATTTCTATTTCGCTCAGATACACTCGAAAATTACATACTGTTTGATATGTTGGGGCTCAGAATCCGCAACCTAGAGAGTGTTCATAATGCAAAAGCGTGCAGTAAGAATTCTTGCCAATGTCAATAGCAGAACAACATGTAGACCTTTATTTAAGCACTATAGCATACTTCCACTCCCATGCATATATATTTATCAAATATTAATACATACACAGAAAAACATCAATAACTATAAGAGACTGGGTGATAACCACCATTATGATACAAGGAATGTAAATATACTTGAAACTCCAGGGCACAGAACATCTAAATTTGAGAAGTGCCCAAAATATAAAGGGATTATATTATACAATAAATTATCTGACGAATATAAAAATCTATCCGTCAATAAATTCAAACAAAAAATAAAGAAACTGCTATTAACTCACTGCTTCTATAGTGAGGAAGAGTTTTTTAGTTTTCAGTGACATATCCTATAACTGTATAAGTTCCTTGGATGAATAAATTATTATTATTATTATTATTATATTCAGTTTAAGCGTTGACCTATCATTCAACGGTTTAAGAGATTTCGTTGTACACTGTGCGGATGTGGTGTTATTTTTCGTTTTTAATTATATTTCATTGTTATTTTTTTACATAAAAATATGTGATTTCTGGAAAATGAATCCGTTAAGGCTGATTCCAACATTTTGCCGTGTGTAGACACTTTTATGGTTATGGAATATTTTAATAATAATATAAATTACATAAATGCTGAAATGAGAGGTGCTAGTTAGAGAGAGATATCTATCTACTTTAATAAAGTCTACCTAATTTATCTGATTTTTAGGTCAGCCAGACAAAATTACGGCGATGACGCTGTTGATTATGAGCAAATAAAAGATATTTTATAATACATATAATTTTCCATATCCTCTTCAAGCTACAAATTTTATTATCGTACAATTTTTAATAATAACCTATTACACTAGACTTTATCCTCACAATAATATTTCGTCCCTTTATTATTAACAAATTTCTCCCTGTGAGTAGCTTGCTGCCACAAATTCCTAATACTTTCATCACTTGGTAATGAAATAGATATTTTATTGGCAGTAGATACTGATGTACTTTCACCGTCCTGGAACTTTACAATAATTATATAATCCCTTGTTTTATCCATGTTAATAACAAAATACAGAACACTTAAAAGATATGGACGAAATTAGCACGTCGTCGTGCATGCCGTATGAAACTATAAGGGAACAGGCTAGCGATCGACCGCCAGGAATGGTGTGACGTAACACTGCGTTTTCGCGCGCTCTATTTTCATTATTTATTTTGAGGGAGAAGCAGTTGAAAAAAATCTAATATTTTGCTCATTTACTAATAGGCCGGGAGCCCGTGTATAAAATGGCTGATTATCCGGCGAACTGTGAAAATATGAAAAATGGATTGTTCTTATATAAGTTAGCAACGAATGGACCGTCAGCTGGTTGGGTAGTGGTGGGGGTGGCTGTCAAAGGGTTGAAAACACGTAAAAAAAATTGAGAAAAAAAACTATCCGGCGAACGCTGAAACTTAATATGAGGGGAAGATTATGTTATATAATGAAAGTAGAACATAGTCAGCTGGACGGGGGGCGGTGGATTTACCGTCAGCTGATCGATTAAACAGGTCCAAAAATATGAAAAATTTAAATTATTCGGCGAACTTTGAAATTTGGGTATAAGATAATATTTACACTGAGATTCACGAAAAACATAGTCAGCTGCAAGTATGTGGGTGGAAAAGTCGTCAGCTGGTACAGAACAGTGCCGAGTGTTGATCACCTGCGAGGCAGCGCGCATCACCTTTCTTGCATCAGCTGACGACTTTTCCACCCACATACTTGCAGCTGACTGTGTTTATCGTTAATCTTAGTATGAATATTATCATATACCCGAATTTCAAAGTTCGCCATAAACATTTAATTAATAATATCGATATTGATAACTTAATGTTAGAAAACGTGCGTGCGGCACTTCCGAGTTTCTTTTTTTAATTTGATTAAATATTCAATTTATTATTATTATACATTATTTTATGAGAATACAAATTAATACATTCTACATTTCAAAATTATACAGGATGACCTGCTCAAAAAATTTATTTAGTTTAGTGAAAATAAAAATAAATTTATTCGGCTTCCGATAACAGATCTTCCTCATTCTCATTTTCATCCAACTCATCACTCTCTTGATGCTCAGTGGGTGAAAGATCATTTTTCTCTTTGTCACTCGCATCTAAAAAAAAATATTATTTATAAAAAATTGATTAAGATTATAATAGGATGAAGAGTGAAAAATACAAATGATATAATACCTTCAGTATTTGTGGCATCTCGGATAATCATTTCCACTTATGGAGGTAATTGATCTCCATCAAACCACTTGCAAGTTAAATTTGTTTTCCTTAAGCTGTCACCAATAACCAAGGGATCTAATATAGATGGCACTTGTTTGTGTGCGTTGTTCCAAATCGCATACATACATACACAGTTCTTAAAACGTGCTGTACAAGTTCCGATTTCGACGGAAGCGAGAGAGATGCATCAAAATTTTTGTCTGGTAACCGAAATTCGTTATCATTTTCGCTAAATTTATACACCTTAGTGAAGGTATCTACACGAGCATCATTGACGTTTTTTCTAGCTTTAAACCCATACATCGTGCAAACAAACTTCTCTATTATGTTAACGACATTATTTAGGTTCTCCTCTGGAAAATTATTCAAACTTTTAGATGCTTCAATAAACTCTTGATCTTTTCTTAATATAGTAAAAGGCTTCTTTTTCCTTTTTTGAAAAATACGGGATTATAATCACATCTCGCGAAACCGTGGAAAGCGGACAATGCGTTACACAAGTCGTCGCCAAGTGCTGAATACAAATCGTTTAGATATAAAAATCGTTCTTTATTTCCTACGTTTCTTTATTTCCATTTTTATCCAAATTTTCACATTATTATGTACATTTTTCATGTTTCCCAGCATGATGATAGGAATGTCAGTATCTGAACTTATGACAACACTGGTGTTCTCATTTATACGTGAAAAATCATTTTAGTGTCCGTCTCCTCGTGGTTAGAACACGATAAGGTTTCCACGGTTTCTTAGGTGACACTAGATTGGATATAGTCGTTTCGAACTCAATAACTATAGCAGTTTTCAGTACTTAGGTATAGGGTTCTATTACCTAAGAACGGAGCCATTTCATCACTTGCCCAATACATTGAAAGAAACTTGATTAGAGCTTCTAGAAGAAGTTATTGAAGCATTTAAAAGTTTGAATAATTTACCAGAGAAGAACCTAAATAATGTCGTTAACATAATAGAGAAGTTTGTTTGCACGATGTATGGGTTTAAAGCTATAAAAAACGTCAATGATGCTCGTGTAGCTACCTTCACTAAGACGTATAAATTTAGCGAAAATGGTAACGAATTTCGGTTACCAGACAAAAATTTTGATGCATCTCTCTCGCCTCCGTCGAAATCGGAACTTGTACAGCACGTTTTTAGATCCCTTGGTTATGGGTGACAGCTTGAGGAAAACAAATTTACCTTGCAAGTGGTTTGATGGAGATCAATTACCTCCATAAGTGGAAATGATTATCCGAGATGCCACAAATACTGAAGGTATTATATCATTTGTGCTTTTCACTTTTCATTCTATTCTTAATCAATTTTTTGTAAATAATATTTTTTTTTAGATGCGAGTGACAAAGAGAAAAATGATCTTTCACCCACTGAGCATCAAGAGTGTGATGAGTTGGATGCAAATGAGAATGAGGAAGATCTGTTATCGGAAGCCGAATAAATTTATTTTTATTTTCACTAAACTAAATAAATTTTCTGAGCAGATCATCCTGTATAATTTTGAAATGTAGAATGTATTAATTTGTATTCTCATAAAATAATGTATATTAATAATAAATTGAATATTTAATCAAATTAAAAAAAGAAACTCGGGAGTGTCGCACGCAGGTTTTCTTACATTAAGTTATCAATATCGATATTATTAATTAAATTTTTATGGCGAACTTTGAAATTCGGGTATATGATAATATTCATACTAAGATTAACGATAAACACAGTCAGCTGCAAGTATGTGGGTGGAAAAGTAGTCAGCTGATGCAAGAAAGGTGATGCGCGCTGCCTCGCAGGTGATCAACACTCGGCACTGTTCTGTACCAGCTGACGACTTTTCCACCCACATACTTGCAGCTGACTATGTTTTTCGTGAATCTCAGTGTAAATATTATCTTATACCCAAATTTTAAAGTTCGGCGAATAATTTAAATTTTTCATATTTTTGGACCTGTTTGATCGATCAGCTGACGGTAAATCCACCGCCCCCCGTCCAGCTAACTATGTTCTACTTTCATTATATAACATAATCTTCCCCTCATATAAGTTTCAGCGTTCGCCGGATAGTTTTTTTTCTTAATTTTTTTTACGTGTTTTCAACCCTTTGACAGCCACCCCCACCGCTACCCAACCAGCTGACGGTCCATTCATTGCTAACTTATATAAGAACAATCATATTTTCAAAGTTCGCCGGATAGTCAGCCATTTTATACACGGGCTCCCGGCCTATAACTACAAGATCGAAATATGAATTTTAAAAAAATGCTAAATGAACCCATTCAGGACGATTTTTCGTGAATTTCTAGATAATACGCAGGCCGTTGGATTGAAAGAGACCACGGCGCCGCACATTGGGGCTTTTCGTAGTTAGTAGTCCCAAAAACGTCTAAAGCCTATCAAAGTTGACCAATACAAATAATTTTTTTTTAATTTTCCTTAGAAAATTTCTAAGCGATCCCTCACGGGCTTTTTTGATAAAAATTAGTCTGCGTTAATAGAATTTGGTTTACATTTTGATTTTTGATGTAAGAAATTGCGTTTTTTCTTAAACCTCAATGAAATCAATATTATAAGCAATAAGAAATCAAAATAAAGCTATAAAAAATTAATTGGCATCTAAAATTTACACTAAGCGTTTTTTTTTCTATAGCTTTATTTTGATTTCTTATTACTTATATTGATTTCACTGAGGTTTAAGAAAAAAAGCAATTTCTTACATCAAGAATCAAAATGTAAATCAACTTCTATTAAGGCAGAGTAATTTTTATCAAAAAAGCTCTTGAGGGATCGTTTAGAATTTTTCTAAGGAAAATTAAAAAAGAAAAATTATTTGTATTGGTCAACTTTGCCGGCTTGTATCTGCTGGCAGGGCTTTGAACGGGCCTCGGCTTGGGCCGGCTCTGACTTTGCAGTGTTTTTACCATTTAATAGCCTGACCTCGTATCTAGCATAAATATGTTACACAATGTTTGTACTAAATTGTAATTATAGGTCACTATCCTCGTACGTTGTTATTTGTGGCAAAATTTCAGGATGAACTGATAATTTCTGACAATTTTCAAAACAACTACCTACCTTAAATGAGTTATATAACATATCAGCGTATAAAAAAACTCAAATTAATTTTCTAAATTGGTTCCTCTAATAATGGTTTTTACAATTCCTTCAACAGTTGTAATGTTCAGTTTTCTTTTAAGTAATATTGCGTATATACATTTAATGATCAGTGTATGAAATTGACCATAACAATTTTAAGAACCGTTCCGGTCATTATTTAGATTAAGGTGTAAGTTCCGGTTATTTTTTATGAAATGATGTCCATAATTAGGCAAATAATTCCATCGACCGTCCCCTACTTATATGCACATCAAAATTATAACTCGAGCAACTTGGTTTATTACAGTAGGGTCGAGGCTCTTCAGTTGTGCTGTGTGTAATCAATTAATAAAAATAAGTTAAAAAAAAAACTTGTTAAAAACAATGGTTTTATTTTGAAACTAAAAAGTAGAAAATATTTTTTTTTCAACTTTGTAAATAGAAAACCATTGGGCGATCATAAAATATTACTTCGTCTAATCAGAGCGGCGCACAGTGGGCCAGAATCCGAAAAAGCTGGCCAAAAGTCGAAAAATGGAGTAATGGTTTTGAAAATTTTCACTTGGGGGGTTTTTGAGGTCACTGATTACGAATTTGGTAATAGTTTTTTCAAGAACAAAATGGCGGCTCCAATATGGCGACAAACGTTTGAGAAAAGTAAGGCATTTTAATTGGAAATTGGTATTCGGGGGTTTTCGAGGCCGCTGAATACGAATTTGGTAATAGTTTTTTCAAAAGCAAAATGGTGGCTCCAATAAGGCGACAAACATTTGAGAAAAGTCAATCATTTTAATTGAAAATTGGTATTCGGGGATTTTCGAGGTCGCTGATTACGAATTTCAATTCAAATTTAAAAAATTAAATTAACTAATTAATTTAGATTCAATTTTACGTACTTTTAGGCGTTTCATAAATTCCAACCAAAAAATAAATAATTTTTCAATAATTATTTTTGACATAACAAAATGCTTTAATTTTTTCAAAAATTGTTTATAACGCATAAATATTATGAATTGTTACGTTTAATTGGAATTTTTATGCTAAAACAACACTATAAACGAAGTTAACCCGTCGCTGTATTTTGCACCGTGTCAGAAAAACGATCACAAAAACAATAGTAGGTCCTAGAGGCAGCCAATTTTTACATTTTTTTACATTTTTTTACATTTTTAAATTAAAATAGTAATTCGAAGCAGTTACCGAGCGAGGGCCCGTCGCACAGTGGCGAGAAATGCCAGTGTTCCACCCAAATTACTCTAGTCGTAAATTTTAAGTTATTGAGACATTTTTTTTTTTAATGTTCGTCTTGAATTTACCTATCGATCCTTCTGGCCAGATTTTCAAATTTCATTTTTAATTTTTAATAAAAGATCATATTTTTACAAAAAGGAACTGTTTTTTCTATTAAATTTATTCTAACGGGCCGTAAATTTGAGTTTTCGTAACAAATTTTTTTTTAAAATGTTCGTCTTTTAATCAGCTATTGATCTGTCTAGATGAATTTTTGATTTAGTTCTTGACAACTGTCAAAATTACTGTCAAATATAAAAAAATACGATTTTTAGATAAATAATTCATACAGTAACAGGTTGGTGTTCAGAAAAAAAAAAATATATATATATATAGTGTTTTCAATGTACCTGGTTTCGAAGTTGACAGGAAAATATGTATTTCTTAATTTGGCAGCTGCCATAATTGTTGTCAAATTTCCAAAGATAGATGGAAGAGCTTATTTATTTTGAAAAATACCCCGTAAATGTATAGAAAAATAGATATATATTGTTTTTGATCTGTTTCATTTAGTAATTGACAGGAAAATATGAGTTTTAAATTTGGCAGCTGTCATAATTGCTGTCAATTTTCAAAATATAGAGGTAACAGCTTATTAATTTTAAAAATGCATTATAAATGTATAGAAAAATAGATCTATATTGTTTTTAAACTGCCAGATTTAGTAGTTGACAGGGAAATATGGGTTTTAAATTTGGCAGCTGCCATAATTGCTGTCAAATTTCAAAAAACAGAGCTTATTAACTTTAAAAATACCCTGTGAATATATAGCAAAACGGATATAAATTGTTTTTAATGTACCTGGTTCCGAAGTTGACAGGAAAATATGATTTCTAAATTTGGCAGTCCGGAGCCCTGTTTATCAAAAAACAGGGAAGGAGAAGAGGTGTGGCAGGAGCAACACCTCTTGAGAACCTCACCTACACACTTTCACAATAGAAGACCTAAATTACAAGTAGTTTATTCTAAGTATCGATAACTAGAGCTTTTTGTAATTATTATTATTATTATTTTTTTTTTTTTTTTGTTAAAAACCAGTCACCCTTCTCTATGGCTCCGACCCTCACAGAGGGGAGCTGGTAGTACCGGCAGCCACTCCCCACACCCGTGGGGTAAGTGACTACTGGGTCCGAGAATCGTGTGCCCTGAGCAGACGTAATGAACCGAGGATGACGGCCTTCTGCATTCTGCCGGCTAAGACCTCTGCCGAATTTCGGCATGCCGGTATGATCTTAAGTTCCGAAAGCAGTGTGTGTCTCGTTCCACCGAGAGCTCCTATAATCAGTACCACTATCTTGATAGTATGGTCTGGATACAGTCTGCGGAGTTCGAGGAGCAGATCTCGATATTTTGTCCGTTTTTCCTTCTCCTTCAAGACAATGTTGTTCTCCGCGGGAGCCGAGAACTCCACGACGAACATTGTCTTGAGTTGATGGTCGAGGAGGACTACGTCAGGCTTGTTGGCTTGTATTTGCCTGACGGTGGGAAAAGAGTAGTTCCAATAAATTAGACACTTCTCATTGCCCACAACGGACTCAATATCCCCCGGAGCGTAAGGCAGCACTGGTGTCTCGTCTATCCCATACGAGTGCCTTAGATAGTAATAAATCACTCGTAATGCTCCGTCGCGCCTTTGGATATAGGCCGAGACTGCATATGTCGGGCAAGCCGACAGCAAGTGCATAAGAGTCTCTGGCGCCCTGCGGCAGGCCCTGCAACTGACATCAGAGATCTCTATACCCATGACATGACTGCGATAGACGAGGGTGTTAAATACACCATCCTGGCAAGCCATTATGAATCCCTCGGTCTCAGACTTCAGCCCGGCTGACCTTAAGAAGGCAAAGGTCAGCCTTTCGGATAAGCCAAGGTTCTCTATATTTTTATAGAAAACTCCATGCATTGGCTTATCCGTGTGAAGCTGCAGAAAGTTGTTGTGTTCTGCAGCTTTAATTTGGGCTTTTCGCCGAGCAGGTTCCAACTCGGTGACAGAGTCGCGATTTACCCGCTCAACACCAACCTGTTATTGTATGAATTATTTATCTAAAAATCGTATTTTTTTATATTTGACAGTAATTTTGACAGTTGTCAACAACTAACTCAAAAAATCATCTAGACAAATCAATAGCTGATTAGAAGACGAAGATTTAAAAAAAAAATTGTTACGAAAACTCAAATTTACGGCCCGTTAGAAGAAATTTAATAGAAAAAAACAGTATCTTTTTGTAAAAATATGATCTTTTATTAAAAAATAAAAAAAATTAAAAATGAAATTTCAAAATCCGGCTAAAGGGATCGATAGGTAAATTCAAGACGAACATTTAAAAAAAAAAGTCTCAATAACTTAAAAATTTACGACCTCTAGAGTAATTTGGGTGGAACACTGGCATTTCTCGCCACTGTGCGTCGTCGCGTTATACGTATATTTTCAATTTAAGACCTCGTACTTGACCAAATTATTACTCGTTACTTCCAAACCGGGTTCTAAATTTTGTACCATAATTTGAAAAAACTATAAGAAATCGACCAGTAAAAGAGTCATGATTGGAACACGTTGCGCTTTTTTTGTAGCTCAAACAAAAGTACCTATTAATTTTTATTTCTTTATCTTTGTAGAACCCCGTTTAACACAATTTTATGACCGAATGTATCACATTTCACAAGCAATAAATGTATGCAAAATAAAACACTTACTTTATAGATTATCTTCCTAAAATTTTACTATGTTTTTGTTGAAATTACGCAAATTACAGGAATATCGAATAGTACGTTCGAATGTGGCAAGCAACTATTCACAACTGTACGCTAACAGAACGTTGTGTTTCTTAGGGTGTATCATTTAAAAATGGGCAACAATACCGTTGGAATTTGCGGTACGTAATGAACTGAACATTTCTGACTACAAAAATATTACTTTGAATACAATTAAACCTCTTTCGAATGGACTTTGGACTTTTGGCCAGCTTTTTCGGATTCTGGCCTACTGTGCGGTGGTCAGCAACTAAATCATTGAAAACCTAAAAAACCGCTGTTCAAAGAATCACTACTTCCACATCCAGATTTTCTATCCAAGTCTCCACCAAAAAATTCATAAAAACAAATCTTTAAGGAATTTTATAAATATTAGCGTGGCACACAGTGGGAAAAATATGCCCTTTTTTGGACAAAAATCTGCCGAAAGTAGATATATCAATCAATTTAAATAAAAAAAAGGAAAATACCCTTGAAACATTGCTGCGACAAAGTGGCTTGGGGTTAACCCAACCTAAAAATCGCAGATATTTCTCATTATTCCGCGTTTACAACCTTGGTCGAGAGTCACAAACAAACGAAGTAGTGTTCATGTAGATTGGATACCAAATTCATTTTTATGAGATCATAAGTTAACAGCTTAAGTTTCTTGAATCGTTTTTGACGTATGAACCATAACCCTTTTAAGGGGTTAAAATAGGAGCTGAAGGTTTAAGGTGGTGAAAATTTTATTCCTATGCATTCAGACTAAAAGGGTTAAAACAAATACAAAATAAAATAATTAGAAGTTAAAAAAAAATTAATAATTTGTTTGAATGCATAGGAATAAAATCGTGGATAAAAAACTATCCTTATTTTCTAAAGTCTAAACGCAACTAGTGACGAGTATTTGGAATATCGTAATTTTTAGATCAACCCCTGTTTTTATTCCTTTGAATGATCGATGGGATGCGAGCGAGCGGTCAGTCCAACCGGCCTTAGAAATTTTAGGAAAATGGCCTAATCAGGCGTAGAATTAGAACCTCAAATTTGGGTAGGCCAGGGTAGGATTAATTTTTTTTTTCTGGTGGGCCAAGGCTAAGGGATAAAAATGCGCCGCAGTCGAAAATGTTGTATTTTTCAAGGTCAAACGCTCTAAAAAGAGAAGTTAGAAATTCGAGTTGCCAAAACATTTTCTTCGAAAAATAGGTTTCGTCAAACGAATTTTCAATGACTTTCTTATATTCAGAAATCTGTATGTACGTTTGGGTCAAATTTAGTGATTGAAATTTCACCTATTTCTCGTTATCCAATCGACCTGAAATTTTACATGCAGCTTTGTTCCTGAGAACATCACAATTAGTATATCTAATATCGTTCTAAATCCAATACGGCGGACGCCCCAAGATGGCGGCTTACCTTTTTCTTCAGAACCCCCTTGACGTTTGACGAGTAGAATACGACTAGCTACGTGACGTCATTCTAAATTCAATATGGCGGACGTCCCAAGATGGCGGATTACCTTTTTCTTCACAATTCTCTTGACGTGGGTATCAAGTGAAAGGGTTTGACGAGTAGAATAAGATAATCTACGTGACGAAGACTAAAAAGTTAAAAATAAATAAATAAATAAAATTTTTTTTGAAAACAACAGTTTTCTTTTCAAATGAAATGCACTAAAAAGTAGAAAATAATTTCAACTTTGTAAATAGAAGACCATTGGGCGCCGATAAAATGTAAACGTAAATCAAAATGATTAAACGAAGTAATATTTTATGAGCGCCCAATGGTTTTCTATGTACAAAGTTGAAATTATTTTTTACTTTTTAGTGCAATTTGGTTTTAAAAGAGAGCCATTGTTTTTCAAAAAGTTTTTTTTTATTTCACGTTATTTAAAGGTTCAAAGTACTAACATGTAGTCTGACTCAACCACGGTCTAGAGCAGACTGCTACCGTCTCGGTAACATTTTTAAGAACGCCACTAAACATCCATACTCTTTAATAAAGTTTACTGACATTGAAAAGCAAAGAACGAAATGAAAAAAATTGTAAAATTTGGGACGAATGTGCAGAATTAGGTTATTGGGTTAATAACTTTTATAAATGACATCTGGCATTTATGTCAGTGGCCGAGTTTTTAAAATAGTAACCTGAAAATCACATCTGAGATTTCGCTCTAAGGAGGGAAAAGAGCTGCCATTTAATTTTTTTTGGCCGTCGCACAGTGGCACGAATCGTGGTTTTTTCATTCTAAATTATCTAGAGCACTTGTTTCGCAACCGATTGGGATATATTTTTTTTTAAATACTCGTTATTTAATTTTCATAAAACGTACACCAAATTTTTCTGATTCCATATCTGAACTCCACTATGTGGAAATAATTGTTTATGGAAGTTTAATATTATAATACTTTAAATCGACCACCCCAAAAACCCATAAAACGATATGCCACATCGATAGTGGTAGGGAGGGGTGGATGAAGTAAAAAAAATTGTTGAGGCCTTTGGTTCTTGTACACACGCTAAATCACAATTTTATTTTTTCTCCCCTTTAATAATAGGGTGGGTGGTAACAGGGCTAATGCCAACAAATTTTTTAGCTTCTCTTATATATACTAAATACCAATTTTATGGACTCTTACTTGCTTGATTTACCTATTTACCCCCATTTACCTCAATTTACCATTCAACGGAATAAAATCAAAATATAATCTAGATCCAGATCTCGATAAAATACATAACTGTACCAAATTTCAGGTTCCAGAGTAATCGTGCGCACAAAAAGGTTACAGACCGACAGACAGAATTTTTTTGCCTAAACTTAAAATCTCGACGTCTCATGACATTCTAAGCCTTTTTGAACAATAAAAGTGTTCAAACATTCTTTTTGCGTTACTATAGTTCCACTGGATGTGGAAGTAATTAATTCACATAAGACATAACTAGTTAATTGAAATATGCGGAAATGGTCGGTCTCTTTCCATTTCCTTTGATCCACGATTTTATTTTAAAGTTCATGTTCGAAGTATATTCAGAAACCACCTTCAGTAGGACGAATTTCACGTGACTGCTTCTTTACCTGTAATTTTTATCTCTCGGGGTTAGAGTTCTATTAGCCTATTGTGGTAATATCCGCACCATAACGACGGAGTTAAAGATTTGTAGTGTGCCATATGTAAAATGGTTTAATATAACAAGCCCAAATACTGAGCCATGGGGAACTCCTGCACTAACAAGTTTATGTCTGGATTTCACATAGAATAAATATTACGTTGTATTACATTATTTTATAATTAATTGCTAACAAACGACATTAAACAATATATCAATTATTATTAACGGTATTTTTAAACTATTTATTTGGCACATACGTCTTAAGTTTAGTGGTTTATTTTACTTTAGTTAGTTTGTTATTTCAGCTTTTTACAAAACTTTAGAATCGATGATTTATCACCATTTAATTACCAGTTAATCTACATTTAGATTATAAAGCCACTGGCACAATTCCTGTATTCTAAATTAAGCAATCGACTGATTTCGCATCGGAGAAGCCTGTGTCATTTTCTGTTAATAATTCACACAAGTGTACGTATTGAGCAAATTAAAATTGGTTTCCAAAAATTTTATGGCAGCTGAAAGTTCTAAGGGAAACATACAAAGTGTTTAGTTCACGTGTCCTCTCTTTTCTTTATTTATTTTTATACTAATTTTAAGAACTTTCGAAACTATTATTTAGAAAACATATGTTGAAAAATGTGAAAATACACAGGGTTTAATTGTTAAAATCAAATTTAATACGAACCAATTGCATTTTTGTTTAAAGTTTATCAATTAAGAGTATAATCTGCGGTCAGTGAAATGAAGAAACGAATTATTCGGCTTATTTTTGAAGATAGAAACTTCAAATTTTGTACGTATGTATTAAAATATATATTCTAGTTCGTCACGTTTTTATTTTTTTGTTTTAGTCAAAAACACGTGATCAACGAAAAAATGGACGTCGAAAAATTGGAATTTACAAAAAACGAAATCGTGACGACCTAGATAGTCCATAATTAATTACGTGGATAAAATATAACCTCTTAATTTTCAAACATAGATTCAATAAATAGTTTCCAATTTTGCCGTCAATAGATGGCACTCGCCTCGGCATTCGCATAGCTTTACACGCTCTCAGACTTTAGGGAGGAACTTGTTGTCATGGAGACCTGACGCGAATGAATGCTTGCCAGGGAAGCATTTAGGAGTTCTGGTAATATCTTAAATTTATTTATAAATTATTTTATCTTACAGGAATTACTTAATAGATGAAATTCTTGAAAATGTTAATACATAAATAAAAGGTGCCAAATAGAGAGGACCGGTTTTGTATAAACACTCCTACAAATTTTATTATGAAAATTTGAATGCGGTTTTTAGTTAGGTCAGAAATCAATTTATTCGAAATTATTACCAAGCAAAATGTACAGGGTGTCCCAGTCAACGCGCTATGCTGGGTTTTCTCGGTAGTTTCTGAGATAAGTTTATGGTTCAAAATCCAATCTGACGTAGGTTTTCCGAGGAATCTCATACTGCTAAGATATTTAGGAATCCAAAATGACGGACGAATTTCGTCATCTACGATCCTATTCGACTGAAAATCGATATCTGGGGGTTTTTGGGGATGCGGTTTACGAATTTTTGGTCAAAATTTAGGAATCCAAGATGGCGGACGAATTTCGTCATCTATGGACCTATTCGACTGAAAATCGATATCTGGGGGTTTTCGGGGATGCGGGTTATGAATTTTTGATCAAAATTTAGGACTCCAAGATGGCGGACGAATTTCGTCATCTATGGTCCTATTTGACTAAAAATCGATATCGGATGGTTTTCGGGGATGCGGGTTACGAATTTTTGGTCAAAATTTAGGAATCCAAGATGGCGGACGAATTTCGTCATCTATGGACATATTCGACTGAAAATCGATATCTGGGGGTTTTCGGGGATGCGGGTTATGAATTTTTGATCAAAATTTAGGACTCCAAGATGGCGGACGAATTTCGTCATCTATGGTCCTATTTGACTAAAAATCGATATCGGAGGGTTTTCGGGGATGCGGGTTACGAATTTTTGGTCAAAATTTAGGAATCTAAGATGGCGGACGAATTTCGTGATCTATAGTCCTATTCGACTGAAAATCGATATCTGGGGGTTTTCGGGGATGCGGGTTACGAATTTTTGATCAAAATTTAGGACTCCAAGATGGCGGACGAATTTCGTCATCTATGGTCCTATTTGGCTGAAAATCGATATCTGGGGGTTTTCGGGGATGCGGGTTACGAATTTTTGATCAAAATTTAGGACTCCAAGATGGCGGACGAATTTCGTCATCTATGGTCCTATTTGGCTGAAAATCGATATCTGGGGGTTTTCGGGGATGCGGGTTACGAATTTTCGGTCAAAATTTAGAAAACCAAGATGGCGGATGAATTTTGTCATCTGTGATCCTATTCGAATGAAAATCGATATCTGGGGATTTTCGGGATGCGGGTTACGAATTTTTGGTAAAAATTTAGGAATCCAAGACAGCGGACGAATTATAACTATATTTTGACCCCCTTTATTTATGTTATTATTGGAGACAAAAAAAAGTTTCGTATAAGAGTTGTAAGGTTGTATACATATTTTTTTAAATGCAATTAAAAAACAATTGCTTGGATATGTCACGTGATATAACAATGAAGGTTGCTTTTTAAATGAAAAACCCTGTATATTTTTACATATTCTTTTAGATCCTTTATCCCTGATTTCAAACATATAAGGATCTAGCTGTAATATTTTTTGATATATCGGACATTAAATATGCTCCAAACATGCTTATAGGTATTTTAGGGTTTCTGACGGAGCGCAGTCAGTGGCGGATTTAGGGGGGGGGGCTATAGGGTAAAATCCAAGCGCGGCAATTTTTTTGAAAAACACCAAAGACATAAAAACAAAAAATTATTATTATTAATATGTTCTATCAGAACATGTTTAATTTATTTGAGAACGTGTTTTTTATAATAACTAGACTAAAGTTCCTTATTATAGTCAACAGTACAGGGTGGTTGTGCAAACGTTAAAACCTCATTTAACTTCTTTATTTTTGGAGTTACGTAAATACGTTCAAAAATAAAAGTTATGAGATATCACATGTATTTTCCAAACATCATTTCAGCAAAACAATTCAAACAAGTCGAATTTCGGAGATATGAGCTTTACCTTGGTTTTACTTCCACATCCAGTGGAAGTATAGTAACGACAAAAAAATTTTTTTAAATTTTTATTGTTTAAATAGGCTCAGAATGTCATGAAACGTCGAGATTTTAAGTTTGAGCGAAAAAAAAATTTCTGTCTGTCGGTCTGTAACTTTTTTGTGCGCACGTTTACTCTGTAACCGTTTAAGATATTGACTTGAAATTTGGTACACAAATGTACTTTAACGAGATCTGGAACTAGATTATATTTTCATTTTGTTCCGTCAGAGGGTTGGGGGGTAAATTGGGGTAAATTTGGGGTAACCAGCTAAATCAAGCAGCTAATAGTCCAGAAAATTGGTATTTAGTATATACAAGAGAAGCTAAGGTCTCAAAAAATGTTTGGCATTAGCCACCCCCACCCCATTACTAAATTTTTTCGTTGTGAATGAGTTGGATCGAAAATCTGGATGCGGAAGTAATGATTCCTTGGGCAGCGGTTTTTTTAAATAGAACACCCCCATATATTTTTACACTATTTGAAAGGCCATAGAAAAATCTTTTCAATGATATATGACCCAGTCTGTTCACTTTTTAAATTTTTTTTCCGATTTGAATCTAATTTTACTTATGGAACAAATTAGGATCTACTTATTACCAGAAAAAAATTCACGTCCTACAAATGCAAAGCCACCTGCGGTACCAAAATATGCGGATAAAATCAAAAAATCATATTAGGCATATTTTTATTGGAAAATTTTGTTAATGAAAGAATTGTTCAGAAACCTTAAGTCCAAAATTTAATCAAAAAAAATATATAAATTTTTATTAAAATAATGTCCAAGTCCGAAAATATCATTTGAATGGGTTTTTTCGTTTAGAAAACTGTACTATGACAATTTTGTTTGAAATTAAACCCAAGCTGCAGGTAGTTGTAAAACAGTTTTTTTTTAAATACCTAATTATTTTCAAAATTTTTTAAATTTCAAGTTTTTCATTTTTTAATTTTGATTAAATTTTGGCCATTTTGGACAATTCTTAACAAGTTTTATTAACAAAATTTTCCGATAAAAAAATGCCTAATATGATTTTCCGATTTTCTCCACATATTTTGGTACCGCAGGTGGCTTTGGTACCGTAGGAGGCGAATGTTTTTCTGATCATAAGTAGATACTAGTTTGTTCTATACTTAAGTAAAATGCGATTCAAATCGGAAAAAAAATAAAGTTATTGGGGTGTTACCATTTCAAGTGAAACACACTGTATCAATTATTGAAATTCTCCATTTTATTTAAAATAAAGTGAAATTAGACAGAACTAACATATTGTTTATTTTAATTTACATACTTTTGTTTTCCATGGCTAATTTGATAAATTGTAAATTTATAGTAAATTAGACAAAATTTGTTTAAGATAAGTACCATGTATTATATTATAAATACAAAGCTTTTTTTATGGCGTTTCAAATGGTACATATATGGAGTGTTCCTTTAAAAAAAAGCAAAGTAAAGTTCATATCTCCGAAATGCGACTTTCAATAGGCATGTCCACAAAATTTTAATTTCAATTGGGAATGATAGAATTATCGATATTGTACACTAATTTAACAATAAAAAAAACCGCTGCCCAACTTCCACATCCAGATTTTCTATCCAAGTCACTCACAACGAAAAAATGTTGTATGTGGAAATAATTGTTTAATAATATAATATTTGAAATTCTCTACCTCAAAAACCCATAAAACGATACCCCACATCGGTAATGGGGTGAGGGTGGTGATAGAGGGTGGTAATGGGGGTGGATAAGGTAAAAAAATATTTTGAGGTTTCTAGTTCTTGTACACACACTAAATTAAATTTTTTTTCATCCCCTTTAATAATGGGGTGGGGGCTAATGCCAAAATTTTTTTTGAGACCTTAGCTTCTCTTGTATATAGTAAATACCAATTTTATGAACTCTTACCTGCTTGATTTACCTATTTACCCCAAATTTACCCCAATTTACCCCCAACTCTTCGACGGAACAAGATGAAAATATAATCTAGTTCTAGATCTCGTTAAAGTACATAAGTGTACTAAATTTCAAGTGAGTATCTCAAACGGTTCCAGAGTAAACGTGCGCACAAAAAAAAAGTTAGACCGACAGACAGACAGAATTTTTTTTGCTCAAACTTAAAATCTCGACGTTTCATGACATTCTAAGCCTATTTGAACAATAAAAATTTTTAAAAAATTTTTTTGTCGTTACTATACTTCCACTGGATGTTGAAGTAATATATGTATCCTTATTTTGCCAGTTATTCGTAATAGGCATCGCCCCAACATAACGAGGATTTTTGGTAATTTTTCAATAAAAATTCTTGGCCTATGGTAAAAAAATATTTTGAGGTTTTTGGTTCTTGTACATACACTAAATCACACTTTTTTTTCGTCCCCTTAAAAAGTGGGGTAGGGGTGGTAATGGGGGTAGCTAATGTCAAAAAATTTTTCGAGACCCTAGCTTCTCTTATATATACTAAATACCAATTTTACGGACTCTTACCTGCTTGATTTACCTGTTTACCTCCCCATTTACCCCAATTTACAACCCAACCCTTCGATGGAATAAGATGAAAATATAATCTAGTTCCAGATCCCGTTAAAGTACATAAGTGTACCAAATTTCAAGTCAATATCTTAAACGGTTCCAGAGTAATCGTGCGCACAAAAAAGTTAGACAGACAGGCAGAATTTTTTTTTTGCTCAAACTTAAAATGTCGACCTTTCATGACAGTCTAAGCCTATTTGAACAATAAAAACATTCAAAAATTTTTTGTTACTATACCACCACTGGATGTGGAAGTAATCAATATTCTATTTTCAAGAAAAAGAACGCCATTGCCATGTAAACCGGAAGTGATATTTAAAATTTACATGCCTTTTTTTACTTTCCTTTAATGCTTTAATAGTCAATTAAGAACATAAATAATCCGATCAATTCTTCTTTGATGTTCAATTATATGTTTCTTAGCGGCATAGATTCCCCGAAAAAAAAAAATACTTATCTCAAAAACTACCGAGAAAATCGGACATAACACGTTAACTAGGACACCCTGTACACTGTAAATATACATTATGTACCTACAGATAGTTTTTTCTTTTAATTAAAAACCACTGCCTAAGGAATCACTACAACCGCATTCAGTTTTCCTACTCAAATTATTTTAAATAAAAATTCTTGTGCACCCAACGCGAAATTCGACTCTGTACGACAGAAATATATTTGAACTATTTCTCTTATATATTACACAATATGTTATTCTCCGCCTTTTTACTTGGTCGGCATATTTCATTGGTCAAAGGTGCACGCCCACCCGTATATACCCTTTTCATATATATCAATGAAAATATGTTTTGTCTTACTGCAGATTGTCCTCTTAAAAATAAATACCTAAAAAATATAAAATCATTGGTGAAACTAAAAGTGCAAACGCATGAATTGCTTTACCCAATAGGCAAGGTTCCTGATTTCTACAAAAAAAGACTTCAATCTTGACCTTTTTATCGAAAAAATTTTATTTCAAATGGGAAGGTGGTGGCTCATAGTGTTCAATAAATTATAGATTTTTTTCTGAATTCATTGATATTCATTTCAAATCTATGCTATTTTTTTTTCTATTTTATTTAATTTATTTAATAATAAAAAATCACTTTCAATATAGTTTTTATTGAACTTTAACGTAGTTGCCTTTGCATTACGATTTGATACAATATTAGAAAAGAAAAGTGACCAATGTAAACAATTATTGTTAACGAAAGATTGGTGTCCATTATTGATATTTCTTAACATGAACTACACCAATTACGAAAAAACTGAGATGATTTTAATTTATGGCGAATGTTGAAAAAATTCTGTGCTTGCAGGTCAAATGTATGCTCAGAGATTTCCTGAAAGAAAACATCCGTTTCGTCATTATTTCAAGGAATTAGAGAGAAAAATGCGGTGAGAACCACATGCCCAAAATCAACAATTCATTGTAAATGAAGAGTTGGAGATCAATGTACTAGGAACCACAGTCAATCAACCTCAGTGAGAGAAATAACGGAAGGACTAGGATCAAATCGGGAAACAGTAAGAAGAATTTTGAAAAAACATAATTATCGCTCGCTAAAGTACAATCTGCATCAACATTTGTACAAAGGAGATTCTGTAAGACGAACTGTGTTTTGCGAGTGGTTAATTAATAAATTTCAAAGAGACACTGGTCCCAACAAAATCAAAGATTAGTTGGACAAGAAAGATTTGGGATAAATGTATGGGCAGGTATTTATGGAACATGAATCATTGGCCAAACATTTTTCCAAGGTACGCTGACCGGACAAAGAATCAAGAAAATCAAATTTGGCCAGAAATCGAACAAGTTCCTCTAGCATAATACCGATTGTTGTATTTCCAGCAAGACCGAGCCCTGCCCCATAACAACCGCGTTGTTACGGATTATCTGAATGAAGCTTATGGCCCACAACTTATTTCAAACTAGGGTTTCATAAGGTGGCCTGCAAGCTCATCTGATCTAACCCCATTAGACTTCTTTCTTTGGGGTTATATTGTTGTAGAACTCTCCAAAATCGTCCTAAGTTGAAGACAGAATCAAAATTCGACTTAGGCAAAAATGTCATTTAAAGACATTTTTAAGAGTCTGCAGAGGCATAGATCAGTCCATAAGGACCGTTTTGGGTTCTATAAGGCGTTGGAAATGACCAGGTGAAAATTTCGAAGAAACACCGAATTTTCACTTAGGAAAAATGTTTTTGGTTCAGGATATGAGAGCAAAAGTATATAATGACAAAGATTTATGAATAATATACTTTTTCAAAGGTACCACAAATTGGACTTTGAAAAATAATATTTTTCAAAGGGCGTCGAAATTTGGCTCAAGAATCGATTTATCGAAAGTACGCCAAAATTTCACTTGCAGACTAATTTTTCAAAACTGCGTCGAAATTTGGCTTGAGAATCGATTTATCAAAAGTACGCCAAAATTTCACCCGCAGATTAATTTTTCAAAACTACCTTGAAATTTGGCTTGAAAATCGATTTTTCAAAAGTACGCCAAAATTTCACCCGCAGATTAATTTTTCAAAACTACCTCGAAATTTGGCTTGAAAATTGATTTTTCAAAAGTACGCCGAAAATAGATTTTTCAAAAGTACCACAAAGTCAGTTTAAAAAGTACCACGAAAATATACTTTGAAATATTTTTTATTTTTTATTCCTCCACCAAAGACATTGACCTTTGATGTACGGTCATTGAAAGCCCAATTCTAAAGTATGAGCAAACATTTTAGCGATGCACTGCATCCAAAAGGCAAAATAGAAGATTTTGACAAAGCCGGCGTAGTGCCGATAAGCAAAAATTGATAAAAATCAATGCACATGTACAAGGCCGGTTTCTCGTATAGAAAGAGTTGGAATTGATTCAGCGGCTCGCAATTTGGTCGAGCGCGTTGAGTGGTCCAGACAAAGCAATGGTAGGAAAGCCAATAGCAGGACTTTCCAAATGACAAAGTTACAGAGGAGAACGCCTTGTGCATAAAAAACCAAAAATTCAATTTTGCCTAAAAGTCGCTCGAAGGTGGGTTGCTGCCATATCGATAATATTGAACAACTGCATAGGAGCAAGTAGATCGTGGCTGTTAAACTTATGCAGTTATAAGTCCTCACGAATGTGTTTGAGTACGTGAATCTCCACGATACAAGAACTTTAAAGCTAAGTAGTCTCTAGCGAAACTAAATTCATTTAGTAAAACTTTTTTAAGTTAATATCAGTCAGCCGTAATTATGAAATTACAAATAGGCTCAGACTTCTCTGAAAAGCTCGCATTTTGATTCTGAGAAGGTATGCATGAATCTTTTCTACCTAATCGATCGTTAGCGTAAGCGCTCTCGCTTGTATGGTTTGAAAGCCATTACCTTGATTGGGGAAGGCACGATTCTTATCTTGAGAATTTTGTATAACCACTTCTGTTAAATAAACGGATTCTTTGAACTATTGTTTCTTAATTGATCTTGAGGCCTGTTGACGGTCTATAATCCCTGGAACGTTCGTATCGAAAACCGGATGTGTCGAGTTAATTCACATTAACACTCGACCTTCCGGTTGCTTTACGGAGGTTCGATAGGGATTTTTTTATGCGTTTTTTCAGAAATCCCTGAGGGATTAGCAGATCAAAACGTGGATACCGCGTACAAAAATTAATCCCTCCGCAGAGAAATTCTTCGGTTGGGATGTTTTTATGCAAAAATTCAGGAAATTAAGAGGTACCTAAACCCCTAACGAGGGAATTCAGGTCCAGAGAGAGCGTCATTACCGATCTATGGTAGTGCAGCCTTGGTCCATTATCCGGCTATCGAAGTGCATCTTATCTCGAACCCGCCTGGGAGGTAGAAGAACGGGGTAATACGCGACTGGCGCCCCCTTCTACAATATCAAGGGAGAGGTCTACAAAACTCCCGTTATGACGTATTGAGAATAAGAAGAGCTATTAATAGCATCACTCCACAAATGTTAAGGAATGTAATAAGTAACACAATTGTGCGTGCAAGAAAATATATTGATTGTGATGGGGTTAATTTTGAACAATATTTGTAAAATTCAAATGCCGTTCACCATTTCTAGGAATTGAATACATATAATTGTGCGATTTGCACTTGTATAATTGAAAAAAAAATCATGTCTAATAATGAAATGCGAATAACTACCTTTTTGTGAATAAATAGCCTTTTAGTTTTCTCTTTTGTTTCTTAATAGGTATAAGTTAATAGTGCAAACTATAAGGATCAATAAAAATTATTTATAAATAAATTCAATAAAATAAAAAAACAAATAGCATAGATTTGAAATGGATGTCAATGAATTCAGAAAAAAATTTATAATTTATTGAACACTATTGGCCACCACCTTCGCATTTGAAAAAAAAAAAAGTTTTCGATAAGAAAGTGATATGTGGAGGCTTCGTTAGTAATGAAAATATTTTCATAAACTCCAAAACGTATTGTTGTATTTTTATGAAAAGTCAAATGCACATGACAAAAAAAAAGAAATAAACAGGAGTCCCTAAACCCAGGGGAGGCTACCGAATTTTTAAAAAAATTTTCGCAATCTGCTTTTTCAAAATTTTTTAGAGAAGTGCTTCTCTAGATGTTATTTCCCATATTTTGTATGGGTCCCATGCACCACAGACGAGAAAAAAAAATATTAAAATTTCACCAGCCGCCACTGTTTTCCATACTATAACATTTTAGATAAATATTTTCTATTTTATCGTTGATTTTTTTTCGATATTTCGGAACATCGAATTTACTAAAAACAGGACAAGAATTTTACATAAACAACTTTAAACCAAGAGCTCCAAATCTAACAAAATTTAAGGCAAGAACTTTGCACCAAGAACTCTAAATGTAACATATTCTAAGACAGGAACTTTACACAAAGAACTCTAAACCAGTAACTCTAAACCTTAATAGTTCTTGCCTTAGAAACTAACAGTTCTTGTCTTAATTTATAATAGGTTTAAGTTTTTGGTTCAAGGTTCTTGTCTCAGGTTATGTTGGGTTAAGAATTCTTAGTTTAAAGTTCTTGGTTGAAGCTTTTAATTTATTTGTTTTGGATTTTTGGGAATTTTTTAGGTGTTTTTTGAGGTTATGTCAAAATTCCTGATTTGCTAATTCTGACCTCATATTCAATTTCAGCGCCCCAAATTAGGTATAGACATAGTGATCAGCTCATTTAAGCTTTTTATTTACTTGTTTGGGATTTTTCCGGCATTTTTAAGGTGTTTTTTGAGGTTAGCAAAAATACAAAAGCCAATCGGGCAAAACTGACATCGGATTCGTGTTCAGCGGGTCAAAATGCATGGGAATACATAGGTCTGTTTTCTCGCACTCGACTTTTATTTTTCTTTGTGTGTGCCTGTGTTATTTTTAGTTTTACCTACTGGAACATTGGTAAAGAGACTAACTACATCAAAATTAACCAGGTCAACAGATGTGTGTCATGAATATTGTTTTCATAGTTTTTTTCTATAAAATATTTTTTAACGTGCTTTTATTAGGTCGACCTGTAACTAACTATCTATCTATGTATGTAAGTAATAAGGTCTAAGAACTGAATTTCACCCACTTCTAATTGTTGTATCATCATGAAAGGGTCTCGCCGGTTATATGGAATTGGGCCCAGCGACTTATTGGGCTATTCATTCACATGAATGTTGCTTATGACTAGGAATGCTCAATAAAATATATAATAAACCTCTATCCCCTATATTAGCAGAGTTATGGGGGTAACAATCCTCAACTTTAAAATTAATTTTTTTCAAAACTATTGAAGATAATTAATTGAAATTAATAGGAGACGTTGATATAAAATAGCTTTATATTTTACATTTTTTTTACATTCCTATTACGTCATTTAACATATAAAAAAATAATTAATTTTTTGAGGGTGCTGTTTTTATATCCACCCCTTGAGTGACACCTACCAAAAAAAAATCTATATTATTTAACACTAACATAATTATCGTGTGTAAAAATTACTTCAAGGTCAAATTGGGAGAAGATGCTTAAAAATATAAATCTAGATAATGAACACAGGCACACAAAAAAAATTTAAGTGCGAAGACCTAGACCACTTAATTACTACTCATTTAGAAGCTAATAATCAAAAAAATATGCTACTACTTTTAGCTTGGTTCTCAATTATTTTTTTTTGCTTCAGAAGTATTGATTTTATTAGACAATATGGTTAGGCCATTTTAATTAATCCACAATAATATCTCTTCAGGAAGGAACAATAGCGAAAAATGTTTCAGACAAAAGTTGTTCTCTTCAGAGGGGGGCATCCTTTGGGTAGAATAATTTTCCACCTCCCACCCCTGATGAGCTTGGGCTGGGGTTAACTTTTGAATTTTTAATGGCACTCTCCACTTTTGATCGCGTATTCTGATTCTACGAAAAAAATTACATAACTTTTCTACCAAACATTTTTCCCTAAGATGAGCGGGGATGGAGGTGTAACTTTGGAATTTTCAAAAACCTGCAGAGGAACATCTCTGAACTAGGGCATCTTTAGGTAAAATGTTTGAAACAAAAGTTGTTTAGTTCAGAGAGGGGCATCTTTTGTTTGAAACATTTTTCCTAAAAATACCCTAGTTCAAAGATGTTCGCCTGCAGGATTTTGAAAAATCGAAAGTTACACCGCCATCCCCCCCCCCCCCTCGCTGATCAGGGTGGGGAGGAGAACAAATGTTTGGTACAAAAGTTATGCAATTTTTTTCGTAGAATCAGAATACGCGATCAAAAATGTAGAGTGCCATTAAAAATTTAAAAGTTACTACGAAAATTGTTCTACCCAAAAGATGTCCCCCTCTGAATGGAACTACTTTTGTCTGAAACATTTTTCGCTAATCTAAGAGATATTTCTGTGGATTAATCAAAATGGCCTAACCATATTGTCTAATAAAATCAATACTTCTGAAGAAAAAAAAATAATTGAGAGCGAAGCTAAAAGTAGTAGTATATTTTTTTGATTATTGGCTTCCAAATGAGTAGAAATTAAGTGGCTTCGCACTTAATTTTTTTCTGTGTGCCTGTGTTCATTACCTAGATTTATATTTTTAAGCATCATCTCCCAATTTGACCTTGAAGTAATTTTTACACGCGATAATTATGTTGGTGTTAAATAATATATATTTTTTTGCTAGGTGTCACTCAAAAATTAAATTATTTTTTTTATATACTAAATGACGTAATAGGAGTGTAAAAAGAATGTAAAATATAAAGCTATTTTATATCAACGTCTCCTATTAATTTCAATTAATTACCTTCAATAGTTTTGAAAAAAATTAATTTTAAATTTAAGGGTTGTTACCCCCATAACTCCGCTAATATAGGGGATAGAGGTTTATTATATATTTTATTGAGCATTCCTACTCATAATCAACATTCATGTGAATGAATAGCCCAATAAGCCGCTGGGCCCAATTCCATATACTTAACTGGCGAGACCCTTTGGCAGTTGTGTGTAGCTCTGATGACAATACAATATAGTATACTCAATATTATAATATGTTCAAAATGGCCGTCGCCCCAAAATGGCGGATTATCATTTTCTTTACAAATGTGCGCCCCCCCCCTCAAGAATTTTCTAAATCCGCGCCTGCAGAGAGAACATGTTCGATGATCATTTTTTACTTTTTAGTGCAGTATTTATAAAAGTTTGTTTTTTTAGTTCTTTAAGCTATTAATTTATATTATGTCAGAATCCCATTATGACATGGTGAATTAATAGAACCAACAATTGGATTTAAAAATGTATAAACATAAATATATATCGTGATATTTTGTGATTTAATTCAATATCTTTTTTGCATTTTGAACTTACAAAAAAATATTGACAGCTATTAAACCTACACCTGATTTACAGTGAGTTACTCGTTTCTGTTTTCAGTTATAAACCATATAAAAATTTATAGAGCAATTTAAAATTTTATGTGCTGAAAATGTTTCCTTAAAGAATATTTAATATTTCATCGATGTGAAGATGTACAAAAATTTATAGCACCCTGTTTAGTGAAAGATCATAGTAGGTACGAAATATTTGACATGGATCCATTCATTTCAACAAATCTGCTAGGGGAGAATGATATGTTACAGTTGAGACCTTAAGAAGAAAAATAATGATTATTTTCCCCCAGATTAACACCACTTTTAATGTTTGTTTAGCCGTCAAAGTATCAAGTATAATAGCATTATAGATTGCTTTGCATCTTATGTTCAAATATACCACCCCTTATCATATGTTAATCTTTAAGGGAGTGCGTTTCCAGTAACGGAAATAAGGCATCTAGATAAAGTCAGAAATAATTATCCAACCATTAAGCAAGATATCCCCGAGATAACAAAAACACTTATTTTATAATAGGTAATTAGTTTGTGCATATCGTATGTATGCGACGTATTATCAAAACGGTGACATTTTTTAATTAATTTTATCCAATTTTTATTCATAATGGTGGACAGATGTTTTCGAAAGTAGTACAATGTATATAATCCTAAATTATTTGACGTGATCAGGTAGAGAGAAGAATGTATTTTAATCTAAATATAAGAAGACACTTTAATTTTTCTATAAATAAAAATTAGGTCGACGAAATGCAGTTGCATACAAAAATACTCCCAACTGTGAAAACGGAAAAATATGGAGCAACTAAAATATTAAGTAATCCGTATTTTAATGCCCAAGATTATAGTTTAAAAATATTGATGGTCATTGTTATTAATATTTCTTTCATTTTTGCTTTATTTAGTGGCATTGTATGTTCAAACTATATACAAAGTGTCTTAAAATTTGTCTTTCGCATCTCAAAAAAATTTTCGATCAGTTTCATATAAATAAAAATAATTTATGTAGCAAAATTCGTTTACACCGTTTTCTGTAAATATCTCTTGTATCGGAACAAATAAAGATGAAATTGTTCGCAATACAATTTCAAAGCAAACTAATCATAGAAGGTCATATAGCTTTTTCAAATGCTAAAATAACTAAAACTATGCTTAATATGAAACATGATGAAGCTATTGATAAAATGGAGACTTCGGAAAGTGATTTTTCACGTCGAGATTTTAAGTTTGAGGGAAAAAAATGTCTGTCTCTTAACCGTCTGTCGTTCTGTCGGTTTGTCTGTAGCTTTTTTGTGCGTACGATTACTCTGGAACGTTTGATGTATTATAACGAGATCTAGAACTAGATTATATTTTGATCTCATGCCGCTGAAGGGTTGGAGGAAATCGTTGGCTTATTTCATCCATTTACCCCCAGTAAATGGATAAAATAAGCAAGTAAGAAACTATAAGCCACCCCCAATATTACCTCCATTACCTCCCCCACCCTATTATTAAAGGGGGTTAAAAAATAAAATTGTGATTAAGTGTATAAAAGAACTAAGGGCCTCAAAATTTTTTTCGGCATTGGCCACCCCCTCTACCCCCCCCATTACTACCCCTACCTCATTATTAAGGGGAATAATTTTAACATTAACAACAACAAATATAATAAATTATTCAAATATTTTAATTTTTCTTGTTTTAATTCTTTTAATTGTAAAAAAGTAAAATTGTGATTTAATGTGTATACAATACCAAAGGTCTGAACATTTTTTTTGTCATTAGCCACCCTTTTACCACCCTCCATTATCACCTCACCCCATTGTTAAGGGAGATAAAAAGATAAAAATGTTATTTAGAGTGTGAACAAGAAGTGAAGGCCTCAAAAAATTTTTTGGTAACCGCCTCCCCCTCTGCCACCCCCTCTGCCACCCCCGCTACCGGATGGCATATCGTTTTATAGATTTTTGGGGTTGAATATTATATTATTAAAGTTCTATAAGTAATTATTTCCACATAGTGGAGTACAAATATTGTATCGACGTATTTTTGCTGTAAGAGACTTGGATAGGAAATATGAATGTGGAAGTAGTGATTTCTTAGGCAGCGGGTTTTTTATAATGAAATAATAAAATGAAAGCTAAATTCCTCTTCCCACATTTATTTTTTTAATTTTTTTTTTACATTTTGTAAATTTCAGTTATGTGTTAATTCCCTCTGTATATAGGGTGGACCAAATTAGATGGGATTTGACTTAAACGTCAAAACAAATTCATAATTTGACGTTTCCAAAGTGAAGATTGTGAGACAAAACTTCAATCGTTTTCAATGCACTCATGTATCCGACTACACAAAAGAGTGAAATAATGTTACTTTTTTAACGCTTTTTACTTACTACCATAAACATATGTTTTACGCACTAAAAATGATGGAAAAAAGAGCAGTTTTTTTTTAACAGTCGTAGAAAAAATAAATTATTGTCTAAAACAAAAACATGACTGAATGATCTAATGGTACATTAAATCATTATAAGTTTACAGTGTTGCTAGTATCAGGATCATATAGAAACCTAAGAAGATACGTTTTACTATAAAAATCATAAAAAAAATCATTAAATATTATATTTTTCTACGTTGCCATCTTTTTCACCTCTATAACTTTAAGGTTTATTTTATTTTTATGGATATTATTTAAGAATCATTAAGGTATCGCATGGTAGTTCAGCCGATTAAGGCGTATTGAGTGGCGAATATGTTGACTGACTGCCTATCTCGTTCTGGGTTCGAGCCCCAGCCCCGGTACTGACAATGTTGTAGAACTCTCCAAAATCGTCCTAAGTTGAAGACAGAATCAAAATTCGACTTAGGCAAAAATTTCATTTAAAGACATTTTTAAGAGTCTGCAGAGGCACAGATCAGTCCATAAGAACCGTTTTGGGTTCTATAAGGCGTTAGAAATGACCAGGTAAAAATTCGAAGAAACACCGAATTTTCACTTAGGAAAATATGTTTTTGGTTCAGGATATGAGAGCAAAGATTTATGAATAATATACTTTTTCAAAAGTACCACAAATTCGACTTAGAAAAATAATACTTTTAAAAAGTGTGTCGAAATTTGACTTGAAAATTAATTTATCAAAAGTACGCCGAAGTTTCACTTGCCGATAATTTTTCAAAACTGCGTCGAAGTTTGGCTTGAAAATTAATTTATCAAAAGTACGCCGAAATTTCACTTACAGATAATTTTTCAAAACTGCGTCGAAATTTGGCCAGAAAATTGATTTTTCAAAAGTACGCCAAAGTTGGAAGTACCACGAAGCCAGTTTAAAAAGTACCACGAAAATATACTTTGAGATATTTTTCATTTTTATTCCTCCACCAAAGACATTGACCTTTGAGGTACGGTCATTGAAAGCCCAGTTCTAAAGTATGAGCATAAAATTTTAGCGATGCATTGCATCTAAAAGGCAAAATAGACGATTTTGACAAAGCTGGCGTAGTGCGGATAAGCAAAAATGGATAAAAATCAATGCACATGCACAAGGCCGGTTTCTCGCATGGAAAGAGTTTGGATTAACTCAGCGGCTCGCAATTTGGTCGAGCGCGTTGAGTGGTCCCGACAAAGTGATGGTAGGAAAGCCAATAGCGAGGCTTTCCAAATGACAAAGTTATAGAGGAAAACGCCTTGTGCATAAAAAACCAAAAATTCAATTTTGCCCAAAAGTCGCTCGGTAATATTGAACAACTGCATAGGAGCAAGTAAATTGTGGACTGTTTGAACGCTATTAAACTTATGCAGTTATAAGTCCTCACGAATGTGTTTGAGTACGTGAACCGCCACGATACAAGAACTTTAAAGCTAAGTAGTCTCTAGCGAAACTAAATTCATTTAGTAAAACTTTTTTAAGTTAAAATCAGTCAGCCGTAATTATGAATTACAAATAGTCTCAGACTTCTCTAAAAAGCTCCCATTTTGATTCTGAGAAGGTATGCGCTCTCGCTTGTATGGTCTGAAAGCCATTACCTTGATTGGGGAAGGCACGATTCTTATCTTGAGAATTTTGTATAACCATTTCTGTAAAATAAACGTATTCTTTGAAGTATTGTTTCTTAATTGATCTTGAGGCCTGTTGACGGTCTATAATCCCTGGAACTTTCGTATCGAAAACCGGATGTGTCGAGTTAACTCACATTAACACTCGACCTTCTGGTTGCCTTACGGAGGTTCGATAGGGATTTTTTTATGCGTTTTTTGAGAAATCCCTAAGGTGTAGAGTCCGTTATTAACAGATAAAAACGTGGATGCCACGTACAAAAATTAATCCCTCCGCAGAGAAATTCTTCGGTTGGGATTTTTTTTATGCAAAAATCCAGAATTTCAAAGGGTACCTAAACCCCTAACGAGGGAATTCAGGTCCAGAGAGAGCGTCGTTACCGATCTGTGGTAGTGCAGCCTTGGTCCATTATTCGGCTATCGAAGTGCATCTTATCTCGAACCCGCCTGGGAGGTAGAAGGGTAACACGCGACTGGCGCCCCCTGAGAAATAAATTGGTGTCGCGTCATTTTGACGCCCGGTAGTGCGTTCTTCTACAACAACACCGATAGGTATGGATGTATGTCTACGTTTTTCCAAATGTGTAACCCCCTTCTGGACAGCCTTAGCTTTGGATTTGTGGGTGTCTATATAAGTGGTGTGTTATGTTATGTTATTTAGGTTTTCGACAGCCATATTTGATCCGCCATCTTAAATGTTCAATTATTGCTACATTCGAAATTAGCAACCTCAAAAATCTAAAGAGTAGGCCTCATCGATGCTACTATTATTTTTCTTGTCTGGATCCGAAGACATTAAAATTTTATCTGGTTAAAACCGAACCCTCGTCTTCTTCTTCTTCTGATTATTCACAACATCTTGGTAGTCGTTTTGTGACCATGCGTTATATTATTCGCATCTCCTTGCTGTATGGCACGTTTGACAGTATCGCGCCGTTTGTCGCGATTACCTGTTACACGCATGACCCCACTTAAGTTCCATCCAATCAGTTTCTCGGTGACATTATCCAAGCGTTTTAAACGCAAACCATTACCTCTCTCCCATTGATGTGGCCGAACAATAACAGGATGCGGGGCGGCATAATATGAAGTTGGAAAGTCGTTTTTGGGAGGTGCATTTATTGGATAATCGTGTTCTTGGTGGGGCGGACTGTCTAGTTTCGAACACCCTGTATACAGATTGTATTTTATCTAAGTAAAATATTAGTCGGGCAAGTATTCACATGCGACAATGTCCCTCTGCAACTTCACGCAGTCATTAAAATGTCACTTTTTGCGTTTTTTGTTTCAGAAGTTACTATTAGTTTCCTTTAAACGTATTATTTTCAGAATCAACACAGGGAGTTTTTTTATAAATCCACGGTAATTACTACTGCTGTAGAAATTTGTACGTTTTTTTCAAATTTAGTTGTTTTTTCACACACCGTGTACGTTGTACGTCTGTCAGCGCTTCGTCTCGTAAGAGGAACACCCAGACAATAAATACGACGGTGTAAAGCAGAATTGGTAGAAAATAGACTAAAAACAGTATAAATCTAAAAGGAATGTTTTTTAGGCGGAGATCAACTTGACACATCTGTTTCGAGATTTTTCACATTTGGCAACATGGTGTCTGGAATCTTTAAATAGCAATAGATTCTCTACAGTGCTAAACAGAGACGGAATATTATATTTAATGGATCACTTGATTGGGGTCCCCAAATTAATACTTAGAACTAAATAATCACTATAGATATACAGCGTGTTCATTGAATAAACATAAAAAAACATGAATGGAAAACGCTGGGAAGGAATCACTATTTCCACATACAGATTTCCTTCCAAGTCTCTTGCAACGAAAAAAAATCGATACTATATTTGCACTTCACTATATGGAAATAATTGGTCATGGAACATTAATAACATAATATTTGAAAAATCCATAAAACCATATGCTACATCGGTAGTGGGGGTGGCTAATGCGAAAATAATTTAAAGCCTTTTATTCTTGTTCACACAATAAATGACAATATTACTTTTTTTAACTCCTATATAAATATAGTGGGGTGGTAATATGAATGATAGTAAGGGCGATTGATGCCAGAAAAATGTTTGAAACTTGATTTTTCGCGCACATACTAAATCCCAATTTTATGGACTCTTGCTTGCTTTATCTATTTACCCTTATCAACTCCCAACCCTTCAACGGAATAAGATCAAAATATAATCTAGTTCCAGATGTCGTTACAATACATACGTGCACCAAATTTCAAATCAATATCATAAACCCTTCCAGAGTAATCGTGCTTGCGAAAAAAGTTGCAGGCAGACCGACGGACGGACCTACTTAAAATCTTGACGTTTCATGACATTTTAACCCCAAGACGGGTTACGTGAGGTCGATTTTTTGTCGTTAACCTTGCCGCGATCGATTTTTTTAAAGAGAGCTTTTTAAATTTCGCTGACACAACTTTGGATTTATTGTCGGCTGTTCTATTTGGCTGTATTTCAATACAATGGACCAAATCCCAGTGGCTCGTAAGTAAATAATTTTAAATGATTTTGATTTATTTAATTTTTTTGCAGCATCGTATTAATATAGATCCGTTGTATCTTTCCAAAAGTTTTTCGGATAAAATATGAACAATCCTATGTAAAAGTAACCGTTTTGTGTATTATAATTGTTTGAGGGACTCTTACTGGTGATCCCTCATTTTCTAGGATGCTGAACACCGCGGTGGTGGTGACAGAATTTCTCGTTGGGGTGACCCACCTCCGCAAACGGCCAAAAACCACCCCCTAACGGAGTCAAACGCATATTATAATTGTTTGAGGAACTCTTATTCGGTGATCCCCCGTTTTCGAGGATGCTGAACACCGTGGTGATGGTGGAATTGCTCCCCGGGGTAACCCACCCACGTAAATGTTCATAACAACCCTCCAAAGGGGTGAGAGTGTATTCTCCGCCGCCCCTTTTGAGGATGCTACAGAGGAAAAAAACATTAAGATGTCACCTCGATCTTGTCATTTACTGTGGAGCTGAAAAAAGATGAATGTATATTTTTTGTACATATTTTTTGGGGAAAATAGGTTTAGATAATAATTGAAACATCTGATTTATTTAATTATAATATATTATATAAACTATTTTTCATAGATGCAAACAATTACTGCATACATTGTTACGTTGGCTTTTCTTAGATTATAAAATCCTGAATCAAAAAAAAAAAAAAAAATTAAAACAATTAATTTATTTATTTTCTTTATTTTAAATTTATTTTTTACTTTCTTTCTCGGGGGTATTTTTTTGCCATTGGGGGATGAGAGGGGGTGTCAAGCATTCGATTTGTGGTCCTCTCCGTGCTCGAAAATGGGAGGGAAAGCTTTTTGTCCAATGGTATGATGAGAGCGCTTTCTCACCTCTTTGGAGGATGGTTACTGGCCGTTGAGGAGGTGGGCGGGTGTCAGGCACGCGTCTCAGGGTCCTCTCTATAATTGACATGCTCGAAAACGGGGGAACAATAAGTTAGATTCCGTGGAACATGATCAAGACGCGTTTGGGGTTGGTCTTTGGCCGTTTGCGGGGGTGGGTCACCCCAACGAGAAATTCTGCCACCACCACGGTGTTTAGCATCCTCGAATACGGAGCATCGCCAAGTAAGAGTCCCTCCAACTAGTATAATACGCGTTAACCTCCATTTGGGGATGGTTTTTGGCCGTTTGCGGGGGTGGGTTAGCCAAACGAAAAATTCTGCCACCACCACGCTATTCAGTATGCTCAAGAACGGGGGATTACCAAGTAGGAGTCCCTCAAACCATTGTAATACGCGTTTGGCCCCGTTCGGTGGTGGTTTTTGGCCGTTTGCAGGGGTGGGTCACCCCAACGAGAAATTCTGCCACCACCACGGTGTTCAGCATCCTCGAAACCGGGGAGGAGGAGAACTAATCTCATTAAATCAGACAATAGTCGGGTTTTTCGTGTTATTTTCTGACTACACAATCCACTAGGTATAATAAAAAGATTTACTTACCCCACAAACGCTCTGCTTCAAAGGGTAAAGGTACCGGATATAAGACAGCTTTTTTGTGTGACCATCCTCACTGAGCAGAAGAAGGCTAAAAAAAAAGAAATGAAACTTAAATATGAGACACGATAGAAATAAGGTGCGAAGATACAAAATCGGATAAATTGCATAAACAATTAGTTTCAAAAACATTTCAATGTTTATTTTACGGAAAAATTTCATAATTTGGGAACTAAAAACTTATTTCTCAACATAACAATAATTCTTAAAAATAAAACAAAATAACAATTCCAGGCCATAGGAGTCAATATTGTGGTCATGGAAAAATGTACAAAAAATAAAAGTATAATTTTTGGTCAAGGAAAAAGAAACAATATACTTTTACGAAACACTTTGAAAATATTTACGAATATTTTTAACTTTTTAATCTCTTCATAAAAGATCATGAAATCGAAGATACAGTCATTATAGGTATCATTCAAAAGAATGAATATAAAATTTTAACTATGCGACGTACAAAAAGAGCGAAACCGACAATGCGACAAAGGCCCGTACCGTCTAGGCAATTATTAGCAAAAAATGGTAAAAATGAACAAGGCCGGTTTCTTACATATAGCAAGTTTGAATTCATCCAGCGGCTCGTAATTTGGCCGAGTGCGTTGGATAACACAGCTACACAAAAAAATTTCTTTCTGATTTGGGATCAGACTTTCACATCCTATAGTATTTTGATCCACTGAATCCAAATCTGCCATCAGATTAGAGCCAGCACATCTCAGTTTTGCATAAAATGCAAAAACCTTGGGCTTGTAGCAATTATTTTCGCGGTTTTTTGCATTTTCTGCCAAACTGAGACGTGCTGGCTCAAATCTGATGGCAGATTTGGATTCAGCGGGTCAAAAACCTGTAGGATATGAAAGTCTGATCCTCATACCAGAAAAAAAAAATTGTGTGCTATAGTACTGTAATATGTTGCCTGAGATTTAAGAGATTGAGAGATAATGGTATTCTTTGATCTTTTTGCATTTTATTGATCCTGAGATTTAAGGTTATGTTAGTTGCACTGAAAAGTAGGCACAGAATTCAGTAGTTCGGATGTCTGAATGTGGAAAGAACTTACTAGAAGGTCTAGAGTGATGACATATCTGTTCTGGAACTGTCTAGAGTATGGTGACGTCATCAGAGAAGCTTCTAGATCTGTCATCTTTAGGTATATAAGGCATGGAGTAAACCAAAAGGAGAGAAGTTAGTGCAGTACTAATTGTCAGTTGAAATGGTCAGAGAGTAAACACAGTGATAAAGTTCAGTTTAGATAGCAAGAGTAGTAAGATCAGAAGAGAGTAAAGTAATCAAGTAGTACACAGTGTGTTATTAGCCAAGTAGTTATTGTTGTAATTAAGTAAGTTAATAAATTAGTGTTTAGTGTTACCCTGCTGTTATAATTTCCGAACCCACGATACAGGGTGTTTACAAAAAGGGTGTAAGCACGTCACAGTACCTTTGACCCGCTGAATCCAAATGTGCCATTAAATTTGAGCCAGTACATCTCAGTTTTGCAGAAAATGCAAAAACCTTGGCTTGTAGCGCTTATTTTCACGGTTTTTTACATTTTTTTGCAAAACTGATGGCAGTTTTGGATTCGGCGGTTCAAAGTACTTTAGGATATGAAAGTTCGATCCCAGATCAGAAAGAATTTTTTTTTGTGGCTGTATAATCAATAGAAAGCGATATTAAGAAAGCCAAATGCAGGGCTTTCCAAATAACAAAGTTATAGAGAAAACCGCCTTGTGCATAAAGAAGAGGTGTCATTTCCTCTTTATTGAACCTGCATGGAGACCAGTACGTCGCGAGACTGACAGAAAGTTAACTAACACATGTATTAGTTGAACGCACTTATGAACTCCGTTCTTGTGAATGATATAATCACAAAAGACAACCTTAAAGCTAATCATAAGCGAACCAAAATTTTTTTTAGTAAAATATTTTTAAATTATTTTCATTCAGCCACAATAAAAAACCTAACTGCCTACATTAAATTCTGGGGAAGTTGCATGAATCTTTTCTACCAAATCGATTGTTAGCGCACGCTCTCATTTGTATGGTAAAATTTACCTTGTCTTAATTGGGGGAGGCAATGCTTTCAAATTATATAATTTATTGAATAGGATATTGCACAATTTTATTGTACTTATTTTAAACCTAGTAAATAAATGGTATTCTTTGATCTTTTTGCATTTTATTGATATCAGAACTTGTTGCTAGTCTTAATCCCTTGAGGTATTTCGTTTGAAAGACCGGAAATTGAGTTAATTGGAAATCTCATGACTCCAAGAGTTTGAAACTCACTGTTCTAGTCACCTTACGGAAGCTCGATAGGGATTCTTTTTATGAAAACAAATCAGAAATCTTTAGGGGTAAAATCCATTATTAGTAAAATCCCGACAGAGAGAAAAATCTCGATAGGAATTTTTTTATGGAAATAAATCGGAAATCCTTAGGCGTAAAATCCATTATTAGTAGGTAAACAAGTAAAATTCCATCAGAGAGAAAAATCGATTATTATCGAAAGAGAAAGCGTCGTTAAAGATCTAAGGTAGTGCAATCTTGACCTATTACTTATTCTATCCAGTTGTATCTTATCTCGAACCCCTCTGGGAGTGGAAGAACAAGGGAGAATGCGACTGGCGTCTTTGATAAATAAATTGGTGTCGCTTCACTCAGGCGCAGAATAGTGAGTTCTACTACATTATCTCACTACATATTTCTTAACAAAATGTGTTAATATTAAGGTTCAATTTTAATAACCGTAGAAAATATGAATTTTTTTCCGTCTATGTTGCTATGGTAAATATAGCAAGCGGCAAAGTTTTTTATCTTTCAAAATATATATTGAGAAGAAATGGAAAGATGGAGGTAACTTTTTTATTTGAATTATTTTTCTAGGACTAGCAGTTTTCGAGAAAATCGCGTGTGAAAATATGGAATGCCCTAGCGGAAAAAATGACGCAGAGAACGGCTCTTCGTCTATCATCAGAATAGAGAGCTATTGAAATTCATTATTGTCAGCCTTGTAGTTTGTCATCAGCAATTATTTAACAAAACTCACAATAAACGCACTAGAGCCGACTTAAATCAAAATTGTTTTTTCATAACTATTAAATAGAAAAAAGATTTTTTATTTGTTTATTATTTTATGTTCATTCATTTTGGATTTTTTTTGTTTTTACCTATTAACCAACTTAAATGCAAGTTATTTTTTGTGAAACTCAGAGATGTTGTCCATTGGATAAAGCAACTTATGGGATGTGTACTTTTAGTTTTACCAACGGATATGTCCCATGATTGTTAATAAAGGCAAACTTTTCAGTTCTTCTGTATTTTAGGTAGGTCATATGCTTCTTGAATCAAATGATAATTCGACTTTTCGTTTGTCCAACATATTTCAAATTACGTGTTCACAACTAAATTCATAAATCTCGGACTTTTCGTTTAATTCAATTGTATCCTTTGGGTTGCCTAAAAGTTGTAATTTATGTCCCCAATGACGGAAGTTTTTAAAAATCCTACTTAAACCATTGGTAAATCGGGATATACCTGTAATTGATACAAATTTTGAATTCTCCTGTTCGGTTTGAAAGATCGAAGAGTTCCAGAGGGTGTCCTTTGATCTATGTTTCCTAATTATTTCATCAACTAAACTTACAGAATATCTAGTGGTCTCAATGGCGTAGATAGGGGGGGGGGGGGTTAAAGGGGGTAATTACCACCCTCAGGGCTAGAATATTAAACTAGTTTTTCTGTCGCTTTTTTTTCCGAGAAAAATTTTGAGATGTGGACAATGTTTTTGGATTTTCTCCCCCCCCCCCCGCTCACTTTCTACAAAAATTATTTATTTACGCCCTAGATTGGTCTTAGTGATATCAATTATATCGCGTTGGGGCTGCGCCCTGACCTGCTTATGTACTTTCACTAAAACGCCAAAGGACCTCAGGTTACTTTCGTTTTTTCTTGTATTAGTTGTTAATCTCTCAGGGAAGAACCAAACTTATTAAAGGCTCGGTTCCCACAGTCGTTTCTTTGCAAAGATATTTGGAATATTTTTAATTCCGAAACTGAAAATGTTATGCAAGGACAAGGTTAAGCGCTCGGTTAAGCGCATCTTCAATAGGAGATATTTTATTTAACATCTTACATCATGGGCGTTCCAAACTCTTTTTGAAAGATAAAAGCACAAAAATTCAATTTTTATTATCTTGTACTGCGTCTTTTAACAAAGCCTGCTTATACATGGTGTTCCTTTATGACGTTCTAACATTTCAAGGTGTGATTCCTTAAGTTATTTTATGAAGAAAAGTTCATATGTCCGCAACGCCTTAAATTTTTTACTAGGGTATTGAATTTTTTAAATTGTTATTTTTTAATAACTCAGAAAGTACTTTAGATGTTATTTTCAATTTTGGTGCGTTTTAATAGGATATTAAACCACATATTTTAGTTAGAAAAGTTATTTTATCACTCCACCAATGGCGTCCCTGTAAACATGTCCTCTAATATATATTTTTTTAAAGTGATACGCCACTGACATTTTTCCATGTGGATATTTTTTCTGATTAGCCTGGTCAGTTCTACAGGAAAACAGTCTCTTGCGTTTTTCTCGTCAAATGCCACAGTTCTTGATTAAAACAATTAAATTCAAATTGCTTCATTTAGCAGTATTGACTAATAATTTTTGAACACATATAGTGATCCTGGAATAAATAACGTTTTTACAAACATCATTTTCAAAACAACATTTGTTGACATAAAGTAATAGACGGAGAGGCGGGCACGAAATTTCAATATGACTCGGGTCATGAAAAGTTTCCGTAACAATACGTCGTACACTTAGAGAGGACTCTGATTTGAGGTCAAGGTGTGTCGGAATTGGTTTAGAAGCGTTTAACCACACATTTGTCACATAAAGTGTTCGAAGAAGGTGTTGGTAAAGCTTAGAATGGTAAGGTGGTAAGCTTGAAGCACGAGGTTTTTCAGTTTTTCAATATATAAGTTGCTGACACGACCGCGATAATTTATTTTTGCCTACGCTTCAAATTTACTCCACTTTAGGGGCTATCTCCTTCACTTAGCTGTCAGCAATTTTTATGAACATATTATTTGACATATTAACAACAAAATATATAAATTGCTGACATAACCGCAGTATTTTTTTTTTCATACATTTTTGGCAAGTTGACACCCGTCAGCAACCTACTTATCCCTTCCCTACCTGTCAGCAACTTTATTTAAAAAGAAAGACAAATTTCACCGCTCTCATCCGTGCCCCTCCCCGCTCGCGCTGTCAGCAAATTCCCTCCTCCTTTAGTGTACGACGTATTGCTACGGAAACTTTTCATGACCCGAGTCATACCGAAATTTCGTGCTCAGCTCTTAGACTATAAGTTGTTGGTGTTCAAAACCATCTCATCGTATTATTTCTTCGATTTATTAGTGTTTCATTGAATTTATTTTACTTTTTCGCTGTTTTTATTTGAATATCTCAGTAAATTAAGGACATAAAAAAATGGTTCGATTATAATATGCTTACTGTTAATTACTTCCACATCCAGTGGAAGTATAGTAACGACAAAAAAATTTTTAAAAATTTTTATTGTTCAAATGGGCTTAGAATGTCATGAAACTTCGAGATTCTAAGTTTGAGCGAAAAAAAAATTTCTGTCTGTCTGTCGGTCTGTCTGTAACTTTTTTTGTGCGCATGTTTACTCTGGAACCGTTTGAGATATTGACTTGAAATTTGGTACACGTATGTACTTTAACGAGATCTAGAACAAGATTATATTTTCGTATTGTTCCGTCGAAGGGTTGGGGGGTAAGTTGGGGTAAATTTGGGGTAAATAGGTAAATCAAGCAGGTAAGAGTTCATAAAATTGGTATTTAGTATATACAAGAGAAGCTAAGGTCTCAAAAAAAATTTTGGCATTAGCCACCCCCCATCACCGCCCCCACCCCATTATTAAAGGGCATGAAAAAAATGTGATTTAGTGTGTGTACAAGAACCAGAATCCTCAAAACATTTTTTTACTTCATCCACCCCCACTGCCACCCCCTATCACCACCCCCGTTCCGTTCCCCACTACCGATGTGGGGTATCGTTTTATGGGTTTTTGGGGTAGAGGATTTCAAATATTATATTATTAAAGTTCCATAAACAATTATTTCCACATACAAAATTTTTTCGTTGTGAGTGACTTGAATAGAAAATCTGGATGTGGAAGTAGTGATTCCTTGGGCAGCGGTTTTTTACGTTTGAATATAGGTAGAGAGATAGATTCCTTTACATCCTCTGGTAACTTGTTATATTGATTGAGGAAAATTTTCCTACTTAGATTTTGCCTTGGTATATAAAATTTATTGTTATTTCTTGTGTGGTGTTGATGTATTTGGTTTGCATAAAATATAAACTTATTTAAATACTCGGGTATTAAGTTATTTAAAATTTTGAAAATAAATACCATAGCCATAAACAGCAATCTATCTTTTACAGACAGTCACTGAAGAGAAGAAAGCATATGTTGGATTGAGGTATATCGGCTGCATTTCAAAATCACTTTCATTCCTCTATTCTGTAGTTTTTGAAGGGAAGTTATTTTATTTAAATCGAAGGAATATAATAGACTGGCACAGTAATCGAAATGAGGTTGGATAATGGTGTTGTAAACTGTTATTTTTGTCGTCACTAATAACTTTTGAGATATTCTAGAAAAGAAATATAGTTTTTTTGCTATTTTTTTTGTATATATATTCAGTTCAATTTATTGTACACAAACAATGTCTTATGCCGTTTATACCGATATGGTCTGTTCCCCATCGACACAATATTTATTAAGTTCGGAGTTTTTAATCCCCAAATTCATTTAATATGCTCAGTTGATCACTAACTAAATGGGTCAATCAGTGTTTTAAAGACAAGTTGTAACTTTCATGCAGTACACAGTATCAGTAGTATCACTAATATCACTGCAAACTGTTAAGGGGTCTACACACGATCCAGCGGCAGGGACCCGACATTGTCGGCACGCTTTGAAGATAATTGGAATTCCAGCGGACCAGTTCACTTTTACGAATGAGTTCAAAGCATGCCAACAAGGCTGGCTCCCTGCCGCTTTATAGTTTTCGATTACTTTTCTTATTTTCTCCCTGGGAACACTTGCACTTGTTGCCAAAGATAATGGTTTTGCTGTGGCGAAATAATCTTTCATGTTTGCATCATATTCTGAAGAATCACTATTTCTACTAATGTTTAACTGTTTCTTCAGTTTTCTATAAAGCGTGGATGATAGCCGATAAACTTTATTTCGCTTTTACTGAGCATTTCAGACGCTGCCATTTTATTCAATGCCAATAATTATATAAATTGTCTTAAAAGTTAGTATTACTTTATAGTAGATTTTCAAGGTATATGTAACTTTGTAGTCATTTACAATTAGTGGGGAGTAGTAAAAATAACTTCAAAGCCCCTATGTTCGTAGAAATAACCTCATTTTTACTCGAGATGGCACTAATAAGTTAGAAAAGTTTGAAGTTCCAGAAAATTTCCCAACAACGTACCGGGGGCTTAAAATTGCACACTTGAAGTTATCGTTACTTTGAAGTGATCCTTTGGTACCAATTTTCACTTTGCAGTTGAGGATGCTTCAAAGTAATGCAGAGTAGTATCCGCGACGTTGCAGATTCTGCAGCAGTTACTTGAAAGTGTTATAACTGAATGCTGCTTGGGATATATAACGCTAACAAATTTTAAAAATATCTTGCCTTCGTTCTTGGACGCGCCCTGCCCAAATTCAAAAATATTTTATATTTGGCGTCTTTGAGGTATATACTTTCACCTCAGAATGCGGAAGACATATAGCTTCTCATCGCACTTTTGGGCCCACATATCCCTAACTATGAATGACATTCTAAGCCTATTTGAACAATAAAAATTTTCAAACTTTTTTTTGCGTTACCTACTATACTTCCACTGGACGTGAAAGTAAAAAGGAGAATTGACTTGCGCTATTTTTACAAAAAAGTACCTAGATGGTTGTATTATTAGGATAATTATTGATCAACCGATAAATTCGATTAAAAACATTCTGTATAAAATTTGCATCTGCGAGATGCTTTCACCATTGTTAAAAAATATTATTTTGGGTATTCAGCAGATAACTTTCAAAGAAAACATTCGTTTCTTTCATATACCATTGGTGCAAGTCTGACCAAAAAAGGAAGATCGACAAGACTCCCCCTACGGTGACTTGTCGACTTCTTTCATACACCTACCATATCTAAGATTCAGCATGAAAAGCAATAAAACAATCACTCTTTCTATATATTGATGATTCAAGTCTGATCATGCTAATATATATATAATATTAAGCATCTCTAGCCCTACCTAGAGGATACTATATCACAATCAAACGTTTATTACATTTCAAAGTCAAGAAAATACTAATACTTTTCATGTCAGTTTTTTGACATGAAAATATTTCATTTTTATTTTCTAATAGTAACTTTTATTTCGAATTGGATTTATATCCTTCTGACGAGTTCTAAAGAGAACGAAAAAGATTGTACAATGTTTAAAGGAATTAATCCATCGAAAATATGATATACTTCAATTATTGGACATGCATGCGGTGAGCGAAATTTTATAACTATTTTCTTTGTGCTTTTTAGTATTTTCTTGACTTTGAAATGTAATAAACGTTTGATTGTGATATAGTATCCTCTAGGTAGGGCTAGAGATGCTTAATATTATATATATTAGCATGATCAGACTTGAATCATCAATATATAGAAAGAGTGGTTGTTTTATTGCTTTTCATGCTGAATCTTAGATATGGTAGGTGTATGAAAGAAGTCGACAAGTCACCGTAGGGGGAGTCTTGTCGATCTTCCTTTTTTGGTCAGACTTGCACCAATGGTATATGAAAGAAACGAATGTTTTCTTTGAAAGTTATCTGCTGAATACCCAAAATAATATTTTTTAACAATGATGTAAGCAGAAATAATAGGTATTTATTTATTAAGCTTTCACCATTTTTATTATTATCTACAACAACAAAAATAATTCGTTTTTGTGCGTGTTTAGAAAAATGTGTACAAAATAGGAACAGATATAAATTCAATTTATTTTATGGGGCTGAAAACATACTTGGGCTTCCAACAAACAGAGGGAGCTAGTTTGCCACAGAATTTATCCATTTTCTTCCTACATGAGTTTAAACAAATATTTATGTTTCTCATAAATTAATCTAGCCTGACGAGTAAAACGCTTAGAAACAAAGTTTAACTATCATATTAATAAGGAAATGTCAAACCTTGAAACGAGAATAAAGATTTTTTTACAGATTTACAAGTATAAAAATAACTGAAATAGTTTGACGAAAGACAAATATAAAAATCAGTGTTTGTCACATGTAAAAATGAAAGACAAAGTCTATTTTTAAATTGGTTGATAAATTTCAAGTTCATTAACAACAGACAGCGACTAATATGTGCGACTTTCTGAAAGAAAATCGATTCAAATAGCTAATTACCAAGCCAACAGTTTTTTGTCCATTCCAAAATAGTTTGATAATTACACCAGTGGAATGAATACGTATTAACTCATTGTGGGTTTTGACGGACGTTTTAGAATGGAGTAGACTACTGCAAAGATTATGTAGTTTATTTAATTAAAAGTATGTGCATAATACACTGCAAGAATTATATTAAATTAATGTTTGAGCTTCATAAGTAAAGGTTATCAAGATGGTATTGATGGTAAATATAGCATTAAAAGGAACGGAATAGAAAAGTAAATAAAACCTTGACCGTGTAGTAGTTTATACAAACATCACACTCGAGTAGTATATTGATCAGCATCTTTCATTAACCATGTTGGCATCATCGGGAAGTGATTAATGCTAAAAGTTTGAATAAAAGTGAGAATAAAAAGTGGTTCTTTGACAACAGAAGAAAAATCAGAGAATACATGGTTCTCTTAATAACAAAACGAAGATTAAATGAGAATAAAAACACGGGGAACAAAACAGATTGAGAGAGGAAAGGCGGGAAAAAAACTACGAGAACGAAATGGCGAGATCAAAATGAGAATTTAAAAAAATGGATAGCTGGAACATTCCCATCAAATGTTTGTGAAAATTCGTTGCTTTAGTTAATACCCGGGCTTGTTACCGCTGAGCTATACGATGCAGGTTTCCATTCCGCAGGTGCTAGAACTTATACGACCCACTGTCGCGGGACTCGGACAATTCCCTTTTGATGGAAAAATAACAGAAAGAGTAAAATATATTTAAGTAATAAATATGTTGAAAAACAAAAAAGTCTATGTACAAAAAAGGCACTAAACGTTATCCAATCTCTATTAATCTATCTAATCAAAACATTTTTTTTGACATTAACTTAATATATTTTGTTTTACTTCAATAAATAATCAAAAAATACAATTATGACATTATGTCATATGACATTTGTGCTATAGCCTCCTAAACATTTTAAAAATTGTTTTTCAAAATAAAGCATTTTTTTTTAAATGGCACCATATTGGCTCACTACGTTATTTCAATAAAACATTTTATTACCGATACCTTGGACCAAACACGCCACTGTTTATTCTTAAAAATAATACATATGAATTCTAATAAAACAAATGAACGAATTAAGAAACGAACGAATTAAAGCTAAGTAATTACTTTATCACATTATAAAAAAAATTATAACAACTGTTCAAAATGTTGATCGCTGACATCTACATAATGTTTTTCTCTCATCGCATGTTCCTGTGTTATAGAATTTATTTCCCTCCTAACTTAATCTTTCAAATCTTCTAATGTAGTTGGTACTGTTGAATATACACATTCTTTAATGTGGTCCCAAAAATAAAAATCTAAAGGCATTAGATCAGGTGATCGCGCTGGCCACATAACTGGTCCATTAGTTCATATCCATTGATCCCTGAAACAACCATCGAAATATTCTGCAACCACTCTGGCATTATGGGGCGGGACACCATCCTGCTGTAAATACCCCAACTGGTACTGGCTTGATGGTAAATGTTCCAAAAACTCACCAATTTCATTTCTCAGAAAACTTAAATATCTTTCTCCTGTCAGTGGATCATAAAAAAATATGGTCCTATGATCCTGTCGCCCGAAAGTCTTGGCCTCGTTCCAGCCATCTCAGACCTACCTTGCACTGACGAGAGCCAATAGCTCGAAACTGCAGTCTGCAAGTGGTATGGGGTGGCTGGCACGAGAGCTCCTTTAAGTAGGAATAAGTCTTTTCGGTTGGTGACTATTAAAATCGAAACTTTAGCGTTTTGTGGCAATACACAGTTATTGCACTTAACGCGGCCAGGCTTGTAATTCGTAATTCATCGCTCGGCGGGGCATTAGTCCGGAGAATAGCTGTTGGTTGCAGTCTGGTTTTTATTCCTTATATATTTAAGGAAACGTATAGAGGAGTTCGACAAAAATATTTCACTAGTAAATATTCTGCCCTCTAAAAGCATACCTATTAACTATCCCCATGTCAGGGCTACTGCTGTTTCGATTGTAATGGACATTAGCCGCTAGATGGAGCCTGCCATTTTTGCTGCATGTCGTGGTTTTATAAATCTCGTCATGTACCAAGAGTGAACAAATGCCTCGTTCCAGCCATCTCAGACCTACCTTGCACTGACGAGAGCCAATAGCTCGAAACTGCAGTCTGCAAGTGGTATGGGGTGGCTGGCACGAGAGCTCCTTTAAGTAGGAATAAGTCTTTTCGGTTGGTGACTATTAAAATCGAAACTTTAGCGTTTTGTGGCAATACACCGTTATTGCACTTAACGCGGCCAGGCTTGTAATTCGTAATTCAGCGCTCGGCGGGGCATTAGTCCGGAGAATAGCTGTTGGTTGCAGTCTGGTTTTTATTCCTTATATATTTAAGGAAACGTATAGAGGAGTTCGACAAAAATATTTCACTAGTAAATAGAAAACTTAACGTAACCTTAATAAACTTATGAATAATAAATATTGAATTATTGAATAGAATATGTTTACGTTTAATAAGACATCAAAATCAAAGTGGAAAATGAAAAATGATTAATTAATAAATGTGTTAAAATTTATTAAATGTTTAATTAATTTAATTAGTTAAACTAACTTCTCACACTAACTTCCTTTTTTTTATTATTTATCAAATATCAAATTGAACTGTAAAAAGGAAGGTCAACGTCAACCGATGACCTTGAAGTCTCAAAAAAATTTCGCTCTCTCTCTTGTCTCAGCTTCCGTTCTACTCTAAAAAAATAATGTATTCCAGGATGATTTCTAGTGGATAGCGCTCTGCAAAATCGCGGGTTGCTCTGCTATTTCTGCGACATTCCCCGTATATCAACAGCATATCAACTTTGTCACTTTGTGAATAAGCCATGATTTTTTAATACACACCAAAATAATATCGGATTCGCATAAATATCATTTGAGCTGTCAGATTCATTCATTTGTTTGTTTCTTTTGTTACATTTCAAAGACACCTACTTGATTGAGATCCACTATTAAAATATTTTCATTTCGCCTTATTTATATTAAAGTCCTGGCAGAGGTTAGCCATAGGCTATTCTACCACTCAACCAGGACGAACACACACACATAGACAACATCACAACACCCATTCCCTGCGACATTGCCATCTGCCGCATCTGAGACTCGAACTCAGGAGAGGAGAGCGACAAGACCTAGACCGTGTTGTCTCTCACACAACCGCAGTCTAGTCCACTGCTACTACCGTCTCGGCAACACGTGAAAAACGCCACTACACATCCATTCCCTAGCCAGGATTCGAACCCGGGACCCCGTGGTCGCAAGCTTAACACTTTAAGCACTACGCCTTCGAGCCCGGTGGTTTAGATCCATCTTGTTAGATATTAATATTATTAATTTTTATATATTATAATATGAATAAATAGCTGAGTGCTTGGTACCAAGTTATTGGTAATAAAATGTTTTATCGAAATAACGTAGTGAGCCAATATGGTGCCATTTAAAAAATGAGTTATTCTGGAAAAATTATTTCCGAAATATTTAGGAGCTTATAACACAAAAATCATATGACATAATGTCTTAATCGTATTTTTTTATTATTTATTGAAGCAAAACAAAGCATTTTTTTGGGGGGTCACGGCCGCCTAGATGAAAAATTAATTTGGTTATAAACCTGTCAGTCATTAATATTTATATTTCAATATGCCATAGTTGTATGCAAAATGACCTCCTGAATCAAAAAATGTGAAAATATACAGAGTGTTCCACTTAAAAATCCAAAGTTACCATAATTTCCGGTGAAACCGGAAACGACAGAACATGATAAATCAATCGAATTAATGCATATTTAGTCGTTATTTGACGTGCCCCAATTTGAAATTCATATCTTGTAAGATCAGGGTGAACGTCATTTCCTGGTCAGCGGTATAATATGAAAATGAAGTCACAGGAGTGGAAATTTATGGTGGGGCACCCTGTACTTTATGATACATGAATGCATGTTTTAGAGATTAAAAAACCATATCTCGTAAGTATAACTTCATGTAACTTGTTTATAATATCCTTGATCCATTACGACAAAAATAAATAATAGTAACAATTTTTATAAGTATGGTGAATGCTATTTCAGACTTTTCTTCATAAAATAATTTTAAAATACATATTTTTGTGATGTTATAGAAATTATACTTCTTTTCTCTTTTTAGAGAGGGGCGAGCGTAGAGGCGACTTCAATGTGAATGTCAGTCGATATTCCGTTGAAGCAACGTCGAGCGCGGTTAGTACTTGGATCGGTGACCCATCTTGGGAAATACAGCGTTCTCGTCCCACCTTCTAGCGGCTTGTATATCAGTATATACGCGGAAGATACGTAATTTCAGACGAGGATTACGTAGTGGATATACCATCCTTTGGAGGGGATGTAAAGCAGGCGGTCCCTTGTCTATTAAATGATAGGCAAGTAAAAGATCCCTACTCTTCTTAAGGGAAGAGGTTCGGCAAAATTTCCAGGTTTGTAGCTCGTCTCCTAGCGTCGGTGATAGGCCCTGGTAGCGGAAATAGGGAATCCAAAATTAAAAAGGACGTAGATGTATCTTTCTACGTTAATATTTATTTTATAATAACGGTGAAGGATTTCAACTACTCTTATAGGTCGTATATTCTTATTTTAACCAATACATATTTAAAGACCTTTGAATATTTAAAGTATCCTATCAAATTATAGGTGCTTTACCTCTGGCAACTGCAACTACTTCTTTAGTTTGGAAACCTTAATGTGACCTCGACTGTACCATTCCATTACTAATGAAACGCCTGTATGCAATTTTCCTTACATTAATTAAATTAATTTTATGTAAATTCTTGTCCTATAATTGTATTCGTCTTTATGGAAATAAAATAGATAAAAAAATGTACGTAATCTCAGACATAAACCACTCAACCAGCAAATTTGTTTTATAATTTAAATATTATACGATTATTTTGTTTTATTGTTATTTTATTAATGCTTCTAAAATGCTAATTGATTATATTAGAGTTGCAGAAAACACTATCTGGTTGCCTGCAACTGAACTGTTTTATAAATTTATCATCAAAAGGTCTTTACAGCAAAATTATAAAAGATCTTATAAAGCAGTTAAGAAATTATTTCAGAAACGATTCGGTGACTAAGTTATAAAACATTTCAGCTTATAAAACTAAATCATTTTATAGCGCTTTTTTAGTAACGTTTGACAGTATTTTCAGCATCATTCTTTATTTTCTCTTTAAATTCGTTTTTTCTGCCGCCCCCATCGATACTTTCAAATTCGGTAATCCTTAATGCCCGAATAATTTACAGGTCTGATCCAAAATTTTTCAATGAAAATTCTTGACCTTCGAAATTTGAAAGTTTCGATGATATGAGATAGTAAAAAAAGTGAATTTAAAAAGAAAATGACTTTTTTTCGAAAAATATTTCGTTACCAATTTATTGATTATTTAATGTTTAAAATAGGTAATTTTAAGTGGGCCGTAATTCAAAAACCAAAAATCAAAATGTTGTTAAATTCTGGATATAGCGGTTCTACAGCATGCTGATCAATAATATTGCATTAGTTTTTCAACGAAAAAATGTCTAATATAATTTCTCGAAAAATCGACCCTTTTTTCATAATAAAAATGCACGCCAATGACTGAAATAAGTTTTGTTTTACTTAAGAAAGGTATAATAAAGGTCTTTGATACCCATCCAAACTTGGTTAAAATTGGGTGACTAATAACTGAGCTACACAGGTGTTACCGTGAAAAGTGGGACACACTATATATATAGAGATCAGCATATTATATATTTGTAAGTATATGTATGCGAATTTTTGAATACATTTAAGAAATCATTTTATTTTATTGGTGTTTTATAACAATGAATGTGCTTTATAACGCAATTAAATGAAGTTTCAATAAAACTGTTTTATAATGGCGGGGGGTAACATAGCCGCGTGCTGAAAATAAAAATGTTTTCCTCGAAAATTAAAATTGATGAGGGGGGGGATCCCAAAAAAAATTAAATATGATATACAGTGTGTCCCGCTTTTCATAAATCCACCCTAGTATCTCAGTTATTAAAAATGCGATTTTCTTCAAATTTGGGTGGTTATATGTTGGAAAAATGAATTATTTGGCATAGTAAACATTTTCATTTTTCATTTGCGTGCGGTTTTAGGGGGTAAAAAGTGGTCGATTTTTCGGCAAAAGGATATTAGGGCTTATTTTAGACAAATTTTTCTATCATATTTGGATTTAGCATGTCCAAAAACCTCTTAATCCATATTCTCCATTATCTCAATAACGGATTATGGCAGAAACGAAAAATTAATTAATTTCTTAATATATCAGTTATTAATAATGCGATATTCTTCAAATTTGGGTGGTAATTATGTGTTGGAAAAATGAATTATTTGGAGTAGTAAAAATTTTCATTCTTCATTGGCGTGCGGTTTTAGGGGGTAAAATAGGGTAGGTTTTTTGGGGAAAGCATATTGGGGCTTATTTTAGACAAATTTTTCTATCATATTTGGATTCAGCATGTCCAAAAACCCCTTAATCCATATTCTTCATGATCTCAAAAACGGATTATGGCAGAAACGAAATATTAATTAATTTCTTAAAAAACACTTATTAATTTTTTGCTATAACAAACCTAAAAACAATTTTCTTTTATAAGTTCTGGTCTCTTCAACATAACCACCTTCCAATGATACCACACCGTTTGTCGTAAATCTTGCTTCGTCACTAAACATTATGTTCTTTAAAAAAATCTGTCGTTAAGATGGTTACTTTGCAACCATAGGCATTAATCAAAAGTGCTTTGAAAAATAAGTTTTTATTTGATATTTGGCGATTCATAAGAATTGTCAAAAGTTAAATAGTGTTATTTAATTTATCAATCTTACTGATAATGGCAGAAAATCGGAGAGTAGTTCTTACAATTGAAGAAAAAGTTGAAATTATCCGCTTAATTGGTGATAACGAAAGATCTACGCGTCAAGTTGCTCGAATATTTAATCAACGTCATCGTGATCGAGCACCAATTTGGCACAAAACCGTTGATGACATCAACAAACTGTTTGGAAGAACCGGAGCCATTTTCAAGACAAGACGAAGAAGGTACAATTTAAATTTACGACAATATCCAGACGAGGAACGCATTTTAACAGAATTTCGGAACAATCCAAACGGTAGTATAAGGGCAGTTGCGAGAACACTAAATTTAACCAAAAATAAAATATGGAGGTGTTTGAAACGCAGTAGGATTAGGGCATTTAAACCAAAATTTTTGCATACTCTCTTAGAAGGTGATTTTGAACGGCAATTTGAATTTTGCCTATCGTTGCAAGGTGACTATCTTAACGACAGATTTTTTTAAAAGAACATGGTATCTAGTCAAAATTGTAGATATTGAGCAGCCGAAAATCCGAACTTTGTAATTAACTTTAAAAACCAATACAGTGAAAAAGTTAACGTGTGGTGTGGCATATTAAACGAACAAATTGTTGGCCCCTTTTTCCCGGATAACCTCAACGCAGAAAATTTTCTAAATTTTTTACAAAATCATTTAGATAATTTTTTTATGGAAATGCCTTTAGCACAGAGAGAAAATATATACTTTCAGTTAGATGGTGCCCCGGCGCATAATTCTCTGAGAGTTAGAAATTTTTTAAATGCAAATTTCCCTATGAAGTGAATAGGTAGAAATAGCCCTTTAGAACCGTGGCCCCCTAGATCTCCTCTTATTACCCCTTGTGACTTTTTTCTATGGGGGTACTTGAAAAATAAAGTGTATGCTACTCGGTCGCGTAACAGACAAGAGCTTTGCCGTAGGATTAGGCAAGCGTGTCAAGAAATTACTCCCCAAACTTTAAGAAAAGTGATTGAACGGTTAAGAAAGGTTGTTGAAAAGTGTATTTTATTGGAAGGTGGTTATGTTGAAGAGACCAGAATTTTTAAAAAAGTTGTTTTTAGGTTTGTTATAGCAATTAAATAAAGTTATAAAAAATTTAAAAAGTGTTTTTTAAGAAATAAATTAATATTTCGTTTCTGCCATAATCCGTTTTTGAGATCATGAAGAATATGAATTAAGAGGTTATTGGACATGCTGAATCCAAATATGATAGAAAAATTTGTCTAAAATAAGCCCTAATATCCTTTTGCCAAAAAACCTACCATATTTTACCCCCTAAAACCGCACGCCAATGAAGAATGAAAATTTTTACTATGCCAAAAAAATCATTTTTCCTACATATAATTACCACCTAAATTTGAAGAAAATCGCATTATTAATAACTGAGATATTAAGGTGGATTTATGAAAAGCGGGACACACTGTATATTCAAAAATGTAAAATAAAATAATAAAAATTATGAAATTTTAAAACGAAAGTTGATGGTTTACGAAATCATTACACCCTACACAAGTCCGCCCTTGTATAAAATTTGTGTCGGAAACACTTCTGCAGCTTTTATAAAATGCCAAATTGCTAGTTGGACAAGTCAACTATTTCTTCTTTATATTAACAATAGAGAATGTCGCGCCCTTCCAGTGCTAATTTGTTTAATTTCTAAAGGCGTATTAAAATTTTTTACAAAAAACAAACAAGCCTCATATTTTGTTCCGGAAAAGCATTGTGATTAAAGTCGCATGGAGACACAAGTTCCTAATGACGGTAGTCAGCATTATTAGTGAGTTAACTAACTATGTACTTATAAAATTTGACGGGGTAGTCACCGGATCGGTCTGGCTCCTCAAGATTTGAAATAACGTAAGAAAGTAGGAGTTGGCTATGTTGGTTTCGGTGAGTGGACGCAGTGTCTTCATGACTCAAGGCTTCCGGTCAGCCGCTTGCGGAACTCCGCATCGTGGACTCTAGACCTGCTCTATCTTCTACTTTCTGCCGGACAGGACACTTATTTGACCCGAGAAAAACATCAGCGGAACCACGAAAAAAGTCAAGGGAACCATATGCATTACGTCATTCATGGAAATTTACATTCATTATTATATCATTTAAATAGATCATTTACATAAATGTTTTTTTACAGAAGTCGCAGATGATAACATTCAAATTTGTAGAATTCATTATGAAATTTTAGAATCTTATCTTGTGAATTAATTCGGTAGTAATAAACTGAATAATTCCGTTTTCTTTATAAAAAAATTATAAATGGGCCGTATTTAGCAAAATTTTGTACAGTATAAAGTGTGCAGTAAAAAGCATATACATAGTATTTCATTCATTCATATTTTATGCATTATCCACAACTCAGGTTATCTGCAGTGCCATTAATCCGGTGATTTTAGCTTAAAAAATAACGATTTTTCGGAAAGTTTTGGGACTAGCTAAAAATTAGTCTACCCCCTACAGAATTTCCTCAGGAACCCGAATAAAATAGTGTTGGCCACTCAAAGCGGCGCCTTTAATTGTTATAACTTTTTGTAAACAAAATGAATTTTGCAACTTAGTTTTTTTGGTTGTGTCTTCGCTTCTAGAAGTCTTAGAAAAACGTTCGACCCGTCAATTTCTTCGACATGAGCTCCCCTATAAGGTAGGTATAAGCAAAGAACGAATATTTTATTGTTAATAACATTTTATGGCAAAATACTGAAAAAATTGAATTTTTCGATCCTCGAACTTTGAAGTACTGTAGAAACAAATATGAAATCTGTATGTTAATGACATTATGAGATATAGTACATATTTTTACCCTTAATAAAATGCACTTTGTCCTGTTGCAAAATATTAATTATTTTTTTACAATTCTTTTATAAAAAAAATTCAAACTGTTATATTAAAAGATCAAATTAATATTTTATAGTTCTGTTTCGGTAGGTACATTGTATTTGACGTACATTTATATAATCAAAAAGAATATTGCCAAAAAATTTTAATTTGCGACTTTTTTACGCAAAAAATCAATTTTGCAACTTAAACAAATGTAAATATCTCAGTGGATTTTGCATAAAATTTATTGCAACCAACGGCATTTCAATTGTCATAAAAAAACAAGAATTAAAAAAAAAATGTGCTCCGATGCTTTGGATCCAAGATATGAAGAATTCACGTTTTTTGCGATTACAGCGAAATTTGAAAATATTTTTACTAGAAAATTTAACTGAATATTTCTCAGAGTGTATGTTATCACTCACAAAAACTATCATGTCTGTATATATAAATGGGCCATGGAAAAAAAATCGAGAAAATTGCATCTTCAACCTAAAAAAATTACAGAAAAATAAAGTTTATTTTGTATATTTAATAAATTAATTTTTAAATACAAAATGTATACCTTTTTTTATCCCCAATAAGAGTAAGAACTATTCACTCATCAATGTATTATCAAATAAATTGTATGATCTTTAAATATTTATTTTATGAAGCAACATAATTGAATGATTGAAAAATAATCGAACAATCGTAAAGCAGAGAAAAAAATAAGTTGAATTAAAAAAAAAACGTCCATCTAGTCATTGCTGAAGCTGAAAAAAAGAGAAATAAAGCTGCCGCCGCACAGTGGGGCAAATAGCTCATTTTTTGGACAAGCGATAATTCCCAAGCCTGGAATTAATGAAATTAAAAATTTTTTTTTTAAACTCTTCGTTATAAAATTGCCTTTAATTCTATCGAGCCCAAATTTTGAAATTTCAAAATTAAAGGACTTAAATTTTGAAATTAAATTAAAATTTTATCAAAAGATTGTTTAAAATTATAAAAAATTGTTACTTGGGGGGTTTTTTTGGTTTCTAATCTCATTTCTGATCCCCCGAATTTTGCGATTCAAAAAACCAAGATAGCGGATCCAATATGGCGGCCATAATATTTTTTTAAATGAAATGTACATGCACAAACTGTTAAAAATTGTTACTTAGGACTTTTAAGGGTTTCTGATCGAGAATCTGAAATCTAAATTACATAATATCGTAATCCAAAATGGCGAATCCAATATGGCGGCCATAATATTTTTTTAATTGACATGTAAATGCGCAAATTGTTAAAAATTGTTACTTAAGGGTTTTAGAGATTGCTGATCATGAATCTAAAGTCCAAATTACGTAATATCGAAATCCAAGATGGCGCATCCAATATGGTGTCCGTAAGTTGAAGATTCTACTCGTTCATCATTTTACGTATTAGATTATGTTAGATTTATAACTTATCGTACTTTTCTAGCTGTTTGTTTAGGACTAGAAGCATTAGGTTATTTTAAGTTCATGGCTTACAATATTTTACTTTCTGTCATTTTATGACTTGACCAAATATTAGAATTAAAGTTAATAGTTCTTGCCTAATAGTATTAGCTAATAGTATTTGTCTTTTGACTACTCTATGATTGGACATTTAAGGTTAATTTTTGTTTAATTATTTCATTTTAGCACATACTGGAAATGCAACCCTAGAATTCAAAATTACGAAATTTTAACTGCAGAATCAGAAACCTCTAGGAACTAATTTTTAATGATTTTTGCATGTACGTCTTATTTTTTTTTAAATTTATAACAGCTATATTGGATCCGATATTATGGTTTCCAAAGTGACGAAACTAAAATATCCGAAACAAGATTAGCGAATTAAGCCCCTGAATAACAAATTTTAGCAATTTCTTTCTAGATTTATCATTCTATTTTAACTTACGGACACCATATTGGATCCGCCAACTTGAATTTCGATACTACGTAATTTAGACTTCAGATTCATGTTCAACTCCTAATTAACAATTTTTAATAATTTGCGTATGTACATTTCATTTAAAAAAATATTGTGGCCGCCATATTGGATCCGCCATATTGAATCCGCCATCTTGGATTACGATATTACATAATTTAGACTTCATATTCATGGTCAGAAACCCTTAAAAATCCCAAGTAACAATTTTTATCAATTTGCGCATGTACATCTCATTTAAAAAAATATTATGGCCGCCATATTGGATCCGCTATCTTGGTTTTTTGAATACCAAAATTCGGGGATCAGAAATGAGATTAGAAACCAAAAAAAAACCCCAAGTAACAATTTTTTATAATTTTAAACAATCTTTTGATAAAATTTTAATTTACTTTCAAAATTTAAGTCCTTTAATTTTGAAATTTCAAAATTCGGGCTCGATAGAATTAAAGGCAATTTTATAACGAAGATTTAAAAAAAAAAATTTTTAAATTTCATTGATTCCAGGCTTGGGAATTATCGCTTGTCCAAAAAATGAGCTATTTGCCCCACTGTGCGCCGCGGTGAAACTGTCCAAGTACGCCGCTTGCAATGAAGGGGGAGGGGGATCTGGCGCCTAGCGTCAGCGCGAGCGCCAAAGATGCAATACTATGTAAATGTACGTCAAATACACTGTATTCACCGAAACAGAACAGTGAAATAATAATTTGATCTTTTAATAGTTTGAATTTTTTTTTATAAATTAATTGGAAAAAAAATAATTACTACTTTGCAACGGGACAAAGTGCATTTTATTAAAGGTAAAAATATGTACTATTTCTCATAATATCGTTAACATACATATTTTATATTTGTCTCTAAGTACTTCAAAGTTCGAGGATCGAAAAATTCAATTTTTTCAGTTTTTTGCCATAAAATGTTAATTATTATTGACAATCAAAGATTCGTTCTTTGCTTGTACCTACCTTATATGGCAGCTCATGACGAATAAATTGACGGGTCGAACGTTTTTCTACGACCTTTAGAAGCGAAGATATAAGCAAAAAACAAAAACTAAGTTGCAAAAGTCATACAAAAAGTTAAACAAACATTTTTTTCGGATTCCTGAGGAAATTCTGTAGGGACTAGGACTAATTTTTGGCTAGTCCCAAAACTTTCCGAAACTTTTCCTAATATCACCGGAGAGCATGTATCGCTTTATTGAACATTTTTTACTAAAGTAGTCATCATTAATTATTTTTCTATTGAACATATATTATTTTACTGAACATTAATTGTTTCAACTTGAGAATTATTATTTTAACTGAATAATTATATTTTTCTGAACCTCTATTGTTTTTACTGAACAGTTATTATTTGTTCAGAACATATTTTGTTTTACCGAGGGTCGGTTTTAAGCAGTTTTTATGGGGGGATTCTAAATTGTTATAATGCCGAATAACTTCCTCTCCTTTGCTTCTTTATTCTTTATATATGATTAGTCGCGTCAAGATAGATATTTTCTGAGAAGTTTTCTGGCAAAGGATTAATCGGCCTAATTTTTTTGCAAATTGTTTATTGAAGTCTAAGGAACATCGGTAAAAAGAAAAAACAGGCCGCTCGGACTTTTTTCATTTTGTTATTAATAAACAAACAATTTTAAGCACTAAACAAATTAATTAAATTTGTTAATTCGCTATCTTGGAAACTATTTGGAAAATTCAAGATGGCTGACCCAAAATGGTGGCTATGAAGGATAATAATGAGATTTTCTGGCTTAAGCTTACATTTTTGAGAAAAATTACAAGAATAAAAAAGTGTTTAGAATACCATTTTGCACCATATTTATGAGTAACTCTCCAATTGGGTGTAAACCTTAGTTTATTTAAAAAAATAAATATTTGTTAAAATATTTGGGTAAATCACTCAACATTTTTTTAGTAAAAATATTTTAAATAGATGTAATTTAATTACCTGTTACTGAATTAATTTTACTGTTAATTAGTTCAAAGGGCATACAAATTTTAAATACAGCGGGTTTTCTTGATCCCGGGATTTACATACGGTATAAAGACACCCTCCTTAATATTAGTACCAAACTTTTCAATAGGAAGGGATAAGATTTATCTCAATAATATGTTGAATATAATATTTTACGATAATGAAATCATCGACGATGTTCAAGAAGAAGAAAGAAATGAAGATGAAGAACAAGAGGAGCAATATTCTCATTTATAAACAACTCAAATGAAATTGACAAAAATTATTTTAAAAAGTGATGTTTAATTAAATTTATATTCTCATATATTTTTTAAGTAAACAATTTTTATAATTGTGTAGAAGTAAATAATGAAAAAAAAATGTACTTAATTTTTTAACAATTCTTCCCTTACAATATTAAAACACTTTTTAGTTCTGTAATTTCCACGTAAAATGCACGTAAACAAAGTTTAAATTGTATACTAAAGATTTACTATTTTAAGACCATTATTTTCAATTTTAAAAATTACCTATTAAATTAAAACAATAATTGCCTTAAAAAAATATTAAATAATATATCAAAAAATATATCGCGTTTTTATACTCTATAGCTGCCAATCTTAAATTTTCTAATTTTCACTTCAAAATCGTAATCAGCGAGCTCGAAAACCCCCGAGCATACATTTTCAGTCGGTGTTCTCAAATACTTTTCGAGATAGCAAATTAACGAATTTACTTAATTTGTTTAGTGCTTGAAATTGCTAGTTTATTAATAGAAAAGTCCCAGCGGCCTGTTTTTTTATTTTTACCAATGTTCCTTAGACCCCAATAAACAATTGTAAACAATTTGCAAAAAAAATTATTCCGATTGGTCCTTTGCCAGAAAACATCTCAATTTTTAACTTTCCTATATTGACGCGACTATATTGGAATACAAAAAAAATGTAAATCTGATTGAAGACTTTGATGAATCGAAGTGTCTTGTTTTCGTTTCCGGCAATTATGACAGGGCACTGTAGATATACATATACTCATATACATACAGCGCTCAGGGCTTAAGGCTAGAACAAGCAGATTTGGCCATGCTGTTGCCAGCCAAGATGATTTAAGTCAAATACAAGACAGAGGTTGCTCGAAAAGTAATAATTATTTATGGTGTTGAGTTTTCGTTGTTTTGAGTTTTTTTATGATTTAATGTACATAATTGCCAATTGCCGAAAATTGGTGACCGAATCGACTTCAAAGTTGGGGGGATGTGTCCCTCCCCATATCCCCCTGTATATCCAGCCCTGATTTTACTAGACGCTTAACTTTCTTTTACTCTTCACCTATGACTTTTACCTCAACTTTTACATGCATTCGTTAACTGAACATTTATTATTTTATTGGAGGCACATTATGTACTAAGCACTTAAAAGTATTATTATTTTTATTGCGGATTTATTATTTTTACTTAACATATACAGGGTGTTTCAGTTAACATTCCCGCAGCCCATATCTCGGAAACTAAAAAATATGTTTTTATTCTGCAGACGCCAATAGGTTGTTATTATTAATGCCTTCTTCAGGAAGTACAATTTATTAGTATAACATTATCACCGGAGATGGCCCTGCAGTTTAAAAATATTTTTCGAAGTTTTGAACCATGCCATTCGATTACGAACTAAATTTTAGGCAAAATTTTTCTTATTCTGTCGCGCTTTCCTGGTTGGCTATGTCATCCTTTACTTCCACATCCAGTGGAAGTATAGTAAAGCAAAATAAATTTTTGAAAATGTTTATTGCTCATAATGTTATGAAATGTAGAGATTTTAAGTTTGAGCAAAAAAAATTTTGTCTTTCTGTCGGTCTGTAACTTTTTTTTGTGCGCATGATTACTCTGGAACTGTTTAAAATATTGACTTGAAATTTGGGATACGTATGTATTTTAACGACATCTGGAACTAGATTATATTTTCATCTTATTCCGTTGAAGGGTTGGGGGGGGGGGGGGTAAATTGGGGTACATGGGGGTACCTATTTACCCCCATCAAGCAGGTAAGAGTCCATAAAATTGGTATTTAGTATACCGGGTGCCACAGGTTAGCGGCTCCCCCCTATATTTCCTTTATTTTTTAACTTAACCATTGGAAATTTGGGGTGCATAAACTACCTGTAAAAATGGATTTTTGGACATAAAAAACGGTATCAACCCGGAAATGACCGCAACTTTCGATTTTTAAATGGAACACCCTGTATATTTTTATATATTTGGATTCAAGACAACATTCTGAGTATACCATGAGATTTTCGCGAATTTTTGAATCGATGTTCAGTTTTTTAAGCATTTTAAGACATTCATCTGGAGTGCTTTGGAATACCAAAATGTGTTCCAGGTAAAGTCCAAGGGAAAAATATAATTTGTCGTTTAATTTCATTAATAACTATTTACGAAGCCTCGAAGCCTTCTATTTTATTGAATTTATTTAAATGTAAAAAATCACTTTCAATATAATTTTTCTTGAACTTTAACGTAGGTGCCTGTGCAAAAATCATATGTCTAATACAGCCCCGTGGAGAGCCAGTACGGGCCCAGGGATAAAATTAAATTGGCGGGCCCCCTTGGGATGGGACAAATCAAAAATACTAATTTTCAATACACAATTTGAAATACAATCAACACAAATATGTATTTAACAGTGAAGGTGCCGGGCCCTTTCGGGCCCGGGCCCCGGGGCTGCAGCCCCCCCCCCCTGTCGTCAGGCCTGGCCTAATAATGAAATGTGAATAACTACCGTTTTGTGAATAGCCTTTTGGTTATCTCTACACTACTAGTGCAAACTATAACGGCCAATAAAAATTATTTTGAAAGTGATTTTTTATTTATAAATTTCAATAAAGTAGAAAAACAAATGGCATAGATTTGAAATGGATATCAATGAATTCAGAAAAAAACTATAATTTACTGAATACTATGAGCCACCACCTTTCCATTTGAAAAAAAAAAGTTTTCGATAAAAAAATGATTTGTTCAATTTTGGAGGCTTCGTAAATAGTTATTAATGAAATTAAACGAAAAATTATATTTTTCTCTTGGACTTTATCTGCCGTAGAACACATTTTGGTATTCCAAAGCACTCTAGACGAATGTCTTAAAATGCTTTAAAAAACTGAACATCGACTCAAAAATTCGCGAAAATCTCATAGTATACTCAGAATGTTGTCTTGAATCCAAATATATGAAAATATACAGTGTTCCATTTAAAAATCGAAAGTTGCGGTTTTATGTCCAAAAATCCATTTTTACAGGTAGTTTATGCAACCCAAATTTCAAATGGATAAGTTAAAAAATAAAGAAAATATAGGGGGGAGCCACTAACCTGTGGCACCCGGTATACAAGAGAAGCTAAGGCCCAAAAAATTTGTTGTTATTAGCCACCCTCATTACCACCCCCACCATTAAAGGGGGTGAAAAAATGTATATTGTGATTTAGTGTGTATACAAGGACCAAAGGCCTCAATTTTTTTCTTAATTCATCCACCCCCGCCCCCAACCCCACTACCGATGTGGCATATCGTTTTATAGGTTTCTGGGGTAGGCGATGTCAAGTATTATATTATTAAAGTTCCATAAACAATTATTTCTACAAACAAAATTTTTTCGTTGTGAAAGATTTGGATAGAATATCTGAATATGGAAGTAGTGACTCCTTGGGCAGCGATTTTGTTATTATTGTCATTTTGTTCCAGACTTTTTGTTCCCTCTAATTCATTCTCGTAGTTTTGTTTTCGCCTTTTCGTTCCCTATGCATTTTGTTCTTTCTTTATTTGGTACTTAAAAGAACTATTATCTGATTTTCGTTAATGATAGATAAATTTAAATGCTAAATTTCTACTGTTGAAAAATTTAATGCTAACGATAATGGACATCTTTCAGATAAATTTAGTTATATCTGTCGTTGCCGTGACATCACCACTAACGTAAGAGTTAATTAATTATTTTACGTACGGTATACGGTGGTATTGGGAAATATTTCGTGGAATAGAGCAATGACTATAAAACAGGAGTTGTCTCGTTGCTTAGCAACGGCATGTATCTTTTGTTGGATTATTAATGTTTTGTGTCAGATAACAGGGTAATTTTAAATGATTATAATTTTAGTTATTAGGGTTGCTTACTTTAATAAAATGTTATAATTGTTATTTTAAAATTGTGTAATTGTAATTGTGTTGTATTAAAATTATTGCTGATCATGAATAACCATTTGAACTATTTAAACAATAAAAATTAAAAAATATTAGCTAGGTACTTAATCTCAGTGACACTACGTAAAAATATTGTGAAGTATTTCGAAAAAAATGTTTATCTAATAGGTATTCGCTGTCGGACACACCTGGCTGCAATTTCTACTCATCTTCAGCGAATAATCCACGATTTTGTGAATTCTTGTACATTTTTCAAAAAAAAAATTATAGGTTCCCAGCCGAAAATGCACAAACTCTCTTTTAGACACCCAATTAAAGTTTTAAGCGAGAAAATCAGTCCTAAAGATCGTTTTTTTTGTCAAGATACCTATGAGTTGACTATCTCTTTACAATATTAACGTTGCCTTGTGAAAAATAAACGATTATTATCTTCAGGAGGATTTTACTAATTTTGACAATAAATTATTTTTTATTTATTTGCTTTCATCACGATTAGAGAATATTATTTAGGTATTAAGCAAAACACAACTTACACACTTTTTTATTTATTACATTATTTATTATATCAAACTTTTTACTGTGGGTTTTTTTGGGTCGCTGATCACGAATCTGAAGTCAGAATTTGACAATTTTCAAATTCAAAATCTTGCCTCTCACCATCGGGGTGCTTTGTTTTGTTGAGTTCCTAGCCTCTCACTCTCGGAGTTCTTTATTTTGGTGAGTCCCCTTGCCTCTCATCATTTCGATCGGGGTGCAAGGGGATTCACCAAAATAAAGCACTTCGAAAGTGAGAGTCTAGCGACTCACCAAAGCAAGGCACCCACCCCGATGGTGAGAGGCAAGATCTTGAATTTGAAAATTGTCAAATTCTGACTTCAGATTCGTGATCAGCGACCCAAAAATACCCACAGTAAAAAGTTTGATATAATAAATACTGTAATAAAGGACTCGCCAAAATAAAGCACGCCATTAGTGAGAGGCAAGATCTTGAATTTGAAAATTCTCAAATTCTGACTTCAAATTCGTGGTCAGCGATCCAAAAAAAAACACAGTAAAAAGTTTGATATAATAAATACTGTAATAAAAAACGCAGGCCTTAGAAGGGTCCGCCATATTGGATCCGCCATTTTGAATTTAGAAATTTTCAAATTCTGATTTCAGATTCGTGATCAGCGATCCCAAAAACTCCCAAGTAACAATTTTTGGGCCCTAATCTTCAACCTTTGATAAATTTCTGGATTTTATCATCCGCCATATTGAATCTGCCATCTTGGATTTGGTAATGGATAAATTTGGATATCAGCATCGTAATCAGCGACCCCAAGAACTCCCGAGTAATAAGTTTTGGGCCACAGTCTTAAAATTTTGATGAATTTCTGGATTTTAGCATCCGCTATATTGGATCCGCCATCGTGGATTTAGAAATTATCAAATTCTGACTTCAGATTCGTGATCAACGACCCCAAAAATCCCCGAGTAACAAAACTCAGGCCAAAATATTGAGTGAATTAATTTGTGTATGAAAGAAGGCGAAAAAGGTATTTTTAGCACTTTTGGTTAAGTTTTCTCGAAATGCTGACGTGATGGCGCAAAACTGACTACGGCATCGTGTTCAGCACCTCAAAAATCTTCGGTAATGGAATCCGATTGGTCGGACTTTTTTTATTTGTATGTAATGAATGAATGTTTCTATACTCTACTGATGAGAACTAACGAGAGCGAAAAAACCTGTACAACTTTTCTAGAGTTGAAATAGAATGTATGGCTCAGTAATTGCTGTGAATGACTGATTTTCTATAAATGGTTTAAATATTTTCAATACATTTTTTTGCCTTAATATGCTAGGAATCCTATCATGTAGTTCAATACTTCGTCAGTATTAGCAAGGAGAGTGTTTGTTTTGATTGGTTCTCCAATAATGAGTGTTTTAAAGTGTTTTCTTGGGTAGTATATTAGCGGGACCAGATTAAGGTACCAATATACAGAAAGTAGATAATTTCATATGAAATAAAAAAGTGTTAATGACTGAATTTAAATAAATGATTTCAGTTTTTTCGACTTTTTTTCTTTAAAATGTTAGGAATCATATCATGTAATTCAATACTTCGTCTGTATTAGCTAGAAGAGTAGTTGTTTTAATTGGTTCTCCAATAATGTTTTAAAGTATTTACCTAACTATATTAGCATGCCCAGATTAAATAAAAAAGTGTGTAAGTTGTATTTTGCTAAATACCTAAATAATATTCTCTGATTTTACTAAATTATAAAGACTTTTACTAAACCATAAAAGGAACAGGATAGATTCTATGGATTTTTTATGGTTAATTAAAAAAATATGTATAACGCAACTCTTACCTCGATTCGCAACCTAACATAGTACGTCCATTGTATGTTAATATTTTTTATTAGAAGAATTGTTCTTAATTTTTGTTAAAATTATGTGCACATACAATTGAAATGAGAGTCTAATTGTGAAATGTACCGAGGTTTAAACGTATAACGGAGGCATATCTAGCTTTTAAAAATTCGAGAGTTAAAGCAGATGTGTTTCGTCAGGTATATCTATTATTATTAAAAAAACTGAGCGGTCCCAGCAACTGTCTTTCCAGTTATTTCAAACCCAATTAAGATAATGAATACGTTTAACCAGAACCTTATGCAATTAATAAATAAATGAGTAACTTTGTCTGTGGAAGAGCTACACATGAGGTTAAAACACGTGTAATTTGCCCAAAAGTATTTCTTTTCCACTATCATGAGTTTTCGTTATTTTTACTTTTGAACGACTTTAAGAGTGAAGAAAATCTTGTAAAGGTGAAAAAAACTAATTCAAAATTTAGACGGATTTGGAGTCTTTAGGGATTTTAGGGACACCTCAGGAGGTTTCTGTTAATAAATCTATTTGGTTAGGAAACTACAGTATGCTGTAGATATTGACGCCCCGGTCAAGGCTCAATGAAATGTTGATTGATAAAAAGACACAGGGTGTCATATTTCAAATTTTAAATTTTAGTTTTTATTTTCCTTCGTAATTTAACGAGTTTTTAAAATTTTCTTTTAAAAGTTAGTACGTGGGGTTATTACAAGTGGGAAATCATAACACATCTTCAATTTTGGTGTATTAGTCAACCATCCTAAGATGGCAAATAGCCGTGCAGAGAAAGAAGAAATATCGTCATTGTTGAACAGAGACAAACAAGCTTCCCAAGTAACAATTTAAATGCCAACAAGTATTTATTGGGTTTTATCACAGATTTAAGAAGGTAAATAAACCGAACTGGGTTTTATTATTTCTTTTGTGCATACCAATTTATCTGCAGATAATATGTACCTTAAAAAAGGCCTTCAAGTTATCTTTAAATCAATTTGTTAAACCTCTTTGCTCTTTAAGACCTATTGGTTTTATAGCCACTGCATTATTCAAAACCACAATGAACTCATTACGATTTATACTGGATTTTAAGTTTTGTGGTAGACATCTATAAATCTTTAGGTTTTATGAGAGTTTTAAAATATGGTCTTTAAGTAATTCTTATAATCAAGCAATAAAACTAATAACTCTTAAGTAGTCTTACCCTTAATATATGCTTTTAACGATAATTGGTAAAGGTTCCTTAAAACCTAATAGTTTTTTGGTAGCTTTATTAAGCTACGTTAAAACATTTTGGTTTTTATAAAGCACTTATAAATCCTTTGGTTCCCCACTTACGCCTTTAAACTTTGAGAGAGGGGACATATAACGCATAGTAAACGCCATTTTATGATTGCTGATTCTAGTTTAAACACGGCGAAACTGTTTAAAATCTACTTACTTGTAGTTTTTCACTTTTCCTTGCTCAATTAACGCTATAATAACAGAATTAACGAGAAATTAATGATTGCACACTCAAAAACTCACGAAATAAATAATGTTTTTTTAGGTTATGTTATCTAAGCTAAGTAGAGATTGTCAGAAACAAATCTTAAGGGTTTTAAAGAGTAGTGGTAAAGTCTTACAGGCTTTAAAATAGTAATAAAGTGGAGCAATTGGAATTTAACAAAACCTTTTGTTTGATAAAAATATTTCCTAAAACCTAATAGGGTATTCTATTAAAATAAACGGTTTTATTAATCTTTCAGCCATGTTTTTTTCTGTTAACTATGGCAGACATGTTTGAACAAAGTTGGGGCAACAGTGTTTAGTTATATTTTACTTCCACATCCAGTGGAAGTATAGTAACGACAAAAAAATTTTTTTAAATTTTTATTGTTCAAATAGGCTTAAAATGTCATGAAACGTCGAGATTTTAAGTTTGAGCGAAAAAAAAATTTCTGTCGGTCTGTCTGTCTGTCGGTCTGTAACCTTTTTTTTGTGCGCACGTTACTCTGGAACCGTTTAAGATATTGACTTCAAATTTGGTACACATATGTACTTTAACGAGATCTAGAACTAGATTATATTTTCATCTTGTTCCGTCGAAGGGTTGGGGGGTAAATTGGGGTAAATTTCGGGTAAATGGGTAAATCAAGCAAGTAAGAGTCCATAAAATGGGTATTTAGTATACAAAAGAGAAGCTAAGGTCTAAAAAAAATTTTTGGCATTAGCCACCCCCATTACCACCCCCACCCCCTTATTAAATGGGATGAAAAAAAAATTGTGATTTAGTGTGTGCACAAGAACCAAAAGCTTCAAAATATTTTTTTACTTCATCCACCCCCACTACCAACCCTCTACCACCACCCCCACCCCCACTACTGATGTAGCATATCGTTTTATATGTTTTTGGGGTAGACGATTTCAAATATTATGTTGTTAAAGTTATCTTGAGTAGTATGGATGCGCAGTAGCTTTCCTCGACTACTATGAATGCGCAGTAGGTTTCCCCGAGTATTATGGATGCGTAGTGGCTTTCCTCGAATATTTGGAGTGACTTTTTTCGAGTATTATAGTAGGTTACCTCAAGTAGTATGGATGCGCAGTGGGTTACTTTAAGTAGTATGGATGCTCAGTGGCTTTCCTCGAGTACAATGGATGCGCAGTAGGTTATCACGAGTAGTGTGGATGCGCAGTGGATTTTCTCGAGTGCCATAGATGTGCAGTAGGTTACCTCAAGTGATATGGATGCGCAGTGGATTTCCTCGAGTAAAATGGATGCGAGTGGGTTACTTCAAGAAGTATGAATGCGCAGTGGCTTTACTCGAGTAAATTGGATGCACAGTGGGTTACCTTGAGTAGTATGGATGCGTAGTAGGTTTCCTCGAAGAAAATGCTTGTAGTAGAGGCTTTACTTCTAACGTGTAGTTTACGGCACACAACGATTTTTTATATCTTTGTCTTGCCATTTTCTGCGTATTAGTTCGACATTCAGTTGAAGTATATTAACGCAAAAAAAATTTTTGGAAATTTTCATTGTTTAAATAGGCTTATAATATCAAGAAACGTCAATATTTTAAGTCTGAGCAAAATAAATTTGTCTGTTGCGTCGGTGTGTATGTTAGTCTTATATCGTTTTGTTGCTCACGATTACTCTGGAATCGTTTAAGATATTCACTTAAAATATGGCACACGTATGTTTTTTAACGAGATCTGGAACTAGATTATATTTTCATCTTATTCCGTTGCAGAGTTGATGAAGGGTAAATTGAGGTAAATGGGGGTAAATAGGTAAATCAAGCAAGTAAGAGTCCATGAAATTGGTATTTAGTAAATATAAGAGGAGCTAAGGCCTCAAAAAAATGGCATTAGCCACCCCCACCCTATTATTAAAGGTGGTGAAAAAATAGTGTGATTTAGTGTGTGTACAAGAGTCAAAGTCATCAAGAATTTTTTTCACTTCATTCACCCCCACCACTATTACAGATGTGGTATATAATTTTATGGGGTTTTGGGGTACATGATTTCAAATATTATACCATTAAAGTTCCATAAACAATTATTTCCACATAGTGGAGTGCAAATATAGTATTTTGTTGTAAGAGACTTGGATGTGGAAGTAGTGATTCCTTGGGCAGCGGTTTTTCTTATTTTTACTGTTTACATTTAGCCTGCAACTATCTAAAAAGTGTTAATATGTCATATAAACCCCTAATAAGCCCAAAATCATACTGAGTAAGCTAAAACTAGGGTTACTATTTTTTTATTAATTGTAAATAATAATTAATAAGCTGACAAATGAAAGGCGCGTGATTTTTTAAAAAGTTTTTTGATATACTTTACCAATAAAGTGGTCTGCGTTGACAATTTTTGATACTAGGTTGTTTATTAATATCAAATTTTAAAACGTTAGCACATGCAGATATTTCAATCGAGGCAGACATATTTTATTACTTGGCGACATTTTCTGATTTAGACAGTTTAAGTGCAACAAGTTTTCGACAAGGAATTATTAAAGACACAATTATTTATGATGTTCTCAAATTTGATTGCAAGTACTAACGGTTTTAAGAAGATTTTATAAAAGGTTTTATGGTAGACTTGAAAATATCTTGCAGATTTGAGTTCTAAAGTACTGTTGGTTTTATTGATAGTTTTAAGAAAGATATTTATAACCTTTATAAAAGGTCTTTTTTGGTTGTATGTCGTTATTTTAGCTTTTCAGAGGTTATATAGTATAAACAGTTTTACGATCGGTTTTATTATGTAGACTTAATATCCTCTTGTAGATTGTGATAAAACTTAAATTGTTACTTGGGTTCTTAAGCTAGCTAGGTAGCTTAAGAAGCTTAAGAAGTAAATATCTTGTTTCTCTGTCCAACAGTGACGATATTTCTTCTCTCTCTGCGCAGCTACTTGCCGTCTTAGTAGTAGTAGCTTCTAAAGGGCGTTACGTAGGCTACGTTTAAAACGTTAGAAGGGCCGTAACTTTTTTATCAGCACCTTCACGGCAGATTTCGCACAAAAATGGTATTCTCTAATTTTTTAATAAAAAAGGAATACTTGTTTCAAGTCTAAATACAACAGATTTTTGAAAAAAGTGTAAATCAAAAGTCGCATGCAACTTTTTTAATAGCTTTTTGAAATAATAATTGTTAAAAGTAGGCGTTGATTCCCAGAGGCATGTAACTGTCATGTTTTATTATAATTTTAGAGCAAAATGTTACTAAGACTTTTAATTAAGCATAAGTACAGGGTGGACTAAATTAGATGGGATTTGGGGTTTTCTCTAAAACTATGGCAGATAGACAAAACCTAACATAAGTGCCCTGAGCTCGATTTTCGAGAAACAAATAATGGCGCAAACCGCAATCATCAATCTTTTTCGACTACCGAGCTAATGAGCGTTTTTGGAAAATTGGCGTTTTTGGATGACCTCTATATCTCAATTACCAAGTGTCGAATTGAAAAATCGAGTAACATATTCTCAAGTCACTTTTTTGGGTAGAATCCGTTGCTAATAAAAAGAAAATTATGCATGCCTCAGTTTTCGAGATATAGATACTTGTGTTTTTTAAATGGAACAACCTGTAAATTATTTCATTATTCGATCACAACTTAAATTAGCTATCCAACGATATATCATATTTATCTCTAGAGAAAGTGGTTAATTTTAGAAAAACTTCTTATAATATAAAATAATTTTGCCAAAAATAGGGAAAACTAAACTACAATAAATGTTCAAATTGTCTTCCATTGGCATATATGCATATTTATCGCATTTCTAATATTTATTGAGAAGGCCATGGTAAAAAAAAAAGAAAATCGAAATAATCGTAAATGTCAAAAACTAATTTGTGAGTTGTTAGTGAGCATTGTTAAAAATGGTTCAATTTAGTAATGAAAAATATGGTATAATTATGTGTTTCATAGAATGCGGAGGATAGATCAAATTTAGCTTTCGAGCTTTATTTTAATAGGTAAGTTATAGACAGCAAAACTTTGTGCCAAAAGTGCCGCCTAAACAATATTATATCCAGAAAAGAGTCAGCCAGACATAAAAATATTCAAAAGGCTACAACAAAATTTAAGAGTTTGGATCATTTGTAAAACCTCGAGCAAAAATATATAATAAAGCAGGTAAAGAAGGCGTAGAAAATATTGTTTTAAAAACTATAAAAGAAAATCCTAATATATTCTCTCGCGAAATACAGGAAAATTTAGGAATCCCAAAAACAACAGCGTTGCGTTGCTTAAAAGCAGTGGCGCCTCTAGACTTTTGAAATGGGTGGGCGGATGCCGGCAAAGGGCGGGCGGTACAGCGATAGACGAAGTTAGCAAAAAAACAAAGTGTACATTTATCATTTATATTATTATTATCTCAGGACCATAGCTAGAAAGTGCTTTCAGGTCGGGCAAATAATTTTTCAGGGGGAGCTGAGCCAAAAATTTTTTGATGAGCGGGGGGGAGAAATCCAAAAAAAAAACATTTTTTTGTCCGAAAATTTTTTGAAGAGCGGGGGGACAAATCCAAGAAAACATTTTAAAATTGTTTTGAAGAGCGGGGGGAGTGAAATCCAAAAGTTTCTTTTATCCGAAAAATTTGTTGATGAGCGGAAGCAAGAATCTAAAAAAAAATTTTCACGAAGATAATTAAAATTGCCCCCCTTGCAATCGCCGTAGGTCGGGCGAAAATTATTCCCCCCTAGCTACAGGCGTGTATTATCCTGCATCGCCAGCGTAGAGATGTGGTTGGATTTGCAGGGTGGGCTCCCGCCCACCCCAGCACCCCCCTAGCGGCGCCACTGCTTAAAAAAAAATAAATTCAAATCCTATAAAATTAGGATTAGTCACCATCAATACCCAAACGACTTTCAAAGGCGTCTCCATTTTTGCCAGTGGTTTTTGCGTCAGTGCAACGAAGTGCCAGGATTTGAAGGAACAATTATACGGGATGTTTCGAAAAGATTGAGACAACGCTTAGCCGTAGATACTTGACATCAAAACAAGTCGATTTAACTCAAAAAGTAGTGGTCTAACTCTTTTCGTTTTCAAGATACAGGGTGGCAAAGTAAAAAACCGCTGCCAAGGAATCACTACTTCCACATCCAGATTTTCTATCCAAGTCACTCACAAAGAAAAAATTTTGAATGTGGAAATAATTGTTCATGGAACTTTAATGATATAATTTTCGAAATCCTCTACCCCAAAAACCCATAAAACGATACCCCACACCGGTAGTGGGGTGGGGGTGGTGATAGGGGGTGGTACTGGGGGTGGCTGAAGTAAAAAAATATTTTGAGGTTTCTGGTTCTTGTACACACACTAAATCATTTTTTTTTTCATCCCCTTTAATAATGGGGTGGGGGTGGTAACGGGGGTGGCTAATGCCAAAATTTTTTTTAGCTTCTCTTGTATATACTAAATATCAATTTTATGGACTCTTACCTGCTTGATTTACCTATTTACCCCAATTTACCCCCCAACCCTTCGACGGAACAAGATGAAAATATAATCTAGTTCTAGATCTCGTTAAAGTACACATGTGTACCAAATTTCAAAGTGTACTTGTGTACTGTAATTTCATGTGTACCAAAAAAAAGTTACAGACCGACAGACAGAAATTGTTTTTCGCTCAAACTTAAAATCTCGACGTTTCATGACATTTTAAACCCATTTGAAAAATACAAATTTTAAACAAATTTTTTGTCGTTACTATACTTCCACTGGATGTGGAAGTAAAAATTATATTCGTAATTTGTCTCTATCTTGGAAACTATTATACGTATCTACTTCAAAGTTGGTAACGACGTGTTTTTCAGGTCGCTAATTACAATGGTGATATTGCCGATGCCATATTTTATAGATGGCGCTAGTTACAGGACTTTCACGTGATACTTTAAGCCATAACTTTTTTGAGGTTATGTTTTGGACATCTTCTTCTACTATAATCGAAACGCAATTTGGTTTCCTAAAGAAAAGGTGTACTTGTTTAAACGCGATAAAATGCACCCTTTCAGAGAAATATACGATTTACATCTTTGTCACACACCAGTTCGAAGAAATTCAACACCGCGGGTGTTTTGAAAAGATTGGGACAACGCTTAGCGTAGACTCTTGACATCAAAACAAGTTAATTTAACCCAAAAAGTAGCGGTCTAACTCTTTTCGTTTTCAAGATACAGAGTGGTATATTAAAAAAATTGTTTTCATATTTTGTCACTATCTTGGAGAATATTATACCTATCTACAACAAGCACTATTGACGACTTCAAGACATCATACTTGACGTACAGACGTAGATAAAAAAACCGCTTTTAGGTAAAATTGAATTTCCTCTAGTGTGTGATAAAGTTGTAAATCGCTTATTTCTCTGAAAGGGTGCATTTTATCGCGTTTAAACAAGTACACCTTTTCTTTAGGAAACTAAATTGCGTTTCGATTATAATAGAAGACAATGTCCAAAACCTAACCTCAAAAAAGTTATGGCTTAAAGTGTCACGTAAAAGTCCTGTAACTAGCGCCACCTATAAAATATGGCATCGGTAATAGAACCAATGTAATTAGCGATCTGAAGAACATGTCGTTACCAACTTTGAAGTAGATACGTATAATAGTCTCTAAGATAGAGACAAATTACGAATAAAATTTTTTTACTTTGCCACCCTGTATCTTGAAAACGAAAAGAGTTAGACCACTACTTTTTGAGTTAAATCGGCTTGTTTTGATGTCAAGAATCTACGGCTAAGCGTTGTCCCAATCTTTTCGAAACACCCTGTATGGACAGACAAGGCCCATATAAGCAGTGCCGGAATTTTTAATCGGCATAATAACCACCATTGGTCTCATGAAAATTCACACGTAACCGCTACAGTTAATCGTTAAGGACGATTTAAATTTGCTGTATGGTGTGGTTTTATTGGATACCAAATAATAGGTCCTCATGTTTTATTATGATTTTAAAGCAAAATGTTAATAAGACTTTTGATTAAGTATAAGTACACCAAAATAGGAAGATGTGCAAAATATCGAAACCATAATATACTATAACACCGAAGGCATTGTAGTGAAATGAAAAACAAACTTGTAGACCGGGAGTTAACGAACATGAATCAGAACCAACAGATACAAAAGATTTGACTCGATTCATGAAAACCTATTTGTATATGGATAATTGCCGGCACGGTAGCTCAATCGGTTAAGGCGTATTGAGTGGCGAATACGCTGATCGACTCGCTACCGCGCTCTGGGTTCGACCCCCAGCCCCGGTATTGACAACACCGGTGGGTGTGGATGTATGTCTGCGTTTTTCCGAATGTGTAACCCCCTTCCGGACAGCCTTGGCTTTGGATATGGGGGTTGTCTACTATCTGTGGTGTGTTTATGTTTATGTTTAATTAAATCACCCGTCTGCCAAAATAGTGAGGAAACAAAAATTCCGCGCAGAACCAGATCAGACCTATTAGGTTTTATTCAGTGAACAAATTTACAAACGAAATGGCTATTTATTGCATTTTTAATTGAACAACCGCTGCCCAAGGAATCACTACTTCCACATCCAAATTTTTTATCCAAGTCACTCACAACGAAAAAAATTTGTATGTCGAAATAATTGTTTATGGAACTTTAATAATATAATATTTGAAATCTCTACCCCAAAAACCCATAAAACGATACCCCACATCGGTAGCGGGGTGGGGGTGGTGATGGGTGATGGTAGTGGGGGTGGATGAAGTAAGAAAATATTTTGAGGTTTCTGGTTCTTGTACACACACTAAATCACAATTTTTTTTCATCCCCTTTAATAATGGGGTGGGGGTGGTAATGGGGGTGGCTAATGCCAAAACTTTTTTTGGGACCTTAGCTTCTCTTGTATATACTAAATACCAATTTTATGGACTCTTACCTGCTTGATTTACCTATTTTCCCCAAATTTACCCCAATTTACCCCCCAACCCTTCGACGGAACAAGATGAAAATTTAATCTAGTTCTAGATCTCGTTAAAGTACATATGTGTACCAAATTTCAAGTCAATATCTCAAACGGTTCCAGAGTAAACGTGCGCACAAAAAAGTTACAGACAGACCGACAGACAGAAATTTTTTTTTCGTTCAAACTTAAAATCTCGACGTTTCGTAACATTCTAAGCCTATTTGAACAATAAAAATTTTTAAAAATTTTTTTGTCGTTACTATACTTCCACTGGATGTGGAAGTAAAATTAACTCAATATTATTGATCAACATGCTCTAGAACCCCTGTATCCAAAATTTAACAACATTTTCGAACTTGAAAACGAATTTCACTTATTTGGTTATACTGGCAACTTCGTACATGAAAACTTGAATTTTTGTACGTTTTAGGCGGTTTAGGGGGTTCAGTAGTTGTTGTATGACCATAGAAGAACAAATTTAAAAAATTCCTCTTTGGCACGTCATTCATGAACACACTGTGTACATTATTTTTTATAATGACTAGGTTTTTAATACTATTCACTTTACCCATTACAAACTTTTTAGAACTGTACCTCAGAAATTTCAGAAATTATTCATCGTACAGAGGCAAAAAAAAGTAATTAATAAGAATTCAGTGATGAGGGTGAAATCTGCGACACATTGTATAATCAGCCACTGCACCAAATGGGATATTAATTTTCTATTAAACGAATCTTATAAAAAAATCTTTAGAAACATTTAACAAAATATTTTATTTTGCGGAAGTTAATTAGCGCTGAGGAAAGTCATTAATGGATTGAAACTTTTCAGCGGAAGTTTCTTAAAAACTTCATTATCATCACCCTTTTTTATACTAATGTGCAATCTGTGCCAGCTAAAGCTATTTTTTCACACCCATTAAGCATCTGCATCTATCATACCATTTATCAAATCCAGGGGTAAATATCAAGATAGGGGCGATGGAGGCAAAATAGGGTTGTTCAATTCCGGACTGATACATCTTTGGCGAAAGGTACTCATAACCTTCAAATGTCTGGGTCCAGTCATCATGCGACTTATTCGGGTTAGAGGTTGGTTTTACTTGCAGTGGAGTGGAAGTATAGTAACCAAATTTTGATTTTTTTTTTATTCAAATAGGTTTAGAATGTCATGAAACGTCGAGGTCTTAAATTTGAGCAAAAAAATTCTGTCCGTCGGTCAACCTGTCTAATTTTTTTTGTGCGCACGACTACCCTTGAACGGTGTGTATGATATTGACTTGAAAGGTGCACCTATTATTATAACGAGATCTGGAACTAAATTATATTTTGATCTTATTAGAATTAAAAAGTTTTTCCTCTCTGAACTCCAACCGTTGACACACGGTAGACTGTATTATTTAATAATTTAATGAACATGTATTGTGTAGTGGTTACACTTTTTATCCGATACCGAAAGGTCGCGTGTTCAAAACACAAATAGTTTCAACGGTAGTTACTTTGTAAAATTAAAACTACTTTTATCAGCTAACCTGAGTGCTGGCTCGCTGAGCGAGAATAGAGCACACACCCAGAGGGATGTGCAATAGGGTAGGCCGAAAAACACGAAAATTTAAATTTGCAGATGGACTAGTTTCTACACGGAAAACAAATTGTTTTAAATCAAGAACATCATATTTATATACCGGGTGCCACAGGCTAATGGTTCCCCCTATATTTCCTTTATTTTTCAACTTATCCATTTGAAATTTGGGGTGCATAAACTGCCTGTAAAAATGGATTTTTGGACATAATAAACGATATGAGACCATTTCCGGTTTTCCCGGAAATGACCGCAACTTTCGATTTTTAAATGGAACATCCTGTATATTTTTACATATTTGGATTCAAAACAACTTTCTGAGTATACCATCATATTTTCACGAATTTTTGAGTCGATGTTAAGTTTTTTAAAGCATTTTAAGACATTCGTCTGGAGTACTTTGGAATACCGTTCTACGGCAGGTAAAGTCCAAGGGAAAAATATAATTTTTCGTTTAATTTCATTACTAACTATATACGGAAACTTTTTTTTTTCAAATGGGAAGGTGGTGGCTCATACTGTCCAAGAAATTATAGATTTTTTTCTGAATTCATTGATATCCATTTCAAATCTATGCTGTTTGTTTTTCTATTTTATTGAATTTATTTAAAAATAAAAAATAACTTTCAATATAATTTTTCTTGAACCTTAACGTAGTTGCCCTTGCAAAAAATCGTATATCTAATAACTACCTTTTTGTGAATAATAAGCCTTTTGGTTCTCTCCTTTGTTTCTTAATAGGTATAAGTACTAGTGTAAAGATTAAGGATCAATAAAAATTATTTTGAAAGTGATTTTTTACTTTTAAATAAATTTAATAAAATGGAAAAACAAATAGCATAGATTTGAAATGGATATCAATGAATTCAGAAAAAAAATCTATAATTTATTGAACTATATGAGCCATCACCTTACAATTTAAAAAAAAAAGTTTTCTATAAAAAAGTGATTTGTTCAATTTTGGAGGCTTCGAAAATAATTATTAATGAAATTAAACGAAAAATTATATTTTTTCCTTGGACTTTTACTGCCGTAGAACACATTTTGGTATTCCAAAGCACTCTAGACGAATGTCTTAAAATGCTTAAATAAAACTGAACATCGACTAAAAAATTCGCGAAAATCTCATGGTATACTTAAAATGTTGTCTTGAATCCAAATATGTAAAAATATACAGGGTGTTCCATTCAAAAATCGAAAGTTGCGGTCATTTCCGGGTAAACCGGAAATGGTCTCATGCCGGTTTTTTTTTTCAAAAATTTACAAAATAATACATTTAACCAGTATTTTACTGGAAAATAACCTCTACGCCTATGACTTTTACGTCAAAGGATCAGTTAGAGGGTGGTTTTTGATAAATAATGAATAAGAACCGTTTCGGAAAACGAATCTGTTTCCTTTCTCAAAGCGTATTATAAATGTTTATGTGCTGTGTATATTAAATACACAGCTTTAAGAATATATTTGTTATATTCAGTATCCATACATACTCACTGCTTATACAAAACTGTTGATATATCTAGTTGATAGTTTTATTTCAAACAACGTTGAGTTTGTTTGTTAAGTTCTTCTTTTAACATCGGCAGCCAGGTTGTGCAAACATCTACGGAACAATTCGACGCGCATTTATCTTCATTCAATAATGTTATAGCCGCTTCTTTAATTTTTCTTTTCTTGCTATCTGTCTCTTGTTAAAATTTTGGCCCAGTCCCAGTTTATTCTATATCCGTTCTCCCAAGCGTGTTCACAAATTTTCGATTTCTGAATCTCATTCTTCCTAATGTAACCCCTGTGCTCACCCAATCTAACACTGAATGGTCTGGATGAATCACCCACATAATGTTTATTACACTCACACGGAATACTATAAATGCAGTTTTTTGAATTTTGCTCATGATTTAGCAACATTGTTTTGGTTAAAATAAAAATAACTTTATTAAATTTACATTAGAAGTAGGAAATAGAAATGAACTACCATTTTGAGGTAATAATAATAATAATAATAATATTTATTTATGTATCAAAATATTTATATAGGTATACAATGAGTACATAGTTTGCATTCACATTAAATAAATAAATATTAGGGTTCCATAAGGAAAGAGTGTAGCATAAATAAGAATAAAACGTATATTTATGAATCAAAGAAAATATTCAAGAATTACTAAGTTAAAACTTGTCAGCCATTCTTGTGAATTTTAAATGGAAAAAAATCTGAGAGATTATCTCTATTTACCTATATTCCCAAAATATAAAAATAGAATTTAATTTTTATATTTATTGTTAAAAAAGAAAAAAATAGAAAAAGGAGAAGAGAAAAAAACAAAAATACTTCATATTCAGCAAATAATTTCTAAAATTGTAAGTTAACATCGATCAATCTGAAATAAATTTTTTGAAATTTTTTAATCAAGCTTTGGTTCTAAGTTTTTGGGGAAGCGCATTAAAAACTTTTTGTCCAATGTAATGATAATTTCTTTGTCCTACAGAACGTTGTGTTTTTGGTAAAATTAGATGTTCTCTAATTCTAAATCGTGTAGTATGGTCATGTGTACTAGTATTAACTAGTAAGTTGTATTTTGCTAAGTAAATGAGAGCAGATTTATAAAATATTTTTTTTATACTTAGTATTCGATACTGTTGGTATATTAATTCGGAAGGATGGCGTGAATCTAGTTTAAATATCATTTTGAGGATTCTTTTTTTGTGCTACCTCTAGTGGTCTTATTGTCGTAGAATAAGCCCCTCCCCACCCTACAATTCCATATAAAATCAGTGATTGCACTAATGCAAAATATGTTGTCATCAAATTTTTTTTATCTAAAATTCGAGTTATTTGCTTAAACAAAAACATTAAAGATCTAATTTTTTTTACTAAATTTTGAATGTCCAATTCCCATTTTAGATTAGAATCTATTTCAATTCCTAAATATTTAACATGTTCAGTACGTTCGAGAGCCCATGTACTGTTCCTGAAAGGTAAATGTATGTTTATTATATTGTGCCTTGGTAAGCCATTTTTGTAATTAGCAATAGGTAAGTAGCATGTTTTCTGTAGATTTATAGTCAACAAGTTGTTATCGAAGAACTCTATCATACTTTCCAGGCTTCTGGCGATCCGGTTTTCAACTTCCTCCCAAGTATTTCCTTCTACGAGTAGTAAGGTATCATCCGCAAATGAAATAATTTTTCCAGAGCAATATAGGGTGATTAATTCATTTAAATAAATTAAAAAGAGAATAGGCCCTAAGACCGTCCCCTGAGGAATTCCATATGAAACATTTAAAGTTTGGCTAGTACATTTGTCAATTTCGACCATTTGCTGTCTATCTGTTAAATAGCTGCCTATTAGGGAGTGCGCTAGACCACGAATACCAACACTATGTAACTGACAAAAGCCTTCAATGACTTACCGTGTCGACGGCTTTTGCCAAGTCTATGAACAATCCCGCACAAGGTCTACTATTGTCCAGGCATTTATAAATATTTGAAGTTAATACGGCGATTGCGTCATTAGTTGATTTATTTTTGTGAACCCAAATTGAAGCTTTGAAATGAAGAGCTAAGTGGATAAAGGTGTTATGTCACAAAAACACGTTATTGAGTAATTTAACTCGAAAGTTTTTAGGCGAGAACTTTTTTGTTACAACGACTATATAGCTTTCATTTTGCGATGATATTGACATTTGATGTACTTTTCAGAGACAAATAACTAAAGTTGTCAGTTGTCATTATTTTCGAAAATTTTGAAAAATTAATGTATATAACACCTTTATCCGTTCATAAGTTTCTCTGAAATGAATAAGGAATTAGTGAATAAAAGTGTTAATAAATTAAACATATTTTATTATTATTAAAACATTGTACAATTTTTAGGTAGTCGGACAGTTCTACGGTTTTGAGCCACAGTTTGGTCATTTCCAAGTATGTTGTGATAATACGGCCTTACCATTCATTTATGAATGGTAATTGTTCTTTAAGATTGGCCAGTTTTCCTACACTTAGGCTGCCCTTGTTTTCATTAAACACCGTTAGAGCAATACCGTCGGAATTTATCTTATGCATATTCCTTTTCTTTAAAATATCGACTTTGTAAAATGGAGTCATTTCATCTAGTGATGTAATAGTAGCACCCATAGGTGCCATTTTATACCGTCGCGAAAATAAACCTTTTCATTGTTCAAGTTTTTCTTCCTGTTGTACAAATTGAGTTTTGAGGCAATTCCATCAATATCCTGGAAATGATTCTTCATATCTATGACAACGGCGTCTTTGGGAGTTCTTAAAATTTCTCGATACTGGTCCGGAACTTAGATGTTTTGATGTATCCTTAAAATTTTCTCGACTCTGCCAAAGTCTCTATCTGAATCTAAATATGAATGTTCCACCTCCGAAAATGTATGGTCGATAACTTGAAAATTCTCTCTTTAAAATCAACAACTGGTAAAGTGTAATGATATTGAAGTTTTTATTTTGTTCCTCAATGTGTGTATACCAAGTTGTAAAACCACATTTGACGAAGGTAAAATGCTTTCGATGTACTTAATTTTGGCAGCGGCATGGTTTGCTGAAGATCTAAAGTAAGAAAGCAAATCGTTCTATCTACTGTAACTTTTGCTCCGTCTCGCTTTTGTTGTTCGAAAGCTAGTTTGTAATTTTCTCCGTATTCTTTAGTATTATTTCCAGCATCACATTTGGGAAAAAATGTGAGTCATTTCATGATCTCAATTAAACAATTTTGAATACCATGGGCGTAATTTCAGCATTTTTATTGGGTAGGCAGAGATTTTTCACAGATAACCCAATAGATATAAGCATAGCGAACCCTGTAATTCTTAAACGATAACCTTACAAACCCAAATGACCTTTGACTTGATTGGCGTAATTATCATACTTATTATTTTTTCCGCAAGAATTTCGGAATTCGCCAGATTTGCCTTAAACAATTTAATGCTCTTTCAAAATATTGGGTGGGCAGAAGCCATACCCGATATCAGTTTTGCTCTTGTCATAAAAATTTCTACGGTCCAGCCCTCTTCTACTTGTCAGCATAAAAATTTTTTTACAAAAATCAACACCGCAAAGCGTCACTTTTCAGTATTTATGATTTACAGACTATTTTGCTAGAATACTTTGGTAAATTCGTATTTTATTATTGCATTTTATATTGATAATGTTTTGTTTTTAAAACATTATTAAAACTTGCCTGGGAAGAAATTGCCACTATGTAACTGATTTCTGCTGAATTGCCAAAAGGTATAAATGTGTTTACAGCAATTAGATACTCAAGTACCATCTCAACTCTTGTACCATCTCATACCATTTCGAAATTGAACGATTGGATATATGGATTAAAACACTATAAGCACTATTTCCAAATATCAGCTAATTTATAAACATCTTACATGATTCATGAAATCGTTTATTCATTGCCGTTTGTAATATCAGTTTACTACGACTGGCCATTTTCACTATAATAGTAAGAAACACTTAACACAACTTGTCACATTAATGTCAATATAACATAACTTTAAAAGCAAAGTGTTTTGGATTAAAACAATTTAATATCGTACAGTAATGGATAAAGGTGGTATGTGATCATGACACCTTTATCCACTAAATTATATAAAAACCATATGTACATAACACCTTTATCAAACATTAAAACACATTTAGGAAAGGTTTATTATCCCAAAAACTTATTGAAATGATAGATTATAAGTTAAAATAGTTGTTTGTGTAGAAATCTCAAAATTTTCAAAAATGTCACATAACACCTTTATCCACTTAGCTCTTCAAATCATATTATGTTTATCAAAAAAGTCTACGAGCCTTACCGTGTCGAAGGCTTTTGCCAAGTCTATGAACAATCCCGCACAAGGTCTACTATTGTCCAGGCATTTATAAATATTTGAAGTTAATACGGCGATTGCGTCATTAGTTGATTTATTTTTGTGAACCCAAATTGAAGTTTTGAAATCATATTATGTTTATCAAAAAAATCTACGAGCCTGACCTTTAAAACTTTCTCAAAAATTTTTGTTATATTCGATATGATACTGATTGGTCTATAGTTTTCCACTTTGTTTCGGTCCCCTTTTTTATAAATCGGTTTTATAATAGCCATCTTAAAGTGGGATGGACATTTTCCTTTTGTGAAACTTAAATTAATTATATGGCACAAAGGCTTTGAAATTTCGTTAGATACGCATTTTAGTAGGCTAGTAGTGATTTTATCAAATCCTGGTGATGAGTCATTTTATAGAGATAAAATAATATTATAGGTTTCTTCTTCATTAGCAGGTTTCAAAAATAATGAGTTTATATTACTAAAATTTTGATTGTATTCTTCATTAATAGTTTGATTATTATTAGTATAGTTTGTGCCATTTTTTCCCCAACAGTAGCATAGTGAGTGTTAAAAATTTCAACAACTTTTTTTATATTAGTTTCAGGTATGTTATCTTTATTTAGAATTTCAAGAGCGACATTACGGGTTTTGTTGTTCGTTTTATTAGTATATTCATTAATTATTTACCATAGTCTTTTACTGTTACTTTTATTTTGTTGTATAATATTCTTGTAATAGTTACTTTTCAATTCTTTTGCTAAATTTACTATTGTGTTTCTATATAGTTTATATTGATTTAATATGTTCTCATCTTTGGTTCTTTTATATATTTAAGATGTTTTAATTAAAAGAGTAAACAAGCTAAAACGTACTCTTCGCCTGTTCACTGAACTTTTTATATAATTGTTACACTTTCTATAGGATACTCTTCGCAGTTTTTGTGATGTTAGTTTTAGACATTTTTAATTTTATAGTACGAATTTAGTTGATAAAATACTCAGTGTAAAATAAAGTAAAAATTAAAAAAAACTATTCCATAACCCATTTGGGTTTCGAACCCGGGACCCTTGGATTCCGAGTCAAAAGCGTAAGAACTACAAAACCACCTTACACGTAAAAAAATGTAAATTTTTACATTATAAAAAAACGAGCTAAAATCATATTTTCACGGCTGTATATTACACTATGAAATGTGTATTTGTCAAATATATAAATATTTAGATATTAAAATGAAATATCATTTCACCATATTTCTATTCAATTACAAAAACATTCAAATCAAAAACAAATTTTTTCAAATTTAAATCATTAATAAAATTTTTATTTACCGATCGATTTTGTTCAAAAACAATAGGGTTCTTCCTCTAGCTAACACTAATTTACTGTACAAATTTCAGTACAATCGGATTTTTCTTTCTTGGGTTATCGTGCTTACAAGAAACGTGACGGACGGACAAACAGACGGACATACAGACGGACGGGCAGACGGACGGACATACGGACAGACAGCCGGACATTTTGAAAGTTGTTCAGAATTCGTTCACTAACATGATATGAAAATTTTTTGTCTGCAAGCGATATTTACGGTTTTAGAAATGTGCCGATCAATATAATAATACAGTTAAAACAAGCGTTTATAGAAAACCAACACACACCAACAGGTATTTGAATTTTGACTCAAATCAGTCGATGCATGTTAAGAAGGGTGTCATAAAATGCTTATATGATAGGGCCAAAATAATTTCTTCTATTGATGAAATTATAAACAATCAATATCCTGAAGCTTTTGTTGATAGAACTTTCACATCTATATAGAAAATAATAAGCATGTACGACAAAAATCTGAACAACGGTACACAACATTAATTCCTTATGTATACGGATTATCTGAAAAGCTACGCCGTATAGGCAATAAATTTGATATTAGGACGATATTTCAAACGAGCAATACATTGAGATCTATTTTAACAAAAACAAAAGCGCTAAATCATGAGCAAAATTCAAAAAACTGCATTTATAGTATTCCGTGTGAGTGTAATAAACATTATGTGGGTGAGTCATCCAGACCATTCAGTGTTAGATGGGTGAGCACAGGGGTTACATTAGGAAGAATGAGATTCAGAAATCTAAGATTTGCGAACACGCTTGGGAGAACGGACATAGAATAAACTGGGACTCGGCAAAAATTTTAACAAAAGAGAGAGATAGCAAGAAAAGAAAAATTAAAGAAGCGGCTATAATACTATTGAATGAGGATAAATGCGTGTCGAATTGTTCCGTAGATGTTTGCACAACCTGGCTGCCGATGTTAAAAGAAGAACTTAACAAACTCAACATTGTTTAAAATAAAACTATCAACTAGATATATCAACAGTTCTGTATAAGCAGTAAGTATCTATGAATACTGAATATAGCAAATATATTCTTAAAGCTGTGTATTTAATATACAAAGCACACAAACATTTATAATACGCTTTGAGAAAGGAAACAGAATCGTTTTTCGAAACGTCAGCAAAATACGTCATTTTTATATTTTTATTCTTATTCATTATTTGTCAAAAACCACCCTCTAACGGATCCTTTGACGTAAAAGTCACAAGCGTAGAGGTTATTTTCCAGTAAAATGCTGGTTAATTGTATTATTTTGTAGATTTCACGACATTGTTTAGAAGAAAATACATATGGCAGAGCATCCCAATAAGAAACACAAAAAAATGAAGAAAATGCCACAACCAACATTTAGACAATATTATATTCTTGATTTAAGACATTTTTTTTTTCGTGTAATTTGTTACTGTGTACCTAAAACTAATTCTGGTAAATTTTTAGCCAAATCGGTTAATATCTAGCCGGGCCCCCACGGCCTTGAAAATGAAGGAAAAGGAAATTTTTCGATTATTAACATTTTTCAAATTGACATTTGAAATTTTTTTTACTCTTTATTAATGTCAAAACGTGTAGCAGAAGTTTTCCGAATAAAATATTTTTCAGTTCCAGGGAAATTAGAAATTTGATACAAAAACCTTATTTTTGTCAAATTCTACGTTTTAGAGACAAATTTCTAATTTCCCTGGAACTGAAAGATATTTTATTTGGAAAACTTTTGTCACACGCATTTAGACATTAATAAAGTCATAAAAAAAATTTCAAATGTCAATTTGGGGGCTCGGCTAGATATTAACCAATTTGAATAAAAATTTCCCCGAATTAGTTTTAAATACATGGTAACAAATTAGAAACTAGCCCGCCTGTAAATTCAAATTTTCGTCTTTTTCGGCCCACCCTAATGTACAATACTCCCTCCAGGGGTAATAATTGAATTTTCGTTAAACGATACAGAGCAAATGCTGTTCATAAATAAATGGTTTTGCATATATCAGTTTTAAAGTTTACATTTTAACTCATATGTTGCAATGAACACACTGTTTAACATTTTTCTGCAGCACTGGATTGTTAAATTAACTTCATAAGTGTTCCAGTTACCCCTATATCATGGGGATGGCTATTTAAAAGTCGGAGTTTATGTCAAACCCAGGCACTGATTTCATAAGTTTTAATTCAAACCATCGTTATTTAAAATAGATCCGGCACACGCCTATGTAGGAGAAATCTATTTTTATTGAGGCATTGAACGACATTTTCTTTTATTTATTTTAATACTGAATGAGATTTATTGTATTTATAAAATTACACCGCCCAGCTCTATAGCTATAAATTATAAGGGTTTACGTTATCCACACCAATGATTTCGTGGAAATAAAATCACAACAGTCAAGAAAATTAATAAAAACATGTACTGGGTGGCCCAGAGAAAACCACCCTGGCTAATTCTCGAAAAAAATTTGGGTACACTCGTGGCTAGATGTTTGGGAATTAACTAAAAAATGGTTTCCCAGCGTTGCTTAAACAGTAGAGAAAATGGACTGAAATACGTGGCTTTTCAATAATATACGCGGAATTTTAAACATAGAAAAAAGGATAAAATGCATGTACTCTATAATACATTTGAGGTGGTCTCTTACCATACAAACTTGCTGAGGTTGTCTTCAGAGGGCCCTCTTTGATGTTGAAACCAGGACTATGGCACAAGCTTGTTAGATGCACTTTTATGAAAGTTTATAATGCACGTCACAATGTACAAAAAACAAGTTTATAATAAGAGGTTGTGAATAATAATTAAGACTCAATGAAACTATGTTCAAAAAAAATGCGAAGCGATTAAAATGTCTGTGTTCATACAGCAAAGAACTACTGCTATCTTCCTGTTTTTTATCGAGAAATACCTCAAAACATTAATGCGCATTAATATTAAGTGACGTGAGCAATTTAAAAGTAAATTTGGTGTGAGGATTAAGGACTAAATGTAATTTGAAGAATGATTATAAATATATACACACATTTATTAAAAAATACATAAAATAAATAACAAAAAAATAATAGTTTTAATGAAAACTAAACACTAGATTTGTAGTTCCAATATAGCGATTATATCATTTACAAAAACTTGTAACACTTGAGGTTTCCTTGCTTCCTCGCGAAAACGTACTAACGGCAGGTAGCCTAATAAACATTTTGTACCACGATTTTAATTTCTAGCGGAGATGTCCGCATGAACTCATTTGCTAATTTGCTTTTTCCTTTAATATCGCTAAAATCTAAGATTTGTCTTCGGGCATGAAACTATTCTAAATTCTCTTTAGGCGAAAAAAGTAACATTTACCCTATTTTTACCAACATTTACTACGCCACTGAAATGGCAATTTTTTTTAAATTATAATAGTTTAAGTTAAATTTTTTAGTAAAAAAAAAAATTCTTGCAGGATTTTTAGTTTAAAACCTAATTGACTAAATGTTCGATGCATGACAAACGGAAAAACGAATTTTCTCTTATATAATTATATATTTAACAAAATCTACTCAACGTATCTCCTTCTGCTTCGTTTTGGCGTTGTGCATTGATCCCCTAGGATATTGTGTCTCATTTCATCACAAGTATTTTCAGTTCTCAAAAAGAAGTGAGTGTCTTATCGTTCACACTTACATTTTAAATACCTTAGTGGGTTAAGATCTGGATACCGGGGTGGTCATGTGACAAGTCCTCAAGTCCTTCATTCTTAATCCGTTATGGTTGACCGGCGTTCCCTAAACGCCTGATCGAACGCTGTGGTAACTGATACAAGCATTTAATTGCCGCAGTAAGTTAAAATGCATCCTCTCCAATATTTCAGGCGATTGCATTAAGTTATTAGCAAGAATTTGCCAGAACATTAATCTAAATAAGGCGATTAAAAAAAATTGAGGTTCCACAGGTGCCACATAAACCCTAAATAGTTAAATCCAATGGAGAAAAATCAGGCGAGCGTAGGAGTCAGTTAACTGGAACATTTGCACCTCAACTTCTTCATTTATTCGGATAATAAGTTTAAGTATATAGCCATTGTCTACTGGGCAACTTCGTTTAAGAACCACATTTCATGGGTAATAACAAGTAAATCGTTATTCATTTAAATTATTATTTAAGAAATTGTAATATAAATTTGCATTTCCAGGTATAAAATGTGGACTGATAAACATATGATTCCCAAACATTTAATTATTTTTGGTGGGTCTATGATGATTTTTTTTCAAAACTAGGTCATAGCTCTTAAACTATTCGGTCAAGTTGTGTAGAAATGTTTTGCAGAGCTAATTAACTCCATTTTGATTTGAGGTTTAAACATCATCGTGAACCAATTATATTAATTTCAAAAAAATTTCAGTTTGTCACAAATTAAATCAAAATTCTTTTTTTTTTTTATTTTTGGCTTATCACAGAAATAAACCCATTAAGGATTTCATTTTTTTACAGATGTAAAACTACATCGTAAACCCTATCAAATAAAAAAGGATTAGGTAGAAGGTAAAAGTAAAGCAAACAGAACAAACAGGATTTTTTTTTCAAATTTAAAATCTCGACGTTTCATAACTTTTTAAGCCTATTGAAACAAAAAAAAATTAAATTTTTGTTGAAGTAAAACAGAATTAAATATTTTTTTACTTGATAGAGTTTACGAGTATAGACGTAAAGGAATGAGTTAAAGTAAAGGCGTAAAAGTATTGAGTTTATTTCTGAGATGTGAAAAAAAAAAAAATTAAAGGCCCTCCAAAAAAAAAACCTGAACCGTTTCGACCTTGTGCTCGGTAGAAAGAACATAAATTTCATCGACAATAGACCTATGTGCAGGTTTATTGTCGATGAAATGTATGCCCTTTCTACCATTTTCATCTCAGCACTTTTTTGGGACACACACAGGACTTACTTACCACTTAAAACCCCAGGAACCATTTTCTCATATCTAAAACAGATATTTGAGTTCTATAAAAGGTATTTATTAGAATATATAAATAGCTTCAATTTTTAGTAAAAACGGTCATTTTACAAATTGAGATATAGATGGCGTTGAGATGTAAAGAGATTTTTCGATTCCCAGAACTTCGAAATGAGATACATTCTAAGCAATTTTTATAATACGAACAATTTTCGAAAAATCACTGGTTTTCGAGATATTTGAACTTCAATAATTTTAAGTATAAAAATCGCCATCACTTTTTAAAATAAATTTTAGACGACAAGTCTTTTGGGACATTTTTCATAGTGATTTAGATAGTAATGAAACAAATTTATTTCAAAACATAAATGTTTACTTAATTTTTTCAAGTAAAACAAGAGTGATTGTCTAATTTCTGTATTTTATTTCCGTCGTATGTTATACTGAATTTTACACTGTAAATTGTAGACATATGAGTACATTTGTTAAAAAAATGCGATTTTTGTTACTTAAAGAATTATATTGAAGTTCGAACATCTCGAAAACCAATGATTTTTCAAAAATGGAACGAAATAGTGTGACGTTTCACTCCCACTCTAACTATTCCATCCTATTGCTCACATCGACCTTATTGCCACTGTACATAAGACCATGGTTAAAATTGAATTTGAAATTTCAGAAAATCTGTGAATATTTAACTATTGAATTATCATCCTAATGTTTTAACTTTAAAAGCTGCGCCTTCTGTAATAATACTGTAATTTTTTCAGAAATTAATTTTTTATTGCACACGTGCAAATACGTATGTCGAGTATATTTCCATATTTTTATTTGTATTTGTTTTCCTGGATGAAGTTTAATGTTATGTATAGTGGATGATTTCTTTTATAATTTTCAAGGATTTTGCAGTATTTAAAGTGTTTGTATTCCAAATTTGTACTGGAGTCAATAATAATATATTTTAACGGTATCCTAAGTACGTTTGTGAATAAAATTATAACAAAGTGATTTTTAAATATGTATGTATCTATATACTTACCTATTTTTAGCATTGAAAAATGGTCCAAAAACACGTATTACATTTTTCTGCTATTGCTCAATTTTTTAAAGATAAAGAAAAACTCATGGCCTAGTCAGAAAGTTCTGTTAAATCGAGGCACGTGAAAAGAATGATTTATGATCCTGAAGTACTGATTGTTAAGGGAGAAGTTAATGCTAGCAGCCTGAGAGATAGAATCTATAAAGTAGAGTTGTGCCCATTTTTAAAAAATAAATATCATATTTTACATTTTTGAATAACGATAAAAATATAACAGATGCAGAATGTACTTGTCCAAGGGGATTATGGTTATGACATCATATGGCTGCTCTGGCTCTCTTTGCACATTATAATATTTCTGTAAGGGTACGATCATGCCGAAGACGCTACGCAGCTATGGAAGTTCAGGCCGTAGTTTCAGTCGATGCATCGAAACCATCAATTTGTGCTAGGAGCAGTTCACCCTGCTATCATCCACGGTATGTGCGGTCACATTTAAATATATAGGTTTGTTTTACACGTTGATGGCTTCAATGCATCTACTGAAACTGCGGTCTGAACTTCTAGCTGCGTAGTAGCATCTTCGGTATGTTAGTACCCTAACAGATGAAGCATGCTCATGGAATATGTCGTATTTACTAGACAATTCAATTTTAAACTACTTTTAATCATTTATAGATTTAATAGAAATAAGTTCTAAATAAATTATACCATATGTAATTTCTTTATTTATTTGCGTTTCTAAGTGAAAATATTTACAAATAAATATTTAAACACGAGGTTAGAGGATGAAAATCTATGATAACGGTATTAAACAATGGAAAGCAATTCAAATAAAAAATAAAATGGGTTTTGAAGTTAGGTTAGAGCACAAAGAAATAATCAAAGAACTATGTTCTCAATTTTTCAGATACTTGTAGAACGCATGCGCAGAAACAACCATGCAGAAAACATTTTTTTATTTATTCTGGGTAGAGAAACTTTATTACCACATGTAAAAAACTTATAATAGTTAAATATGAAAAATAACGTACCAATCCTTAGATACAGTTGTATGTAATTTATTTTGACCCTTAAAACACATGTACATAAGGCATACTTCAAAGACTGAATGGAAAGGAATTCAAATTAACCTCCTCGTGCATGACGTCACGACTATTGTGGTCCATTGTTCGTATGATAAAAGGTCATCACATGCACCTCTTTTAAAGAGCCCTGGGATCGAACAATTTCTTTGCATCGCAACGCCATCTATACCTCAATTTGTAAAATGACCTTCTTTACTCAAACTTTAAGTCATTTATATATTCTAGTGGATACCTTTTAGAAAATTCAAATATTTCTCTTAGTTATCGAGAGAACGATCCCGGGAGTTTTAAGTGGGACACCCTGTACATTAAAATACGAAAGGAGGGGTGGCGCAGCGAGCACCACTTTGATTCTTACATATGTCAAAGATTTTACGTTCTTACCCTATATATTTAAAAATCTTCGCAGTACTCTCTTGTGCTCGATGAAAAATAAAAAGCCAAAAGCACAATAAATAAGAGCTTGTAAAAAATGGTGATTTTCACGTATTTTGGCGAAAGGAGTAAAATTTAGCCGATCTTTATCGATGGTAAAAATTCAAACTACGTAAAATATATACAGAGCGTCCCAGAGAACTGCATCGATCGATATAGTGAAAAGTACGCACCAGAAAATTTAGAGAATTTCTAATGTCAGTATGGCCAACCCAAGGAAAATAATTATAAGCATTTGGCATTTCCGCTTATACCAGAAGTCGATACCAACTTGCTTATTTTACACGAGACATCCTATATATTTCAAAGTTTTCGAAAAGAGCGAAAAATTCTGAGTCGAAAAGATGTATATTATGTCTCTAAACTCAGCTGTTTCAGGGATATTTGACATTTTATAGAAAATTTGACAGGCGATTTGCAATAACTTTTATAACTTTTTTCGCGTAAAAGATTCTCATTTGCTTTTTGGCATGCAGAACGACCATAAGGCCATCAACGTTACAGTTTAAAGCAATTCAATAATAATATACCAAGTGTTCACTTTTTTACGTTACATTTTGTCATCAAACTACGAAAACTTGTTTAAGTCAAATAGAACATCCTATATTTTTTTGCATTAAATTATGTAAAATTAAATTTCCCCTTTTTCCCATGTAGATATTGTAGGGGTTTAATTTACGACTTTTTCAATTATTTGCGACTTTCTTACAGATTCAAGAATTCTTAGTAAGAATTTGATCAAATTAGCCATGATTAGAAATAATCACTAACGTCAGTCATTCTCTTATGTCAAAAAATGCCACCGCGCTTAAATTACACCCACGAAGAGTTTTTAAAGGACACCGCACATTTAATAGGTAAATTGGTGGCCTGTCAAATTTGATAAATTTTTGATATGTCGTAGTTCGACCAATTCTGAATAATAAATTCCTTTGGCGAAACTTCAAATTATGGACAGTTTCTTCGATAAATGGCTCCAAAAACTGGACCTACCCTCGATACTGTTTCAACGATTTCTTAAAACGTACTGCAGATATTGAAATGATAACTGCTGGAAATGAATAACCAGGCTAATTACACAGCCCCACAAAAAAAAAAGTTCAAAGCAGCGAACCAGACCCATGTATTCCGCTGAATCCGAATCCGGGGTCAAAAAAAATCGTACACCCCCAAAATCATTAGCTAGAGCCAAAAAACACCCCTGAAATGGGGTAAAAAGAATATTAAGCTACGAGATTAGTTGTTACATCTTAATCAATCGAATTATACAAATCAAAGTTAAACAGCAGCGTACATACAATAGATATGAAACACACCCCCAGGGAGGGGCGAAAACTAGCCCCCATATATAAAAAAATCGATTCAAAACAGCAATGACTGCTGAATAAGCTCAAAATGTCTAAGTTTTGTTAAAGTGATAAGAAACTGCATCAGATCCGACGTAATATTCATAAACTGCCCCTATAGACTTGAGAACAACCACCCCAAGTTTAAAGGACACGAGAAAACCAAGAAAAAACGTAAAATGCAACAGGATTTCTATTTTCATGGATGCTATGATTGGCTGAAATTGCGTAGTACTCTAAAATAGAATTAGAAACTTACGTACCATCAACATTCTACAGTGTCAACCATCAGAGGGTGTGAAAACTACCCCCTATGTAAGGTTCGACTATAAAAAGTTACAGTGACTTCTAAAAAAATTCGAAACACCTGCGTTGTGTGGAAGAGAGAAGAAACTAGACTATGTTCGACGCTGTGCTAGAAAACTACCCCCACGGGGTTGACAGACCTATAAAAAAAAACTACGGAAATGAAACGAATAAGCAACAGTATAGCTTTTTCGTTACATCTTGAATTACGGTAGTTTACATCCTCTCTGGGGGTGTTACTTAATAACATTTATAGGACATGAGTTTCAAACTCGTAACGCGATTTTTGCCAGTCATAGCATCCATAAAAATGTAAATCCGGTTAGTTTCTCTCTGTTTTTCCAGCATCCTACAGATATAGGTAGTATCTCGCAACCCCGTGGGGGTGGTTTTCAAGCACATCGTCGAACCCTTTAGGGGCAGTTTATGAAGATTACCTAGGACCTGATGTAGTTTCTTAACACTTTAACAAAACTTAGACATTTCGAGCTTTTTCAGCAGTCATTGCTGTTCTGGATCGATTTTTTTATATATGGGGGCTAGTTTTCGCCCCTCCCTGGGGTGTGTTTCATATCTATTGTATGTACGCCGCTGTTTAACCTTAATTTGTATAATTGATTAAGAAGTAACAACTATTCTGGTAGCTTAATCTTCTTTTTATCCCATTTCAGGGGTGTTTTTTGGCTCTAGCTAATGATTTTGGAGGTGTTCGCTGCTTTGAACTTTTATTTTTTTTGTGTTACCATTATTATACTCTTCGCAAGAACGAAGAGTATATTGTATTTGATCGGCACATTTCTAAAATCGTAAATATCGCTTGTAGAGAAAAAAATTTTCATATCATTGTGTTAGTAAACGAATTCTGAACAACTTTCAAAATGTCCGTCTGTTCGTCCGTCCGTCCGTCACGTTTCTTGTAAGCACGATAACTTAAGAAAGAAAAGTCCGATTGTGTTGAAATTTGGAAGGTAAGTTAGTGTTAGCTAGAGGAAGAACCCTTTTGAAGAAAATCGATCAATAAATAAAAAAGTTATTAATTATTTAATTTAAAAAAAATATATTCTCTTAATTTTTGTCGCTTGAATTTAAATAGAAATCTTGCGAAATGTGGTGGTACAGTAGCTAAAGTTTTGCCTTACAATCCAAAGATCGTGTGTTCGAATCCCACACAGCTTGAATGTTTTTTTTCATTTTTTTTTTTTTTTTCATATAATTTTTTTCACAACAAAGATGGTATCACAAAATTTAGGATGTCCAAAAACTAACATTATTTACAAGAAAACTGCGAAGAGTATCCTATAGAATGTGTAACAATTATATAAAAAGCTCAGTAAATTGGCGAAGAGTACGTTTTTAGCTTGTTTGGTCTTGGATTGGTGTACCTCAACTTGTTTTGCCGGATGTGACGTCAAATCACGTTTTTCGAAAGCACTACAACCCCTTTACTTCGATTTAATACATCATGTATATAAATAGATTTACTACAATTCGGTTTTGCCGGATGTGACGTCAAATCACGTTTTTCGAAAGCATTACACCACTTTACTTCGACTTAATACATCATATAATATAAATAGCTTTATTACAATTTTATTCACTATCTTAGTAAATTGATTGATAGGACATTGATGCTAGCTTGATACTGGGTACATCACAATCTTGGTACAAAGTTCATTTTATTTTTCAAGATATAAAATTGAAGTTGTGTCTAGTCGATGAAAACTCATTATTTTTCTTATAGCATGTGCTATAATTAATAAATTTCGCGGCTTAGTTTAATGACAGGAATAGATAACGAATTGGCTCGAAGACTATTGGCAAAAGCTCAAGAACCGAACCTTCTTTAAGCTAGAGTTGAAGCGGAAAGGCTGCGATTTAGATATAGAAGATGGTTATTATTGCAGGAGATTCATTTGCCTGATTTTCCCGTACTAGATTGAGATTATTTAAGAGATTTGACATTTGGTACATTCCAAATTAAAATGGTTCCATCATACGTTTAAGACAACCAAGAAGAAGAAGGGAACAACGCTTTCGAATATGATGGAAGTGTGAATGAGCCGGGATTGTTGAGAATTCACGTTAGGTCTAGACATCGCAATGGACGCAATCCGATTAAGTATCAATTATAGGTGCATTATAATTACGACCAACAAATGGGACACGTAGGAGAAGTTGTTGTACGTCGAGAACCAATGGACTCATTTAATGAATTTCATTTAGTAGTTGTTACTTCTTGTGGATAAAGTATTACTTAAAATTAGACGATATTGAAAATTTCAGATGAATCAGATATGTGGTTTTCGAAATATACGACTTTTAAAGAGCACGGTGCGACCAACATCGTGACGTCAGAGGATAGTAATATAAATCGGTGAAAATAGTTGATAAACTGAAATTCTTCATAAACACAAGTTTCAAAACACACTGCTTAAGTTAACGATTTGTAATATTGTGAAACTATAATAACGCGCCGCAGCTAGCCGCTTCGGTTAGCGGGTTCCTATCAAGTGACGTCACGGCCGATACTCGACCGCGGGTGCGGTCCATTTTTATGATTTTTTTTTAGACGATTTATAGGTCTCACAAAATTGTAGTTTTTTGCACAGGGTCTTAAAATGATAAGATCTTTCAGGTAATCAAATAAAAAAAAAGTGCTAAATGAGCCCATTGTATCTTATTATTGTACTTGTAAAATTGGAAGTTGAAGAGTAAGATCTTGTTGCCACGTAGCAAGTGTGATTTGGTGTTTAGGATATGTACGACAAGAAGCACACGTAAAATATCCATCCATGATTATCTTAAGGGTAATTGAAGATGCTGAAGACCATGAAGCAATGAACGTTGTCGAAGCTTAGTGACTTGTCCTTTTAAATTCCTATTCACTGCCACAACTTTAGAATGATTTATTAGTAATTTTTAAATAATGGAGCAACTAAAATTTAAAAAAAACTACATACAACTTACGCACTGTTAGCGATTTTTCCCTCACAGCCAATGATACTTTTTATATTTTATTTACAATAGCGCCTTTTGTATACATTAATTATTTTAAGTTTCTTTTTCTATATACCTTGTTCATATTATATATATTTTAGTTCGCATTGCTGGGAATGGAGCTTGTCTTCATGTTTTAACTGTTTTTAATATAATTTGGCCTCGTTTCATCCAGCCTTTCATTGCACCACATATAGTGTATGTCTAGCTGGCACCGACACGTGCTAGGGGAGCAATGTTGTTTTTTGTTAATTAATTTGAAATAAAATTTTTTTTTTGTTGGATTTCTATTAATGAATGATTAAAATAAGTAAATATTTAAAAAAATAAAAATAACCAGCTATGCAATTTTTTTTTTTAAATAATAAAGTTGAATGTATTATAAATAAGCAAATCTGCCTATTCTACTTAAAGGTCTCATAAATAATTAGTTTTCACTGACTAGACACAACTGCAATTTTATATCTTGAAAAATAAAATCAACTTTGTTTTGTACCGATATTATGATGTACCCGGTATCAAGCTAGCATCAATGTTCTATCAGTCAATGCACGTACTTACTTATTTACTAAGATAGTGAATTTTAATAAAGCTACTTATATATATGACGTATTAAATTGAAGTAAACGAAAAATGTGATTTGACGTCACTTCCTGCAAAACCGGAAGTTAGGGCGCATCAATCTAAGACCAAATAATGGTAAATAGTCTGGTTAATCATTTCCAGCAGTTATCATTTCAATACCTGCAGTACGTTTTGAGAAATCGTTGATACAGTCTTTGGATCCATCTATCGGAGAAACTGTCCATAATTTAAAATTTTGCCAAAGGAACTTATTGTTCAGAATCGGCTGAACTACAACATATCAATAATTCATCAAATTTGACAGGCCACCAATTTACCTATAAAACGTGCGGTGACCTTTATTAAATAAATATTATTCTTTAACAATATTTCATCAGAAAACTACACCAATAATGTACAGGCGTAAACTGTTATAACCAACTTCAAAATAATGACTTCATCAAAATTTAGTAAGCGGACTTTCTAATGACACTTTTTGCCATTTCAAATGTATGAACGATATTAATACAGAGAAATATGACAAACATTGTTTATTAGTATTTGACACCCTGTATCTTTATTTATAGTTTACGTGAACTATTCTTCTTAATTTCTCATCTTCAATCTATTATGGTAGTTTGTTTATTATAAACCACATCATCCTGTGTAGTCTGACATTTTTGCGGCGTATTTTTATTTTACATGACTTGCCAACGACAACAAACAGATATTGATATTTTAAGTTCGTAGAAAAAAGGGACTACATATGGCAACGCTAAGGTAGTGCTAAAACTCCACATTTCATTGTTTCTGTTTTTTGAGGGCCAAATGTTTCTCGCATAGTAATAGAAATTTGGCACCTGCTTTTTGTACATTTCCCTTAAAAAATCTGCAGAGCACATGCTCTTGTATCCCTGGGAATCGAAGGAACAGATGCTGCCGACTGAATCTTTACACCTACATTTATTATATAAAAGTTTACCTGCACATTTATTACTTGGCACAGGTAAACTTTTTCTTGACTCCCCCATCGACCATACGTTTCCCATACTTTGCATTTCTATACAAATAAAAAAACAACCAAAGGGTTTATTACGGTGGCAAGGTGAGCACACATTGATGGGAACCGGATTTCCAAAAATCAGAACGTCAGGAATTAATAAAATTGAAAAAAAACTAACACTGCATTATTGGGTAATTACAGCGTTGTCGTTTGAACTGATTTAAAATCGACATACGACATATATTCGACATACGCTGGCGATAATACACAAATGATGGACAAATTAAAGTTTCTTAGTGAGGACAAATACAGGGTGTTCTAGAATAAGGTAAGAAATTAAAGGGCGTATTATACAGGGTGGACCAAATTAGATGGGATTTGGGGTTTTCTCTAAAACTATGGCAGATAGACAAAAACCAATGTAGGTGTCCTGAGCTCGATTTTTTTGGCAAAATTATTTTATATTATAAGAAGTGCTGTTGTTGTTGTTAATAGTTTTCTATGACCTCCTCACAAATGTATTGAATTTTTCGAAAATTAACCACTTTCTCTAGAGATAAATATGACATATGATATATCGTCGGATAGATAATTTAAATTGTGATCGAATAATGAAATAATTTACAGGGTGTTCCATTTAAAAAAACACAAGTTATGTCTATATCTAGAAAACTGAGGAAAATTTTCAATTTTCTTCTTATCAGCAACGGATTCTACTCAAAAAAGTGCTTTAAGAATATGTTACTCGATTTTCGATTCGACACTTGGTAATTGAGATTTAGAGGTCATCTAAAAATGCCAATTTTCCAAAAACGCTCTGTAGCTCGGTAGTAGTAGACAAAGATAGACGATCGCGGTTTGCGCCATTATTTGTTTCTCGAAAATCGAGCTCAGGACATCCATATTGGTTTTTGTCTATCTACCATAGTTCTAGAGGAAACCTCATAGTAATACTCTTGTTATGGATGTCTCATTCTTGGACATGCCCCCGTGCCCCCACTTCTGTGGGGGGGCACGGGGGCACGTAGATCCGTCATCTTATCCTATGTTTTTTGGCATGCCAGAACCGGTTCTGATATTAAAAAAAAAAATCTAACAATTTTCTTCCACGATCAATTGTTTAAAACATGCAGCAGCTCAAAATTTGAACAATTTTTTCAGATTTTGGAGACATTTTTGCCCTCGTGACATTGGCCATTAATACTCACTAAAATAATGAATTTTATTCAAATGTTTCAAGTTCTCACTGATCTGTCTACACAACTATTTTTTTCTATTGCTAACACCTTACGATTTACACTCACCCAAAAAGGTGAATATTTGTGCCTCACTCAAGGTGTTCGCAAACATCTCTATCTCCGTTGCTCCTACGTACTAATTAGTTATTATCAATATAGCAGATTATAAAATTTTCTAAAGCTTTTGTTTACACAATTTTCTACGGTCAATTGTTTAAAAATTACAGTAGTTCGAAAATTTTTCAAACTTCGAGCTGCTGTAATTGCGGGAGAATCATCAATTTACCCCCCTCTCGACAGACCTATGATAACTAATTACTATGTAGGCACAACGCGGATAATGACAATTGCAAAAATCTGCAGTGAAACACAATATCCACTTTTCTGGCGTCTGTATGTCGTAAAGCATTGTAATAGAGAAAAACCGCTGCCCAAGGAATCACTACTTCCACATCCAATTCTCTATCCAAGTCACTCACAACGAAAAAACTTTGTATGTGAAAATAATTGTTTATGAAACTTTAATAATATAGTATCCTCAACCCCAAAAACCCATAAAACGATACCCCACATCGGTAGTGGGGTGGGGGTTGTGATAGGGGGTGGTAGTGGGGGTGGATGAAGTAAAAAATGTTTTGAGGTTTCTGGTTCTTGTACACACACTAAATCATAATTTTTTTCATCCCCTTTAATAAGGGGGTGGGGGTTGGTAATGGGGGGGTGGCTAATGGCAAAAATTTTTTTGAGACCTTAGCTTTTCTTGTATATACTAAATACCAATTTTATAGACTCTTACCTGCTTGATTTACTCATTTACCCCAAGTTTACCCCAATTTACCCCCCAACCCTTCGACGGAACAAGATGAAAATATAATCTAGTTCTAGATCTCGTTAAAGTACATATGTGTACCAAATTTCAAGTCAATATCTCAAACGGTTCCAGAGTAAACGTGCGCACAAAAAAAAGTTACAGACAGACCGACAGACAGACCGACAGACAGACAGAAATTTTTTAAAAATTTTTTTGTCGTTACTTATACTTCCACTGGATGTGGAAGTAAAATTGAGGCCTTTGGTTCTTGTACACGCACTAAATGACAATTTTATTTCTTTCACCCCCTTTAATAATGGGGTGGGGGTCGGTAATGGGGGTGGCTAATGCCAAAAATTTTTTTGAAACCTTGGCTTCTCTTATATATACTAAATACCAATTTTATGAAATCTTACTTGCTTGATTTACCTATTTACCCCAATTTACCCCAATTTACCCCCCCAACTCTTCAACGGAATAAGATCAAAATATAATCTATTTCCAGATCTCGTTAAAATACATAGGTGTACCAAATTTCAAGTCAATATCTTAAACGGTTCCAGAGTAATCGTGCGCACAAATTAAAAGTTACAGACAGACAGAATTTTTTTTTGTTCAGACTTAAAATCTCGACGTTTCATGACATTCTAAGCCTATCTGAACAATAAAAATTTTCAAAATTTTTTTGTCGATGCTATACTTTCGCTGGATGTGGAAGTAATTAGGTATTAGAGTGAAATTACTTAGAGAAGATAACATCGTCATAGAATGCGCAGAGATCGATATCGTTACCGCGTGCTCGTTACCTAGGTAACGATCCTATTTTACTTCCACATCTAGTGGAAGTATAGTAACGACAAAAAAATTTTTAAAAATTTTTATTGTCCAAATAGGCTTAAAATGTCATGAAACGTCGAGATTTTAAGTTTGAGCGAAAAAAAATTTCTGTCTGTCTGTCGGTCTGTCTGTCGGTCTGTCTGTCGGTCTGTCTCTCGGTCTGTCTGTCGGTCTGTCTGTCGCTCTGTCTGTAGGTCTGTCTGTCGGTCTGTCTGTCTGTAACTTTTTTTTGTGCGCACGTTTACTCTGGAACCGTTTAAGATATTGACTTGAAATTTGGTACACATATGTACTTTAACGAGATCTAGAACTAGATTATATTTTCATCTTGTTCCGTCGAAGGGTTGGGGGGTAAATTTGGGGTAAATAGGTCAATCAAGCAGGTAAGAGTCCATAAAATTGGTATTTAGTATATACAAGAGAAGCTAAGGTCTCAAAAAAATGTTTGGCATTAGCCACCCCCATTACCACCCCCACCCCCTTATTAAAGGTGATGAAAACAAATTGTGATTTAGTGTATGTACAGTAACCATAAACCTCAAAATATTCCTTTACTTCATCCACCCCCCCACCCCCCCCCCACTATCACCACCCTCCACCCCACTACCGATGTGGGGTATCGTTTTATGGGTTTTTGGGGTAGAGGATTTCAAATATTATATTATTAAAGTTCCATAAACAATTATTTTCGCATACAAAGTTTTTTCGTTGTGAGTGACTTGGATAGAGAATCTGGATGTGGAAGTAGTGATTCCTTGGGCAGCGGTTTTTACAGCTGCATGACCATTAATATTTAAAAATGTATGGTACGACACTGATATTATGCCAACTGTTATACGTGATGCGCGAAGCCGTGACGTATGTTATCTTCTCTAAGTAATTTCACTCTAGCAATATTGTAGAAAATAAGAAAAGCTTACAGCTTTTACTCAAATAATTTTACTTCCACATCCAGTGGAGGTATAGTAACGACAAAAAAATTTTAAAAAATTTTTATTGTTCAAATAGGCTTAAAATGTCATGAAACGTCGAGATTTTAAGTTTGAGCGAAAAAAAAATTTCTGTCTGTCTGTCGGTCTGTCTGTCGGTCTGTCTGTAACTTTTTTTGTGCGCACGTTTACTCTGGAACCGTTTGAGATATTGACTTGAAATTTGGTACACATATGTACTTTAACGAGATCTAGAACTAGATTATATTTTCATCTTGTTCCGTCGAAGGGGTAAACTTGGGGTAAATGAGTAAATCAAGCAGGTAAGAGTCTATAAAATTGGTATTTAGTATGTACAAGAAAAGCTAAGGTCTCAAAAAAATTTTTGCCATTAGCCACCCCCCCATTACCAACCCCCACCCCCTTATTAAAGGGGATGAAAAAAATTATGATTTAGTGTGTGTACAAGAACCAGAAACCTCAAAACATTTTTTACTTCATCCACCCCCACTACCACCCCCTATCACAACCCCCACCCCACTACCGATGTGGGGTATTGTTTTATGGGTTTTTGGGGTTGAGGATACTATATTATTAAAGTTTCATAAACAATTATTTTCACATACAAAGTTTTTTCGTTGTGAGTGACTTGGATAGAGAATTGGATGTGGAAGTAGTGATTCCTTGGGCAGCGGTTTTTCTCTATTACAATGCTTTACGACATACAGACGCCAGAAAAGTGGATATTGTGTTTCACTGCAGATTTTTGCAATTGTCATTATCCGCGTTGTGCCTACATAGTAATTAGTTATCATAGGTCTGTCGAGAGGGGGGTAAATTGATGATTCTCTCGCAATTACAGCAGCTCGAAGTTTGAAAAATTTTCGAACTACTGTAATTTTTAAACAATTGACCGTAGAAAATTGTGTAAACAAAAGCTTTAGAAAATTTTATAATCTGCTATATTGATAATAACTAATTAGTACGTAGGAGCAACGGAGATAGAGATGTTTGCGAACACCTTGAGTGAGGCCCAAATATTCACCTTTTTGGGTGAGTGTAAATCGTAAGGTGTTAGCAATAGAAAAAAATAGTTGTGTAGACAGATCAGTGAGAACTTGAAACATTTGAATAAAATTCATTATTTTAAATAGTGAGTATTAATGGCCAATGTCACGAGGGCAAAAATGTCTCCAAAATCTGATAAAATTGTTCAAATTTTGAGCTGCTGCATGTTTTAAACAATTGATCGTGGAAGAAAATTGTTAGATTTTTTTTTTTAATATCAGAACCAGTTCTGGCATGCCAAAAAACATAGGATAAGATGGCGGATCTACGTGCCCCCGTGCCCCCCCACAGAAGTGGGGGCACGGGGGCATGTCCAAGAATGAGACATCCATAACAAGAGTATTACTATGAGGTTTCCTCTAGAACTATGGTAGATAGACAAAAACCAATATGGGTGTCCTGAGCTCGATTTTCGAGAAACGAACAATGGCGCAAACCGCGATCGTCTATCTTTGTCTACTACTACCGAGCTACAGAGCGTTTTTGGAAAATTGACATTTTTGGATGACCTCTAAATCTCAATTACCAAGTGTCGAATCGAAAATCGAGTAACATATTCTTAAAGCACTTTTTTGAGTAGAATCCGTTGCTGATAAGAAGAAAATTGAAAATTTTCCTCAGTTTTCTAGATATAGACATAACTTGTGTTTTTTTAAATGGAACACCCTGTAAATTATTTCATTATTCGATCACAATTTAAATTATCTATCCGACGATATATCATATGTCATATTTATCTCTAGAAAAAGTGGTTAATTTTCGAAAAATTCAATACATTTGTGAGGAGGCCATAGAAAACTAATAACAACAACAACAGCACTTCTTATAATATAAAATAATTTTGCCAAAAAAATCGAGCTCAGGACACCTACATTGGTTTTTGTCTATCTGCCATAGTTTTAGAGAAAACCCCAAATCCCATCTAATTTGGTCCACCCTGTATAATACGCCCTTTAATTTCTTACCTTATTCTAGAACACCCTGTATTTGTCCTCACTAAGAAACTTTAATTTGTCCATCATTTGTGTATTATCGCCAGCGTATGTCGAATATATGTCGTATGTCGATTTTAAATCAGTTCAAACGACAACGCTGTAATTACCCAATAATGCAGTGTTAGTTTTTTTTTTTATTGTTCAAATAGGCTTAGAATGTCACGAAACGTCGAAATTTTAAGTTTGAGCGAAAAAAATTTGTCTGTCGGTCTGTAACTTTTTTTGTGCGCACGTTTACTCTGGAACCGTTTAAGATATTGACTTGAAATTTGGTACACCTATGTACTTTAACGGGATCTAGAACTAGATTATATTTTCATCTTGTTCCGTCGAAGCGTTGGGGGGTAAATTGAGGTAAATTTGGGGAAAATAGGTAAATCAAGCAGGTAAGAGTCCATAAAATTGGTATTTAGTATATACAAGAGCAGGTCTCAAAAAAAATTTTGGCATTAGCCACCACCATTACCACCCCCACCCCGTTATTAAAGGAGATGAAAAAAAATTGTGATTTAGTGTGTGTACAAGAACCAGAAACCTCAAAATGTTTTTTTTCACTCACCCCCACTACCATCCCCTATCACCATCCCCACCCCGCTACCGATGTGGGGTATCGTTTTATAGGTTTTTGGGGTAGAGGATTTCAAATATTATATTATTAAAGTTCCATAAACTATTATTTCCACATACAAAATTTTTTCGTTGTGAGTGACTTGAATAAAAATCTGGATGTGGAAGTAGTGATTCCTTGAGCAGCGGTTTTTTTCTAATATGACGGTTGTAGTGGTAACAATATTTTTGTGGAGAAAGTTAGATTATTAAAAAAAATCCTTGTCACAATTATTCACGCGCAAATCCCATTTTTTTGGTCTATATTGTATTATGCCCAAAAATGGTTTCTTATGAGCTGTTTTTAAATGTGAATGCAAAAATACAGTTTTTAATTAATATTCTTAAAACGACTAGTTCTAAGTAAAAATTTATGATCGTAGGTTGTTTTTTATGGGATAGATGTTGGTGATAATTTTACGTAAGTGCTATCTTCGTAAATGATAGTTTTTAATCGGGTAGTTGGTGTTTACTACCGTGTTTTTGTTATCCGCCATCTTTTTTGGTAAAAATTTTGAAATTCTACAAAAGAAGCAGCTCTCCTTAAATGCATATACAGTTTTCCAAAAATTCTAGCGGATGGAACCCTTCTATTTTTACAAGCTTTTATTTAACTTGCCTTGTTAATATGGGTCAAATCTTGCAGCTGAATTTTAAAACAGTTATCCCCAACCGATTGAGCTGAAATTTTGCATAGGTACACGTTTAGTTTGGATGACAATGCATGGTTAGCTAAGTGACGTCATTCTAAATCCAATATGGCGGACTCCCAAAGATGGCGGGCCAGTTATTTTTTAAAAGCTTATTTTCAAAAAGTTTTTTTTTAATTATAATTTTCCTCTCCATTTAGCCTAAGGACGACGAGTTCTAAACCAATTCCCTTTAGCTCGACCATACAAAAATGCCATTTTGGTCGCATATTAGGCATTTTTTATCGGAAAATTTTGTTAATGAAACTTGTTCAGAATTGTCCAAAAACCTTACATCCAAAATTTGATCAAAATTTTAAAAATTGAAAAATTGAAATTTTAAAAATTTTATAAATAATTAATTAAAAAAACTGCAAATTACTTGACAACTTCCTGGCAAGCTGGCAAGGAAGTTTAATTTCAACAAAATTGTCATCGTACACTTTTCTATATAAAAAAAAAACATCAAAATGATATTTCCGGACTTGGACATTATTTTTATCAAAATTTCAATATCTTTTTATTTTGATTAAATTTTGGACTTCTTGGACAATTCCAAACAAGTTTCATTAAGAAAATTTTCCAATAAAAAAATGTCTAATATGATTCTTTTGATTTTTTCCGCATATTTTAGTACCGCAAGTGGCTTTGCATTTGTAGGAGGTACAATAAATAAAAATTTTAGAGTGGTGTTCCGCTTTTAAATGAGTCACTCTGTATGTATTTTTTACGCATATTTAAAGGCTGTGGGAAGCATTTTCAGAGCCATATTTATAGGAATCAATTTCTTATTTTGGTGAACACAATTAATTAATTTTCTTACCCTTATTTTGGGAGACCCTGTATATTTTCTATAATTTCCATCCAAGATGACTGTGAGATTAATGTATTTCTGTACCTTTAGGCTATATTTTTGCTCCGCTATGAAATTTTATATTTTTAAAAAATAGTATTTGTAATCGTTTTGTACCCCGTTAAACAAAACCGGACTAATACTTCTTATGACGTTTAAAAATTAGCAAACTGCTTATCTTTCGTAACATTTAAATCATCATCAATCTCATCCCTCAATAATTTATCTTTGGGCGGATATTAAGGACCTTGGGTTTTAATGACAGTAAACCTATGAGACTTTAAAATAGGAGGTAGAATTTAATAAAGAATATAAAGTATAATTAAAAATTGATTAATGATCTATTTAATATACACGTTAAACTGGCATAAGCGAGAAGAGAGACATTACTTATTATTATAGTTTGCGCAACTGTAGAGTGTTTTTTTTTTCGTTATTAACAATTTTTTAATTTTAACTTTTCGAGATTTTTTTGCAGAGTTAGGGAAAAAATTAGAAAAACGTTAGTACCCGACTCGTTTTTTTTAAATCAACCCTATAATTTGTTATAAATAGTTTTTTATTTTCCAAAATTCTCAAATGCAGCAAATCGGGCTCTGTTGGAGCCCGTTCCTGGTTATTGAGCCCTGTCGGCGGCGTTGGTGATGCCTGCTCCAACAGCTCAGAGTCCAGACTCCAACAAAGTATCACAGAGATTCCTAGTTTAGGACTTTCCTTAAAATATGTACTGTTCACTTAAGTCTAGAAAAAAATATTGACATCTGTCAATTTGCCAGCGACAAATGACATAATGCTGTAGCTGCGTCATTGGTTGGCCAAATTAACCTGTTACTCTCACATCCAATTGAAAATCTTTATTCTTCAAATAGGCTTAGAATGTCAAAGAAACGTCGAGGTTTTAAGTTTGATTAAAAAAAAAAATTCTTGTCGGTCTGTCTGTCTAACTTTTTTTATGCTCACGATTACTCTGGAACTTTTTAAATTATACGGTTTTTTTTTACCAGGAATAAGATTTGCTCGATGGGAAATGATCGGGAAAATTGATATTTTTTTATTTGAAAAATGGATCTGCTTAAATCACAGGCACACAAAAAAAAGTCGAAACCCAGAGGATAGACCCCCATACCCCCACGTATTTTGGTACGCTGAAACCGAATATGACAATAAAAAAAGGTTTTAATGATCCAATTTTCCCCTAGCACCCCCTTACAACCCTACTGGGGGATTGAAATTCCACTTGTTCTAAACATTTGAAAAACAGGTTTTTTGGTGCGCTGAAACTGAATATGACGATAAAAACTGATTTCAACCATCCAATCATCCCCTAGCACTCCCCATGGAGGTTAAAATTTCACTTCTTAAGTATTTCTGTGCCGTGAAACCAACAAATGATTTTAACCAGCCAGTCTTACATTTTTTTATCGTCATATTTCAGTTTCAGCGCACCGAAAAACCTAAAAATAAACATACTCTTTAAATGTTTAGAACACGTGGAATTTCAACCCCTCCTGGAGCTTGTAGTTAGAGATGGGCGCGTGAGTCGATTTTGACTCACGCTCACGCACGCTCACGACTTTAAACCTTTAGCTCACGCACACTCACGCACGACTGATATATGTTAAGGCAAACTCACGCACGCTCACGCACGAGATCTTTTGACTCACGCACACTCACGAAATCTTCCGTGATTTGGCACCTTAAATGTACACGCTCAGGCCGTGACACGGCGTGACACGGTGAAATTCACGTCACGTGCCCATCTCTGGACCGGAGTGACCAGACCAGGCCAGGAGGGTTAGGCGACTGGCGAACAGTGTTGCCAACAGAGCTTTCTAAAATTCTCCGCCTACTGCCTTAAAATTCTCCGCAAATCGAAGAAATTCTCCGCCAAAAATAAAATATCAAAATTTTCTATGCAACAAAAAATATATTGATCTCTATTTGCTTCTCAATATGTAATCCATTAGTACATTACTAATTTGCACAAATTGATATTTTAATTCATCAACCCAATAAAACCTGGTTGTGAGAATCAGCACAACCAGGTTTGGAGCACGCTTGAGATTAGTGAACTCTATATACATACTGGAGTGAGTCTGAACAATTAGAAACCTATTGTTCTCCTCTTTCAAAGAAACTTTAGAGATAAGCTAAATTTGGAGGCACTCTGGCTCCCTCTCACACCCTTCTCACTTGTAAACTAATTATTCAGAAAACTGAGACAGGTAACCTTCAAATATGGCTTTCTCTCTCTAAAGCTTCTTCCAGCTCCAGCCTATCGGTCCTCACTCCAATATAGTATCGAGCTCACTACTTGTACTTGAGATCATTGGTCGACAACCGGCCTTTGTTGACCTTTAATGAAACTGAATACGCACATATCGCCATCTGTTATCATTTACATAAACTCCTAAACTGCAAGAAAACAGAGAGGTACAGTATTTTGTTATTTGTTTAAATAAAGAAATAATTATAAATTCTGTCACCCTATATTCTCCGCCAATTCTCCGACAAAAAGGCATTCTCCGCCAGATTCTTCGCAGGCAGTCAAATTCTCCGAAAAGCCGAGAATTCTCCGGCAATTGGCAACACTGCTGGCGAATGCAGTAGAGAGAGATTGCAATTACGCAGTTTGATTTGAATGTTGCGTCATTCATCCTGTCTCCTGTCCTTTTCCCTCCCTTCTCGCGCTCGTGTTCCGTCTTCCGTCTATCGCTTCGCTTTTTATTCTTGTCACGACACGACAGGTTGAAGTTTTAAAGCAGAGATGGGGCGTCGTGTCACGGCGTGAATATTATCTCACGCACGCTCACGCACGGGATCTTTTGACTCACGCACACTCACGAAATCTTCCGTGATTTGGTACCTTAAATGTACATGCTCACGCCGTGACACGGCGTGACACGGTGAAATTCACGTCACGTGCCCATCTCTAGCTTGTAGGGGGTGCTAGGGGATGACTGGGTGGTTCAAATCAGTTTTTATCGTCATATTCAATTTCAGCGCACCAAGTGGAATTTCAATCCCCCAGGAGGGGGTGCTAGGGGAAAATTGGATAATTAAAATCCTTTTTCATTGTCATATACGGTTTCAGCTTCCCAAAATACATAGTGGTTTCGACTTTTTTTTCTTTTGTGTGCCTGGGTAATGTGTTAATTACTGTAAAAAATCTAGTTTTCAGATATGTTGTAGCGTTGATAGTAACCTACAGATTGAGTCTTATCAAAATCCGTTAATTCTTATAGATGTTCAAAATTAAAGCCTTAAATTCTTTATTGCTACTTTTGACTACACAAGGCTACTTTTGGCAGGTATTTCCAAACGATTTGATTGAGAATTATGAAAAATAAGCAACTGAATTTGTTTATAATAAAAATTACTAACATTTAGAAAAAAATCTTGAAATGTTATTATTTCTCACGGAAAACCGCATTTTTTAACTTAAATTATTAATCAAAAACATTGTAGAATTGTACAAACTGAGATCTACAACGTGTGACAATATTAATCAAAATCAATTGCAAACACAACCTCGACTCAAAATTTTATAAAATAACGCAGTGCGACTGGCCTATTAACGCAATGAAATAGATAAAAATATTATCGTTTCAACTCCCTCCAAATATCGAAGTAAGGAGTCGTAATCTTGGGTACATTTAAACAAAGAAAATTTTAATGTGTTTCATTCTATACAGGGTGGACCAAATTAGATGGGATTTGGGGTTTTCTCTAAAACTATGACAGATAGACAAAAACCAATATAGGTGTCCTGAGCTCGGAACAAACAATAGCGCAAACCGCGATCGTCTATCTTTTTCGACTACCGAGCTACAGAGCGTTTTTGGAAAATTGGCATTTTTGGATGACTTCTACCGGGTGTAAACGAATAGTGGGCCACCCCTGTAACTTCCTTGTTCTTAAAGATATCGGGATGAAATTTTATATGGTGAAATTAGATTAGATTTCCAACTTTTTGAGACTTATCCGCCATATTTATCACTTCCGGTTTCACGGAAATGTCCCCAATAGTCTTTTCTAAATGGACCACCCTGTATGTTTTTACATTTCTGAAATAAAGATCACATTTTGGATAAATTTATACTATTTTGAACAATTTATACAGTGTTGCACGAAAAATAATTTGAATTTTAGTTGTCAATCTAAATGGCTGCGAATATGTTAAAATTATTTTTGTTCCAATGTAATTCATATAAAAAATACGAAAACGTCAGTATGTCCAATAATACATCATACAGGGTGCTGTAAACTCATTAAAATCACATTTTTCAAAATGACTCATTTGTTTTAAATATTATGATATGGGCTACCCGGATATTCAGAAAGCTCTATTTAGTAGGGGTTAAACGGTACCAAAAGTTCTGTAATGTGTAATCGTTACCGGCAGGAATGACAATTTTTGTTAAGAAATTTATGATTTATATCTAACTTCAATTAAATTTTGATCAACCCTGTATATTTGTATTAATATTTTATGATATGCAACAAGAATGAGCCAGAGGCCCATTCTGTCTCCTGCGGAGGGTGGCATAACACATTCTTAAGGCACTTTTTTGAGTAAAATCCGTTGCTGATAAGAAGAAAATTATGCATGCCTCAGTTTTCGAGATATAGACATAAATTTTGTTTTTTTAAATTGAACACCCATTATTCGATCAAAACTCAAGTTAGCTATCCAAGGATATATTATATGTCATATTTTAGAAAAAGTGGTTAATTCTCGAAAAAATTAATATATTTGTGAGGAGGCCATGAAAAACTATTAATTAACAACAACACTTCTTATATATAAAATAATTTCGCCAAAAATAGGAAAAACTAAACTACAATAAATGTTCGATTCGAATTGTCTTCCATTGACATTTATGCTTATTTATCGCATTTCTAATCTTTATTGGGAAGACCATGGTAAAAAAAGAAAATCGAAAATGTCAAAAATTAATTTGTGAGTTAATTGTGAGTGAGCATTGTTAAAAATGGTTCAATTTAGTAATGGTGAAAAAGATGATATGATTAAGTATTTTATAGAATGCGGAGAAGATTCAAATTTAGCTTCCCAGCTTTATTTTAATAGGTAAGTTATAGACAGCAAAACTTTGTGCCAAAAGATAAGAATAATAATAAGAATACCAAAAATTTTATTAACATTCTACGACAAGAAATAGAACCCTTTGTAGACAATATACCTGTAAGACAATTTCAAAGATTAATTTACCAACACGATGGCGCCCCAGGCCATGCGTCAAATGAAACACGAATTTGGGGAGGATTGGATAGGTATCTATATAACACTCAGAGCTAGATTATCAATGTCTAGTTAGCTAAGTTAACTAAATTGATAACTAACAATTAATTTAGCTAACTGGACATTAATAGACAACAAAGTAGTTTAGATACTGTTTAATTTTTAGGAAATAATGGTCATATTTTGTGGACAGCTAGATCTCCCAATAACACCCTTGCCTACTTTTGGCTTTGGGTTTATTTTAAAAATATTATATATAGAGAACGTTCTAATAACATAGAAGAATTGGAAACCAAAACTTTAGCTGCGTTTCGGACAATAACTCCTGTCATGATTGAAAATGTAACAAATGCTGTAAGGAGAAGGTGTCAAAAATGCATAGATGTCAATGGAAGACAATTTGAACAGTTATTGTAGTTCAGTTTTTCCTATTTTTGGCAAAATTATTATATATTATAAGAAGTGTTGTTAATAGTTTTCCATGGCCTCCTCACAAATATATTAAATTTTTCGAAAATTAACCACATTTTCTAGAGATAAATAGGACATATGATATGTCGTTGGATAGCTAATTTAAGTTATGATCGAATCAAAAAATAAGGGTGCCCTATTTAAAAAAACACAAGTTATGTGTATATGTTATGTCTATATCTCGAAAACTGAGGCATTCACAATTTCCTTCTCATCAGCTGTGTTACACGATTTTTAATTTTCGACACTTGGTAATTGAGATTGGATGACCTCTAGGTCATCCAAAAATGCCAATTTTCCAAAAACGCTCTGTATCGAAGATAGACGATCGCGGTTTGCATCATTGTTTGTTTTTCGAAAATCGAGCTCAGGACCTATATTGGTTTTTGTCTATCTGCCATAGCTTCAGAGAAAACCTCAAATCCCAACTAATATGATCCACCCTGTATATAAGTATACGGGGTGGGATGTCCATTTAAAATTTCTGGGACGATTTTTTCGAAAACTAAATGATATCTAAACTTGGAAAGATGCTTTCATTAGAATGATCAACGATTTTAGTTTTGGACTTTGTTCAAATTGATGTAAAGCGTTGAGATGCAACAACAATGTAAACACCCGAGACGAGAGGATGCGCCTCAATCTTCTTCTTCTTCTTCATTTAGTGGGGCGACGAAGGGTCGCCGCACTCAGGCCTTGTGGCCCATTGTGCTACCGCTACGAATTTATTGAATTCCCCCATTCAGGTCGGATTCTAACCCAAAGGCCAAAATCCTTCCTATAGAGGCATTCCTTATTTCCTCTAGCACCGGAAAACCAATGCCGAAGTGTTTGTACCTCAAGTTCATAAGACTAGGGCAGGAAGTAAGGACGTGGATGGAAGTCTCCTCCTCGTCCCCGCAGAACCTGCAGTCGGGGTTATCAACCTCCCCTATAGTGTGCAGGTGTTTTTTGAAAGAGCCGTGTCCAGTCAAGAGACTTACCACGATTCTGACTTGTGTCCTGCTTAGTCGCAGAATTTGTTCTGCTCGCTTCGGCAAGGGCCCTGAGATCAGGAGCTTCGCTTGCCGGAGTTCTGGGTAGGAAGCCCAGAAGTCAAAGAACTGGGACCGTGTCCAGTAGTTCTCTACTGACTTATTGGCACTTGATCTAGGGTAGCCGAGAGCAGGCTCCGGACCCAGTAGAGGCATCTGAGAGCCCCCTCTGGCCAGAGCGTCTGCCCGCTCGTTACCCTCGATGTTGCTGTGTCCAGGCACCCAGAGAAGCTTGACCCAGTTGAATGAGCCAAGTTCACAGAGTGCCTGTTTACAGTCTTGAACCAGTTTTGACTTGGTCCGGACTGATGCAAGGGCCTTGAGGGCCGCTTGACTATCGCTACATATATATATATATATATATATATATATATATGTGCTTGTTGGAATATTTCCTTCGAATATTCTTCTGTGCGCAGACCAAAATAGCAAATATCTCGGTCTGGAATACCGTGGCGAATTTGCCCAGGGCATAAGAAAGTTCAGCTCTGGGCCTTTCACCGTATATCCCCGCTTCAGCACTTTCCTCAAACCTCGATCCGTCTGTAAACCAGACGATATCGGCAGGTCTGAGTATGTCCTCGAGTGGGTTCTAGTCTTCCCTTTTGGGGATGACAACCTCAAAGGGTTCTGAGAAGGAGAAGGAAGGCACCATATCATCACTCCTGGCCTCCAGAAGTGAGTGAGTCCCTATCACGTCGGAAAGGACCCTTATGTGCCCTAATTGTTCTCCTCCGATTTTCCACTGACCACCGCACCTCAGCCTGTAGGCCGCTTTCCGAGCCTCGGCCTCAATCATCAAGTGAAGGGGCACAAGATCCAGAAGGACCTCCAGAGCTGCTGTGGGGGCCGTGCGTATTGCTCCTGTGACTCCCAAACAGGCGAGTCTTTGGAGTTGTGTTAGTTTCTGTTGAATTTATAGCCTGGTTACGGCAGGCCACCACACAACAGAAGCATACGTGATCATTGATCTAACTATCACAGTATAGTACCACATTGTTACCCTGGGGTTTAACCCCCATGTTTTACCAAAGGTCCTTCTACATACCCAGAGGGTTGTAGTAGCCCTTTGTATTTGTCTCTCTATGTGATCTTTCCAGGTCAGCTTAGAGTCCAGGATGACACCCAGATACAAAATCCCTCAATCAGTCGCTTCAGGTGCAGTTCTTTAAGGGCGGTATTTTTAGTCACATAGCGTTTATACAACGAAAAGTAAATTAACGTATATGCAATAATGTGGTGTAAAAATTAACAAAGCACGCCACAGGCGAAACATGTTTTAATTTTGTTTTCTTTCTGAAATCTTAAATAAAAATTTTGTAATATTTTTAATGCAGAAATTTTTTATTTCTCACCCCTGCAAATGGTTCCATTTGAAGAAAAAACAGTCCCCTCAAAATATTATTGAGGCAGATTGAAGGCAAGGGCAGAATGCATTATTATGCAATAATAAAAGTAAATGGAATTATTTACATTCTTTGGTTGATGCATTGTTTTTTTTTTTTAATCAGCAACATTTATCTTTAGAATGACTAATCAAGTCATACAAATATCAAAGACATTATCTGTTGTGACTATGACATGTGTCATACTACTGTAAATTCGTAGTCTAAGAAAACTAGACTAGAAGTTTTTGAAATAAAACTTTCGATTTATCTTTGTGTATTTTATTATGAAACGTTTTTTTCATACATAGTACCAAATATTATCCTAAATCTACAAGACATATAGAATAAAAACAATATTTTTTGCACTAGGCCAAAGCATGCGACAGGGTTCGTTTTTACATTTGGAAACTGTGATTTATAATCATTTACAACTTGGAGTAAAAACTATTTTTGGTCTTCATTTTTTGTTAAAATGTCATTATAGTCAGTAATAAGTTTGACTCCTCTCTCAGCGGCATCATTTACAACTTTAATTTTGTTTACAATATTGAAACATCGGGTATAACTTTCATTTTCCCTCCATGTTGTTGGATCATTTTCCAAAAATTCCATAGTCAAACCTAATTTTTGAAAAAACTGTTTAGTGTGCTCGCATATGAAGTCCTGAATTTCCTTGTTTTCAACGTCAGTAATGTTACTAATCATAAGTCGTTTAATACCCTCTTGATTTGGTGCTTTCCTATTCAAAGCTTTAACCATTTCTCTTTTAGTGGTAACTGAAATATCGTCATCAAAGAAAGATAAGCCAACATTTACTGAATTAAGGTACCACAAATGGTTCACTATTTTCCTACTTGCGGCTTGAGATATTTCTTTGTCAATATTTTGATAATTAATGAGTTTTTTACAAAAGTCTAAGTCATGAAGCGGTGCTTTACTAGCAAATGACGCTGTAAACCAGGCCTTTACATAAACCTTTACAATAAAGAGACATATATCTTCAATACCTATTTTTTCTTTTTTAGTTAGTTGGAACTGATCTTGGAAAAAAAATATTTTTAGACAGTAAATGGCTTTGGCCATCCAACGTGCATGATGAAATGCCCCTGGTTGATAGAATGTCGTGTGAGTGGGCTCTTCTTCAACAAAAAGTTTAGAAAGCATTAAAAATTCTTTATGATCATCACGAGGCTGTTGCAAAGTTAAAGCTGCATTTAGAAACTTTACAATTTCGGCTTTAACTGGTTGTAAAATGTGTTTAATTTTTGATACATGAAATCCAGTTTTTAGTTTATTTTGATCTATTTTAGGCCAAAATTCCCTAAAACGTTTAAATAGTGGCACATTTGGACCAGCTGAGGAAGGCATTTTTGTGTCAAACACACTTCTCAAAACCACTTAAAAAATATGATGTCTACAAGGAAAATATAGAATATCTCTTTCTAATTTTTGTTGCAATAGTGTGGCTGCCCCATTTATATAACCCATATTTGATGCTGTTGTATCACAACACAAAGCTATTACCTTTTCGTCCGAATTCCATTCACAAAGCACATCATAAACTGCTTCAGTCTGTTCTCTTCCAGTTGAATTGGGCAAAGCTGGTACTCCAAGTAGTTGTTCAATATCTCCACTAGTAACTAAGATAGCAAGTCTATCGATATTTCCCATTCCAGTGAGAGAAGGTAAAAGTTTTCCATCCCAATGGATGACTGGGGCCCGCAATTCAGAATTACCGAAGGCAGTTTTTAATATTTCAGCTCTTTCTTCACGGATGCGTTGTCTAGAGCGCTGAAGTGTGGTTCTGCTGATGGACAAAGATGTGGTGTCATGTCCTAGTGCTTCTGCTACTGCCGTCAAAATATGGACTCCATACCTGTCGCTTATTTTGCAAGCATCAAATGCAGCGGCTATTTTTGGTGTGATGATGTTACATGTTCCATACAATCTCCTCTTTTTTGGCTGTGACGGGCCAGGCTGGTCTTGTAACAACTCTTCTTGGGCTTCGATTATTTCATCTTCATTTTCGTTGGAGTCGGCTGAATTACTACTTGATGATGGACAGGTGACTGTTTCCTCTAATCTAGCTTTTTCTTGTTGACTTCGTTGCATTCGTTCGGATAATTTCTGTAATTTCTCCTCAGCTGATTTTTATTGAGAAGCAAATTGGTAATCAATACCATGCATAAATCCAGGACGTCCCTTTTTTCTTTGATTAATTAAAAACTACTTATCTTCATCTATTTTCATCAACCTCCAATGCATTTGCATGAGAAATGTCAAAAAGATCGTCCAATTTTTCAACGAAATTTTTTCTTTACTCCCGCACTGGCCCTTTTAGCCGATTTTTGTAAGTTCCTCCACTCTGCATTAAGTTTATCTAGTTGTTTAACACAATGAAAATCCTGACGTGTCGGAATGCGAGCGTTATCCCAAAAAACTGACACCGCTTTTATTGTTAATTTAGCACTTTCATGTACACTTAGCTTCACTTCACGAATGTTATAAAAGAGCACTTGTAATACTTGTCTATTAGACGGCAATTTATTGCCAATGATTTGTGACGAATAGTGTCCAACTAAGTAAATGAAAGTATCCTTTCGTAAGGATCTAACATCAGCCATCGTTAAATGTTTTTTCAAAAAGGAACGTATGCTAGAACTTATAATGTCACCACTGTAAAACACAATTGCAAACTGACATAAAAACCTACTGTAGGTGCATTATATTTCCAAACTTCCAAAACAAATAATTTCTAGGAAATAATTACACCAATAAAACATTATGAGAAAAGAGGTAGATATTTGTATTTTAAGTAAAATTTAAGTGTATTACCGTAATAAAATCTTATCTACAGATTTCTACCTGAATGCGGCACGGGTTACCGTAATAAAATCTTATCTACAAATTTCTACCTGAATGCGGCACGGGTTACCGTTCACCGAATTATCTGAAACTTTGACATAAATTATTCCTAGTATAATAGTATATTTTCGTAGGGTGAGACTTAAAAAATACGCAAAAAAAATTCACCCCCTATAGAGATGGGCCACCCTAGTATGTATATCTGACAATCAAGCGGCCGTGGGGCGCTGGAAATAGTATATCGTGCAACAAGTGTTGAAAATTGCACTTTTCACATGTGACAGTTTGTGACACGGCACGAGTGTGAAAAGTATACTTTTTCTACGTCTGACCTCAGTTTCCATATTTAAATAAATACATTTTCATAAGTTAATTTGAACTTCAAAATATTATCCATAATTTGACGTTTCTAAACTAAGATCGCGAAACAACTTCAGTTGTTTTGAATGCACTCTTATGATAGGATAAGGAGTGTTAGAAAAGTACTTTTTACATACCGTTAGCTTGCGTTAAGGATAAGATTTTGCAGAGTGAGAGGGATATTTGCGTTTATTTTCGGTTTATTATAAATAATTAAAAAACCAAACATAGTATAATCTTTAAAAGCGTTTTAAATAATTGATATTTTTCTAACGAATACAACTATACAGGGTGTTTCATTAATAATTGGACATACGCTAACTGGAGAATCCTTAGTACAAAATATGAAGATTTAACCTGAAACACTTAGATAAAATGTGCCTCCTGCCTGAGATACAGGGTGTTTTAATTCTAATTTTGAAAATTATTTTTGTCCATTATTCTGATACTGTTTAATATTTCTTTTTCATATTTGGCAGAAAGTTTAGGTATTTTAGGAAACATTAGACTGTGATAATTTCTTCCTATTACCAGAGGTGTACGGCAGGGACAAAGGTGCAGTTCCCCCCCCTCTAAATTCTACGCCACTGGTGGAATCGCCTTTTCAGTATAATTTTTTACTTGTTAATCGTTTTTTACGAAAATAATGTACTCTTACTTCATAACGATAACGTAATAATTTTTCGAGATAATTGAATTTAAAGATAGGGCTGCACAATAACGTTCAATTTATTGTTCATATTCGTATTGATCATTTCAGCATCTTTACACATAACATTGCCTTGGTCACGCCGTGAAATAAGTTTTACAGTTAAATTTTAAGAATAATAATAACAATAATAATTTTTAAAATTAGAATTAAAGCACCCTTTATCTCAGTAAGGAGGCACAATTTATCTAAGTGTTTCAGGTTAAATCTTCATATTTTGGACTAAGGATTCTCCAGTTAGTGTGTGTCCAATTATTAATGAAACACCCTGTATATATTTTTTATTGTGAATTTCTGTTCTACTTGAATATCGTAGTTTGTCAATGAAAATAGTTCCTAATTTCATTATTAGAGTATGGCATTTAACTATATACAAAATTTATCATAAAAACTGTACATGGTTTTGTATTCCTTAGAGCAATGGAAAGTATCTGAAACTATTTTAAAGATTATACCATTTATGACTTTTTAAATATTTATAATAAATCGAAAATAAACGCATATTTCCCTATCCTTAAGGATTTGTCACACGCTATCAGTGGCGGACTGATACTTGTTGATGGTTGTGGCGATTTATATCGAGCAGCGGCGGGGGCACATGTAAGAGCATTTTTTGGGATCGAGGGAGGCGTTTTGGACCGGGAGCGTTGTGGCGATTACCACCAGACCACCATGGTCGGTGTTAGTAGTGCATTTTTACACACTTTTCAAAGCAGTCGTAGAAAAACATATTTGGGGCTCATATTTTCATACCTAGGATTTTCTACTTTTCATTTAAAGTGTTTGACCTTGAAACGAATGAGGGGATGGACGGTTCAATGACGACGATAATTTTTTTATAATAGGGAATGGCAACGCAAGTACTCCCTTCCGTCGGCGCAGGGGCGGCTTAAGGGCCGGGCAACCCGGGCGACTGCCCGGGGCGCCAAACTGAGGGCAAAAATTCTTAATTTTTTTTAATATACTATTTTGAATTTAATAATAGTTTTCGTTGAAAAAGAATATCAGTTTAAATTGTAATAATGCAGAACAGTCGAATAATATTAAAACCGTCTAAATAATTTAAAAATGTAACGCAAATATTTTTGTTTAGCTATGAGACACCTCACTACTCATATCTCAAACTTCTTTTGTCTTATTATTGACTGATACGGAGTTGCTCATTAAATAGTTTGCATAATTGAAGGCAGGCAACGTGCACTTTTCATTCAGAAAAAAATCAGAATATTCAGAAAATTCTTAAACCAACATTAGTTGCATATATTTCATATCTTACGTAATTTACAGTTTATAAATAAATAACTGGCAAGTTGTTTTGTATGAATTATTAAAGCAATAAAAAGGAACCTTCCTCTAAGTAAACTTGTGCTGGGGGTCTTCTCGTTATAATAGCGTTCAGATGGTGTAGACAAAAAAAATTATACTTATTACAAATTAATTATTATTAATAATATGTTGTAAATGCACACTGATGTGTAAACATACTTGAGAATGGTTTATCGAAATGCAACAAGAACATCTTTTTATTTCTAGTGATATGAAACTATTTTTTTACGAGAATTTTTATAAATAGGTATGTAAAAATAAAAAAGTTAGTGGTAAAATATTGATAGCCCTAAAACTACCTCTTAAGCAGAAGAGAGGGTTTGACTGGTACTATGCAAATTTAAAATATGACATATTTTAAAGCGATCGAAAAGATATTGCCGAAGAACTGGTATTTATAATCCCCCTTTAAAGACGTATAATTTCTTTATTATCTATTTAGAGTAACTTTATTTTTGGATGTACTATCAGCCACATAAATATCTAGAGACAATTTTGGATCACACTGTATGCACGCTGTATACCTCAGGGAGGGGCGCCAAAAAGTGCTCCCGCCCGGGTGGAAAATTTATCTTAAGCCGCCTCTGAGTCGGCGAGAAGCCTTGGAAAGCGGTACATGAAGAAAGGCAATAAATGTTAAAAAAGGCATTTTTTATCCATTCTGACAAAAGTGCAGGAACAGTATTTTTCGACTAATTTTTGGTCGTTGAACACAATTACGGCATCAAAATTTATCGAAAATGGTGGAAACATGGTCAAATTGGCAGTTTTTAACTGTCAGTGAGTCTATTCGGTAATCGAATATTGCCTGAAACGCTCTTTTCACACTATACTGCTTTGATCGTACGGTAAAAAACCGTACGGCTTTTTGTCGTGACATTGTTGTTTTACATTGCACGGTTTTTTGCTATTGTAAGCTCAATATTTTCATTTCATTTGTCAGTGTTATCCAAGTATTAATAGATCGTGAACAAATTATTGCTTTGTGGTTGTTTCATCGTCGCCGAAAGAGAGTGAAACGAAACCGTCTGCTTTGGGTACATCCTATCACTCAGAGAAGAGAGGGAGTAGGATTATTTTACATACTCTTTGAAGAACTGAGGAATGACGAAAATAAGTTTTACAACTATTTCGGATGTCTATTACCTCCTTTGACGAATTACATACATTTCACAAAAGTTAATAATTAATAATCCAACAAAACAATGTAACTACCTATACGGCTTAAAACCGTCGAATGTGAAAGCATGCATTTAGTCACATAGACTACTGAGTCAAAGGCGCCGTACGACATCAGCCGTCCAGTCAAGTGGCAGGGGACGGCTGCTACATGGCAAGGCACCGGCGTTTTGCCGTCATCGTATATTGTGAACGGTCCCATACTTTTCTTCACTCCACTATGAGAATGCGGCCGTACGGTTTTTTACCGTACGATCAAAACCATATAATGTGAAAAGAGCGTAATATTAGCACATGGTGCATAATAATATTGTTTCTTCCACTTATGCAACTTATTTTGTATGGTACTTTGTTAACTGTGAAATGCCAGTACTGATTTTTAAATCGCCCAACCGGGACATTTGTCATTTGTCAACTGTCAATGCCAATGCCACTTTTGACACTGGACAATGTAGTATTGCCAAGGATAACATTATTTGCTAACATGCAGTTTTATTATTTCAATAATGTTAATAAGAATCATTAAATATAAATGACTGACAGGATTTGGCGGATGTGAACTGTCAATATAATATAATTTACTCATGAAAAAATACTTGTAATACAGCAGAATCCATAGTATCATTAGGTCCTACGCTTCGGTCAACTGAAGGCCTTGTATATATCTTCCTACTGTTTCACTCGTAGCATTTACAACGTTATGACAGCTGTCAACTATCATAATAATCCTATTTGCAGAAAGAAAAATTATACAGCACACTTAGTACCGTCTGTTGACCTTTGTCTTAAATAAAGAATCAGTTGTGTGCCTATTAACGTCGTAAATAGTCATTGGCAGCGTATCGCAACTGTCACACTGTCAAAATAATCTTACTAACTTATGAAACATTATATAATTATACAGTATAATTAGTAGCCTCTATTCCCCCTGAGGTCAGTGAAGGATTACGCATGTGCCTACTAACGTCGTTAGTCGCCATTGGCAGCATTATGGCAGCTGTTAACAGTTAAAATAATGTTACTTACAAAGGATAAAATGTATTTTTATTCAACAGAATTAGGGCCTATAGACCCTAGTCACGAAGGGTCACATATGTGCCTATCAACGTTGTCAGTAGCTATCTTTAGCATTATGACTATTATGACAGTTGACAGCTGCTGTCATAACGTTGTCAATGCCACGAGTGAAACAGTAAGAAGGTACAGGGGCTTTAGTTGACCGAAGCGTAAGGCCTACTGATACTATGAATTCTGCTCTAGTAGAAGTATTTTTCATGAGTAAATTATATTATTTTGGCAGTTGACAGCTGCCAAATTTTGTCAGTCATTCATACTTTAACATTATTGAAATAATAAAACTGTATGTTACCAAATAATATTGTCATTGCAATACTACATTGTCCAGTGTCAAAAGTAACTATTGACACAGTTGACAGGTGTCAATTGCCCCGTTTGAGCGGTTTAAAAGTCAGTTTTGGTATTTGACAAAAAATATCAAAGTAGCATACAAAATAAGCTGTATACGTGGAAGAAACAATATTATTATGTACCATGTGCTAATATTGGACAATATTCGATTACCGGAGAGTCACTGACAGTTAAAAACTGCCAAATTGACCATGTTTCCATCATTTTAGATAAATTTTAATGCCATAATGGTGGTCAGCGACAAAAATTTAGACGAAATACACTGTTTCCACACTTTTGTCAGAATGGGCAAACAAATTAGTAAAAATGGTGAAGGCCGGTTTCTCGAATAAAACAAATTTAGATTCATCCAGCGACTCGTCACTTGGACGAGTGCGTTGGAAAATTGGCAGAAAGCTGCGGTAGTAAAACCAAATGCAGGCCTTTAAAGATGGCAAAATTATAGAGAAAACCGCCTTATGAATAAGTAAGACAAAAAGGTCATTTTCATAAAAGTCATTCTAAAGCGACTTCATGTCACATATATTGAACCTATATACGGCCGGTATGTCGCCGTAAAGGAGGTAGGAAAGCAAAATAAACTCATATATAGTTGAACTCCGTTCTTGTGAATGATATAATCACTAAAAGGAACCTTAAAGCTAACCCCTAGTATCCCCAAATTTTTTTAAAGCAAAATATTTTTATATTACTTTCAGTCAGTCCCAAAACCAAAGTGCCTGCATAAACTTCTGAGAAGTTGTGTGAATTTCTTTACCTAATCGATTGCTATTGCACGCTCTCCATTGTATGGTGGCATTAAAGTCGTTCTTGCCCTTCTTGGGGAGGCGATTATTTCAAAATATTATATTTTTTTAGATAGGCCATTGCATAACCATAATTGTATTTTTTAAATCTAATCAATAAATGGTATTATTTGAACTGTGGCATTTTACTGATTGAATGATTAACTTTAAGTCTTTTCCCTCAAGGGCTTTTGTGTGTTAGGTCGGCTTTGGATATCGGGTGTCTCCTGACCCCGCAGGTTTGTAATTCAAAACACCGATCGGATCGCGAAAACTCGAGAGGTATTTTCTATGAAAGTGATTATGAGATCTCTAAGCAAAAGATCCATTACAGTGTTAGATAAATAAGCTAAAGTGCATCGCCAGAGAAGCCAAATTGAGAGAGAAGGCAGTTAGCAATCTATGGTAAGTACAGCTTTCAAATATATAGAACTCCACTGGTAGTGGAAACAACCACACACAATCAAGGGAGAACGCGCTGTCGCCCGTAATAAATAAATTGGTGTCGCGCCCATCAGACGCTGTGTGTAAGGTTCTTCTACAATGCCACCAGACGTGCTATATAGCAAGCGCAGGCCAACTAGAATAATTTTCATGAATCACAAAACATCTGGCAAGACGGTATCTATAAGAAGAAGAGAAACGAATGAAAGTTGTAGGCAAGCGTTGCCAACTGCAAATTCCTACTGAAATCGGTCGTCATACAGGTTGATCGCCAGAGGCTTCTCTAGATGTTATTTCCCATATTTCGTATAGGTCCCATGCGCCACAGACGAGAAAAAAAATACTGAAATTTCATCAGCCACCACCGGTAGCTTCTACTCGTTTTGATTTTATCCGACAATTTATGAACTGTCAATGATAACTTCACATTTTTATTCTAGTTCTAGTTCTGGTTATTTCTATTCGTAGACTTTTGTGGAGGCCCAAAATACAGCATTTAATGTATGTTGATTTAAACAAAATTGTTACACAAAATTTCGAAAACTTTAATTTGACATCATCAGAGATATACCTAAAAACCACATAAAATATCGAGTGTTTTAACTTCATCCATCCAGCAACGTCACACGTTTCACAATATTTCGGACATTTTACAAAATCTTCAATTGAAAAATATTGTAGATATTGACAGCGCACGTAATTTCAGGTATAAGCAAGTTATGGATTTGTGAACACACGGTATAGATTAGAATGGCCTTTAAGATAAAAATTAATTGTTACTTTGTAGCTGTATCGACACAATGCCAAAAAAGTAGTAAATATATAAATACAAACAACAAAACAACCGCCCCTGAGTAGTCAGAATCGTTTTTTTTTTACTTCCACATCCAGTGGAGGTAGTAACGCAAAAACAAATTTTGAAAATATTTATTGCTCAAATAGGCTTAGAATATCATGAAACGTCCAGATTTCAAGTTTGAACAAAAACAATTTTCTGTCTGTCGGCCTGTTTATAACTTCTTTTGTGCGCACGATTACTCTGGAACCGTTTAAGATATTGACTTGAAATTTGGTACACGTTATGTATTTTAATGAGATGTGGAACTAGATTATATTTTGAAAACTGCTATTTAGTATATACAGTGTGTCCCCGGATTGTGTTTGCGATAGGTGTAATATACCAAAAAAAATTAGTACGGCTTTCATATTCTGCAGTCTCGGTCTGCTTGATGTAAAATGGATTTTTACCAAATTTCAGTTCAAATGGGATCTAACTCGCGGAGTTAATCTAAGAAGAAAATAAACCATTGTAGATAAACTGGTCTTTCTGTTAATTTTACGGAAAAATTCTATTTGGATAAAATATTTTGCATTGAAAGTTAGAGCCATATGTCAACTTTCATTTCATTTGAACAAAAAATAATGTTAATAATAATAATGAGAATACCTCTTGAAGAAATTAGAAGTTACAAAGAATTAGAAGAAGGGTGGAATTATGTAGTAATCTAGGTGGCGTACTATTTGAATAGGTTTTTAGTTGAATTCGTTGAAATTGTTAATTGTGTTAAAAAATAAAAAGCTATTTACTTTAAGTAGTTTTTTTTTTTTGTTCAAATGCAGTGAAAGTTGGCATATGGCTCTAGCTTTCAATGCCAAATATTTTATCCAAATAGAATTTTTCCGTAAAATTAACAGAAAGACCAGTTTACCTGCAATGGTTTATTTTCTTTCATTTTCTTCTTAGATTAAATCCGAGAGTTAGATCCCATTTTAACTGAAGTTTGTTAAAAATCCATTTTACGTCAAGCAGACCGACACTGCAGAAAATGAAAGCCGTACTAATTTTTTTTTGGTATATTACACCTATCGCAAACACAATCCGGGGACATACTGCATAAGAAAAGATAAGGTCTTAAAAAATGTTATGTTAACATTAGCTACCACCAACACCACAACCACCAATTATTGAAGAAAATAAAATAATGATTTAGTGTGTGTACAAGAACCAAAGGCCTCAAATTTTTTTTACTTCATCCACCCCCACCACCACCTCCACTCCCTTATTATTATTATTATTATTATTATTATTATTTCCGTAAAAGCCAGTCACCCTTTATACTCTGTGGCTCCGACACTCACAGAGGGGAGCTGGTAGTACCGGCAGCCACTCCCCACGTCCGTGGGGTGAGTGACTACTGGGTCCGAGAATCGTGTGCCCTGAGTAGACGTAATGAGCCGAGGATAATGGCCTTCTGCATCCTGCCGGCTAAGATCTCTGCCGAATTTCGGCATGCCGGTATGATCTTTAGGTCTGAAAGCAGCGTGTGTCTCGTTCCACCGAGGGCTCCTATGATCAGGACCACTAGCTTAACAGTATGGCCAGGGTAAAGCCTGCGGAGCTCGAAGAGCAAATCTCGATATTTCGTCCGTTTTTCCTCCTCCTTCAAGACAATGTTATTCTCCGCGGGAGCCGAGAACTCCACGACAAACATTGTCTTGAGTTGGTGGTCGAGGAGGACCATGTCAGGCTTATTAGCTTGTATTTGCCTGACGGTGGGAAACGAGTAGTTCCAATAAATTAGACACTTCTCATTCCCCACAACGGACTCAATATCCCCCGGAGCGTAAGGCAGCACTGGTGTCTCGTCTATCCCATACGAGTGCCTTAAGTGATAATAAAGCACTCGTAATGCTGCGTCGTGCCTCTGGATATAGGCCGAGACTGCATATACTGGACAAGCCGACAGCAAATGCATTAATGTCTCCGGCGCCCTGTGGCAGGTCCTGCAGCTGACATCAGGGACCTCTATACCCATGACACGACTTCGATAGACGAGTGTGTTGAATACACCATCCTGGCACGCCATTATGAATCCCTCGGTCTCAGACTTTAGCCCGGCTGACCTTAAGAAAGCAAAGGTCAGCCTTTCGGATAAGCCGCGGTCTTCTATATTTTTATAGAAGACTCCGTGCAATGGCTTATCCGAGTGTAGCTGCAGAAATAAACCAATTTCAGCAGCTTTGACTTGGGCTTTTTGCCGAGCAGGTTCCAACTCGGTGACAGAGTCGTGATTAACCCGCTCAGCGTCGAAGACCAAACCGAGTTCATCGGCGGCTCTGCGCGCTGCCTTAAACAAAAAGGCTCCTACTCCTGCACTTTCATGGTCTCGGACCATGCAGAGGAGGGGATCCGAACTCCTTATGACCTTACAGGCTCCATCCAGAACCATCCTGTTATGGAGACTCTCCAAACTCAAGAGTCCACGGCCTCCCCGATGTCGTGGGAGATATAACCGTGGAACGGACGATTTAGGATGCAAACTCCTATAGAGATGCATCTTTTTTCGGGTTCCTACATCGAGTTGTCGCAGCTCCTCTTGATTCCATTTAATTACTCCAAAGGAGTAGAGGAGGATCGGAACGGCAAGCATATTGGTAGCAGACACCTTGTTCTTCCCCGACAGTTCTGAAGACCAGATCTGTCGGAGTCGGTGCTGATACTTGCCGCGGAGAGCGTTTTTTACTACACTCACTTCTTGGGTGGAGCGTTGCTCGACACCCAAGTAAGTGTACGACTCTCCGGCATCTAGGTGATGTAAGATGCTTCCGTCCACAAGCTGCGCATCCTCTCCGTAGTCACCGCATCGTCCTCTCTTGAGGTGGACTAGTGCACACTTGTCCAACCCAAATTCCATACCGACAACCTGCGTGTACTCCTGTACCACCCTGAGGGACTGGCGTAAATCCCTCTCTCCGGAGGCATAAAGTTTAAGGTCATCCATGTAAAACAGATGGGTGACCTTATGCCTCCTATCGCCGGGGGTACCGCAGTTGTAGCCACGGGTATTTCGCAGCGAAACGGATAATGGCAGTAGCGAGATGCAAAACAGAAGGGGGCTTAGGGAATCTCCCTGAAATACTCCCCTTCTGAACAATACCGGCTCTGTCTGGACTCTGCTATTACCCGATGTTATGGTAAAGCGAGTCCTCCAGAGCGGCATGAGTTCTTCGATACATCTCACTACGGGACCGGGCACCGCAAGACATCTGAGCAAGTGGACAATGAGCTCATGGGATGTCATATCAAATGCCTTGCGGTAGTCGATCCAGGCCATAGAGAGGTTACGCTTATACTGCACGGAGTCCTGCGTGATACATCTGTCGATCAGCAGGTTCTCCTTGCAGCCAGCGACACCTCTCTTTGACCCTCGTTGCTCATATACCCGTTCGTAAACCCGTTCAACTGCTTGGAGCACCCGCATGTACAAGATGCGTGTAAACAACTTGTAGCATGCGTTTAAGCAAGTTATCGGCCGGTAATTTTTTGGGTTAGACAAATCTCCGTTCTTCGGGATCAGCACTGTCCGCCCCTCGACAACCCAAGAAGGAATTTGCTGCTCCCCATTTAGCCATGAATTAAAAATTCTGGCCAAATGGTGGTGGGTACTGGAAAACTTTTTCCACCAAAAGTTATTTATCCCATCGGGACCTGGAGCAGCAAAGTTCTTAGAGCCCTCAAGAGCTCTTCGAACCTCTTCTGGGGTTATCGGTTGGCACACCACGTTTGGTTGTTGAAACCTTTGGCAAAAGGCTTCAAAGTGTGCCAGGGCTGGAGTGTCTCTGTTGAGTGGGAGCTTCTGTCCGTAGAGCGTTTTCCAGAAGTTTTCCACCTGATCTACAGTCGGCGGATTCTCTACAACACGCTGAGGCGGTTCGAAAAGGCGCGAGGGCTTTTTGCGGAATAGATTGTTTTCCGCCAGCCCCCTCGCCCGCCTCACTAGTGACTTTTTACAAGTCACTAGCATCCGTATCCGATCAAGGCAGTGCTGTTTGGTGGTTCGCAGCACTGCCCCATTCAGTGTGTGATGGACGCGTCTTAAATTGGCGGCTATGCGCCTAACTTTAGGCGTGAATGTCCTATTGGTCGCCATATAGTCCATCACACATTGGATACGGGATGCGTGTTGCCTCGCCGACCGGATCTTGGCTTCCATCTTTTGTATACGCCGCTCCGCTCTCTCCTGTGGGGAGGCAGTATTCCGCCTCTCACCCGGAGTTAAGCGCTGGGCAGCAGCGTACACGGCACAATTTATGTGCCAGATGTCAGCCCCTTCTGGTATCGCTTCACGAAGTTCAGCATCCACTCTGGCTATGTCTTCTGATCTGGGGGGTTTGATGTAGTGCAACCCCCTTCTGGTGTTGAGGCCCTCTGGTCTTGGTGGAACGTCTAGAACTGCCTCCACAACCGGTTCATTCAGCGGCTCTTCGACCGCCTCATTTACCGGCTGAGGAACAGCTCTCACGTAGCCCCTGCTGCGAAGGTGGGATACATAGTCACGCAGATTTTGTGGCGTGAAGGCGCTGTGCTCTGGGTGTCTTGCACACCACAGAGCGTGCATTCGCGCCATGTATCCCCTTCGCGCGGGCTCACTGCTTTCGTAGCATAGCAGAAGATTATTCCTCAGCTCATCGGTCCACTCGAAGCGTCCATGTAGCTCGCGGTCGTCATTGCCAGGCAATCCGTCCGGTTGGGCCCCACCACCATGCCTGTGACCCCCATCCGAATGGGGTCGATTGTGGGGGCCCTGTCTTCTGTTGCCTGGAACCAGAAGATTTCGGCCTGTCAGGTGGTTAGCCTAACAAGCCCACGGCCGACACCAGAGGGGAAGTTCTCTTTCCCCTCCCGGGTGCGCTAGCGCTGTCGGTCCGGGTTTTGCACCCGCGGCTGGAGTAAGTGGTGTCGCTACTCACCAAAGGCTAGTGAGATGTAAGAAAGCCCCTCCTGCTTATTTATTATTATTATTATTATTATTATTATTATTATTATTATTATTATTATTATTATTATTATTATTATTATTATCCTTGACTTGCCACATGAACATAATTATGTATCTACTTAATGGCTAATAAACTATCTATCTATCTATTGATTTCACTGAGGTTTAAGAAAAAAAGCAATTTCTTACATCAAAAATCAGAATGTAAACCAACTTCTATTAATGCAAAGTAATTTTTATAAAAAAAACTCGTGAGGGATCGTTTAGAAATTTTCTAGGGAAAATTATTTATATTGATCAACTTTGATAAGCTCTAGGCGTTTATGGAACTACTAACTACGGAAAGCCCCAATGTGCGACAGACAGACAGACAGACAAACATACATTTTTTTTTTTTGCTCAAACTTAAAATGTCGACATCCTAAGCCTATTTGGACAATAAAAATTTTCAATTTTTTTTTGCGTTACGATACTTCCACTGATTGTGGAAGTAAAAGTATGCAAAATAATAGTAAAAATATTATTAGGCCAATTAGGCATTGACAGTTGGCAACGCCCACTACAACTTTTACTATTTCATGTGTAAAATATCGGTTAGTAAACGAAAACATCATGTATAGAGGATAATGTTAGCTATTTAGTGTTATAGGTACTTTTTATACCACCCTGTATGTCAGCAGAATTTACGAAAAATATATTTTCGTTTATTTACAAACAACAAAACAATTTACCTTCATACAAAGAGCCATGTTTACAATGTTTATTAAACCTGCACCTTTACTCGGTAATTAATATCATGTGACAAAACAGTTTCTCGAAAAGGTACTGATATTAACCTTCTAGAAAAACCAGCCATATGGACTGAAGTTTAAAAAGTACACGAGTAGCTATAAAACATGTGATGAACCAAGGTAAAATGATATAGTTGAAATATGGCACACGAATGGTACAGAGTACAGGTATAAAATGTGTACAGAAACGTATTAAGGTGTAAAACGAGGTTTAAATTGTTAGACTAAATAAAACTCGCTTGTTTCCTTCCATTCTAATATTTACGATTTAGTACTTGAATACTAGAAATTTAATTATCGTTTTACTAGTAAATAGTCTGATTTTGATGCCTCGCTTATTTTTCTTAATTGAAAGCTGTATTTGTTGCTTTATTAATCCGGTGATTTTAGCTTCAAAAATAATGATTTTTTGGAAAGTTTTGGGACTAGTCAAAAATTAATCTACTCTCTACAGAATTTCCTCAGGAATCCGAGTGTTGACCACTCAATTGTTATTTAACTTTTTGTAAACAAAATGAATTTTGCAACTTAATTTTTTGCTCATATCTTCGCTTCTAAAGATCATAGGAAAACGTTCGGCCCGTCAATTTCTTATAAGGTAACGAACGAATCTTTGATTGTTAATAACATTTTATGGCAAAAAACTTAAAAAATTGATTTTTTCGATCCTCGAACTTTGAAGTACTGTAGAAACAAATATATAATCTGTATGTTAGCGATATTATGAGAAATAGTACATATTCTTACCCTTAATAAAAGGCACTTGTCCCGTTGCCAAATATTAATTATTTTTTTGCAATTAATTTATAAAAAAAAATCAAATTGTTATATTAAAAGATCAAATTAATATCTTACAGTTCTGTTTTTGTAAATACATTGTATTTGACGTACATTTATATAATCATAATAGTTTCATATGGCACACATGACGGACGTGCTAATTTCGTTCATATCTTTTGTCTTCTGTATTTTATTATTAACATGGATAAAAAGGGGGTTATACAAATATTGTATAGTTCCAGACTGTAAAATTACATCAGTGTCCACTCTCAATAAAATATTTACTTCATTACCAAGTGATGAAAGTATTAGGAATTTGTGGCAGCAAGCTATTCACAGTGAGAAATTTGTTAATAATAAAGGGACGAAATATTCTTGTAAGGATAAAGTCTAGTGTAATAGCTTCTATTAAAAATTCTACGATGATAAAATTTGTAGCTTGAAGAGAATACGGAAAATTATATGTATTATAAAACACATTTTATTTGCACATAACCAACAGCGTTATCGCCGTAATTTTGTCGGGCTGACCTAAAAACCAGATAAATTCGGTTGACTTTATTAAAATAGATATCTATCTAGTTAACCTACCTCTAACTAACTCTAACTAGCACCTCTCATTTTAGCACTTATGTATCTTTATTATTATTAAAATATTCCATAACCATAAAAATGTCTACACACGGCAAAATGTTGGAATCAGCCTTAACGTATCCATTTTCTAGAGAACACATATTTTTATGTATAAAAAATAACAGAATCAAATAAGTTAAATAATGAAAAATAACACCACACCCGCGCAGTGTACAACGAAATATCTTAAACCGTTGAGTGACAAGTCCTACCACTCAACGCTTAAAACTGAATATAACCGCATAACTCATAGAAACAGTGGAGTGATGTGACATCATCCGCGCCGTCGGTCGTTTCAAATACGTTACGAATTCAAACTCAAATATTACGGTTAATATTAATGTTAGCGGCCTAATTTTTTCACTATATACTTAAACGGTTAAATACTTACGGAAAATGCAGAAATGAATTATAAAGTAAATATCACTAAATGAGCCCATTAAAAAAATTTTTGTTAAGAAATTGTTTGTAACAATGAATAATTACTTATAATAGTAAGCAACAAAATAGGCTTTATTTATGATTTACGTTAATTCTGTTATCATAAAATATCAGTTGCTTGAAATATATCCGCAGAAAAACTAGTTTTACAGATTAACTTAAGTCGGCGCTAATGCGTTTATTGTGAGTTTTGTTAAATAATTGCTTACAAGTCAAGTACAAGGCTGACAATAACGAATTTCAATAGGACTGCATTCTGACAGTAGACCAAGAGACTAACTTTACACAGTTCCCTGCGTCCTTTCGTCCGCGAGGGTGTTCCGTATTTTCAAACGCGAATTTCTCGAAAACTACGAATCCTAGAAAAAAGTTTTAAATGAAAAAGTTGTCTCCATCCTGTATCTTTATTTCTTCTCAATACACTTGAATGTATTTCAAAAAATTAAAAGTTTCCCACTTGCTATATTTACCTCTGCAAATTCTCACATTTCATCGACATAGCCTTAGAAAAAAAATTCCACACTTTTGACCTTCACATTAACATATTTTGTTAATAAGTATGTAGTGATAAAATATAAAATTTGACATAAATTTATTGTTCCGTTTTTGAGTTAGAGCGAGTTAAACTAAAAAATAACTGTGACATTGACATACTAATTTATACCTATAAAGAAATGCTACATACTCACTTAGTACTCCTATGGTAGACTTGAGGGAACCTACTGCGCATCCATGGTACCCGGAGAAACCCACTGCGCATTCACTGCACTCAAGGAAAACTTCTGCGCATCCATTCTACTCGAGAATACCCACTGCGCATCCAAAGTACTCGGTGAAACCCACTGCACATCCATGGCATTCAAGGAAACCCACTGTGCATCCATTGTACTCGGTGAAACCTACTGTGCAACGCAATTTGATAACCATTCATTATTCTATTTTTGTGTTAGAGCGAGTTAAACGAAAAAATAATTATTTCAATCGACAATAGAGCACATGGGCGGGTATGTGTCAAACATGCTTAAAAACCTCCGGCGAATACGTGTTTCCTTATTTTCTCAGAAGAACCCGTCGCTGGAATATCACGTTTCTGACTTACTCGATTTCAGTGATACGGGTACCCTTTAGACCATCTACCACCCTCGTTTTCACTCCTTCAAAAAGTGAAAATCGAAATTTCGTCTTACTCGTGTCTAATAAATTCCAATAAAAAGTGTTTCTGCCAAATTTCACACTTCTAAGTCTAACCGTTTCCGAAACCTCCCTCTCCCCGTTCACTCTTTCGGGGGTCTCTTTTTGAAAACCGTCGAATACGTGTCTTTTTATTTCCTCAGAAGAGTCCATCGCTCGAATAATCACATTTCTGACTTACGCGATTTCAAACAGACCGACAGACCGACAGACAGAAATTTTTTTTCGCTCAAACTTGAAATCTCGACGTTTCATGACATTCTAAGCCTATTTGAACAATAAAAATTTAAAAATTTTTTTTTGTCGTTACTATACTTCCATTGGATGTGGAAGTAAAATACGGGTGCGCTTTAAACCATCTACCACCCCCGTTTTCACCCCTTCAAAAAGTGAAAATCGAAATTTTGTCTTACGCGTATCTAACAGATTTCAACAAAAAAATATTTCTGCCAAATTTCACGCATCTAGATCTAACCGCTTCCGAAAAAGCCTAAAACTTCAACCCTTCTTTTCACCCTCTTGGGTGTTGAATTTCGAAAAATCCCTTCTTAGTGGTTGCCTACGTCATTCGAGGAACCTCTATGCAAAATTTAAAGTTTCTAGACCCAGCGGTTTGAGCTGTCTATAGTCTATATTATTTGTTATTTGACATATCAGCATATCAGCATACCAAGTACCAGTGGTATGGGCATAACTATGAAATCTAGTACTTCCGGTTTAGCCAAAAACTACCTCACCTTCCAGTTTTTAAATGGAATGCTCTATATATTTTTACATATTATGATTCAATTCAAAATAGAAGATATTTTGGTTGGTATGGCAGAAAATTCACAATGAAGTAGAAGCTGTTCATCTGCAGTTGTTGGAATAAGTAATTCATTCACTCACATTCATTCAGAATACTAAACAAGGAGAATATTCCTGTCTATCACTTCAGGACAGCATACTTCGGAAGGGATGTAGATTGTAGCGCAGTCGGTCCCTTGCCTATTAAATTTTGGGTAAGTAAAAAATCCTTACTCTTCTTACAAGAAGAGGTTCAGCCAAATTTTCAGGTTAGGGTAGCTCGTCTTCTGACATTAGTGATTGCCTTAGTCACAGAAATACGCCGACGTTAAATAAATTATTTTTAAAAATTACTGAGCCTATTAAATACGAGTCAAAAAGATTTTAGCAACGACAAATTCTTTGAAAAATCTGCATAAACAACAGCAACCTCATCGCCAATGTCCAGCACTTTGGCAATACATTGTCATGTAAATAAAGCAACTCGTTTAATACTAAAGAGTTAAATGTAATTTTACATAAAATTGTTATGGGCCTGTAATTTTAAACGTTTTATACTTTTTAAACACAAGGTACTTACATTCTGAAAGTTTTTAAACATTTAGAAAAATTGCAGATTAAACTGCTATATTATGGAACTATTCAAACAATTATATTTGCATACCATTATTATGAAATGACGTTCAACATTCCAAAAATTGTATTTACCGCATTCTTTGTGAATGCAGTAAACATTAGATAAGTGAGTCACATCTAGACCTTTCAAAGTGAGGCTTGTTTAATAAAAAAATGATGCCAGAAAAGGAAAAGGAAATACAAAATTAAGAATCTCCTATTATTTTATTAGACAAAGATAAATGTGATTAATAATTCTACAATTTTTTATTAGCTGGTTGCCGAAGTCAGAGACGAAATGAGTAAAAATATACAAATATATTTTTAGCTCCACGTGTCTATAAAAATATACTGGGTTGAATAAAAAGCGCACCATGATTTTTTGTTGAACAATTCTATTAAAATTTTTACCAAACTTATCTCCCAGTATGACACTACAGTGATTAAAACTTATGGGAGGCGGAATAAAAAAGTGATGTAGTAATTGTGGGTTCACCGCTATTTCGAAGGTACGCTTCGTTTCACATTGTAGGAATACTACCAATGAGATGATCAATGTCGGCTTGTGGACACGAAGCCAAGATCAAATTATGCGGGTCGTGCTAAATGTCCAATTTAATCACATTCCAGATATGATCCATCGGTGACAGATCAGGTGGCCGTGCCGGCCATGGGTGCTCCACCATATTAGTTTCTTGTGAGTAGTTGCTAATAATAATATTAAATATCTACGAACATTCCAGGGCAATAAAACTTCTCTCTAGTCTGTCAAAAATTATTGAGCTATAAATACCTCTCATGTCTTTTCTCACAACATGGCTGTACTAGTAACAGAAGCACCGAGACAACATTATGTAATTCATTATCATATAATGAATAACAAAAGTATGTTTTAGGGCTACATATAGATTTCTCTCGAGTTTTCGACTATGTTGTTGACCATGAGTTATTAAAAGCTAGACTTTGTAGATACAGGGTAAAAGGTACCCATTTAAATATGTTGTCTTCATACCTAACGGATGGGAAACAGATTGTACACGTTCTTAATGGTGCATCCAGCAATAGTCCAAAGGTAATACAAAGTGTTCCACAAAGATCTATACTTGGCACTCTTTTCTTTATACATCTATACGTGTTCAATATTGTTAAAAAAGTTACTCATCCCCACCCGTTGGGGGTGGGGTGGGGGTTGACATAAAAACCAAGAGTTTTTCACATAAAACCCAAATCTGTCATAAAAATGGGGGTTAACATTTGAGATTTAAAAGTCACCCCACACTTCACCCCTAGGGGGTGGGGAAGGGGGTCAATTTGGTATCACTGGATAACTATTTAAAAATATTGAACATTTATTTTTTTAGTTTTCTATCCAAAGTGTATTTCTCGAGTTATTCAAGTTATTGCGAAATCTGATTTTTTGCGATTACAGCGCCATCTATCATGAATCGAAAAAAATGTTTCGAACAAAACCAACGTAATTAGGGATGTAGAATTTGAATCTCCAAATAAAGAAGGTGGTTCCCATTTGAGATTTAAGAAAGGAAGGTCAACTTTGGTGTCACTGGATAGCTTTTTTAAAAAATTATTTTGTCTTTTCAGATAGGCTAGGAGTTTAACATATTTGGAAATATCGGATTTTCCTTCAATTTATAGTATTGTGCTTAACATGTCATACATTGCCAACAATGTTGATGATTACTTTTGTTTCCTTTGCTCTCCAAAATACGCCATCAGAACATTTTCAGTTCAAATTCTTTTACTTTTTCCGCTTCACACCACTCCCTATAGGCCGCAATTACCTTTTGATATCACAGCTTACTTTTTTCAGGCACCAAGCCCCGTGTCACTACACTAGCCCCTTATTTCAGGAGGGGTGCAGTCAATCGACGCATCATTCGACAGTATTTTCTAACGGTTTTCATCGTTTTACTCTCTCGAACGCAAAAAATCTGACTTAAACTGACGTTTGGTTACTAAACAAGCTTCGTTTTCCTCCCTAGCAATCATCGCCTAACTTCAAAAATATGCCAACTTATGAATTTGTCTGATATTTTTGACATTATTTCTGTGACACGTTCACTCGCGATAAATATTTGACAACCTAAATATTATTTTGTTCTGATGTATTTTTTATTTATTTTTTATAAAAAAACAGAATTTTTTAAAAGTTCTGATTGTAAATAAAATAGTATACAAACCTCGATGGAAAGTTTCATTACTGTCTCCAGATAAAATTAACTTTGATGCTTCGCGCCTCGGTAAACTACCTAATCTTCTCGACAGTAATGAAGCACTTTCCACCTCGGTATGTCATATACTGCCTATTCTCGATTTCGAATTTACTTAAAATGTGAGAATTTACAGTGGTAAATATAGCAAACTGGAAACTTTTTTATTTTTCGAAATAGATAACAAATATATTGGGAGAAAATAAAGATACGGGATGAAAGCAACTTTTTAATTTTTCTAGGATTAGCAGTTATCGAAAAGATCGCGTGTGAAAATACGGAAGTGACGCAGAAACGATGTAAAGTAGGCATTAGACGTGAACTCTAGTAGATTATTCATTCATATTTAAATTTCTTTTTACAAATTATTTATATTCACGTTTAAATTTGTTTTACATAATTATTTATTTTTTGTATGATATATTAATATTAACATTAATTTCTTGAATTAATTTCAGCAGTCTTTTATTATGTAATTTACTAACTTGCACTTTTGGTTTTATCAACGACTTATTGTTTTTCTTGTATTTTCCACCTTTAGGGCTCATAAAACTAGCCCTTTTCTATTGTATTTGTAATATGTTTTATACGATATAGTATTAATTTCACTGTGCATACCTTATTATGTTTGATATCCATATTACTTACTTTATCTTGTATTATATTTTTTATATTCTGTAATATTCTATTTTCCCACTGAATTAAAATAAATAAATAAATAAATAAATAAATAAATAAATATACAGCTCAGTACTTCCGTATGTGATACTTTTTGTTATATCATAATCACACACTTGACACAAATTAACCATTTTTTCACATTTTCCGTGCCTTAAAACTATTCAAAAACAAAATCGTCGTTAACTGTTTGTTATAAAATACCATTAATAATTAAGCTCATTAAATTTATTCTGTAGATGAGGTTAAGGTAGATGCAAACATTTTAATCCGGTAACATATCTTTGTATGTTCAGTGATATTATTATGTTTTCTATAATGTATCAGAACATTTGCATGTATATACAGATATTATTGAATACGGCCCTGCCTCGACTATTGGAAGAAACGAAATCAAGTGAACTTACCTATTTGAAGGTGCGAGAGCCCTGCGCAAAGGTATCAGGTCTTTTGGAAGTTTGGGAACCATCTGCACAACAGATGCAGTCCTGATTTGGATCCTCAAGTCGTCAGATGTTGACCCGTTACTTCTTTTTGCTTACAGTCAACATCAACCCTTTCCTTTCTTTATCTGTATTCATATATTTTACCAAATCATGTCCGAAGAGGCAGATGGTTTTTTCACTACCAATTTTTAAGTTACCATGTGTTTTTATCAGCTGCTATTTTATCAGTGCCGTTGATTTTCTATATCATTTTTACCTATAAAAAAATAAACTCTTATGACAGATGCAATTTTCTATGCCCTGTGTGACTATTCAAATTTTTACAGAATACAAAGTACAGAATCAAAAGTTTGTACTAACGAGCCTATTCATTTGAAATAAATAAATTTTAAGATGTAAAAAAACTACCGAAAATTTAACTGAAAATATATTATTTTGTTGCGATGTTTAAAAGTAATAGGGTGTTTTGCATATGTCACTTGAAATGGTGGATTTAATACAGTAAAATATAAACAGAAAAGCCTCAATGCATTCGTATTACTTCCACATCTAGTGGAAGTATAGTAACGACAAAAAATTTTTTAAAAATTTTTATTGTTCAAATAGGCTTAGAATGTCATGAAACGTCGAGATTTTAAGTTTGAGCGGAAAAAATTTTCTGTCTGTCTGTCGGTCTGTCTGTCAGTTTGTCTGTCGGTCTTGTCTGTAACTTTTTTTGTGCGCACGTTTACTCTGGAACCGTTTGAGATATTGACTTGAAATTTGGTACACATATGTACTTTAACGAGATCTAGAACTAGATTATATTTTCATCTTGTTCCGTCGAAGGTTTGGGGGGTAAATTGGGGTAAATTTGGGGTAAATAGGTAAATCAAGCAGGTAAGAGTCCATAAAATTGGTATTTAGTATATACAAGTGAAGCTAAGGTCTCAAAAAAAATTTTGGCATTAGCCACCCCCATTACTACCCCCACCACATTATTAAAGGGGATAAAAAAATTGATATAGTGTGTGTACAAGAACCAGAAACCTCAAAATATTTTTTTACTTCATCTACCCCCACTACCACCCCCTATCACCACCCCCACCCCACTACCTATGTGGGGTATCGTTTTATGGGTTTTTGGGGTAGAGGATTTCAAATATTATATTATTAATTACAATTATCTCCACACACAAAATTTTTTCGTTGTGAGTGACTTGGATAGAAAATCTGGATGTGGAAGTAGTGATTCCTTGGGCAGCGGTTTTAATTATATCATAATATTAAAATAATTAGTTATTAAACAAAGCGATTTAATATTCGGAATATTAAAGAATTTCTAAAACGCCACCTTATTGGTTGTGACGTACTTTCTTATATTAATGACATTGTTTAACATGTGTTGATGCATGGGTGTATTAATTGAAATTATTTATACTGCATCATAACCTGAAAGATTTAACAGTCTTTTTGCACATTTTAAATAAATTTGAGGTTAAAGCTACCTATAAACAGCAAATAAACACACATGCTGATTTGACATATATCAGCTATGATGTACACCGTAAATATTTTTCATTTTCCTCTTTAAAAAAATTTGAGAGCACCTTATTCTGCTACCAAAAATTATTAATTTTTAGGTATATTTGAGTAGGTAACTAGTGGTAACTACGTCATACAAGTACTTAAAATTTCATGAAACCGAAACTGAAATATACAGGGTGTCAGGTTAGAACGAGCTGTACGCAGATTAGAAGATATATCAATTTAACTTTAAAATGTATTAAAGTATGTTCAATAAAGACTCTTACAAGTTGTAGTCGGGCCTTGCCGAATAAAAATACTTATTAAACACGATAAACTCTGACTAAAATTTTTATTTCAAATTTGGAACATATGCAAAATAGCACGGTAGAATATTTTCAAAATTGAGTCATATACGTCATAAGGATGATCGCCAGAGGCGTGTGAACAGTCATGTTTTACAAAAATGATATTTTATTACAACTTTGTAGGAAAATGTTGCTAAAGTTTTTGACTAAGCACACAAAAATACGAAGACGTACAGGGTGGACCAAACTAGATGGGATTTGAGGTTTTCTCTAAAGCTATGGCAGATGGACAAAAACCAATATAGGTGTCCTGAGCTCGATTTTCGAGAAACAAACAATGGCGCAAACCGCGATCGTCTATCTTTATCGACTATCGAACTACAGAGCGTTTTGGAAAATTGATATTTTTGGATGACCTCTATATCTTAATTACCAAGTGTCGAATCGAGTAACACACTCTTGATGCACTTTTTTGAGTAGAATCCGTTGCTGATAAGAAGAAAATTATGCATGCCTCAGTTTTCGAGATATAGACATAACTTGTGTTTTTTTTTTATGGAAAAAATGATTAATTTTAGAAAAATTTAACACATTTGTGAGGAGGCCCTGGAAAACTATTAACATCACTTCTTATAATATAAAATAATTTTGCCAAAAATAGGAAAAGCAAACTACAATAAATGTTCGAATTGTCTTCCATTGGCATCTATGCATTTTTGACACCTTCTCCTTACAGCATTTGTTAATTTAACTTAGCTAACTAGATATTGATAAACTAGTCCTGAGTGATTATAGATACCAATCCTCCTCAAATTGAGCATTTAAACAATTTCGTGTTTCATTTGACGTTGACCTGAGGCGCCATCGTGTCGGTAAATTAATCTTTGAAATTGCCTTACAGGCATATTGTCTGCAAAGGGCTTTATTTCTTGTCGTAGAATGTTAATAAAATTTTCGGTTTCAAATTACCGTGAAAAAATGAGGACCTATTATTTGGTATCCAATAAAACCACACCATACACCAAATCCAAATCGTCCTTGACGATTAACTGTAGCGGTTACGTGCGGATTTTCATGAGCCTAATGGTGGTTATTATGCCGATTAAAAATTCCGGCACTGCTTATATGGGCCTCGGCTGTCCATATAATTGTTCCTTCAAATCCTGGCACTTCATTGCACTGCCGCAAAAACCACTGGCAAAAATCGAGACGCCTTTGAAAGTCATTTGGTTATAGATGGTGGCTAATCCTAATTTTGTAGGGTTTGAATTTATTTTTTTTTTTAGGATTTTCTCTTACAGTTTCTAAAACAATATTTTTCTACAGTTTCTCTACCTGCTTTATTGTATATTTTTGCTCGAGGTTTTACAAATGATCCAAACTCTTTTAAATTTTGTTGTAGCCTTTTGAATATTTTGACGTATGGTTGTCTCTTTTTTGGATATCTAAAAATATTATTTAGGCGGCACTTTTGGCACAAAGTTTTGCTGTCTATAACTTACCTATCGGAAGCTCGGAGTTGGTTTTTTGGCAAAAGGATATTAGGGCTTATTTTAGACAAATTTTTCTATCATATTTGGATTCAGCATGTCCAAAAACCCCTTAATCCATGTTCCCAATGATCTCAAAAACGGATTATGGCAGAAACGAAATATTAATTAATTTCTTAAAACACTTTTTTAATTTTTTATAACTTTATTTAATTGCTATAACAAACCTAAAAACAACTTTTTCATTAAATTCTGGCCTCTTCAACATAACCACCTTCCAATAAAATACACTTTTCAACAACCCTTCTTAGCCGTTCAATCACTTTTCTTAAAGTTTGGGGAGTAATTTCTTGACACGCTTGCTTAATCCTACGGCAAAGCTCTTGTCTGTTACGCGGCCGAGTAGCATACACTTTGTTTTTCAAGTACCCCCATGGAAAAAAGTCTTAAGGGGTAATATCAGGCGATCTAGGGGGCCACGGTTCTAAAGGGCTATTTCTACCTATCCACTTCATAGGGAAATTTGCATTTAAAAAATTTATAACTATCAGAGAATTGTGCGCCGGGGCACCATCTAACTGAAAGTATACATTTTCTCTCCGTGCTAAAGGCATTTCCATAAAAAAATCATCTAAATCATTTTGTAAAAAATTTAGAAAATTTTCTGCGTTAAGGTTATCCAGGAAAAAGGGGCCAACAATTTGTTCGTTTAATATGCCACACCACACGTTAACTTTTTCACTGTATTGGTTTTTACAATACAAGTTGGGATTTTCGGCTGCCCAATATCTACAATTTTGACTAGATACCACACCGTTTGTCGTAAATGTTGCCTCGTCACTAAACAGTACGTTCTTTAAAAAAAATCTGTCGTTAAGATAGTTACCTTGCAACCGCCGTTCAAAATCATCTTCTAAGAGAGTATGCAAAAATTTTGGTTTAAATGCCCTAATCCTACTGCGTTTCAAACACCTCCATATTTTATTTTTGGTTAAATTTAGTGTTCTCGCAACTGCCCTTATACTACCATTTGGATTGTTACGAAATTCTGTTAAAATGCGTTCGTCGTCTGGATATTGTCGTAAATTTAAATTGTACCTTCTTCGTCTTGTCTTGAAAATGGCTCCGGTTCTTGCAAACAGTTTGTTGATGTCACCAACGGTTTTGTGCCAAGTTGGTGCTCGATCACGATGAATTTGATTAAATATTCGAGCAACCTGACGCGTAGATCTTTCATTATCACCAATTAAGCAGATAATTTCAACTTTTTCTTCAATTGTAAGAACTACTCTCCGATTTTCTGCCATTATCAGTAAGATTGATAAATTAAATAACACTATTTAACTTTGGACAATTCTTATGAATCGCCAAATATCAAATAAAAACTTGTTTTTCAAAGCACTTTTGATTATAGCCTATGGTTGCAAGGTAACTATCTTAACGACAGATTATTTTAAAGAACATAATGTTTAGTGACGAGGCAACATTTACGGCAAACGGTGTGGTATCATTGGAATGTGGTTATGTTGAAGAGACCAGAATTTATAAAAAAAAAATTGTTTTTAGGTTTGTTATAGCAAAAAATTAAAAAGTGTTTTTTAAGAAATTAATTAATATTTCGGTTCTGCCATAATCCGTTTTTGAGATCATGAAGAATATGGATTAAGGGGTTTTCGGACATTCTGAATCAAAATAGATAGAAAAATTTGTCTAAAATAAGCCCTAATATCCTTTTGCCAAAAAACCTACCCTATTTAACCCCCTAAAACCGCACGCCAATGAAAAATGAAAATGTTTACTATGCCAAATAATTCATTTTTCCAACATATAATTACCACCCAAATTTGAAGAAAATCGCATTATTAATAACTGAGATATTAGGGTGGATTTATGAAAAGCGGGACACACTGTATATCTCGAAAACTGAAGCATGCATAATTTTCTTATTATCAGCAACGGATTCTACTCAAGAAAGTAGCTTAAGACTCGATTTTCGATTCGACACTTGGTAATTGAGATATAGAGGTAATCCAAAAATGCCAATTTTCTAAAAGCGCTGCTCTGTAGCTCGGTAGTCGAAAAACATTGCGGTTTGCGCCGTTGTTTGTTTCCCGAAAATCGAACTCAGACACCTATATTGGTTTTTGCCTATCTGCCATAGTTTTAGAGAAAACCCCAAATCCCATCTAATTTGGTCCACCCTGTATATTAAAAGCGATAACTTCTGTTAGAGTTAGATTAGCGTGGTAAAATACTTCTTACTGGAATTAGGCCATGCCATATCCGTTGCACAGGGTGACTGCCAGAGGCGTGTAAACAGGTTTCTTGTATTTTATTATAATTTTAGAACAAATTTTAACTACTGCATATGCTTACTGAAGCGAAGTATTGTAATAGTGTAAAAAGCACTCTCCGAGATATCTTTGGATTTTCACGTTTAGAGACTAGGTAGATTACGAAAATTAAGTCCTTTCAATTTCATTAGTATCTGTCTGTCTGTCTATCGGCCTGGTCTGTCTATTGAGGCTATATCTACAAAACTATTTGGTGGTGAAAAATAATACTTGGTAGGTAGTTGACGCTCTTGTCAATGAAGAAACGGGATACACTTTCGGTGAAAAATTTTAATGGTAGACACTCTAAAAAAAATGATTAAAAATATGTGGCGAAAGACAATAAATATTTGGCATGTAGCTAACGCAATTTTCAAGGACGAAACCTACTATGGCCGGTCTTTGCATAAGTGATTTATTTATTACTGCCTGTGTTTACCGAATAGAGCTTTTTTTTCATACAAGATATAGAAACTGCAAAATATGCACTGTGTCTCTCAAATTCGAATGAACTTTACGTAGATAGGGTCATATTATCAGTTTTATTTTAAAATATTGTTAGAAGATATTTTTAATAGGACTATTACAAAACAGGTGAGAGTAGCAGTAGAGCGTTGCTGACTGCGAATATATGCTTGAACAATAAAAATAAAAATATCGGCTGTGTACTTAATCACAGTGACACCACGTAAAAGTTAATTGAGCAGTATCCCAGCAAACATTTATTTGACGTCAAAACTATCTAAATTATGTATAATAAATTTAGTCGCAAAATTAGAATTAACCATGTTTTGGTAAAATTTACGTTGACGCTACGTGGAATTGATATACGTGGAGACTAAGACGACGTCGAAATTAGGTTATATCGACTAAAATAGGTAAAATTACACATAAATCGTGCTTGTAGTCGCACAATATATTTGTTTACAGTTTACTGTTTAGGTGAATTTTACTTAAATTCGACGTCAATTCGACATCGAGTTGACTAGCTTTAGGTAGAATTTACGGACTTATGTGAAATTGGAAGATGACACCAAGAGGAAAAAAAAGGATTTTTATACTTATTTGGTATTTTTCTCTATAAGTAGTCGAAATATTGTTGTCAGCCACCTACAAATTTGAAGAGATACCTAACTCATCATAACGATACAAGATGAATGCCGGTAACTAAAATGAATCCAATTTATAAGTAAAGTATTTGCAGTTCTCGCTTGTGGAAATCAATGCGACGAATTTTTTTTGGGTATAATAGCCAGGCCCCCCGCATCAAATCATGGACCCCGGTCAAAATCTTTGGCATGCCCTCGGTACGAGCCCCTCGGAAGCAAACGGGCCCCCCGAGAAATTTGAAAAAAAAAATTCCAAAATCTCTGGCGGGCCCTCTTTATGGGCCCCTCAGAAGCCAACGCCGCGAGCCCCCACTACGAGCCCCTCGAAAGAAGCTAACGGGCCCTCGCGCTTAATAATTGATGAGCCAGGGGGAGAAATTTGAAAAACAAAATTGTCAAGATCTCTGGCGGGCCCCCGCTACGGGTCCCTCAGAAGCCCGGGCCCCTAAACTCAGTACCCACTAGACCCTCCCCCCATACGGGGGGCCTGATAATAGCAGCTGTATTTCGTAAAATAACAATGCGCCTCCAAAGTATTCATCTATAAGGAAATTCCTATCGCCAAATAAAAAAATTATAGTAATAATTTGAGCCGAAAATATACTATATTTGTTAAATATGAGTTTACAGGTATAATTATGTATTTTTTTTTAACATTTCGTTAGTTTGTTTCCATACACACTCATTTTTAAAATTCTAATTTGGAATCATACTTCAACTATGCCAAGAAAATATGGCGCCTTGAGCTAATTTAACTTTAAAGTTAACTGTCTTTGAAAATGCAACTACGAAAGATAATTGACTTAATGGTTGAAATCAGGTAGATAAGCTAGGTAGAATTTATTGACTTTGTCGATTTAATGTTACTTCAAAGGCGTATAATAAAAGTGACCAAGGTTGCTATTTAGGTATACATTACGTAGGATTTACAACAAAATGTACCTAGTAAGATATTTGACTTATAGGAATATTTTTAGGTGTTAAAAAGGTAAATACTACCTACTTATATTGCCTATTTCGACTCTATTGGAAATTTATTCTTCAGGTCATTTTTGGTAGATTTTTTAATAGTTTTTCACTCGCTGCTTTCATTAAATTTACTTTCAAGGAAAATTGTGTATGAGGTAGAATAATTGGTATTATTTACGTACACTGAAATCTAAAGTAAGACCAATTGGAACATTTTTATCAAAAGTGTATTTTTCCAGCCAATTTTACGTTATAATTACCTTAACAAGTAAATTCCTCTTTTACCAAGTCGAATTGGAGCTAATTTTAACAAAAATGTTTGCTGGAATTCGAGCAAAATGTTAATCAAATAGGTAGTCGCAGTCGGCCACGCCCGGCTGCAACTTTTAGTTGTAGTTTTTTCCACGCAATACATTTTTTATTAATGAGTTACAGATGTATATTTTTTTATTACCCAATAAAAAATTATAATTACTGTTGTTATTTTTTATATAACGCTTTATCCACAACAGCGCCGCCTTAATTAAAAACCTCTCCCAACACAGTACGTATCAATTTTCCTGCAAAGTACTTTTCCACAAACATTAATCATTTGTTAAATTTTGAATGGGACGTAGTTTATTTATCATATCAATGAACACTTTTCTTTTAATTGGTTGAGATCATATCATATCAATGAGTAAGTAGTTGGCACGTGCATTGAGCAGTAAAAAGTGTAGTAAAGTACACACATGATGATTATCTATAAACATGCGAGTATAGAGAACACAGAAGTATGCCAAATTTCACATATGTTTAACAGTTTGTCGAAGAATTTTAGTAATTTCAGGATGTACGAGTCTGTACATGAATGATTCACACCTTAATAAATTATATAAATTTATAATTTGATATTTCTTCATTAGCGTCCCAGAAACAGAATAGTATGACGAATCAAATATCAAACTCGGGTTTTACTTCCCTGGTCACCTTAAGAAATAAAAACGGAGGACATTAATATTTGGCATTTAGTGAACACAAATGCCAAAGGGAGAAACGTACTATACTTTTAGTGGAAAGTGTATATGGTGGTAAAACTAAAAAATATATTTATGAAGAAACGTCGGACACACAGTGTGGCAAAACGGTCAAAAATCATTCAGAGAGTCAACATTTGAGCTATCAACGTTTTTTTTTTAATACTTGCAAAGGAATTTGGAATAGTGAGTCGCTGCCGCTTTGACGATTTTACCCCCTTTAATAATATTGTGGGGGTGGTAATGGGGGTGATATTGGAGGTAGCTGACGCCAAAAAAAAAAAAATGAGACCTTAGCTTCTCATACATGCCCTAAATCCCAATTTTATGGACACCTACTTGCTTGATTTACCTATTTACCCTCATTTACTCCCACACCTTTCAACGGAATTAGATCAAAATATAATCTAGTTCCAGATCTCGTTATATTTCCTGATGTGTGGAAATATTCTCGTTTATGTCCAGTGTATAAAAAAGACAACAAAAATAATGCGGAGAACTATGGGCCAATAACAATCATCTGCAATTTTGCGAAAGTTTTTGAGTTTACCTTGAGTATGCCACTAACAAGGCACGTACAAGGTCAAATTGTCACAAATCAACATGGATTTGTATCTGGCAGATCTACTGAAACTAACGTCCCCTGTGTCACGCAATATGTTTCTGAAAAACTGGATGATAACAAACAGGTTGATATTATCTATAAGAATTTTTCCAAGGCGTTTGATCGCCTAGACCAAGGTATTCTGACACAAAAGCTTAACAAATTCGGACTATCAGTGGCACTATTAGATTTAATTACTCG